>JAZDUH010000145.1:17150000-17750000 GCA_036419115.1 Scarus forsteni
GCGCATGGCATTGACAGGATACAAAAGAATCACACCTCATCACGATCTCTTAATCATGAGAAAAGATCACGAAAAAGGACACTTCTGCAGAGTTTGTCAAAGACATGAAGGCATAGTTGAGCCCTCTTGTAGAAAGCCTGTGTGAGCTTTGCTTGTGTCCATCAGCCGCAGCGTTGTTCAGTGCTTGACTCTTACAGAGTAACGTGTCCATAATGTGATTGCGAGTTGAGTGCATGAGGGATTCATGCTGTGCGTGATGTGGTGGGAGGCAGCCTGATGATTATTCCATAGAAGCAGCTCGTACCCTTCCACTAAAGACAGAAAACACACGGAGGTCCCTGAAATAACCTGAAACGGACAAAAGTGATAATTCAAAAATGTATTTAAATAAACTAAGAAAAATCAGGCATTGCCTTTGAGTAGTGGTTCAACAGAAAAAAAAAAAAAAAAAAAAAAAAAAATATAAATTTAAATATATATATATATATATATATATATATATATATATATATATATATATATATATATATATATATATATAATTACAATAATAATGAAACTGGCCTGGACAATAATTACACTGTAAACTAAGGAGAGTCCTGTAATTAGTATCACAGGTGCCTCCAAGCTTGTTATCAGTCTTTCTGCCTATTTAAAGGATGAAAGTGGTCACTGAGCTGTTTGGTATCCTGGCGTGTACCACACTGAACATGGAGCACAGAAAGCAAAGGACAGAGTTGTCTCAGAAATTAGAAAGGAAATTACAGACAAGCATGTTAAAGGTAAAGGCTATAAGACCATCTCCAAGCAGCTTAATGATCCTGTGACTAAAGTTGCACATGTTATTCAGAAGTTTAAGGTCCACGGGACTGTACTCAAGCCATAAGTGGAATAGATAACGGATGGACGGAAGATCAAAGTTCAAGGTCATTAAAGTTTGTGTTTATCCTTTCTTGTAAGTGCACAATCTTAAAAGGGAGACATCCTTTAAATTTGCACAAATGTTCACTCTCACTTAGGGACCAACTGGTCAAAATGTCCAATTCAAGGTGTCAGGGTCGTCATTTCTCTCTCATTTTCGACAAAATAAAAAAAAAACTTGTATGATCTTATTTTTTTAAATAATATTGTGATGCTAGTAAAAAGAATAGTTTAAAAAAATAAAGTAGTATAACTGACAGTACAGATATTAAACTGTAATTGGAATCACAGTCATAAAACTATAAATAAAAATACAGCACTGTTGTTAGAAATACAGTTAGTATATTGTCACCGAAAATACAGTACTGCTACTGTAGTTGAAATACAGTTGCAGTAAGATGAATGAAACTACAGCAACTACAGCATCAATGAAAATACTTTCAGTTGACTCTAATTGAAAGTACAGTAACAGCACTGCATAGTGAAATCAAGTAAAACTACAGCCAAGGCAGATACAGTAATTTACTGGCACCGCGTTAAATTACTATAAAATGTGTTCATTCTTTACAGTGTATACTTGAGTATAAATCTACACTGTAAAGAGTTTGCTGTAAATTAATCACTGGTATTGTACCAGTGATGATTGAAGGACCCCGTCCCCCATTAGACTCTCCCCCTGCCTCATGGTAAGACTCAGCCAGGCCTGACACCCCTTTGCCAAGTGTTGTGTTATTCTTAACCAACATAAATGATGCACCGCTTAATCTGTTTACATTTATTTTGCTTGAAGATTTGGGTCAGTTTTATGGGGAATATTGTCTTTGGTAAAACTGATCAACTTTCTTCATAAACCCGGTTTGGGTCTTGAAACTTAAACTGTCTTTTCCCGTGGAATTGTCAAACCTGTGTGACCTTGTTATTCATTTTGAACTTTAGTGTAAGATTTCCTGGAGGGGAAATTCCCCCAGATGGCATTGTTGCTATTAAAGTGTTTAAATAAATATAACATAAATAAACCTATTAAAGGTTTATTCAAATATTTTATGATACTTTAAAATGTATACTAAAAACAATTAAAAACTTAATATAAAAACAAATTTTCAATACAGACTTTATACTTTTGAAAGTCTCCAGAAAAAAGCTTGAGTATAATGTGAACTGAAAGGGTGAAAATACGAAATGTTCAAAAAGGTAAAACGAAGTGGCCTGTGTCCAGCCCTCGTGCGCTGTGTTGTCAGTCATTTTCCACCTTTTTTTAAAGCTCTTAGTTTTCCATTGTCAGTATTTCGATCGCCCCAGAGCAGGTGGCTTCTCCTCAGCTGATCTCCACAGTCAGACAGCAGGCCACGTGGGGTTAGATGTTCGCCCACAGGAACATCGACGTGCAGCTGAGCGGGAATCGAACCACCGACTCTCAGAGCCGGAGGTGGAGATTCAGTGACTGAGCCACACGCACCCGAGCATCTAAAAGTCAAAGAACATATTTATTTTTAAGAAATGACACGGAGTGTGACGTCACATTCCATCTTGTCGTTCCTCCCAGTTGTTCTGTTGTGCTGGAGGATCAGAGACAGACTGAGGCCTAATGTGGAAAGCAGACTTTTCCAAGGACATACAGGGACGGTTGAGAGACAGTTGACTTGTGTGAAACATCCACGCTTGAAATGAGAAACAGATTTAAAGAGTTCCGTCCCACCTTGTAAGGCTCCTCTGCTAATCTCACAGTCCGAGCTTCTTTCAGCCACGTGTCTTTGGAGTGAAGCGTATGCACACAATCCCTGATTTACAAAAAGATTTTACATCGTAAGACCAAGAATTACTTTCTGTTCATCATAATATAATTTACACAACAATTGTGGAGCTCATATGCACAGCCTGGGATAACCACAGTCCACAGTGGCAGTGATTGGGTTTCAATACCTATTCTGCACACATCGACAAAAATGAAGTTAAAAAGAAAACTGTCTTCCAAATTCATATCAAATACAACATGTACACATGTTGTACATCATATAGCTACAGTTACAATCAGGGGGAAGCCTTCATCTACAATTGTTTTTTCTTTTAATACAGAATAAGTTGAGTTCAGTCCCTGAATAGGAGCAAAACTCAGTTAAAATCTTGCATTAACACTATGTAGTGTTGAGTTGGAGCATTTGGATTGCAAGTAGAAATCCAAAATGTGTGATGTGACCACCTCAAAATATCTAATAATCAATCACTCTGAGCTAGGGCATAGAAAAAAATCTGTAATTAAATGTAACGCATTTTAGACAATGTTTGGACCCTCTTTATACACATAATGACCTATTTCTCTTTTCATGTCTTACTTATTACATGAGCAACACAGGTATAGCTACCTCTGTCAAGGAGCTTCTGACCGTCGTTTACAAGATAACTCAAAAAGTTATAAACTAATTTTGATGAAATTTTTAGTGATTGTTTGTCATAGCAAAAAAGAGTAACTTAGGTATGTCATTGCAGTGCAAAGTTTTGTTACCTTTGCTGAATACCACATAAAGGGATTACAAGTTCTAAATATGATATTCCAGCTACAAATCAAAATAAATCTTAAAATGGGGACAAAAGGCTTCAAATCCAAAAAACTTTCTGGTTTAACTTTGATCTGAGGAAAAAAGACTTACTTTGTTAATGCTTTGGGTGAAAAAAATATTTGCTAGACAACTGTAGCTCTATTTTGCCAAACTGTCCCTTCACAGTCTTGAAAATGCCTGCAATGTATGAATTTGACTTGCAAGGGACAAAACATCTAGGACTGAGAACTAAAAATCAATTTACACAACCAAGAAATGCACTGTCTTACCCAGTGCCTCATTTACTAATATGTTAATTTAAATCTGAAAACCTTTATGTTCACCTGCTGTAGTTAAAGGTTACACCTTACGGGCCTTACTGTATGCCTGGTACAAAGTGTTTTGGGAAGTGCAGACATCTTCCCCATTTTCCTCCTGACCCAGGTGTCATTTTTCCCCTGCATTCACACTGTTAAAATAGCAAATGACACACACTCCCATTTGTGCCCAGGGGTGCATTTGTCTGAAAATGAGGAGTGGTGATCATCCAAACTTGAGGCCCTAAGAAGATGGCTGTGCTTAAATCACAGTGAACCTGGTCAAGTCTAAAATTTAAGGCGCACAGTGTATCTGCTATTTTGAGTATGTACTAAGAGATTTGTACACATTCAGAGTCTTCTCAGACAGCTATTCCCACACACTCCAGCACATTTAAAACCTCAAGAAACAACAAACAAAACACACACAGAGTTTACAATTTTCTCAAAATATGGAGTTACATTTAAAGTAAATGTAACCAGGTGGTAAAAGCACTTATTTAATGACCAAAGACTTCACATAAAAAACCACTGTAAATACAATTTTCAGTTGAAATTGTGCTGCTGCAGGTCTTTGCTTTAAGCAGCAGGGGGCAGAGTTCCGCTTTTTTAGCTTACTGAGAGCCAAGGGCACGCTGGGAAAGTATGTGAGAAAAACATGGCGCTATCTCCCTGGGAACGGTAAATGCTGCAGATGGTGAGATAATCTATAAAATATATGATTTTTAGATGAGGGATTTACCACCATATAACAGTGTGTTAATTTATAAGTTTATAGTAATCCACATTTGTTATGATACGGTGTGTAGGGTCGCAGATGCTGACGATTTTCTCGGGGTTTTGGATGTTCCATGTGGGTCACCAGAGCCTGCTAACCTTGCATTAGGTAGGAGACTAACAATGATTTTATATAGATTGTGAGCAGTATTGTTTATTCTCTGATGTGTTTATCAGTCAGGATAATTTTGCTCTCTGTAAACTGTTGTATTCTCACAGTTTGAGGAAGTCATGTGTTGTGATTCTATTTTGAAAACACAAGCTAAAAACTGTTTTTTGTTATTTGTTCATTGTCTGTTTTACACAGAGTGCCACTGCCGTATTTTTCTATCTATTTTGTTTTGTTAACATCTTTGGCAGCTTTTGATTTAAAACACTGATACTGAGCATGTACTGTAGCAATATGGACTCTTTTTGCTACTGCTGAAAGCAGATGAAGTTTTCCTGACTGAAATTTCAGAGTTAAGTTTTACAGTGGGACTTGTAATAACTTTTCCATGTGAAGAGGATTGTTTTTTTTTTTTTGAATAACCCTCCGTAATTTTCTATTTTTTTTTAAATATATGCAAATAACCCACAAAAACGTATTTGAAGTCTCGTGTGATTCATTCCTGGCTTCAAATCTTGGTACCAGGAGTGGGGTTATTAGTATTTTTTTCCTCGTGTCTAATCTAATTTTGGAGGGTAATAGTGCTCAGTACAGTAGTTTTTTTTTTAAATACGGCAGTGGTGAAGAAGTGGCCTTGGTACGGATCCTGGTGGACCAAGCTGTGTTGCAGAGTAAGAGGCTTCCAGAGGGTGCCAGCTGAAGGACGGGTGAAGCAGACCAGACGAGGACGGTGTGGTGGATGTAGCTGGAGAGGACGTTGGCCAGGGTTGGTGCCAGACAGAGGGTCTCCAGAGCTGAGTGGACATCACCCAAGAACGCTGGTTGAAGTCACCCTGCAACAAACTTATCCTTTGCTTGTGTGATAAAGACTCTAATTACCTAACAAAAACAAGACTATTAAAGATGTCAGCTGAAGAAGAATATCGTGAAGAAATAGGTGAGCAGGGAATAGGAAGTGACCAAGATAATGGGTCAGACAGTGACACAGACCAAGTTGGTGTACAAAGGCAGATTAGTGAGTTAGCAAAGAAACAAGAAGATGTCTTGACAGCTATATCTTCACTAAACCCTGCGCCTGTTAGGTCATATGTTTATGTGCCAAGAGAGCGTCACATTGCACCATTTAGTGGGGATATTGATAAAGATGGGAAGTCAGTGGATGAATTTATTGAAGAGGTAGAACGAGTTCTTACTGCCAGAAACCAGTCTCCACCAGAACAGTATGACTTTGTTATGTCACTTTTGAGAGGGCCAGCTTTAGATGAAGTGCGTCTGCGCAAAGATGAGGAAACTGACCAGATAAGTGACCTATTTAGCTACCTCAGAGATGCTTTTGGAGACAAACGCAGTGCCTCTCAGCTCCTTCAGAACTTTTATAGCTTAAAGCAAAAAGAATGTGAGGACATACGTGACTTTTCACATGCACTGGCACAAGCCCTAAATTTAGTTCTGAAAAACTATCCCAGCTCTGTCGCAAATGAGGGTGGCATTAAGGGATCAGTTTGTAGATGGAGTGAGAGACCCTTCACTGCGACGTGAACTACGGAAATATGTCAGAGCTCATCCTGGGTCATCTCTGATTGAGGTCCGTGAAGAAGCTTACATGTGGGCCTCAGAAGAACCATCACTAAGTGCAAGAGGTGTGAAGAGCAAAGTTAAAGTCGCTAGTTCAATGTACACAGATGCACAGTGCACATCAGTTAGCTCTAGTGAGAAAACAGTACACCTTGAAGATGTCATGAAAATCCTTGCAGAGCAAGGCAAAGTTATCTCAGAACTGACAAAAGCAGTGAAGGATTTGACCACGCACCACCTAAACTCAGTCCCTACAGCAACCAATAAAGCAAAGTCCATACCAAAGTTCACAGAAGATGGGAAACCAATATGTTTCCGTTGCCAGACTGAAGGTCATGTTGCCAAGCAGTGCCCACAGAAAAGACCAAAGGAGGCAGAAAGAACAGCTGTTCCAAACCAGCAGGGAAAAGGGAGTCCCTGGTTGCAGTGAGTCGGGCGATGCAGGGACGGATATCAGACTCAACCAAACCTGAACTGACAAGAGACCAAGTCATCGAAAGAGCAATAGGCCAGTGTCCAGTGGTTGATATTAAGCTGAATAATACTGCAACCCACTGTTTGCTGGATACAGGTAGCCAAGTCAGCACTATCACCGATGAGTTCTTCAGGAAGCATTTGTTTGGAAGTGACGACAGCATGCTTACCACCTCTGGTTGGCTTAAGATCACAGCAGCAAATGGCCTTGAAATTCCTTATCAAGGTTATGTGGAGCTGGAAGTTGAAACCATGGGCATGAAGATTCCAAACTGTGGATTCCTGGTATTAAAGCCTGCAGATAGTGAAGCTAAATCAGAGCACTGCATCATTGGCATGAACATTGTTAGCAGGTGCCACCAGCTAGTCACATCAGAGTTTGATGCAGTGTCAGGAGGGGTTTTAGATTCTGCCTGGAGGACAGCATTCCAGCATGTACAGACATGTACTGTGGAGAGGAAAGCAATGGCCAGAGTTGCGGGCAGAGACAAGGCACGTACCAGCTTCCTCAGTTGCAACTGTAATGGTTAAGGGACACTCCAAGGAGCAAGTAAGGATGTACAACTGATAATTGAGCCTGCAAACACACCACTTCCCCCAGGTTTAGCTGTCATTCCCACACTTGTAGGTGGCTACAGTCACATCCTCCCAGTTCAGGTGGTAAACTTTTCACAAGAAGATGTGTGGCTATGTCCACGGACCAGACTTGCCATTATTTCTACTGTTGGAAGTGTTGAAAGTGACCAAACTTTTGAGGTTAAGTTCAATCGCATCTCTGCTGATGTTGAGCAAATCTCTATTGACACAAGAGAAAAACCGTTTGACAGTAAAGTACAGTCTGTTTTAGACAAACTTGACATCGGTGGCACTGATGAGGAGCGTGCTGCTCTGAGTGTGTTGCTGGCAAGGTACATTGACGTTTTCGCAGATGATGATGAGGATCTGGGATTTACCGACAGAGTAAAACATGAAATAAAGTTGGTCGATGACATTCCTGTTACACAGCCCTATCGACGTATCCCACCCAACCAAAACAAGGAAGTACAGGAACATATCTCCAAGCTGTTGAAGAAAGGGATAATCCAAGAAAGTGAGAGTTCATATGCTTCCCCCGTGGTTATTGTCAGAAAGAGCGATGGTAGCATACGCCTATGCGTTGATTACCGCAAGTTGAACCTTAAAACCAAGAGAGATGCATTCCCATTACCTCGCATCGATGAGAGCTTTGATGCACTGAAGGGTGCCAGATACTTCTCAACCATCGACCTGGCAAGTGGATACCACCAAGTGGTGGTGGGCGAGGATGACAGACACAAAACTGCCTTCACAACACCCTTCGGGCTTTTTGAGTATCTTCGTATGCCAATGGGGGTTTGCAACGGACCTGCAACTTTTCAAAGACTAATGCAAGCCACCATGAACGACCTGATCTTTGAGATAATGTTAGTATATCTGGATGATATACTTGTGTACTCCCCGTCCTTTCAGTCCCATTTAGAAAGGCTAGACATAGTGTTCCATCGTCTCAGACACACTGGTCTCAAGGTCAAGTTGGGGAAGTGTCACTTCCTTCAAAAAGAGGTCAAGTTCCTAGGTCATCAGATCTCTGCAGATGGTATTGCAACAGATCCAACAAAAGTTGCAGCAGTAAAAGATTGGCCTGTGCCTTCCACAGTTAAGGAGCTGCAGTCCTTCTTAGGCCTGTCCAGTTATTACAGACGATATGTTGAAGGGTTTTCCAAGATTGCTGCACCTTTGCACGATGTAGTGAATCAGTGTCGTGTTAATTGCAGTTCAGTTAAGTCTAACCAAAGGCTCAACATGCTATGGAGCAGTGACTGTCAACATGCGTTTGAGATGCTAAAAGAAAAGCTCATCTCTGCACCAATTTTAGGGTTTGCAGATTTTACTCGCCCTTTTATTTTGGAGACAGATGCAAGTGCTCAGGGCCTAGGGGCCATCCTTTATCAGCAGCAAGACGACAAAAAGAGGGTCATAGCTTATGCGAGCAGGCGGCTAAGGAATGCTGAAAGAAATGACAAAAACTACAGCAGTATGAAACTAGAGCTATTAGCACTTAAATGGGCTGTAGTGGAGAAGTTTCGGGGTTATTTACTCGGCTCACAATTTACTGTTGTCACAGATAATAACCCCTTATGCCACCTTAAAAGTGCAAAACTTGGAGCCATTGAACAAAGATGGGTGGCACAGCTGGCTGTTTTTAACTTTGATGTACAGTACCGCCCCGGGCGAAGCAATGCAGCTGCTGATGCTCTCACGGCACCCGTTAGCAGGGGAGCCCCATCCAGATCCAGACGATGAGGAGTTTGATGACTGTATCACCATTTGCAACATGATCTGTAGAGGAACCTCTCTTGTACCTGAGTTAGTAACAGCTGGGTTAGAGTGCTGCCAAGTAAATCAAATCAGGGCGCTAGAAGCAGGTGTGTGCCGTGCTAGGGCTAAGGTAGCTACACCAACCCTTCCAGGTTACTCAAAAGAAGAGTTAAAAACATTTCAGAGTCAGGATTCAGTGCTCAGTGTTTTCCGTACCTTCTGGGATCAAAACCGGAAACCCAGTCCTCAGGAGAGGAGGAGCCTACCCCCAGCTGTGAAGCCATTGTTCAAGCAGTGGAAACATATCATCGAGAGAGATGATTTGCTGTACCGGGTAGTGGAAGATGCACGTTATGGAGAGTGTTTTCAGCTCCTTGTCCCTAACTGTTTACAGAAACAGATCATGGAAAGTGTTCATGACTCAATGGGCCACCAGGGCATAGAGAGGACATTACACTTGCTGAGACAGAGAGCATTTTGGACAGGAATGCACCAAGATGTTGAACAGTGGGTGAAAAACTGCAAGCGCTGCATCTTAACCAAAATGCCACATCCCAGGATTCATCCCCCGATGAAATCATTTCTGGCCTCCAGACCTCTGGAAGTTGTGGCAGTAGACTTCACACTACTAGAGCCAGCCACAGATGGTCGGGAAAATGTGTTGGTTATCACAGACGTCTTTACAAAGTTCACACAAGCTTTCCCCACACGTGACCAAAGAGCTGAGACTACGGCAAAGGTACTGCTCAAGGAATGGTTTATGAAGTACGGAGTACCAGAGCGACTACATTCTGATCAAGGTCGAAACTTTGAAAGTGAGGTCATTGCAGAGCTCTGTAAACTGTACGGTGTAAAGAAAACGCGCACAACTCCTCACCATCCAACTGGCAACGGCCAGTGCGAGCGTTACAACAGAACATTACATGAACTCTTACGCAGTCTCCCTAATGACAAAAAAAAACGTTGGCCTGATCATCTGCCAGAGCTGGTGCATGCTTACAATGTGACCCCCCATGCGACGACAGGCTATTCTCCTCATTATTTGTTATTTGGAGTAGAACCACATCTTCCAGTCGATGCACTGCTTGCAAATGAGTGTGTTACTGACCCAAAACTCGATTGGCTTGCTGTTCACCAACAGAGACTGAAAGAAGCACATGCAAAAGCTAAGGATTATGCAGAACACAAAGCAGCAGAGCGTATCATGCTACAAAGTGACAAAGTGTACTGTCCAAGCATAGATATTGGTCAGCATGTGTATGTGAGACATCGGCCTGCAGGACGCAATAAAATACAGGATGCATGGTGCCCCACTGTTTATCAGGTTGTAGACATGCTGGGAACGACATACACCATACAGCCTGTGGAGGGAGGTCCCTTGAAGAAAGTGAACAGAGTGGATATCAGACTGTGTGCTAACCCAGCAAATCAACTCCCTGAAAATAGGACTGAACCAATGAGTGAGCCTAATTTGACTCTTGAAACAGAAACTGAGCCAGACAGACCGGACGATGAACCAGAAGAAGGAGTAATTGTGGAGGAGATTATCGTTGGTCTGCCCTCTAAGCGTAAAGTTGCCCTTCAAGAGAACCGAGAATGTGACAGTGAATCAGAAGAGTTCAGATCTGGAGTGAATGAAGCTGTCATGCATGCTCCAGCTCAGGAAAATGCAAAGACTGTTGTGCCTAAGACCAGGTCTGACAAACAAACCAATGTGCAGGCTACGGTCCCAGTTGCTCTTCCCAGGAAAAAACTGGATCCTGAGTCAAGAGACCCATTCCCAACACCTGCCCCAAGAAGGAGTAAAAGAGTAAATGCTGGTAGCCACTCAAACCCACACCGTGAGCCTAGATCAGTGTTAGAATCTACAGCACGAAGCCCTGCAATGGTGTCCCATATTATTGCCAGTTTGGGGACAGTGTTTTTCAGGGAAGCTCTTCATGAGGTCAAAAACAGTTACTCGGTCAGCGAGGACGTTGACAATTAAGCAGGGGAGAATGTAACCAGGTGGTAAAAGCACTTATTTAATGACCAAAGACTTCACATAAAAAAACCACTGTAAATACAATTTTCAGTTGAAATTGTGCTGCTGCAGGTCTTTGCTTTAAGCAGCAGGGGGCAGAGTTCCGCTTTTTTAGCTTACTGAGAGCCAAGGGCACGCTGGGAAAGTATGTGAGAAAAACATGGCGCTATCTCCCTGGGAACGGTAAATGCTGCAGATGGTGAGATAATCTATAAAATATTTGATTTTTAGATGAGGGATTTACCACCATATAACAGTGTGTTAATTTATAAGTTTATAGTAATCCACATTTGTTATGATACGGTGTGTAGGGTCGCAGATGCTGACGATTTTCTCGGGGTTTTGGATGTTCCATGTGGGTCACCAGAGCCTGCTAACCTTGCATTAGGTAGGAGACTAACAATGATTTTATATAGATTGTGAGCAGTATTGTTTATTCTCTGATGTGTTTATCAGTCAGGATAATTTTGCTCTCTGTAAACTGTTGTATTCTCACAGTTTGAGGAAGTCATGTGTTGTGATTCTATTTTGAAAACACAAGCTAAAAACTGTTTTTTGTTATTTGTTCATTGTCTGTTTTACACAGAGTGCCACTGCCGTATTTTTCTATCTATTTTGTTTTGTTAACATCTTTGGCAGCTTTTGATTTAAAACACTGATACTGAGCATGTACTGTAGCAATATGGACTTTTTTTTGCTACTGCTGAAAGCAGATGAAGTTTTCCTGACTGAAATTTCAGAGTTAAGTTTTACAGTGGGACTTGTAATAACTTTTCCATGTGAAGAGGATTGTTTTTTTTTTTTGAATAACCCTCCGTAATTTTCTATTTTTTTTTAAATATATGCAAATAACCCACAAAAACGTATTTGAAGTCTCGTGTGATTCATTCCTGGCTTCATATATGTATAAAGATGAATGAATGAATGTTGCCCGTAATTTTGCACAGAGATGATAATAATTCAAGCTGTGCGATTGTACAGTAAAAAGGTCTATCATAAACAAGAAGAAGTGTAATCTGTTCGCTTAAACTGTTGATTTTGTGATTAATGAGATTTCTGCAGAAGTTTGTGACTTATTTTTGGGATAATTTTTATCCTCTGGATGCTTTCATGAAAAAGCTCTTGAATCTGAGCATCATCATACTCCATGCAGTGTTCTGTGTTTGTTCTCTGAGTACAGTGGAAGACTGAAAGGGGAGGAATCAAATAATTCCAACCAAACATCTACTGTGGAAGTAGCTGAACACAAGCCACCTGGTGCACACTGATATAAAAGGGAATGAGGGCTGATACTCTGATTAGTTTGATCTGTTATACCCATAACACCAATGTATAAAGCAGACATGTGATGTGTCCTCTTTGCGTGGTTATGTGTTGAAAACATGTCTTCTTAAACATTTAGACCGACATGCCCCAAACAGCTGTGCTCCACATTCTTTGGACAACATGCTCCACACTGTCCATAAAGGCCCTGTGTGCTGTAAGTTTATCTCCAGATCTCACCTCCTTCTCCTCCTTTCGGTCCCTCTCATCCTCAGGTGCCAGGAATGGCTCGTGTTTCCTCCCACCACTCTTCATCCACCTTCCTCTTCCTGGATGATGTCATCCAGGTGGGGTCATACTTCCTCCCCAGGTCTTTTAAAAACCCATCATTGTCCACAGAAATCACGTAGGTTATAGGTGCTGTTGCATTCTGGGAGAAGAGTTGAGGCACTCCGACACCGTGCTTCACATCCACACAAACCCAGGAGGAGGTTTTTTCCAGATAAACCTCCAACCACTCATCTGCTCCAGGCTCCTCCTCCTTTTTTCCACTCCTCCGCCTTGGTGTGTTGCTCTTTGTTTCCTCTCCTTCTTCCTCATCTTCCTCTTCTTCCTTTACCTGTTTATTTCCTCCACTACTCCTTCTCCTTGGAGCTGGGGTTTTCATGTTGTTGGAGGCCTTTCTTTTCCCGTTCCTCTTCTTTGTGGACCCAGCACCGCCCTCTGAATCTGCGCTGTCCTCATCGCTTGATGCCTGAAAGTCATCATCACTGTAGTCCAGAATGAAAGGGGGGTCCACGCACACCCCCCGGATTTTTTTTGGCCACCTGATTTTTTTTATTCCTTAGAGTGTGTATTTTCAGAATCTGGTGGTTACCAAGCTGAAATAGGGTGCCAAAGGCATTTTTTTGTGCTTCATTCCATCCAACCCAAAAAAATGAAAAATAGAAATATGATGTAGAAATAGGCCTAACTTTTGATGTAGGCTAAATAACGTACAGAAACAAACCAATACATTTTCTCATATAATTTTGACCCAATGAAATCATTGGAATGGTTATTTTTGACATTTGATGACATTTAGACTCTATTTCTGGTCAAAAACAGCAAAAAAAAAAATGGCCAAAAATGCCCGTATGACCATCTATCTTTTCATTTTTTCAAGCTCACAGGTTGACTTTTATTCACCACCAGTCTTTTCTTAATCCTTTGAGTGTCTATTTAAAGATTATATTGAGTACCAAGCTGAAACTATGTCCAAAAGCCTTCATTTTAACCCTTTACTGTACCTAGTCCAAAACCGAAAAATAGAAATGATGCGCAAATATTGGCATTACTTTGGGAGTAAACAACATACAAAGACAAATGTATACCTTTTGCCATACAATTCTTACCCTGGGAATTAATTTGAATGGTTATTTCATTTGATAACATTTATACTCTATTACAGGACAGAAACAGCAAAAAAACAAACAAAAAAAAAAAAACAGCAACAATGTATGTATGACCTGTTTCTCTCTTTTTATGATTTTATTAGGTACCAAGCTGAAATTATATCCCAAATTTTTTATCTCCAACTTTTTGCTTCAATGCTAACAACTTTCAAAGACAAAAATTTATACAATTCTGACCCATTGTATTATATTAATACGTGATGATGGCTGGCTTCCACTGCTCTCTCTTTTGGAACAATTTCAGGAGAGACAGACAGCTCTTCACCCTTAACAAAAAAGAATATACTTGAAGTTTATTTTATTAAGTATGCTTGAGTTGAATTATAGCAAGATCAACCATGTACTTAGTGCACCAGAAAGTATAGGAATGTAATACTTATTTTGATGAAATTGGAACTTTTTAAGTATACTAAAAGTTCATTTTAAAGTACACTTTGAGTATATTTATTTTTAGTTTACAAAAGCACACTTCCAAGTATACGGCAAGTATACCCATCTAAATCCTAGAAAAATAATAGTCATGTACTTCTAGTCCACATTTTAGATTACTGAAGTATACTATAGGTATACTTTTATGAGCTAAAAATTGATATTTTTTGAGTTTTTGCTAGTTTACTTGTTGCATACTCGTAAGTTCTACATTGTTGTAATTCCCCTTCATGCACAGGTTAAACAAAAAACTTATGTATCACAGTAAAAACTCTGACAGACTAAAGAAGAGAAACAACAGTGCTTTATGTTTGAAAGATGGTACATTTGGTTGAATTAACATGGTTATTCTTTAACAATCGCGCTCACATCAGAGTTCTGCTTTCAATCCATGTGCCAAACTCTGTGTTTTAGTTGAGGTACTTACTATATCAGACAGGCCTGTATGCAAAGATCCACAGATCAGTGAGCAAAGTAATTTCATATATGAGGTTAAAAAACTGTTATTGCTGTCTGGCCTGAAATAATTAAAACAAAATGTGTTCATGTTTAAACAGATGTACATAACTCTATTGCCAGACCGTAATGAAGGAACAGGAATTTGATCAATAAAGTCAAATTAAATGTTTCTCTGTTTATGTTTTTAAGGTACTGAAAGATAATGCAGGATTTTGAACAAGTAAGTTTACAACAAGGGTAAATATCTCAATTGTTATTCTGCTAAATTAAATGTAAGAACAATGACTTGACCTTAATCTGTACCTGGATCAGATATACTCAGTCTAAGTATTTTGTGGCAGAAAAAATGAAAATCATTCTAAAGTACAGGGTTTAGAATTTAAGTGTTAGTGTAAGTTTCAATGTTAATGTAGTCTTAGACTTTTCTTTATACCTTTCAGTATAAGCCAAGTTTACTTCACTATACTATTCTTAAGTAAATAAAATACAGTATATAAAAAGTAAACTTAAAGAATACTTTGTCTGTGTTAGTATAGAATAAATATACTAGTACACTTGAATGAACTACTTTTTGCTAAAAATCAACAACTAGTTTGTCCAACTTTTCTTCCACTCACACTGCCCGCCACCCAAGACCGAAAGACCCCAGTCAACCTTTACTCAACGCAGTGATTATTGATGAAAACAAAAACCCTAAAACACGCACATGAAGTACAAGCAAATCAGAATGGGATATTATTATCATGTAACCATGAAAGAGGAGGTATTACTGTACTAATTGTAATGTTATAATTAGGGACTAGACGTAGGCTTAATCTAGTTAAAGTCTTGTAGTTGGTGACCCCCCCAGTCTTTGTGAAATCTCAGTCTGAGACAAAAATCTCTGAGAATTATCTTTAGATGCAAGAGCAGTTCAGAACATTGTATTAAGAAAGGTTTCATTATTTATTTATTTATTTTTTTGTGCCAGAAAGGCATTAATAATGCAACTTTCTGTGAGATCGCTGTCAGTAATTCTTATTTGATAGAGCAGTTGTGTGGTTACATGTTCTGGCTGAATCATCAGGTCTTCTCTTTGAGGATTATGATGTTAAAAATCAAAACTCTCCCAATTTTCTGTGGTTTTCCAATTTTTTTCTCAATAAAAAATAGTTAGACTCCAAACTCATGTGTCTTGTTTTGAATCCTGATGATAACAAGTATTGTGGAAATATTAACCCCTCACTCTATGAACCGAAATTTAAAGAGAGATGATTCCACCAATCAGAGTTTTCCAAGACAATGAGAGGACTGGTGTGGACAGCAGCAGGTCAGTCTAGTCCCTGTTCTATGGAGACAGGCGTGGTCTGCAGCAGGTCAGTCTAGTCCCTGTTCAGTGGAGACAGGTGTGGACAGCAGCAGGTCAGTTTAATCCCTGTTCTATGGAGACAGGTGTGGACAGCAGCACGTCAGTCTAGTCCCTGTTCAGTGGAGACAGGCGTGGACAGCAGCAGGTCAGTCTAGTCCCTGTTCAGTGGAGACAGGCGTGGTCTGCAGCAGGTCAGTCTAGTCCCTGTTCAGTGGAGACAGGCGTGGTCTGCAGCAGGTCAGTCTAGTCTCTGTTCTGTGGAGACAGGCGTGGACAGCAGCAGGTCAGTCTAGTCTCTGTTCTGTGGAGACAGGCGTGGTCTGCAGCTCTGTTCTGTGGAGACAGGCGTGGACAGCAGCAGGTCAGTCTAGTCTCTGTTCTGTGGAGACAGGCGTGGTCTGCAGCTCTGTTCTGTGGAGACAGGCGTGGACTGCAGCAGGTCAGTCTAGTCTCTGTTCTGTGGATACAGGCGTGGAGTGCAGCAGGAGAGTCTAGTCCCTGTTCTGTGGAGGCAGGCGTGGACTGCAGCAGATCAGTCTAGTCCATGTTCTGTGGAGGCAGGCGTGGACTGCAGCAGGTTCCCTGTTCCGTGGAGACAGGCGTGGAGTGCAGCACGTCAGTCTAGTCCCTGTTTTGTGGAGACAGGCGTGGACAGCAGCAGGTCAGTCTAGTCTCTGTTCTGTGGAGACTGGCGTGGACTGCTGCAGGCCAGTCTAGTCCCTGTTCAGTGGAGTCAGGCGTGGTCTGCAGCAGGTCAGTCTAGTCCCTGTTCAGTGGAGTCAGGCGTGGTCTGCAGCAGGTCAGTCTAGTCCCTGTTCAGTGGGGACAGGCGTGGTCTGGAGCAGGTCAGTCTAGTCCCTGTTCTGTGGAGACAGGTGTGGACTGCAGCAGGTCAGTCTAGTCCCTGTTCTGTGGAGACAGGCATGGTCTGCAGCAGGACAGTCTAGTCTCTGTTCTGTGGAGACAGGCGTGGTCTGCAGCAGGTCAGTCTAGTCCCTGTTCTGTGGAGACAGGCGTGGACTGCTGCAGGTCAGTCTAGTCCCTGTTCTGTGGAGACAGGCGTGGTCTGCAGCTCTGTTCTGTGGAGACAAGCGTGAACAGCAGCAGGTCAGTCTAGTCTCTGTTCTATGGAGACTGGCGTGGACTGCTGCAGGCCAGTCTAGTCCCTGTTCAGTGGAGTCAGGCGTGGTCTGCAGCAGGTCAGTCTAGTCCCTGTTCTGTGGAGACAGCCGTGGACTGAAGCAGGTCAATCTAGTCTCTGTTCAGTGGAGACAGGCGTGGTCTGCAGCAGGTCAGTCTAGTCCCTGTTCAGTGGGGACAGGCGTGGTCTGCAGCAGGTCAGTCTAGTCCCTGTTCAGTGGGGACAGGCGTGGTCTGGAGCAGGTCAGTCTGGTCCCTGTTCAGTGGGGACAGGCGTGGTCTGGAGCAGGTCAGTCTAGTCCCTGTTCAGTGGAGACAGGTGTGGACTGCAGCGGATCAGTCTAGTCCCTGTTCTGTGGAGACAGGCGTGGTCTGCAGCAGGACAGTCTAGTCTCTGTTCTGTGGAGACAGGCGTGGTCTGCAGCAGGTCAGTCTAGTCCCTGTTCTGTGGAGACAGGCGTGGACTGCTGCAGGTCAGTCTAGTCCATGTTTTGTGGAGACAGGCGTGGACTGCAGCACGTCAGTCTAGTCCCTGTTTTGTGGAGACAGGCGTGGACAGCAGCAGGTCAGTCTAGTCCCTGTTCAGTGGAGACTGGCGTGGACTGCTGCAGGCCAGTCTAGTCCCTGTTCAGTGGAGTCAGGCGTGGTCTGCAGCAGGTCAGTCTAGTCCCTGTTCTGTGGAGACAGGCGTGGTCTGCAGCAGGTCAGTCTAGTCCCTGTTCTGTGGAGACAGGCGTGGTCTGCAGCAGGTCAGTCTAGTCCCTGTTCAGTGGGGACAGGCGTGGTCTGGAGCAGGTCAGTCTAGTCCCTGTTCAGTGGAGACAGGTGTGGACTGCAGCGGATCAGTCTAGTCCCTGTTCTGTGGAGACAGGCGTGATCTGCAGCAGGACAGTCTAGTCCCTGTTCTGTGGAGGCAGGCGTGGACTGCAGCAGATCAGTCTAGTCCATGTTCTGTGGAGGCAGGCGTGGACTGCAGCAGGTTCCCTGTTCCGTGGAGACAGGCGTGGAGTGCAGCACGTCAGTCTAGTCCCTGTTTTGTGGAGACAGGCGTGGACAGCAGCAGGTCAGTCTAGTCTCTGTTCTGTGGAGACTGGCGTGGACTGCTGCAGGCCAGTCTAGTCCATGTTCAGTGGAGTCAGGTGTGGTCTGCAGCAGGTCAGTCTAGTCCCTGTTCTGTGGAGACAGGCGTGGTCTGCAGCAGGTCAGTCTGGTCCCTGTTCAGTGGGGACAGGCGTGGTCTGGAGCAGGTCAGTCTAGTCCCTGTTCAGTGGAGACAGGCGTGGTCTGCAGCAGGACAGTCTAGTCTCTGTTCTGTGGAGACAGGCGTGGTCTGTAGCAGGTCAGTCTAGTCCCTGTTCTGTGGAGACAGGCGTGGACTGCTGCAGGTCAGTCTAGTCCCTGTTTTGTGGAGACAGGCGTGGACTGCAGCACGTCAGTCTAGTCCCTGTTTTGTGGAGACAGGCGTGGACAGCAGCAGGTCAGTCTAGTCTCTGTTCTGTGGAGACTGGCGTGGACTGCTGCAGGCCAGTCTAGTTCCTGTTCTGTGGAGTCAGGCGTGGTCTGGAGCAGGTCAGTCTAGTCCCTGTTCATTGGAGACAGGTGTGGACTGCAGCGGGTCAGTCTAGTCCCTGTTCTGTGGAGACAGGCGTGGTCTGCAGCAGGTCAGTCTAGTCCCTGTTCTATGGAGACAGGCGTGGACTGCAGTGGGTCAGTCTAGTCCCTGCTGTTGAAACTCGAGCAGAATGTGTCTTCATATCTCTCAAATAATCAAGACATCCCTGATGGCAGCATGTTGATCCTAAACCTGTCTGTACCTTTCAGCATTGATCACAGATGTGCAAGTTACCCATGCCATGGTCACTAACATCCCCCCCATACCCTTACATAATTCTGATAGTATTATGGTATTTAATTGAGTCAATTTGACCCACTATTTCAATGCAACAAAGACAACACCAACTGGTTATTTATGTTTATCTTAGTTAAAAATAGGTTTGGTACAAATCCTTATAGCCATGCATCCAAAGACAACTGCAATCAAAAACATTTCTGATTTGATGCAGAGAACCTCACATATACCCAGATTCAAAGACAAATAACAACATATTTTTATTTCCATTGTCTTAATGAATTATTTTTTTCATGTTGACTAATTAATCATATTCAAAACTGTTTTTCTGAATTCACTGAGAGAGAAGAGAGGCTGCTTGTGGCCTTTCAGCTGCTAGTTGTTCACCCATAAGTAAACTGACAACACATTTAAACAAATGGAACGCTAAGGTGATGTTTCAACATCAACAACATGTGTAACAATAATAAAAGAGTTTTCATTTTAGTTAACAAAAGCACTTACATAAGTTTCCTTTCCAATAGGTAACACAATAATGCAACCAATTTATACATGTGACATTGTAATGGACCAAGTTACTCTAAAATGTAATGTGACCTAAAACTGCCCACAAGAATGTAAATTAACAAGTTTCTTATACCTTGAGAATTATTTTAGCAGTTAATAATATATCAAACTGAATCAATATTTAAATAATGATAAAAATAATAATGGAACAATCAACAAAATAAATAAACCAGTTTTATAAACATAATTTGAGAGTCCTATATTCATCCACTCAGGATTCACCCCTGTCCCATTTCTAAAGGTCATAAATACAAAATAATATGCTACACTGGCTTTATTAATGGCTTTTGAATGAAAGATTTCATCAGACTTGTTTGAAATAATAACGCAAATTAATAATTTCTTTACTTTAAAAATCAAACTGTTCAACAGATACGCAATACTTAGGCCAGTTATTTATGTGTCAAAAATGTCCCTGCTTAACTAAGCTTTGCAAAATTTCTGATGCACAGTTGAAACAACAAGCTTTAACCCCAATCAGCACAACTTTATGACTATTATTTTTTATAGAAGTATTAGATTAAACTTCCACTTTGTTGATCTCAAAGGAATTTAACAGTGGTGGTCAGCTTCTCTCACAGATTACAAACATTATTCAATAAAAAGGGTAAATGGATTAATACAATATAATACAATATAAAAAAAAAGTACTTTGTATATTCGTCTCCCAACCAAAAATAAAATGTAGAGACCTGCTGTTAGCTCATGTTTCTCTTATTTTGTAGGCCTACATTTTGACTTGCAAAGCATTCCTGAGTCTATCATAGCACAAACAACAGATATTTTTCCTCATTATCTTCACTCGTGAGACAAAAAGGATGATTTACTGAACAGAAAGTACACATTATGGAATGCTGTTTTATTTTAAAGAGCCCCCAAACTCTATTATACAGAGTTGAGTGGAGCAACATGGTGCATCTCTTAGTTGCTTGGAGAATGTCTAATGGGGCAGCACCCATTAAAGTGTCAAAGTAGCTGGTGCAAGGGAAGCAGGTGCAACTTAACCTTGTTGGACAGAAAACACAGATGACGGCCTATAAACAAAATAATACATCAAACATAAGCAGCAAATGCATCAGTGTTTCCTCTACACTCCTTTAGCAGTGGCGGCCCGCCCCTCCAAAATCCTACCCGCGGCTCCTTCAATTTTTTATTTTTTTTACTGCAAATACACCACCTCATGTCGCCGCCTTCACAGCAGAGTCCTGCAGTAAGTCGGTGTCGCGAGTGCTGAGACAGATAACTATCTTGCCCATAGTTGCGTCAGTATGGTTTGCTAAGAATATTTAAATAAAGTAATTTTTTTTACCAGAATAATTACACATGTGTTACGGGTCCCAGACTGGTGGTACCACAGCAACAAAGGATAAATCTGTAAAATACAGATACAGTTCAGCAGCAATGAAGACACGAAGCATTCAGTTCTTCATCCAGATTGCGTCTGTATTCAACATCAAAATAAACATACAATAGAGGACATCATTCTCAGTGTCAGTCTCTGTTCCAGTCCTTATCAACCGTGATAAAGTGCAATAAATGTCCATCAATTCTTTTGTTCATCTCATTTCACAGAATGTATTCACATTTGTAACTGTTTCTCATTTGTGCTCAACTTGTTTACAATCTTCCTTTTTTTTCTGACAGCAACCTTCTAGTGCATGTGGTCTCCTTTAATAAAGGGGATTAGGATACTACCATAATATAGTGCAAATCATAACAGTTCTTAACTGTGTTTAGAGCAGCATCATCTGAAATGCTATAATTCTGGACATACACACTTATATAACATTCACTGACACAGGAATACAAAGCTCTATAAACGTGAAACCATTTAACTGTATCTGAATCTCAAATTAAAAAAAACACTTAACCATCAATCTTCATATTTGATCTTATTACTCCTCAAAATCAAGTCTAACTTCCTATTTTTTTTATCTATATGAAACACTCAAACAACTACCTGTCTCTGTAAGATAAACATGTGCAAAAGCCCAACAATTAATCAGTGACAGCAAAAACATAAATATAGCGACCTGCCTGCGAGACCTGACGGAGGGAAAATTGACCCTTACAAACGAGACGCAGCATGCTTGCCTGCCGCTGAAGTTTCGCGGTCTTTAGCTAGGTATTAAAGTTCATAAAAGTGCTGCAGCCGGCATTAAAACACATTCACAACATCTGTCTAAATACAGTGAGGTTTTGAGAGGTCAAAGCAGGTTATTTTTCCTGATTACTAACCTGTAAAATACAGATACAGTTCAGCAGCAATGAAGACACGAAGCATTCAGTTCTTCATCCAGATTGCGTCTGAAATGTGGGCGGAAGCCCTCACCTGAAACAACCCGGTGTGCCGCTGCTCCCGTAACAAAAGTTCCACCTGGCTGCTGCTTACATTAAGTGTCTCTTCACAAAATAAATGAAATAGAAAATTATAAGGCTTACATTTTTTTTTTTTAAATGCAACATAAAGCCTGCAAAACCACAGAAATTATTTCCAGCTGCCTGAATTAAATAAACACAAAAATGGTCGCACTATTTTTGGGCATATCACACACTCCCCTACAAACAAAAGTGGCTCCTGACACTTGCAAAACTTCAACTGTGTAACTCCTAAGAACATACAAAACACAAAACACATCAACCCTCAAAATGCTGAGTAGCTGCATTGGAAAAGTCTGCAAAACCTGCCAAGTACTCAGTAACATGAGATAGGATAGGTGACTGGCAGGTATGGGGATGGGAATGTCGGTGTGAGGGGGAATGAGTAAAGATAGGACTGGGGATACTGGTGAGAACAAACTGTTGGCTGAGCACATATGGCACTGACAAGGAAGCGTGGCTGGTAAGTTGGCTGACCAAGGGAGGAGTACGTTAGCATCTGGCCTGGGCGCCTGTCTCTGGTAGACCTTCTCAGTGTAGGTTGAGCGTCTGGCTGCGCTTCCTGGACCTCTCTGTCAGGGCCATCAACCTGAGTTAAATCCTGTCCATCATCAGGCTGAGGTTCTGCATCACAGGGCTCACTTTCATTTTCATGTGTAGTCTCAATGGTAACAGCTTCCTCGAGGCGAGTTTCCACTTGCACAGGATCTCTTTGTGTTTCACTGGTGTCCCTTTGATATGACCCAACATGTTCTTTTCCCTGGGCTCCTCTTGGTATTCGCAACCAATACTGCAGCCCTTCCTCTTCATCATCTGATTCACTTGTCTCATGATACTGTGCTTGTTCCTCTCTGCTCAGGGACTGTGTTGACCTTTTGTTACTCTTTTGTGACCTTGTAGGTGTATTTTCAGCTGCCAACTCTGTGGGAAGGTCATTTACTTGGAGTAACAGGTTTCGGTGGAGAGTGCGAATGGGTCTACTCCCTGTCTCAGGGCTCACCTTATAGACCGGGTTATCACCGAGCTGCTCTTTGACAATATAGATCGTCTTTTCCCAGTATGGTTTTAGTTTACATGGACCTCCTCTCTCAGTATTGCGAACAAGTACCCTATCACCTGGTTGGAGGATCACACCTCTGTTCTTTCTGTCATAATAGCGTTTACCTTTAACACTTGACTGCTGGCTATTGGTACTTGCAATCTTGTATGCCTCGATCATTTTCTCTGCCCACTTTTCTGCGTACCCTTGTGTTGTGTTTATTTCTTCCTCTGTCAACAACCCAAAGAGCAGGTCAACAGGCAGGCGTGGATGGCGACCATATAACAGGTAGTATGGGGAGTAACCTGTCGACTCGTGCTTGGTGCAGTTATATGCATGAATGACGTGAGGAAGATGTTCTTTCCAGTTCTCCTTCTCTTTGTCACCTAATGTTCGGAGCATTTGTAGCAGGGTTCTATTGAACCTCTCTGCAGGATTGCATTGGGGGTGATATGGAGAAGTGCGGGAGTGGTTCACACCAGCAAGTTGTCTGAGAGCTCTGAAAAGTTCATTTTCGAACTCCCGGCCTTGGTCATGATGGAGTTTTGATGGATATCCGAACCGTGGGACAAAGTCATTAAAAATCCTGTCTGCAGCAGTTTTTCCAGCCTTGTTTTTAGTGGGGTATGCTTGCGCAAACCTGGTGAAGTGGTCGACAACCACAAGTATGTACTCATAGCCACCACGGCTAGTTTCAAGGTGGAGGAAGTCAATGCAGACCAGTTCAAGGGGTGAGCTTGATGTGAGACTCCCCATGGGTGCTCGATCAGGTAAGGTTGGCTTTTTCTGTTTTATGCAATGACATTTTCTGGTGATGTACTCTTCAATATCTTTCTTCATAAAAGGCCAATAAAATCTTTGTCTTGCAAGGGCCAGAACTCTTTCAACACCCACATGCCCCATATTGTCGTGCAGGTAGGTGAGGGCTGTTTGTTTGTAGGTGGTGGGCAAGACCAGCTGTTTGCGACCAAGGGCTTTTCTATACAGGAGGTTGTTCTCCACCTGTAGTTTGCTCCACTCTCTTGAGAGTTTTCTTGCGGGTTTGTTTAAGGTCCTGCGTCTGTCTTCAGTCAGTTGCATGTTTTTCTCCTTGGCCTCCAAGATGTCTTTAATAGCAGGATCCTGACGCTGCTCACGTACCAGTTCATTGTGGTCGATTACTGGGAAAGGTTTTGAGTGAGTCTTTGACTGTGATGCAATGTGAAGGGCTGCCACCCATGCTACTTCCCCTTGTTGGGCTGTTCTGCTACCCTCCCAAACAGCATACACTGCCTCTTCTGACAACCCCTCTGAACACTTACTCATATAGGTGTTGATGTCAAGGGGGCAACAAGAAAGGGTGTCTGCATCAACATTCTGTTTGCCTGGCTTGTACCTTATTTCAAAGTGACAGTCTGCGAGCTGCCCTACCCAGCGATGGCCTACAGCATTAAGTTTAGCAGTACTCATCACATAAGTGAGGACTTCGGTGACGATATAGACAATGAAATGGGGTGCATAAGACAGGTAATCCCTGAATTTGTCGCATACTGCCCACTTCAAGGCTAAAAACTCAAGCTTGCCACTGTGAAGATGGTAATTTGCTCTGGTGCACGGGACCCATAGCCGATAACCCTCATCTTGCCATCTTGGTGCTGGTAGAGGACTGCTCCCAGGCCTTGTTGGGAGGCATCAGTATGGAGTATGAAAGGGAGATCGATTTGGGTATGCTAACACTGGTGGGTTAGTTAGAATGGTGATGAGGCGTTCAAGGACCTGTTGGTGCTTGCTGTTCCATTCAACTGGAATAATAGACAGTTGTGGACCCTTTTTTTCTTTTGTAGGTGTTGTTTGTGGTGAACTGGACTTTATCTGGAGTAGCTCATACAGAGGTCTTGAGAAATCTTTCCGTATGCTCTATAATAGCTCAGAAACCTAAGAGTCTCTGACATCTCCTACTGTCTGTGGAGCTTTAGTGCCTGGACTGCCTCAACATCCTTGGATCTACCCTCACCCCATCTGCAGAAACCAACCGCCCCATACCTGACTTCCTTGAAATAACTCACATTTTTCAGGCCTCAACCCCATGGCACTGCAGTGCTGCTACCTCCACATTCCTCAAAGGACCTAGAAGCATAAGACATCGTCCAGATATGGGATACAACATTCATCCCTCAATGTGCTGAGCATTTCTTCCATGCTTCTTTGCTGCTGGATTGACAGTCAAAGGTATCCTGACCCATTCATATAAACCCCAGGGAGTTGTCAATGCTGTCAGGTGTCTGGAACCATCAGCTATGAAGCCTTGGTGGTAGGCTTTGCCCTGGTCTAAGATGGAAAACCACTGATAGCCACCAAAGAGTCGATCAAGTCCTGAAGAGAGGATGCTTACGGCACAGTCTTTTGTTGAGAGTCTATAGCGATGCAAAGGCGACCCATCTTTTTCCTCACACAAACAATCGGTGCGGCATATGGGGACTTGATTTAACAACCCAACCTTTCAGTAACAACTCCTGAATGTACTCTTTTACTTCCCTGTACAGCGGGATGGAAGCATATGCTTTCTGAACAGGGATGTCATCCTTGAGCCTGATTGACATCTGAAGAGAGCCATCAATGTCACTGTCATTGCGGGCAAATGCTGCCGACTCATCAGATCTTTAACTAACCTTTGCTGTTCTGGCTCAAGATGATGAACATCAACAGGTGGTAGCCCTCAGTTGGGGGTGGGGTTGTAGGATGACATTGTTGACCTCAGCCCTTAATGTCTGTGGCTGCAGAGTCTCCTGTTGTGTCTCTGTCTCTCCCATCTCTATGACTTTGGCTATATGCTGGATGGAGCCCAACTGGGTTCTCTTGGGGATTACAATTTCATGCTTGGTGTGGTTAGAGATGGGAACACTGATGGCTTCCACTCTTACTGATCTCCAAAAGACCCTCCCCAACACTCAGCTCCTCCAAGGCCGTACTCTCATCTGCAGGTTCATAGAGAACAGTAGGGTCAGATGTGTCAAAGATAGGTGGTACTCTGCATCGCACATGCACTGTCTTTCCAGCTGGGATACTCACATCCTCTCTTCCCACCCTGACTGTAGCAATGGTATCATTTAATGTCTTTTTAGTTTGAATGAAGTTTACCATAGCTTCTACTTGTCCCTTTTCAGCACCAAGTGCTCTCTGGAGGAGGCTAATGACCATGGCTGGTATGTCAGTGGAAGATTCTTGCCTACTGATCATTTCCTCAAAAATGTTGGACCCTAGTAGAGGCTGAGGAAGAATCTGACTTATCAAAAGGGACCTGTTGTGAGGCTTGGATTGTCATTTCCTGGGAGGTTGACTGCTAGCTCTACCCATCCGTCATATGGGATTGACTGTCCATTTGCTGCATACAGGTCAAGACTTTCCTGGGTCCAAGCTCTTCCAGTGGCCTGACAGGGTGATTGGGGATGAAAGTCTCTCCACAGTCTATCAATTATGCTAACTTGTGAGAGTTGAAGAGTACTGTTGCATAACCACTGATAAAACACTTGAGCAGACTCTTTTTACCAATCAATGGTGCTTAGGACTTTCTGGGGTTAATGTCTCTTGGGAAGGGTCACAAACTTCTTTTTCTCGTCTCTTTTGCTTTGGGTGTATTTGCTTGCATGTGGGGGCTACTGAGTGGGACTGGAGCTGTGAATTGGCCTCTGGTTGTCCCTCGGCAGACCGACTCCGTTCCCTGCTGTCGAACTCTTTGCAGCCAATAGCAGTGTCCTAGATCACCACATACAAAACAATGATTGCAGTTCTGTGAGCCCTGAAGTGAACAGGTGGTGCAACTGGGTACCTTACCCTTTCTTGTAACGGGCTGGCCTGGTGTTGGATGAGGTGCCCTGCTTGGAATGAGTTGCAGGCTTGGGCTGGTCTACTTTTGACCAGTGTCAGTCTTTGAATGGGTTGCCTGGAGGGCCACTGTTTGTTGTCCATTAGGGCTGCATGTTAGTTAATGTTTCTACTTGTGCTGAGTTGCTGTATTGTCTGATGTTCTTTCTTGTCCCTAGCTTTTCTCCACCATCCACATGAACACTGTGTGCATGTGTTTTTTTACATAGCCCAGTCTGCTGATGTTCATTTTCATCACTGACTATTTTAAATAACAATCTCCTCATCAGTAACTAGGGTGTCTGAGAGGAGTCAGTGCTGCCTGACATTTGTATGTTTGAATCCCAGGCACTGATATATTGTGTGGAGAAAACCTCCTGGATGGTTTTGGGGTCATAGCGAATGTCTGTGTTTGCCTGAAAGAGGATTTTTGCTTCAACCCAATCATGCGATACACAAACTGTTGAGGGTTCCTGTTTCTTGCTTTCACACATTAATTCCTGGAACAATTCTGTACTTGCTTTTCTCCCAAATGAGACCTGAGGAAGCCCTTGAGTTCACAGATTATGATTTCTTCTTTATTAGTGAGCATGTCCTTGAAAGCACCGGGCTTCACAATCCTCAGCACCCCTCGGATGATCTCTGTCTCTGTGAAACCTTCCCTGACTCCCTCGTCAACCTGTTTACAGATACTGCTATATGTGATATCTGAGTTTTGGTCACCAATCTGTCCTCCATGAACTTTAAATTCTCTACGCTGGAGATAAGGAAAGTCCTTTAAGGGGATCACTTTCTCTGCATCGATCGTTGGAGGAGGTGAAGCAGATGGTGCTGAGTTGAATCATTGAGGCTGTGATGCCTGTCAGTTGTGTTGACCATATCTTTGTAATGTTGCAATTTCTTGCCTAGTACTTCATGCATCGCTTGGAGCTGGTCCACACTTTGAGTGGTGATGTCTGTAATGGGATCTGTCTGTTGTTGTGTGGTTGGGTCTGTAGTTACAGGTGTTGGAAGAGTAAGCATTTGTTCCTCTGTTACCTCTTTTGTAGTTATGGCTGGACTAGGATTATCAATAACATTACATACCAGGACATTTAGCATGAGTAACTGGCTCATTCCTTCATCCTCAGAATCAAGTAAAGGAATAATTAAGGATAAAGTTGACACAGCCTTCTTCGTCAGAAGAGTCTAAGTCTGCACCCTTACTGTCAGTCGCGATGTCCATGGCAAGTTGGTAGGACTCACTTACTGATAGTCTGTACAAGTTCTTTTTGATGGCCCAAACGAGTTGTTTGCGAGTCTTCGACATGGCGTGCGATGGTTCGATGGAGCAGCAGTGCGGTTCCCTTGGAAGACTGAAGACCGTCCTCTGGCTCTGACTTCCCCTCGTGGACACCCACTAGCTGTCGTCACGGCCGCAGTCACGTCACCCTGGCCTCGTGGTTCTGTAATCGCTGGATCTGCTTCCCCTTGTTGCGCCTGGTGAAGATAGATCCAGACGGGCCCACAATATATTCTGGTCCCAGACTGGTGGTACCACAGCAACAAAGGATAAATCTGTAAAATACAGATACAGTTCAGCAGCAATGAAGACACGAAGCATTCAGTTCTTCATCCAGATTGCGTCTGTATTCAACATCAAAATAAACATACAATAGAGGACATCATTCTCAGTGTCAGTCTCTGTTCCAGTCCTTATCAACCGTGATAAAGTGCAATAAATGTCCATCAATTCTTTTGTTCATCTCATTTCACAGAATGTATTCACATTTGTAACTGTTTCTCACTTGTGCTCAACTTGTTTACAATCTTCCTTTTTTTTCTGACAGCAACCTTCTAGTGCATGTGGTCTCCTTTAATAAAGGGGATTAGGATACTACCATAATATAGTGCAAATCATAACAGTTCTTAACTGTGTTTAGAGCAGCATCATCTGAAATGCTATAATTCTGGACATACACACTTATATAACATTCACTGACACAGGAATACAAAGCTCTATAAACGTGAAACCATTTAGCTGTATCTGAATCTCAAATTAAAAAAAACACTTAACCATCAATCTTCATATTTGATCTTATTACTCCTCAAAATCAAGTCTAACTTCCTATTTTTTTTATCTATATGAAACACTCAAACAACTACCTGTCTCTGTAAGATAAACATGTGCAAAAGCCCAACAATTAATCAGTGACAGCAAAAACATAAATATAGCGACCTGCCTGCGAGACCTGACGGAGGGAAAATTGACCCTTACAAACGAGACGCAGCATGCTTGCCTGCCGCTGAAGTTTCGCGGTCTTTAGCTAGGTATTAAAGTTCATAAAAGTGCTGCAGCCGGCATTAAAACACATTCACAACATCTGTCTAAATACAGTGAGGTTTTGAGAGGTCAAAGCAGGTTATTTTTCCTGATTACTAACCTGTAAAATACAGATACAGTTCAGCAGCAATGAAGACACGAAGCATTCAGTTCTTCATCCAGATTGCGTCTGAAATGTGGGCGGAAGCCCTCACCTGAAACAACCCGGTGTGCCGCTGCTCCCGTAACAAAAGTTCCACCTGGCTGCTGCTTACATTAAGTGTCTCTTCACAAAATAAATGAAATAGAAAATTATAAGGCTTACATTTTTTTTTTTAAATGCAACATAAAGCCTGCAAAACCACAGAAATTATTTCCAGCTGCCTGAATTAAATAAACACAAAAATGGTCGCACTATTTTTGGGCATATCACACATGTAAAAGTCAGTTAAAACTGAGATTGATTGAAAAGTATTTATTTTTCGTTCATTTAGGATTTTGGTGAAATATTCGACTAAAAAATCTTTAATATGTCTTTTTATTTAAACCAAATATATAACCCACTAAAGCCAGAAGGATTTGTCCTCCTCTGAGGGGGGTGGTGGTGGGGTTAAATGATCAATGTATGAAATCTTCATTCAACACTTAAAAATACAGATATTAAAACAGAATTACAGTAGAATGTCTAACAATGAATTAAATGACAAGTAAAGCGTACAATATATTTTTCTTGCTTTGGTGAAGACAGCTGTGGAATATTTTAATTATATAAAAAAATGTAAAATATGTAGTGCTCATTTAACAGCCATATAACACCTTTAAGCCTGAACAAAGTAGTTGGAGTTGAAGGGTGGCGGGGTTAAATAGTATCCAAAAATGTATCCAGCCATTTTTAACAGTTTTTTAACACATAGAAGTCAGTTAAAACTGAAAATGATAAAACGTTAAAAGATGTACATAATATTTACTATATGAAAAGTTAATGTGAGAGTCAAAGAGTCGGTCTGTTGGCAGGCTAAAACATCTTTAATATGTTACAGTTTCTCATGTTCAGTTCTGATATTACATATGAAAATACAACATAATATATGTGACTAAATGAAATAAAATTACATTGTTAGTGTAGAATAAAGTTTATCTGTCCTCTGGTGATGACTGAAGTAGAAGACTGCAACTATTGTGAAAAATGAAACAAAAATGTAGTTTTCATTAAACAGCCATTTAACACGAATTTAAGGAAGATAAAATACTTTGACTTTAAAAAGGCTTAATGTCTGAATACAGTTTAGAATAAAGTTAATTTGTCCTCCGATGAGGGGGGGTGGTGGCGGGGTCAAATAGCATTCAAATTATTGTTAAATGTCTAAACACATGAGCTTGAGTTTGAACACAATGAATCAAGCAGAGCTTATTTCACTCTTTTTCCAGAGAAAATTGTGTGGAGATAATTTAATATGGCAGTTGAATAAGAATCAATAGACTGATGACAGCGGTAGTTTTTCGAAATACTGTATCCAATAAACCAAATAATAGTAAGTATAATACATTTTATTTAAGGACCCTTTTCATGACACTCAAGGTCACTCTACAAATGTACAAATAAAACACATCATCAGTGTTTTAATAAATAAACAAATGAACGCGCATTTTCTCTAGGTCATCTCACGCACGCTCGCGCACGTCGGTAATTGTCATGGCAACAGAGGGACGTGAGGTGATTCGGTCTTTTGCTGTTGGACTTGACCTGAGTTGAGGACTCGCAAATTCTCTCTAGCGGCACATAAACTCTTGAGCACTCCATCATCAGTGAAAATTCTGCTGGAGAAGAACTTTTTACAGATTTTGACCGACGACACTTTATTAAAGGAAGAGCGACCAAAACTTGTCTTTTATGGACTCTTGATGGAGGAGTTCCTGCTGGCCAGAGAAATGTGGCTCATTTACTATGGTGGGAGAAAATCTTTAACAAGATATCTTTAACATTAGACTACCAAGAGTTCATTTATTGAAATCTCTTGAGTCATTTCACAACATTTTGGTTGAAAAGTTGCTGCTGAGTTAATGCTCTTTGTTGAATCTTAAGCTGTAAACGTTGTTTAGGCTAGCTGTTGGTTAATGGGAGAGTTCGTGAAAACACTAGGACTTGTTTTTAAGTGTAAAATTGATAATTTATGGTGGGAATTGGCATATCGTGGCGGAAATGTTTAAAACTGCTGTAATGATTTAAAAAACATAGTTTTTCAGGTTTATATACATCAAAAGTACTGAAATTATCGTCGAAGCTTAGAAAGCAAAATGGCGCTGGGGTCATTTTTGAAGAATGCTAAAATAGTCTGATCTTGGTCACCATGGATCAGCTGTAAATAAACAAATGTCTAAAGACATGAGCTTGAGTTTGAACACACTGAATCAAGCAGAGCTTATTTCACTATTTTTACAGAGAAAATTGTGTGGAGATAATTTAATGACAGTTAAATATGAATTAATATACTGATGAGTGTAAGTTATGGAAATGCTATATCCAATATGCATAATAATAATTATAATGATAATACATTTTATTGAAGGGCCCTTTTCATGACACTCGAGGTCACCTTGCAAAAGTACAAATAAAAAAGTGCATTAAAACAGATGTAAAAACAGGTAAAAGGCATAAATACATCTTATCTCTAACACCCTGATTGGAGTGTCCATACTGAACTGTGTTTGACTATTAAAGCAATGCGCTGCTCTGTACTGTTTAACTCCACTGATATTCATATAAAGGCTGTCATGTTGAAACTGCATATGAAAAAGGTGTTTTTTTTATTTTTTCAGACCAGGGCCATATATTGAGTTTTAAAGGTACCTTGAGAATTTTTTAAAACCATAAAGCGTGAGGCAGATAATTTATATTGAGATATTAGTGTCAATGATGTGCTCTTCTGACCATTATTGAGTGCAATCTTTAATAAACTGGTTAAAATTGGATGTGGGGCCTCAGGCTCAGTAAAATTACTATTTACAGTAAGAACCACAGATAGTCACATGCTTATTGACCACAAAACAAACACAAGTTCATATCAAACAATAAGTGATTCTCTGAATCCTATGCAGTATAAATAGGAGTTGGAACACTCAATACTTAATAATTATTATTTTTTTCAGTAGCAATTTACAGGTAAACTTCTGCGCTCTGTCTTAGTTGCAGATTTACATTGGCAAGGAATATATCTGTAATTATGAATCATTAACCACACCAAATTAAAAAAAGTTAAAGCCTGCCCAAAATTGGGCGTCCAGGACTTCTGTTGTTGTTGCCGTGCAATGAAATATGGATCAATATTATCTAACATTTCCTAAAATCAAGTCAAACACAATGTTGATGGTATTGTATCAGCCATGTTATTCCCTTATGAAAAGTGTGAGGTTATCTTAATGCATTCTCCATAAGCAAATAAACTGGTGATGATTTTCTTAATTGTATGATTTTTACTAACCAACATAAACTAGTTGACATTAAGTTCACTTCAGACCTAAAATATTAATCTCAGCAAGTTGATAACAGCCACATCTTTTGGTCATTCTGTGTTTTTCTGTTTGTTTTGCATCGAAATTCCTTTTAGGTTCATGTACTAAATGTTTTCTTGTTGCTTCTTTCAGGTGGACTCTTTTGGCCAGTGATTCCCGTTTTTGTACATCCCGTCATCGAGCATCCTGACAACATCGTCAATGATCCTCCTCCAGCCCCTGCTGAAGAGGAGGAGGAGGAGATTGATGTTGTGGGACTGGACCCAGAAGAGGAGGAGATCGATGTTGTTGGTTTGGATGAGGAGGAGGAGCTACTGGTAGAGGAACCTCATGGCAGCGGAGCTGGTGATCCTCTTCAGAGGGTTCAGAGAGAGGAGGAGCTGAATGATATCCAAGCTCCTTCTCCTCCTCTGCTGCTAGAGGGTCCTGCTGCTGCTCCTCTTGCTGCTCTGCCTGCTCCTGCTGTTCCCCCTGCTGCTCTCCCTGCTCCTGCTGATCCCCCTGCTGCTCTCCCTGCTTTTGATGCTTACCCTGTCCCTGCTTTTGATGCTGCTCCTGCATATGCTAACCCCTATGCTGCTCCTGATGTTAACCTCTATGCTGCTCCTGCATATGCTAACCCCTATGCTGCTCCTTATGCTAACCCCTATGCTGCTCCCTATGCTCCTGTTAATCCTGCTTTTTTCGGCTACCACCATGCTCCTTTTGTCAATCCTTTCTTTGCTGCTCCTGTTGCAGACCCTGTGTTTCTTCCTCCTGCTGCCCCTCCAGTCCCTGATCCTGATGACTCTCCTGAGATCCCTCAGCTGGAGCCTGAGACCCTGGGACCCTTGACTGAAGAGGAGTGTGTGGAGCTCTTCTACTGCCAGAGCTCTTCAGAAGAAGATCCTGCCTTTCCCTCTACATCTGGCTCCTCCAGCAAGAGGAGGAGGGATGAGAGTGATGGGGAGGAGCCTGCAGCGAGGAGGCCGAGGTGGTCAGATGACAGCGACTCTGACTGAGTCCTCTCTCTAACTGGATTTCCTGTCTTCTTGTCACACCACAGGTTTCTTTCCAGAGGATGCTGCAGTGACCCTTTCTTGTTCTTCAGCTGATGTTTGGCCTCTTTGTGTGGTGGGTGGTGATTTCAGGGACAGCCTTTGCGACTGGCAGGGCTGAAGAGCCCCGAGGTAGCGTCTTGCAGATGTGTGTGCACCATCTCCCTTCATTTGCACAACTGCTGGATCGACTTTTTTTTTTTTTTATCCTGGAGCGGGTCTTTGCGTCTGGCGGACTTTTAAGACTCAGGTATGAAGGCTTGGCGTCTGGCTGGGCTGTGGATCCTTTGTGCATGATGGCATCATCAGATGGACTCCTCCTGGACACAGCACAGAGACTCTTACTGATTGAGCAGTGACTCAGGTGCACAGGGAGAGATGAAGAAAATGAAAGTGAAGCTGCAGAAGCAGGAATTAAAGGTACCTTGAGAATTTTTTAAAACCATAAAGCGTGAGGCAGATAATTTATATTGAGATATTAGTGTCAATGATGTGCTCCTCTGACCATTATTGAGTGCAATCTTTAATAAACTGGTTAAAATTGGATGTGGGGCCTCAGGCTCAGTAAAATTACTATTTACAGTAAGAACCACAGATAGTCACATGCTTATTGACCACAAAACAAACACAAGTTCATATCAAACAATAAGTGATTCTCTGAATCCTATGCAGTATAAATAGGAGTTGGAACACTCAATACTTAATAATTATTATTTTTTTCAGTAGCAATTTACAGGTAAACTTCTGCGCTCTGTCTTAGTTGCAGATTTACATTGGCAAGGAATATATCTGTAATTATGAATCATTAACCACACCAAATTAAAAAAAGTTAAAGCCTGCCCAAAATTGGGCGTCCAGGACTTCTGTTGTTGTTGCCGTGCAATGAAATATGGATCAATATTATCTAACATTTCCTAAAATCAAGTCAAACACAATGTTGATGGTATTGTATCAGCCATGTTATTCCCTTATGAAAAGTGTGAGGTTATCTTAATGCATTCTCCATAAGCAAATAAACTGGTGATGATTTTCTTAATTGTATGATTTTTTACTAACCAACATAAACTAGTTGACATTAAGTTCACTTCAGACCTAAAATATTAATCTCAGCAAGTTGATAACAGCCACATCTTTTGGTCATTCTGTGTTTTTCTGTTTGTTTTGCATCGAAATTCCTTTTAGGTTCATGTACTAAATGTTTTCTTGTTGCTTCTTTCAGGTGGACTCTTTTGGCCAGTGATTCCCGTTTTTGTACATCCCGTCATCGAGCATCCTGACAACATCGTCAATGATCCTCCTCCAGCCCCTGCTGAAGAGGAGGAGGAGTTGATGTTGTGGGACTGGACCCAGAAGAGGAGGAGATCGATGTTGTTGGTTTGGATGAGGAGGAGGAGCTACTGGTAGAGGAACCTCATGGCAGCGGAGCTGGTGATGCTCTTCAGAGGGTTCAGAGAGAGGAGGAGCTGAATGATATCCAAGCTCCTTCTCATCCTCTGCTGCTAGAGGGTCCTGCTGCTCTCCCTGCTCCTCTTGCTGCTCTGCCTGCTCCTGCTGTTCCCCCTGCTGCTCTGCCTGCTCCTGCTGATCCTCCTGTTGCTCTGCCTGCCCCTGCTGACCCCCTTGCTGCCCTCCCTGCTCCTGCTGATCCTCCTGCTGCCCTCCCTGCTCCTGCTGATCCTCCTGCTGCTCTGCCTGCTCCTGCTGATCCCCCTGCTGCTCTCCTTGCTTATGATGCTTACCCTGTCCCTGCTTATGATGCTGCTCCTGCATATGCTAACCCCTATGCTGCTCCTTATGCTTACCCCTATGCTGCTTTTTTCGGCTACCGCCATGCTCCTTTTGTCGATCCTTTCTTTGCTGCTCCTGTTGCAGACCCTGTGTTTCTTCCTCCTGCTGCCCCTCCAGTCCCTGATCCTGATGACTCTCCTGAGATCCCTCAGCTGGAGCCTGAGACCCTGGGACCCTTGACTGAAGAGGAGTGTGTGGAGCTCTTCTACTGCCAGAGTTCTTCAGAAGAAGATCCTGCCTTTCCCTCTACATCTGGCTTCTCCAGCAAGAGGAGGAGGGATGAGAGTGATGGGGAGGAGCCTGCAGCGAGGAGGCCGAGGTGGTCAGATGACAGCGACTCTGACTGAGTCCTCTCTCTAACTGGATTTCCTGTCTTCTTGTCACACCACAGGTTTCTTTCCAGAGGATGCTGCAGTGACCCTTTCTTGTTCTTCAGCTGATGTTTGGCCTCTTTGTGTGGTGGGTGGTGATTTCAGGGACAGCCTTTGCGACTGGCAGGGCTGAAGAGCCCCGAGGTAGCGTCTTGCACGAGGATGTGTGTGCACCATCTCCACTTCATTTGCACAACTGCTGGATCGACTTTTTTTTTTGATCCTGGAGGCGGGTCTTTGCGTCTGGCGGGACTTTTAAGACTCAGGTATGAAGGCTTGGCGTCTGGCTGGGCTGTGGATCCCTTTGTGCATGATGGCATCATCAGATGGACTCCTCCTGGACACAGCACAGAGACTCTTACTGATTGAGCCGTGACTCAGGTGCACAGGGAGAGAGATGAAGAAAATGAAAGTGAAGCTGCAGAAGCAGGAAGAAACCAAACATCTTCTCCTGCAGGCAGACTCTTCTTTTATCAATCACAGGGACCTGGACATCAGCCGAACAACCTATAGAGGTGTAGTACAGGGAGTTGTTTCATATGACAACAAAAGGTAAGTATGAGTGAGTGGCGTGTGGACAAAGTGACCAGAAAGCAGGTAAGACAGAACTTCAAATGTTGGTCTGTGGTCTGTCATATATATATATATATATATATATATATATATATATATATATATATATATATATATATATATATATATATATATATATATATATATATATATATATATATATATATTGAAAACAAGGTAGTAATAGAGAAAAGAAAGGAAAAGAACATAACATTTAAGAGTGCAGTGACCGACTCTTTTTGTAAACAGGTTGACATGCTGATCATAAGACAAATAAAGATTGATTTATTGTTTTATGTGTCTCCACTCTGTTGTCATCAATAGTTAACTGAGTCAGATATTCAGTTTCTTTTTATCATCTATTTACATAGACGAATAAGATAATTCTTTTTTCAAATGCAGGATTAATTCCAGAAATTTTAAAGGACTGAAAATTCTTAAAATATGTAATTGTCATTACAAAGTCATGTTACAGACATAAAAGCCAGGAAAGCAAATTTTAGTAAAGCAAAACAGAACAAAAGACAAATGCCTGATTATAGTTAAAAGTTAATTGGTCCTCCGATAAAGGGATGGTGGTGGCAGGTTTAAGAATATTTAAATAAAGTAATTTTTTTAACCAGTCTTATTACACATATAAAAGTCAGTTAAATAGTATTCAAAAATGTATCCAGCTATTTTTAAGTTTTTTAACACATAGAAGTCAGTTAAAACTGAAAATGATAAAACGTTAAAAGATGTACATAATATTTACTACATGTAAAGTTAATGTGAGAGTCAAAGAGTCGGTCTGCTGGCAGGCTAAAACATCTTTAATAAGTTACAGTTTCTCATGTTCAGTTCTAATATTACATATGAAAATACAACATAATAAATGAGACTAAATGAAATAAAATTACATTGTTAGTGTAGAATAAAGTTTATCTGTCCTCTGGTGATGACTGAAGTGGAAGACTGCAACTGTTGTGGAAATTAAAAAATGTAGTTTTCATTAAACAGCCATTTAACACGAATTTAAGGAAGATAGAATACTTTGACTTTAAAAAGGCTTAATGTCTGAATACAGTTTAGAATAAAGTTAATTTGTCGTTCGATGAGGGGGGGTGGTGGCGGGGTCAAATAGCATTTAAATTATTACTGTATGAAAACTTTATTCAACTCTTAACATTACTGATATTAAAACAGAATTACAGTAGAATATCTAACAATGAATTAAATGACAAGTATAGCGTATGTTATATTTTTCTTCCTTTGAAGACAGTGGTGAAATATTTTAATTATATGATAAAATTTTAAATATGTAGTCTTCATTTAACAGCCATATAACACCTTTAAGCCTTAACAAAGTAGTTTGAGTTGAAGAAGAGAGATCACATGTCTGATTATAGTTGAGAATAAAGTCAATTTGTCCTCCAGTGATGGGGGGGTGGTGGCGGGGTTAAATAAAAATGTATCCAGCCATTTTTAACAATCTTTTAACACATATAGAAGTCAGTTAACCCTATAAAGCCAATCGTATCATATTTGATACATTCTTTTATAATACCTCTATCTACTCAGTATGATCAACAAGTAAAAAAAAAAACATCTGAATACAATCAGATAAATGATAAACATGTCCTCAAATGGATTATCAGTTGCCAAAAACACCAAATGTATCAAATGAGATACGAAAAATCTACATGTTGAATTTTATGTACATTATGATATTTTTAGGATTTTAGCAGAAAGTGAAACAAACATTTCAGCTCCAAAAATTAGAATTTTTCTTTCTATAATCTATGGTCTTGGGCCTTAAAGGGTTAAAACTGAAAATGATAAAACTTAAAAGATGTACATAATATTTACTATATGTAAAGTTAATGTGAGAGTCAAAAATCGGTCTGCTGGCAGGCTAAAACATCTTTAATAAGTTACAGTTTCTCATGTTCAGTTCTAATATTACATATGAAAATACAACATAATAAATGAGACTAAATGAAATAAAATTACATTGTTAGTGTAGAATAAAGTTTATCTGTCCTCTGGTGATGACTGAAGTGGAAGACTGCAACTGTTGTGAAAATAATAAAAAAATGTAGTTTTCATTAAACAGCCATTTAACACGAATTTAAGGAAGATAAAATACTTTGACTTTAAAAAGGCTTAATGTCTGAATACAGTTTAGAATAAAGTTAATTTGTCCTCCGATGAGGGGGGGTGGTGGCGGGGTCAAATAGCATTTAAATTATTACTGTATGAAACCTTAATTCAACTCTTAACATTACTGATATTAAAACATAATTACAGTAGAATGTCTAACAATGAATTAAATGACAAGTATAGCGTATATTATATTTTTCTTCTTTTGAAGATAGTGGTGGAATATTTTAATTATATGATAAAATTTTAAATATGTAGTCTTCATTTAACAGCCATATAACACCTTTAAGCCTTAACAAAGTAGTTTGAGTTGAAGAAGAGAGATCACATGTCTGATTATAGTTGAGAATAAAGTCAATTTGTCCTCCAGTGATGGGGGGGTGGTGGCGGGGTTAAATAGTATCCAAAAATGTATCCAGCCATTTCTTTTAACACATGTAGAAGTCAGTTAACCCTATAAAGCCAATCGTATCATATTTGATACATTCTTTTATAATACCTCTATCTACTCAGTATGATCAACAAGTAAAAAAAAAAAACATCTGAATACAATCAGATAAATGATAAACATGTCCTCAAATGGATTATCAGTTGCCAAAAACACCAAATGTATCAAATGAGATACGAAAAATCTATATGTTGAATTTTATGTACATTATGATATTTTTAGGATTTTAGCAGAAAGTGAAACAAACATTTCAGCTCCAAAAATTAGAATTTTCTTTCTATAATCTATGGTCTTGGGCCTTAAAGGGTTAAAACTGAAAATGATAAAACGTTAAAAGATGTACATAATATTTACTATATGTAAAGTTAATGTGAGAGTCAAAGAGTCGGTCTGCTGGCAGGCTAAAACATCTTTAATAAGTTACAGTTTCTCATGTTCAGTTCTAATATTACATATGAAAATACAACATAATAAATGAGACTAAATGAAATAAAATTACATTGTTAGTGTAGAATAAAGTTTATCTGTCCTCTGGTGATGACTGAAGTGGAAGACTGCAACTGTTGTGAAAATAAAAAAAAATGTAGTTTTCATTAAACAGCCATTTAACACGAATTTAAGGAAGATAAAATACTTTGACTTTAAAAGGCTTAATGTCTGAATACAGTTTAGAATAAAGTTAATTTGTCCTCCGATGAGGGGGGGTGGTGGCGGGGTCAAATAGCATTTAAATTATTACTGTATGAAAACTTTATTCAACTCTTAACATTACTGATATTAAAGCAGAATTACAGTAGAATGACTAACAATGAATTAAATGACAAGTATAGCGTATATTATATTTTTCTTGCTTTGGTGAAGACAGCTGTGGAATATTTTAATTATATAAAAAATTTTTAAATATGTAGTGTTCATTTAACAGCCATATAACACCTTTAAGCCTGAACAAAGTAGTTTGAGTTGAAGAAGAGAGATCACATGTCTGATTATAGTTGAGAATAAAGTCAATTTGTCCTCCAGTGATGGGGGGGTGGTGGCGGGGTTAAATAGTACTAAAATGTATTCTGTTTGTGAGTTTTTAAGATGTTCTTATGCTTATAAAGAAACAAGTGCTGTGTTTGTATCTAAAAATTCCCTTTTTTTAAATTAATACTAATATGTCATTAAATACGAATATCATTATTTCCTAACTTTCCCTAAGGACTAGTTAGTTGACCAATTAGTTAGTTGAGAATTTTAGAGATGAGATATAATCTTTTCTTCATGTCCAAAACCTAAAAGTTAAACTCCAACCAGTTTTAAATTTAAGGAACCATCCATCCATCCATCCATCTTCTTCTGCTTATCCAGCCTAAGCAGAAAGCCCAGAACTTCCCTCTCCCCTCACTTTGCCCAGCTCTTGTATTTGTTGAAGTTTTGCACCCTGAACGTTTACTTTTGAATCAGGTGAAAACAGTAACACTGGGTAGTCTCTTCAAAACCATTCAAAATGTTCCCCTATGATGATCACCTGAGAATGGAAATATAATTACTGAAGGTTGACAGCTGTGATGAACATTTTCCATTTAGGACTAATACTGTGTGACTATGACGTTTTATTTTTAAGTGACAGTTTTTGGTTTTGTCTTGCAGGCTGCTCTGGAGTGTTGGTGTGAAAGGCCTGCTGCTGTGGACCTACAAAGCTTCAACTACTACAACAGCTGATAATTTGCTTGTTTTCCTCCCATTCCGTCATCAGAACAGGTCCTAATATGAATCTAAGGTTGATCAGTCAGTTAAATACAGTCCTGTAAATATCACACTTGTAAGACTGAAGCCATGACGACCAACATGAAGACCTGCTGCTGTGGACCTGTTTGACTCAACAGAAACATCATTTTATATACATTTGTATTTTTGTGTTGATTTAACATAATTTAATTTTTGATCAACTAAATAAATCTACATTAATCCACATCAGCCCTCTCCACTTTATCATCAATATAGCTGTTAGTGTGAACGTCAGAACAGTCTCTCTATCCACGGTTATTGATTATATCATCATAATAAATACCTTTACAACTACACAGAGAATGACTCTCCTGAAAATGAGATTATGCAACTCAAGGGTTATTCTGTAAGAAATTTCAATTCAATAGAGAAATATGATGAGGGCAAATTTATGGCTAAATTTGTTGCCGTCATTGCTTCTCCTTTTAGTCCCTTTTCCCACTCTGACCTTAACATGGCTGCAGAGGATGGCTGTCCAACATGAGTCTGTTGTGCTTCAGTTCCTGCTGCAGTACAGAAGTCTTCACCTGCTGGTGCCGATTGTGGCAAAGAGCTGTTCTCATGGTGGATACATATTGAGGTTGGAATAAAATTGAAATATAAACAAATGAAAAATACAAAAAAAACTTTAGCAACACATATAAAAAGAAGAGTATGGCATTGATTTACTCTTTTCTAAGTTAGCTTACAATAACATTTAATATTTGGCATTAGACAAACTTCAGATCACAAGGAGAGCACACATCTTTGCCAAGGCAGCTCACACACTGCTGTTATATCTATAAGCAATAGTTCCATGATAAAGTTAGCATCATAATATGATTCACTGACCCCGAAAACCCACACTTAGGACTGAATCATGTTAATACCATTATTAGACAGTTATTGAGCAAAACATTTTCAGCTAACTCTGTTCAGTTGTTTTTGCATAATCTTGCTAACAAACAGACACACACCAGCAAAAACACAACATCCTTGGCAGAGGTAATAAACACTGATTGATACAGATAAACATCACAACAGCCAATATGAGTGCTCACTGTAAAGGTTTATTTTTTTCACCAACAAAAGATTTCCATTATATGTAAGCTGAGCAAACGCAGATCCTAAATGAAGAACTTTACATATAAAGATGGAACATGTATCCTTTTTTATTTTTAGAGAGAATTTAAAAATCTTATAAAAATACTTTCTGTACAAAAATCTATGTAGTATTTTAAACACAGTCATCATCTGCTGTGTGGAAACACATATACATACACAAGGAGTGAAACGATGTCAACAGTGTGAAAAAGGGCGTGGGATGGAGCTGCTGAATGTGAAACACATAAACCCCCCGTGGTTCAGCAGACTATCAAGAAAAAGAGAAGTAAAGTGTTAGTGGAAGTCAAAAGAAAGAAAATAACTCATTTAACATGTAAATTCAGTTTCAGTGATTTTCATTATTTTACCTCTGTAATATTCTCTGTCAGTCATAGAAAAGTGTTCAGGAAACCATAATTAAACTGTTCTTAGTTTTCAATGTTGGTTTTATGTTGAAATGTAGGCGGTAAAACTTTTGTGCTCCATTTGGCTGGCTGCACAAAGTGGGCAACATTTTGGACACATGCTTCATTGTAGTGTGATTAATTATAAAGTAGCTGGAAATGGAGCCGCTAACAGCAACTTTTAAAACTTTGTATTCTTAGATTGAAATCTAGTAATCTGAGGCTCAGTCAAATACATTAATGAGTCAGTTTGGTTCACTTATGATGCATTTTCACTGAGCAGTCTGGTTTGGCTCCGTACAGTTTGGTGCAGTGATCTCTGATCTTGCACCAATTTCTACTGAACTGCAAAAAAGCTTACACTTCAGCAGAGGTATCAGTGGACATATGTACAACCATGAGCCATTTTACAAACAAGTTCACGACCAACCACTGTTGATCTTTGCTGCTCTCTGTTGTCCATACTAGCTTAAACTGTGAAGGGTCCAAATATTTAATCATATCTGTTCCACCTGAGGTAAACCTTGTCCATCTTCTAAGATTTGTTTACATGTTCCAAAAGAACATTCAAGACCAGTCAGATAAGATGCTTTTACGAAGCTAGATGTAGCTTTGGACTTCTGATATTACACTTTCTCAAAGGGAAACATGTGCTTCTCCTGTCCTCTCTTTTCTCTTTTAGTTGTCTTCTTCTTCAGTCCACTGATGCCCCCCTCGCCCTCCTCTGTTTGTCTGTTCTGAGGCCAGGACATGGCCAGTGTTTCAGCTGCAGTCTTTGCTCCAGGATTCTCATCTCCCTCCGGCTCCTCGTCGGATGAAAACCCACCAGTCTCTTCTCCTTGAATAAGATTTGCCAGTCCTTGGTTCTTTTTGCCGTAGCGTTGCTTGAGCCTCTCTCTGATCAGGAGCCCCTTCACCAGCAGGGTGCAGTTGGACATCGCCCTCTTCTCTTTTTTCTGGAAAATGGAAGAAATGAAATGTTGACACTAAGTTTACATGGTCATTGGGTACCTGGGAAATATAGGCTTGTCTAAAAAGGCAACAACAGCCTGTTTAACATCAGGCTAAGTGATAACACACAACACACTCATACCTCTTTCTCCTTCTGTTTCAGAAGTTCTTGTTCCTCAACCCAGGCAGCTCTGAGAACCTCCTCATGCTCCTCACACACAATGTAACCATCAGTCCTGAAAAACAGAAACAATTCAACCAACATCTGATTAATTATTGTAACTTTTTAAACTTCCTCCGAGGTGATAATAAATCTGTACAGACTTTACTATGAATTACAAAGTGCAGAATTTGCAGCGGTGTCATTTAAAAGATGTGAACACACAGGATTACAGCAAAGACGAGCTCCGCTTGCAGCTATTGTTGGTGAAACTGAAAAAGCTTGTCATAAAAACTGGTTTATTGGTATCAGAAGAGCAATACTTAGATATGAGAGGATGTCAATCTGTGGCAAAAAGTTGAAATCAGCAATAATCTTTATTTCCAAGCAGATATGGAACCATGGAAAAAAATCAACTCCCTCCTTTTACAAAGAGAAAGGACTCAGAGTAACACCAGAGCTGCTGTTAAACTCTAACACTGGAACAGAACAACATAAACTGAACTGAATAAAGGATTAGCTGGCTCTTTCTCAGCAGGGAGTTCATTAGTGTTTTCTTACACAGCGTGCGAGTATCCCCCATGAAAGTCGAAGCCTGTGACTGCAGGGGCAGCGTCAATGCTCAGCTTCTTGGCTGAAGGTTGGGCAGTCTGACATGAACACAGCCCACCGGTAACATGCAGGGCTTGAACAGGTAGACATTACCATAGTCATTGCGAGGAACCTAAAAGGGACAAACAAATGAAACAAGAACAAAAATTTCAGTCATTAATTTATTAAAGCTTGGGATGTGAATTTTAGGATCAGTATTAATTATTTGCAGCTGTTTTTAATAATGTCTTCATTCTTTTTATGTGTATTAATTTAGGTCACATTTAAGTAATTTCTACCATTAAGTACTAGTCTGGATGTAGTTTGGAGACACTTCTATAACATTTTAATCAATTTAAGTCAGTAAAAAGTGATAGCAGTTTACTTTCAAGTCAAAATGTCTATTCTATTTCTTTTTACCATTATGCCCTGAATGATTGTCCTCCCCCGTCAAAGTCTTTATCAAGACTACCAAAACTTTACATAATTTGTTGTAAAGATGAGACATGAGAACCTGAATGTCTGTTTTATACGGCTGGTAAACAAGACATTTCTCCTCAAAGTATTTATCCATTTAAGTTCATCACCAAAACACAAACGTCCTCGTTCTTGATTTTACATTTAAAGGCATCATTATAATGTGCTAGTGGGTCACACCCCCTAATAATTTTGCTATGTCTGCCTTAAAAACACCATGTCACCTTTAATTCCTGTTGCTTTTATCCAGACAGCTCAGCATGGGTTTTAACTTTAAATGACAATTCTGAAACTTGATGTACGGATTGGGAGCTCCAACCACAGGTGCTTTGAGCAGATGAAGAGGATAGCTGTACTGCAGCAGCCAATACTTGGTGTTTATACAGTTGTGCCCAAAAGTTTACACCCCCCAGCAGAATTTCAGTTTTTTGGCCTTTTCTCAGAAAATATGAATGGTAACTCAAAAACCTTTCTGTCACTCATGGTTAGTGGTTGAGTGAAGACATTTATTGAAAAAAAGATTAGTTTACTCTTTTTAAATCATAATGACAACAGAAACTTCCAAATTGATCCTGTTCAAAAGTTTACACCCCCCAGTTTTTAATACCTTGTATTTCCCCCTTTAACATCAATAACAGCTTGAAGTCTTTTGTGGTTGTTGTGGATGAGGGTCTTTATTTTCTCAGATGGTAAAACTGTCCATTCCTCTTGGCAAAAAGTAAATTCTTGGGCTGTCTTTCATGAACTGCACATTTGAGATCTTCCCAGAGTGGCTCAATGACATTGAGGTCAGGAGACTGAGATGGCCACTTTAAAACCTTCACTTTATTCTGCTGTAGCCAATGGCAGGTTGATTAGGCCTTGTGTTTTGGATCATTATCATGTTGGAAGGTCCAAGAACGTCCCATCAGCTTCTGGGCGATGAGTGTAAATTTTACTCCAGTATTTTCTGATAACATGCTGCATTCATCCTTCCATCAATTTTGACCAATTTGCCTGTGCCTTTGTAGCTCACACATCCCCAAAACATCAATGATCCACCTCTGTGTTTCACAGTAGGAATGGTGTACCTTTCATTATGGGCCTTGTTGACTCCTCTCCAAATGTAACGTTTATGGTTGTGGCTAAAAAGTTCAATTTGGTCTCATCACTCCAAATGACTTTGTTCCAGAAGTTTTGAGGCTTGTCTCTGTGCTGTTTGGCATATTGTAAATGGGATATTTTGTGGCATTTGCGTAGAAATGTCTTTCTTCTGGCGACTCGACCATGCAGCCCATGTTTCTTCAAGAGTCTCCTTATTGTGGATCTTGAAAATCCACTCCAATTTTTTTCAGAGAGTCCTGTATTTCAGCTGAAGTTATTTGAGGGTTTTTCTTTGCATCTCTAACAATTGTCCTTGCAGTTGGAGCTGAAATTTTTGTTGGTCTGCCTGACCGTGGTTTGGTTTCAGCAGAATCCCTCTCTCTCCCCTTCTTAATTAGAGTTTTAACAGTGCTTCTTGGCATCCTCAGTTCCTTAGATATCTTTTAAAATCCTTTTCCTGTTTTATACAGTTGAAATACCTTTTCTACTTGAATCTTTTGACAATTCTTTTGCTTTATCCATGGCCAGAAACCAGAAACTTCAACAGCACTGAGTGAAAGATGCTGCGTGTCTGTCAGGAGCTCAGAAACTCACTGAGCTTTTATACACACAAAATGATTACAAGCTAATAGATCACGGGTGAAGATGGTTACCTTTAGTAGACATTCAAACCCATTTGTGTCAAATTTTGTGCATGTTATCAGGCCAAAACTGCCAGGGGGGGTGTAAACTTTTGAACAGGGTCATTTTTGAAGTTTCTGTTGGCATTATGATTTAAAGAGTAAACTATTTTTTTTTTCAATAAATGTCTTCACCCAACCACTAACCATGAGTGACAGAAAGATTTTTGTGTTACCATTAATATTTTTTCTGAGAAAAGGCCAAAAAATCCGAAATTCTGCTGGGGGGTGTAAACTTTTGGGCTCAACTGTATGCCACTCACAGCGGCAGACAGAACAGTTAGGCAAACTGCATCATGTTTTTTATAATATGAACTTGTTGAATTAAAAAAAACTAACTTGTTTTTTGTTCAGCAGACAAACTTAACTGTTTAGCTTACTAAAAAATAAGACAAACTAAAGATGAATATAGTCACAGTTTTGGTTTTAAATGTGTTTCCTAGGCACGTTACCATCTCATCTTCAGTAATGGGAAGGTCTTCAGGTGTACAATGTAACTTACTACTTGCTTCCACATTGACACATAACTTCACAACAGTCAACACTGCATTTCACTAAGATGGTTACCCTCCCGTCCACAGCGATAGGTGGCTGGTACTCTTCAGTCTGCCATTCTCCAAACAGAGCCAAGTCATTCTCATCCTTCAGCTCAGACATCATCCTGGCCTTACGGGAACGATTAGAGAAGCCTCTCACCATCTGATAAAGAGTGACATGGAAGTGTGGTCATACATGAGGTCACATTATCAGAGCACCATTAAATAATCAAATAACAAAACAAGAACATCTTAGTTTTCCTTAAAGATTTGGTTTAACAGTCACTGCTTTATTGAGTGTTTTAAAGCTGGCGTGGATGCTGAAGTGGTTGTAGCAGAAGTCAAAGTCTGTGTAAGTGTAATAAAAGTAACAAAAATATGATATTCGATGTGTTTGCTTTACATAAACACTGCTGGTGCACATTTGTACATTGTAGTGATGTGTGAATAACCTCAACAGCACTGAAAACTTCATGGATTCTTTAAAATTCTGAAACCAAGCAATCTTATCACTACATAATCTCTTAAATAAGCATACCACAAAACTAAGAGAGTTAACAGCCGGAAATAAGAAAAACAGGAAGTGAAATGCAGAAGCTGCTTTGCTGTATTAAACCACTTACTTCTGGAAAAACAAATAAAAATACTAGGATCAGGATCATGTGGACAATTTTTCCGAAGTATCAGAATTGGAAGTGCATGTAAAAACATCAGACTGTAGTTTTACCATTATCTGATTATCCCAAGTTGTCTGATTTAATGTATGCATGTAAACAAACTCATCAGGGATGCACATCGGCATGAGTTCATCATCAGTATCAGCAGTACTGGTCCTTATTACAGACATCAGCCATCATCAGTGTTGATCAACATGGCAGTTTCAGGTGTTTTCTGTTGTGTCAGACCAATTTAATTCTGACATCTGGCACACATAACTGCTGATTCAGAGATGATTTTCTATCATTGGGAGTAAAAGTGGCCTGCTGGACTAACTGTAATCTATTGTCATAATTGAGTAAGGTAGAAAATGTTGACATTGTTGGAAATTCTGCCAAAATAGGTCATTGGAAAAACACTGATATCTACATTAGTACCAGGTAAAATTATTACCTTCTACATCAGTATCAGCCCTCAATTTTACAACCCTATCTCAATCTGTCCTTCCATTATCCAATACACTCATTTTATAAAACACTAACACAAACTCTCTTACTAAAGTAAGAAGTCTATCAGCCAAGTTATAAATTCAAATGATAATTCATGACATAATTGAGTTTTACGTTTCAGTTAACTGAAAAAACTTTTCAAAAATTGCCAATATGGTTTTGTACAGATCAGATAAAATAAAAGAGAGGAAGTAGACTGTGGTGCTTCCACATGTGACCATCTGTGAAGTGTTTATTTCCATTAAATGAACAGACTGTGGCCAGACTTTTGTTTTGAAGTTAACCGTTTGTGAAGCGGTTCCCCATTTCTGTGAGCACTGGTTGTGACATGTATTAAGGCTCTATACTAATGTGGCTAAATGCTAGAGTATGTATTAACTAAAAGACAGAACACACAAATTTTCAAACAAGAAAATCAACAGATGTTGAGAAAAGAAAAGGAAAACAGATTTCAAGAGTTCCGTCCAACCTTGTAAGGCTCCTCTGCTAATCTCACAGTCCGAGCTTCTTTCAGCCACGTGTCTTTGGAGTGAAGCGTATGCACACAATCCCTGATTTACAAAAAAGATTTTACATCGTAAGACCAAGAATTACTTTCTGTTCATCATAATATAATTTACACAACAATTGTGGAGCTCATATGCACAGCCTGGGATAACCACAGTCCACAGTGGCAGTGATTGGGCTTCAATACCTATTCTGCACACATCGACAAAAATGAAGTTAAAAAGAAAACTGTCTTCCAAATTCAAGTCAAATACAACATGTACACATGTTGTACATCATCTCTTCTGATTACAATCAGGGGGAAGCCTTCATCTACATTTGTACTTTTTCTTTTAATACAGAATAGGTTGAGTTCAGTTCCTGAATAGGAGCAAAACTCAGTTAAAAGCTTGCATTAACACTATGTAGTGTTGAGTTGGAGCATTTGGATTGCAAGTAGAATTCCAAAATGTGTGATGTGACCACCTCAAAATATCTAATAATCAATCACTCTGAGCTAGGGCATAGAAAAAAATCTGTAATTAAATGTAAGCATTTTAGACAATGTTTGGACCCTCTTTATACACATAATGACCTATTTCTTTTTCATGTCTTACTTATTACATGAGCAACACAGGTATAGCTACCTCTGTCAAGGAGCTTCTGACCCGTCGTTTACAAGATAACTCAAAAAGTTATAAACTAATTTTGATGAAATTTTCAGTGATTGTTTGTCATAGCAAAAAAAAAGTAACTTAGGTATGTCATTGCAGTGCAAAGTTTTGTTACCTTTGCTGAATACCACATAAAGGGATTAGAAGTTCTAAATATGATATTCAGCTACAAATCAAAATAAATCTTAAAATGGGGACAAAAGGCTTCAAATCCAAAAACTTTCTGGTTTAACTTTGATCTGAGGAAAAAGACTTTGTTAATGCTTTGGGTGAAAAAATATTTGCTAGACAACTGTAGCTCTATTTTGCCAAACTGTCCCTTCACAGTCTTGAAAATGCCTGCAATGTATGAATTTGACTTGCAAGGGACAAAACATCTAGGACTGAGAACTAAAAATCAATTTACACAACCAAGAAATGCACTGTCTTACCCAGTGCCTCATTTACTAATATGTTAATTTAAATCTGAAAACCTTTATGTTCACCTGCTGTAGTTAAAGGTTACACCTTATGGGCCTTACTGTATGCCTGGTACAAAGTGTTTTGGTGGGAAGTGCAGACATCTTCCCTGTTTTCCTCCTGACCCAGGTGTCATTTTTCCCCCTGCATTCACACTGTTAAAATAGCAAATGACACACACTCCCATTTGTGCCCAGGGGTGCATTTGTCTGAAAATGAGGAGTGGTGATCATCCAAACTTGAGGCCCTAAGAAGATGGCTGTGCTTAAATCACAGTGAACCTGGTCAAGTCTAAAATTTGAGGCGCACAGTGTATCTGCTATTTTGAGTATGTACTAAGAGATTTGTACACATTCAGAGTCTTCTCAGACAGCTATTCCCACACACTCCAGCACATTTAAAACCTCAAGAAACAACAAACAAAACACACACAGGGTTTACAATTTTCTCAAAATATGGAGTTACATTTAAAGTATATGTATAAAGATGAATGAATGTTGCCCGTAATTTTGCACAGAGATAATAATAATAATTCAAGCTAAAAAGGTCTATTAATAACATGTAGAAGTGTAATCTGTTCGCTTAAACTGTTGATTTTGTGATTAATGAGATTTCTGCAGAAGTTTGTGACTTATTTTTGGGATAATTTTTTATCCTCTGGATGCTTTCATGAAAAAACTCTTGAATCTGAGCATCATCATACTCCATGCAGTGTTCTGTGTTTGTTCTCTGAGTACAGTGGAAGACTGAAAGGGGAGGAATCAAATAATTCCAACCAAACATCTAACCTGGCTGTGGAAGTAGCTGAACACAAGCCACCTGGTGCACACTGATATAAAGGGGAATGAGGGCTGATACTCTGATTAGTTTGATCTGTTATACCCATAACACCAATGTATAAAGCAGACATGTGATGTGTCCTCTTTGCGTGGTTATGCGTTGAGAACATGTCTTCTTAAACATTTAGACCGACATGCCCCAAACAGCTGTGCTCCACACTGTCGATAAAGGCCCTGTGTGCTGTAAGTTTATCTCCAGATCTCACCTCCTTCTCCTCCTTTCGGTCCCTCTCATCCTCAGGTGCCAGGAATGGCTCGAGTGTTTCCTCCCACCACTCTTCATCCACCTTCCTCTTCCTGGATGATGTCATCCAGGTGGGGTCATACTTCCTCCCCAGGTCTTTTAAAAACCCATCATTGTCCACAGAAATCACGTAGGTTATAGGTGCTGTTGCATTCTGGGAGAAGAGTTGAGGCACTGCGACACCGTGCATCACTTCCACACAAACCCAGGAGGAGGTTTTTCCAGATAAACCTCCAACCACTCATCTGCTCCAGGCTCCTCCTCCTTTTTCCACTCCTCCGCCTTGGTGTGTTGCTCCTTGTTTCCTCTCCTTCTTCCTCATCTTCCTCTTCTTCCTTTACCTGTTTATTTCCTCCACTACTCCTTCTCCTTGGAGCTGGGGTTTTCATGTTGTTGGAGGCCTTTCTTTTCCCGTTCCTCTTCTTTGTGGACCCAGCACCGCCCTCTGAATCTGCGCTGTCCTCATCGCTTGATGCCTGAAAGTCATCATCACTGTAGTCCAGAATGAAAGGGGGGTCCACGCGCACCCCCCGGATTTTTTGGCCACCTAATTTTTTAATTCCTTAGAGTGTGTATTTTCAGAATCTGGTGGTTACCAAGCTGAAATAGGGTGCCAAAGGCATTTTTTGTGCTTCATTCCATCCAACCCCAAAAAATGAAAAATAGAAATATGATGTAGAAATAGGCCTAACTTTTGATGTAGGCTAAATAACGTACAGAAACAAACCAATACATTTTCTCATATAATTTTGACCCAAGGAAATCATTGGAATGGTTATTTTTGACATTTGATGACATTTAGACTCTATTTCTGGTCAAAAACAGCCAAAAAAAAAAAGGCCAAAAATGTCCGTATGACCATCTATCTTTTCATTTTTTCAAGCTCACAGGTTGACTTTTATTCACCACCAGTCTTTTATTAATCCTTTGAGTGTCTATTTAAAGATTATATTCAGTACCAAGCTGAAACTATGTCCAAAAGCCTTCATTTTAACCCTTTACTGTACCTAGTCCAAAACCGAAAAATAGAAATGATGCGCAAATATTGGCATTACTTTGGGAGTAAACAACATACAAAGACAAATGTATACCTTTTGCCATACAATTCTGACCACAGGAATGAATTTGAATGGTTATTTCTGACATTTGATAACATTTATACTCTATTACAGGACAGAAACAGCAAAAAAACAAAAACAGCAACAATGTATGTATGACCTGTTTCTCTCTTTTTATGATTTTATTAGGTACCAAGCTGAAATTATATCCCAAATTTTTTATCTCCAACTTTTTGCTTCAATGCTAACAACTTTCAAAGACAAAAATTTATACAATTCTGACCCATTGTATTATATTAATACGTGATGATGGCTGGCTTCCACTGCTCTCTCTTTTGGAACAATTTCAGAGACAGACAGTTCTTCACCCTTAACAAGAAAGAATATACTTTAAGCTTATTTTATTAAGTATGCTTGAGTTGAATTATAGCAAGATCAACCATGTACTTAGTGCACCAGAAAGTATAGGAATGTAATACTTATTTTGATGAAATTGGAACTTTTTAAGTATACTAAAAGTTCATTTTAAAGTACACTTTGAGTATATTTATTTTAGTTTACAAAGCACACTTCCAAGTATACGGCAAGTATACCCATCTAAATCCTAAAAATAATAGTCATGTACTTCTAGTCCACATTTTAGATTACTGAAGTATACTATAGGTATACTTTTATGAGCTAAAATTGATATTTTTTGAGTTTTTGCTAGTTTACTTGTTACATACTCATAAGTTCTACATTGTTGTAATTCCCTTCATGCACAGGTTAAACAAAAAACTTATGTATCAGACAGTAAGAAACTCTGACAGACTAAAGAAAACAACAGTGCTTTATGTTTGAAAGATGGTACATTTGGTTGAATTAACATGGTTATTCTTTAACAATCGCGCTCACATCAGAGTTCTGCTTTCAATCCATGTGCCAAACTCTGTGTTTTAGTTGAGCTACTTCCTAAATCAGACAGGCCTGTCAATCAATCAATCAATCTTTATTTGTATAGCGCCAATTCATAACAAGTGTTATCTCAAGACACTTTACAATAGAGCATAAAGCTCTTCATTTTATGGATACACATATATGCATAGATACATATATACATATAGAATACACATATACATATATATACAAATATATACATCCAACACCCAACATGAATCCATATAGCCAATCATGGATCCCTCCATCATGGCGGCAAGAAAAACCTTCTGTTAAGCAGCAGGAAATCTTGAATGTGGATCCCAGTCTCATGATGAACAGCAAATCCACGATGCTGTGATGGGTGTGAGCAAAGGAAGGGAAGTAAGAGGAGACAAGTGGGCCAGTAAGAACTAAAGTTAGGGACAGGTCCATGTATCATCGGCCTGTCGTCTGATTCCTTAGAGGTTAGCCTCTTGAGATGCTACATCTCATTTCTGGAGGGTCCTCATGTCTGAATGGTTGTGGTGATCATTTTCTAGAAGTATAATCTTAGATATTCAAACTGAAAATAAGAACTTATGGTAGTGACGAACTCATGGGTGCCCAGACCACAAGTGCATCCCAACCATATTTGTCTCCGTTAAGTATAAATGTGTTAAAGGCCTCTTGAGATGTGACATCCCATTTTCAAGAGGGACTTCATGACTATGTGGTAATAAGAAATAGATACTGTAGGTGTAACGATCATGGATATGGAGATCATGCTAATAACTACATGAACAGCTATAATGATAATGAGAATGGAGTGTTCCTAATAAAATGGCCAACTATGTGTGTCATGTTTATAGCTGTAGTTTTGAGGCTTCATGACTCCACAGCAGCAGGCAGTCTCCACCAAGGATCCCAGGCCACCTACAAGACAAGAGCCAGAGGCAGTACAGGAGCAAACAAAAGGGGCAAAAACAGATGTGAGAGAGAGAGAGAGTGATAGAGCCCATTGTGCCAGACCCCTCCCCCCCGGCAGTCTAGGCCTATTACATCTAAACTATGAGTCTAGTTTATGAACTAATTTATTTATTTATTTATTTATAACCTATAAGCTGGTCCCTAACTGAAAGCTTTATCAAAGAGGAATGTTTTAAGTCTAACCTTAAAGGTAGAGAAAGTGTCAGACTCCCGAACTGTGTTCGGTAAATTGTTCCAGAGAAGAGGAGCCTGATAACTGAAGGCTCTACCTCCCATACTACTTTTGGAGATTGATGGCACCACAAGTAGGCCAGCATCTTGGGAGCGTAATGTTCTAGAGGGGTTGTACGGCACTACAAGCTCTTCAAGATAGACTGGTGCCTGTCCACTGAGAGCTTTATAGGTGAGGAGAAGAATCTTGAATTCTATTCTATATTTAATGGGAAGCCAATGCAGAGAAGCTAAAACAGGAGTAATGTGGTCTCTTCTCCTAGTTCTAGTCAGTACACGTGCTGCAGCATTTTGGACCAGCTGAGCGTCTTAAGTGACTTGCTGGGACAGCCTGAAAGCAGAGAATTACAATAGTCCAGTCTGGAGGTAACAAAAGCATGGACTAGCTTTTCAGCATCGCTCTGGGACAGGATAGGCCTGATTTTAGCGATGTTGCGTAGATGAAAAAAGGCTGTTTTCAAATTTGCTTTATGTGAGAGTTAAAGGATAAATCCTGATCAAATAGCACTCCTAGATTTCTAACAGTTGTGCTTGGTGCCAGGCTAATGCCATCTATGGCAGTTAAATCACTAGAAAAGGATTCTCTAAGGTGTCGAGGGCCCAGCACAATAATCTCTGTCTTGTCTGAGTTAAGAAGAAGAAAATTTCTGGCCATCCAGGTTCTGATGTCCTTTAAACAGGCATCTAGTTTATCTAAGTGGTTTGTCTCACCTGGCTTTAATGATACATAGAGCTGTGTGTCATCAGCGTAACAGTGAAAATTAACAGAGTATTTCCTCATGATATTACCAAGGGAAGCATATATATAGAGAAGAGAATTGGACCTAGCACTGAACCTTGAGGAACCCGTAACTTACTTTAGTGTACACAGAGGATTTGTTGTTCACGTGTACAAACTGATATCTATTGGATAAGTAGGACTTAAACCAGTTTAAGGCAGTCCCTGTAATCCCAAGTAACATCTCCAATCTCTGTATAAGAACATCATGATCAATGGTGTCAAAGCTGCACTAAGATCTAACAAAACAAGAACAGAGAGCAGTCCTTCATCTGAAGCTGAAAGTAGATCATTGGTTACTTTAACTAGAGCAGTCTCTGTGCTGTGATGAGCTCTAAATCCTGACTGAAAGTCCTCAAGCAGGCTATTGTCTTGAAGGAAGTCACCTAGCTGATCAGCTACCACTTTCTCCAGGATCTTTGAGGCAAATGGAAGGTTAGAAATAGGCCTATAGTTAGCTAATGTTCCTGAATCAAGGTTAGGTTTTTTAAGGATGGGTTTGATTACTGCTGTTTTAAAAGACTGTGATGCGTAGCCTGTTGATAGAGATATATTTACTGTCTCCAGCAACAATGGACAAACTAGAGGAAAGACCTCCTTAAACAACTTAGTTGGGATCGGGTCTAAAAGGCAGGTTGATGATTTAGAGGAAGAGACGAGAATTTAGCTCCTGAAGGCTGATCGTGAGAAACTGTCTAACTCAGGTCTGACTTCTACTACATTTAAAGGTAGGGCAGGTTCGGCTGGAGATAAAGAGTTGCTAATTTTATCTCTAATTTTCAGAATTTTATCATTGAAAAAGTTCATAAAGTCCTCACAGCCCAGGGCTAGAGGAATCACAGGCTCAATAGAGCTCTGACTCTGTGTCAGCCTGGCTACAGTGCTGAAGAGATATCTGGGGTTGTTTCTATTTTCTTCAATTAGTGAAGAGTAGTAGGCAGCTCGAGCATGTTTTAAGGCTCTCATGTAGTTAATATGACTCTCTCGCCAAAGTATCGTGACTCTTCCCTTTTATCAGAGCGCCACATTCTCTCTAATTTACGGGTTGTTTGTTTAAGTGTACGAGTTTCTGAGTTAAACCAAGGAGCTGTCCTCTGGCGTTTAATCGTTTTTGTCTCAGTGGGGCAATTGAGTCCAAAGTGGATCTTAGTAGACTGGCTGAGTCATCAACAAGCTGATCCAGCTGAGTGGAGCTAAAGCTAATATCACAGTTATCAGTTGGCCAATTTATTGAGCTTAGGGCAGTAGGAATGGCCTCTGTGAATTTAGCCACTGCACCACTGGACAGATTTCTACTGCTCACAGTTTTGCTGCAAAACACAGAATCTTCCAGGAGGATGCTAAAAGTTACTAAGAAGTGGTCGGATAAAAATGGATTCTCTGGAAAAACTTTCACTTCATTAATATTGAGGCCATATGCTAAAACCAAATCAAGAGTGTGATTAAAATGATGGGTAGCTTCACTAACAGACTGAGTAAAGCCAACTGAGTCTATTAATGACATAAAAAGCTGAGCTAAGACTATCACTCTCTTTGTCCACATGGATATTAAAATCACCTACAATGACTATTTTATCAGAGCTTAGGACCAAGTTTGATATGTACTCAGAGAATTCTGATAAGAATTCAGAGTATGGGCCTGGAGGACGGTAAATTATCACAAACAGAACTGTCTGGCCAGTTTTTGAATCAGTATGAGATAAATTTAGAGTAAGGCTTTCAAAAGAAGTATATTTAGCCTTTGGTCTGTGATTGATTTGGAGACAGGAATGATAAATAGCTGCTACCACCACCACGGCCTGTGTCGCGTGGTATGTGAAAAATTTGAATGACTGGGGAGTGGACTCATTTAAACTGACATATTCCTCTTCTCGTAGCCATGTCTCAGTTAGACAGAATAAATCAATCTGATTTTCTGTTATAAGGTTGTTCACCAGTAAAGATTTGGACCTCAGTGATCTAATATTTAAGAGACCACATCTGATTCTCTGATGTTTTAAAGCCACTACATTTGAAGGTTTTATTTTTATCAGATTTCTGTGGTTGACACCTTTTTTATTTGTTTTTGTGTTAATATCTAAGTGAGCTTTGGGTCGGGGTACTGACACAGTCTCTATGGAATAATGTTTATCACTATTACAAAAGCCATAGCAGTTATCTAAGTGATGAACACAGCTGTCATAACAGTAATGACAGGGAAACTGTCTTAGAGCAAGCGCAGAGGAGCGTGGAGGACTGCAGCTCTGCAACATGGTCTCATCTCTGAGAGGTCATAAGTGTGACTCTGCCATGTTTTTTGACAGGAGAGATGCACCAGCCAGAGTAGGATGGATGCCATCTCTGCCTATCAGGCCAGGTTTTCTCCAGAAGGTTGACCAATTGTCAATGAAGCCCACATCATTTGCTGGACACCACCTCGATAGCCAGCGGTTGAATGATGACATGCGGCTATACATATCATCACTGGTCAGATTAGGCAAGGGGCCGTCTTTCCTTTCGGACATGTACAATGTGATCAACTATTGACAATGTGTGATGCTGTATAAGTGTGCTGACGTGACCGAAATAAATAAATAAATAAATCAAATCATATATATATATATATACATATATATATATAACATATATATATACACACACACACACACACACACACACATATATATATATATAAATACACACATATACATATATATATATATATATATATATATATATGTATATATATATATATATATATATATATATACACACACACACACACACACATATATATATATATATATATATATATATATATATATATATATATATATATATATATATATATATATATATATATATACATATATATATACATACATATACACACACACACACACATATATATATGTGTATATACACACATACATATATATATATATATATATATATATATACACACATACATATATATATACATATATATATATATATACACACATACATATATATACACACACATACATATATATACACACACATACATATACATATATATATACATGTATATATATATATATATATATATATATATATATATATATATATATATATATATATATATATATATATATATATATATATATATATACATATATATATATATATATGTACATAATTAAAATAATAATAATGGCCTGGACAATAATTACACTGTAAACTAAGGACAGTCCTGTAATTAGTATCACAGGTGCCTCCAAGCTTGTTATCAGTCTTTCTGCCTATTTAAAGGATGAAAGTGGTCACTGAGCTGTTTGGTATCCTGGCGTGTACCACACTGAACATGGAGCACAGAAAGCAAAGGACAGAGTTGTCTCAGAAATTAGAAAGGAAATTACAGACAAGCATGTTAAAGGTAAAGGCTATAAGACCATCTCCAAGCAGCTTAATGATCCTGTGACTAAAGTTGCACATGTTATTCAGAAGTTTAAGGTCCATGGGACTGTACTCAAGCCATAAGTGGAATAGATAACGGATGGACGGAAGATCAAAGTTCAAGGTCATTAAAGTTTGTGTTTATCCTTTCTTGTAAGTGCACAATCTTAAAAGGGAGACATCCTTTAAATTTGCACAAATGTTCACTCTCACTTAGGGACCAACTGGTCAAAATGTCCAATTCAAGGTGTCAAGGTCGTCATTTCTCTCTCATTTTCGACAAAAAAAAAAAAACAACTTGTATGATCTTATTTTTTTAAATAATATTGTGATGCTAGTAAAAAGAATAGTTTAAAAAAATAAAGTAGTATAACTGACAGTACAGATATTAAACTGTAATTGGAATCACAGTCATAAAACTATAAATAAAAATACAGCACTGTTGTTAGAAATACAGTTAGTATATTGTCACCGAAAATACAGTACTGCTACTGTAGTTGAAATACAGTTGCAGTAAGATGAATGAAACTACAGCAACTACAGCATCAATGAAAATACTTTCAGTTGACTCTAATTGAAAGTACAGTAACAGCACTGCATAGTGAAATCAAGTAAAACTACAGCCAAGGCAGATACAGTAATTTACTGGCACCGCGTTAAATTACTATAAAATGTGTTCATTCTTTACAGTGTATACTTGAGTATAAATCTACACTGTAAAGAGTTTGTGTAAATTAATCACTGGTATTGTACCAGTGATGATTGAAGGACCCGTCCCCCATTAGACTCTCCCCTGCCTCATGGTAAGACTCAGCCAGGCCTGACACCCTTTGCCAAGTGTTGTGTTATTCTTAACCAACATAAATGATGCACCGCTTAATCTGTTTACATTTATTTTGCTTGAAGATTTGGGTCAGTTTTATGGGGAATATTGTCTTTGGTAAAACTGATCAACTTTCTTCATAAACCCGGTTTGGGTCTTGAAACTTAAACTGTCTTTTCCCGTGGAATTGTCAAACCTGTGTGACCTTGTTATTCATTTTGAACTTTAGTGTAAGATTTCCTGGAGGGGAAATTCCCCCAGATGGCATTGTTGCTATTAAAGTGTTTAAATAAATATAACATAAATAAACCTATTAAAGGTTTATTCAAATATTTTATGATACTTTAAAATGTATACTAAAAACAATTAAAAAACTTAATATAAAAACAAATTTTCAATACAGACTTTATACTTTTGAAAGTCTTCAGAAAAAAAGTTGAGTATAATGTGAACTGAAAGGGTGAAAATACGAAATGTTCAAAAAGGTAAAACGAAGTGGCCTGTGTCCAGCCCTCGTGCGCTGTGTTGTCAGTCATTTTCCACCTTTTTTTAAAGCTCTTAGTTTTCCATTGTCAGTATTTCGATCGCCCCAGAGCAGGTGGCTTCTCCTCAGCTGATCTCCACAGTCAGACAGCAGGCCACGTGGGGTTAGATGTTCGCCCACAGGAACATCGACGTGCAGCTGAGCGGGAATCGAACCACCGACTCTCAGAGCCGGAGGTGGAGATTCAGTGACTGAGCCACACGCACCCGAGCATCTAAAAGTCAAAGAACATATTTATTTTTAAGAAATGACACGGAGTGTGACGTCACATTCCATCTTGTCGTTCCTCCCAGTTGTTCTGTTGTGCTGGAGGATCAGAGACAGACTGAGGCCTAATGTGGAAAGCAGACTTTTCCAAGGACATACAGGGACGGTTGAGAGACAGTTGACTTGTGTGAAACATCCACGCTGTGCATGATTTAGTGAGAGGCAGCAGAAAGGGGGATTTGTTGCACTTCCATGTCCTTGTTCTGGAAACATTCACATGCAGTTCGTGGTTTGATGTCCAGACTATAAAATCTCTTTGTTTGCTCAGGTGAAATGTATCCGGGCTTTTTGTTCAGTGGGATCAGGGCGAAGAGTTGCTGGTTCCACTCCCGACAAGGGATGAATATCGAGGCGAGGCGCTTCTCCCCATAGCTGTGACGTCACGTCAGTTTTGGCCCTAGGCTGGTGTCACAGCACCATCGTTACGCAGGCACAGCTCACTTTGTTTCACCTTTTTTAACGTCTTTTTTTCACCCTTTCATTTCACACTAGATTATTCGGAGGCGCATGGCATTGACAGGATACAAAAGAATCACACCTCATCACGATCTCTTAATCATGAGAAAAGATCACGAAAAAGGACACTTCTGCAGAGTTTGTCAAAGACATGAAGGCATAGTTGAGCCCTCTTGTAGAAAGCCTGTGTGAGCTTTGCTTGTGTCCATCAGCCGCAGCGTTGTTCAGTGCTTGACTCTTACAGAGTAACGTGTCCATAATGTGATTGCGAGTTGAGTGCATGAGGGATTCATGCTGTGCGTGATGTGGTGGGAGGCAGCCTGATGATTATTCCATAGAAGCAGCTCGTACCCTTCCACTAAAGACAGAAAACACACGGAGGTCCCTGAAATAACCTGAAACGGACAAAAGTGATAATTCAAAAAATGTATTTAAATAAACTAAGAAAAATCAGGCATTGCCTTTGAGTAGTGGTTCAACAGAATCAAAAAAACAAAAACAAAAAAAAAAAAAAAAAAAAAAATATATATATATATATATATATATATATATACATATATATATATATATATATATATATATATATATATATATATAATTACAATAATAATGAAACTGGCCTGGACAATAATTACACTGTAAACTAAGGAGAGTCCTGTAATTAGTATCACAGGTGCCTCCAAGCTTGTTATCAGTCTTTCTGCCTATTTAAAGGATGAAAGTGGTCACTGAGCTGTTTGGTATCCTGGCGTGTACCACACTGAACATGGAGCACAGAAAGCAAAGGACAGAGTTGTCTCAGAAATTAGAAAGGAAATTACAGACAAGCATGTTAAAGGTAAAGGCTATAAGACCATCTCCAAGCAGCTTAATGATCCTGTGACTAAAGTTGCACATGTTATTCAGAAGTTTAAGGTCCACGGGACTGTACTCAAGCCATAAGTGGAATAGATAACGGATGGACGGAAGATCAAAGTTCAAGGTCATTAAAGTTTGTGTTTATCCTTTCTTGTAAGTGCACAATCTTAAAAGGGAGACATCCTTTAAATTTGCACAAATGTTCACTCTCACTTAGGGACCAACTGGTCAAAATGTCCAATTCAAGGTGTCAGGGTCGTCATTTCTCTCTCATTTTCGACAAAATAAAAAAAAAACTTGTATGATCTTATTTTTTTAAATAATATTGTGATGCTAGTAAAAAGAATAGTTTAAAAAAATAAAGTAGTATAACTGACAGTACAGATATTAAACTGTAATTGGAATCACAGTCATAAAACTATAAATAAAAATACAGCACTGTTGTTAGAAATACAGTTAGTATATTGTCACCGAAAATACAGTACTGCTACTGTAGTTGAAATACAGTTGCAGTAAGATGAATGAAACTACAGCAACTACAGCATCAATGAAAATACTTTCAGTTGACTCTAATTGAAAGTACAGTAACAGCACTGCATAGTGAAATCAAGTAAAACTACAGCCAAGGCAGATACAGTAATTTACTGGCACCGCGTTAAATTACTATAAAATGTGTTCATTCTTTACAGTGTATACTTGAGTATAAATCTACACTGTAAAGAGTTTGTTAAATTAATCACTGGTATTGTACCAGTGATGATTGAAGGACCCCGTCCCCATTAGACTCTCCCCCTGCCTCATGGTAAGACTCAGCCAGGCCTGACACCCCTTTGCCAAGTGTTGTGTTATTCTTAACCAACATAAATGATGCACCGCTTAATCTGTTTACATTTATTTTGCTTGAAGATTTGGGTCAGTTTTATGGGGAATATTGTCTTTGGTAAAACTGATCAACTTTCTTCATAAACCCGGTTTGGGTCTTGAAACTTAAACTGTCTTTTCCCGTGGAATTGTCAAACCTGTGTGACCTTGTTATTCATTTTGAACTTTAGTGTAAGATTTCCTGGAGGGGAAATTCCCCCAGATGGCATTGTTGCTATTAAAGTGTTTAAATAAATATAACATAAATAAACCTATTAAAGGTTTATTCAAATATTTTATGATACTTTAAAATGTATACTAAAAACAATTAAAAAACTTAATATAAAAACAAATTTTCAATACAGACCTTATACTTTTGAAAGTCTTCAGAAAAAAGGTTGAGTATAATGTGAACTGAAAGGGTGAAAATACGAAATGTTCAAAAAGGTAAAACGAAGTGGCCTGTGTCCAGGCCTCGTGCGCTGTGTTGTCAGTCATTTTCCACCTTTTTTTAAAGCTCTTAGTTTTCCATTGTCAGTATTTCGATCGCCCCAGAGCAGGTGGCTTCTCCTCAGCTGATCTCCACAGTCAGACAGCAGGCCACGTGGGGTTAGATGTTCGCCCACAGGAACATCGACGTGCAGCTGAGCGGGAATCGAACCACCGACTCTCAGAGCCGGAGGTGGAGATTCAGTGACTGAGCCACACGCACCCGAGCATCTAAAAGTCAAAGAACATATTTATTTTTAAGAAATGACACGGAGTGTGACGTCACATTCCATCTTGTCGTTCCTCCCAGTTGTTCTGTTGTGCTGGAGGATCAGAGACAGACTGAGGCCTAATGTGGAAAGCAGACTTTTCCAAGGACATACAGGGACGGTTGAGAGACAGTTGACTTGTGTGAAACATCCACGCTTGAAATGAGAAACAGATTTAAAGAGTTCCGTCCCACCTTGTAAGGCTCCTCTGCTAATCTCACAGTCCGAGCTTCTTTCAGCCACGTGTCTTTGGAGTGAAGCGTATGCACACAATCCCTGATTTACAAAAAAGATTTTACATCGTAAGACCAAGAATTACTTTCTGTTCATCATAATATAATTTACACAACAATTGTGGAGCTCATATGCACAGCCTGGGATAACCACAGTCCACAGTGGCAGTGATTGGGCTTCAATACCTATTCTGCACACATCGACAAAAATGAAGTTAAAAAGAAAACTGTCTTCCAAATTCATATCAAATACAACATGTACACATGTTGTACATCATATAGCTACAGTTACAATCAGGGGGAAGCCTTCATCTACAATTGTACTTTTTCTTTTAATACAGAATAAGTTGAGTTCAGTCCCTGAATAGGAGCAAAACTCAGTTAAAATCTTGCATTAACACTATGTAGTGTTGAGTTGGAGCATTTGGATTGCAAGTAGAAATCCAAAATGTGTGATGTGACCACCTCAAAATATCTAATAATCAATCACTCTGAGCTAGGGCATAGAAAAAAATCTGTAATTAAATGTAACGCATTTTAGACAATGTTTGGACCCTCTTTATACACATAATGACCTATTTCTCTTTTCATGTCTTACTTATTACATGAGCAACACAGGTATAGCTACCTCTGTCAAGGAGCTTCTGACCGTCGTTTACAAGATAACTCAAAAGTTATAAACTAATTTTGATGAAATTTTTAGTGATTGTTTGTCATAGCAAAAAAGAGTAACTTAGGTATGTCATTGCAGTGCAAAGTTTTGTTACCTTTGCTGAATACCACATAAAGGGATTACAAGTTCTAAATATGATATTCCAGCTACAAATCAAAATAAATCTTAAAATGGGGACAAAAGGCTTCAAATCCAAAAAACTTTCTGGTTTAACTTTGATCTGAGGAAAAAAGACTTACTTTGTTAATGCTTTGGCTGAAAAAAATATTTGCTAGACAACTGTAGCTCTATTTTGCCAAACTGTCCCTTCACAGTCTTGAAAATGCCTGCAATGTATGAATTTGACTTGCAAGGGACAAAACATCTAGGACTGAGAACTAAAAATCAATTTACACAACCAAGAAATGCACTGTCTTACCCAGTGCCTCATTTACTAATATGTTAATTTAAATCTGAAAACCTTTATGTTCACCTGCTGTAGTTAAAGGTTACACCTTACGGGCCTTACTGTATGCCTGGTACAAAGTGTTTTGGCGGGAAGTGCAGACATCTTCCCCATTTTCCTCCTGACCCAGGTGTCATTTTTCCCCCTGCATTCACACTGTTAAAATAGCAAATGACACACACTCCCATTTGTGCCCAGGGGTGCATTTGTCTGAAAATGAGGAGTGGTGATCATCCAAACTTGAGGCCCTAAGAAGATGGCTGTGCTTAAATCACAGTGAACCTGGTCAAGTCTAAAATTTAAGGCGCACAGTGTATCTGCTATTTTGAGTATGTACTAAGAGATTTGTACACATTCAGAGTCTTCTCAGACAGCTATTCCCACACACTCCAGCACATTTAAAACCTCAAGAAACAACAAACAAAACACACACAGAGTTTACAATTTTCTCAAAATATGGAGTTACATTTAAAGTAAATGTAACCAGGTGGTAAAAGCACTTATTTAATGACCAAAGACTTCACATAAAAAACCACTGTAAATACAATTTTCAGTTGAAATTGTGCTGCTGCAGGTCTTTGCTTTAAGCAGCAGGGAGCAGAGTTCCGCTTTTTTAGCTTACTGAGAGCCAAGGGCACGCTGGGAAAGTATGTGAGAAAAACATGGCGCTATCTCCCTGGGAACGGTAAATGCTGCAGATGGTGAGATAATCTATAAAATATATGATTTTTAGATGAGGGATTTACCACCATATAACAGTGTGTTAATTTATAAGTTTATAGTAATCCACATTTGTTATGATACGGTGTGTAGGGTCGCAGATGCTGACGATTTTCTCGGGGTTTTGGATGTTCCATGTGGGTCACCAGAGCCTGCTAACCTTGCATTAGGTAGGAGACTAACAATGATTTTATATAGATTGTGAGCAGTATTGTTTATTCTCTGATGTGTTTATCAGTCAGGATAATTTTGCTCTCTGTAAACTGTTGTATTCTCACAGTTTGAGGAAGTCATGTGTTGTGATTCTATTTTGAAAACACAAGCTAAAAACTGTTTTTTGTTATTTGTTCATTGTCTGTTTTACACAGAGTGCCACTGCCGATTTTTTTCTATCTATTTTGTTTTGTTAACATCTTTGGCAGCTTTTGATTTAAAACACTGATACTGAGCATGTACTGTAGCAATATGGACTCTTTTGCTACTGCTGACTGCATATCAAGTTCTCCTGACTGAAATTTCAGAGTTAAGTTTTACAGTGGGACTTGTAATAACTTTTCCATGTGAAGAGGATTGTTTTTTTTTTTTTGAATAACCCTCCGTAATTTTCTATTTTTTTTTAAATATATGCAAATAACCCACAAAAACGTATTTGAAGTCTCGTGTGATTCATTCCTGGCTTCAAATCTTGGTACCAGGAGTGGGGTTATTAGTATTTTTTTCCTCGTGTCTAATCTAATTTTGGAGGGTAATAGTGCTCAGTACAGTAGTTTTTTTTTAAATACGGCAGTGGTGAAGAAGTGGCCTTGGTACGGATCCTGGTGGACCAAGCTGTGTTGCAGAGTAAGAGGCTTCCAGAGGGTGCCAGCTGAAGGACGGGTGAAGCAGACCAGACGAGGACGGTGTGGTGGATGTAGCTGGAGAGGACGTTGGCCAGGGTTGGTGCCAGACAGAGGGTCTCCAGAGCTGAGTGGACATCACCCAAGAACGCTGGTTGAAGTCACCCTGCAACAAACTTATCCTTTGCTTGTGTGATAAAGACTCTAATTACCTAACAAAAACAAGACTATTAAAGATGTCAGCTGAAGAAGAATATCGTGAAGAAATAGGTGAGCAGGGAATAGGAAGTGACCAAGATAATGGGTCAGACAGTGACACAGACCAAGTTGGTGTACAAAGGCAGATTAGTGAGTTAGCAAAGAAACAAGAAGATGTCTTGACAGCTATATCTTCACTAAACCCTGCGCCTGTTAGGTCATATGTTTATGTGCCAAGAGAGCGTCACATTGCACCATTTAGTGGGGATATTGATAAAGATGGGAAGTCAGTGGATGAATTTATTGAAGAGGTAGAACGAGTTCTTACTGCCAGAAACCAGTCTCCACCAGAACAGTATGACTTTGTTATGTCACTTTTGAGAGGGCCAGCTTTAGATGAAGTGCGCCTGCGCAAAGATGAGGAAACTGACCAGATAAGTGACCTATTTAGCTACCTCAGAGATGCTTTTGGAGACAAACGCAGTGCCTCTCAGCTCCTTCAGAACTTTTATAGCTTAAAGCAAAAAGAATGTGAGGACATACGTGACTTTTCACATGCACTGGCACAAGCCCTAAATTTAGTTCTGAAAAACTATCCCAGCTCTGTCGCAAATGAGGGTGGCATTAAGGGATCAGTTTGTAGATGGAGTGAGAGACCCTTCACTGCGACGTGAACTACGGAAATATGTCAGAGCTCATCCTGGGTCATCTCTGATTGAGGTCCGTGAAGAAGCTTACATGTGGGCCTCAGAAGAACCATCACTAAGTGCAAGAGGTGTGAAGAGCAAAGTTAAAGTCGCTAGTTCAATGTACACAGATGCACAGTGCACATCAGTTAGCTCTAGTGAGAAAACAGTACACCTTGAAGATGTCATGAAAATCCTTGCAGAGCAAGGCAAAGTTATCTCAGAACTGACAAAAGCAGTGAAGGATTTGACCACGCACCACCTAAACTCAGTCCCTACAGCAACCAATAAAGCAAAGTCCATACCAAAGTTCACAGAAGATGGGAAACCAATATGTTTCCGTTGCCAGACTGAAGGTCATGTTGCCAAGCAGTGCCCACAGAAAAAGACCAAAGGAGCCAGCAAGAACAGCTGTTCCAAACCAGCAGGGAAAAGGGAGTCCCTGGTCGCACTGAGTCGTGCGACGCAGGCACGGGTATCAGACTCAACCAAACCTGAACTGACAAGAGACCAAGTCATCGAAAAGAGCAATAGGCCAGTGTCCAGTGGTTGATATTAAGCTGAATAATACTGCAACCCACTGTTTGCTGGATACAGGTAGCCAAGTCAGCACTATCACCGATGAGTTCTTCAGGAAGCATTTGTTTGGAAGTGACGACAGCATGCTTACCACCTCTGGTTGGCTTAAGATCACAGCAGCAAATGGCCTTGAAATTCCTTATCAAGGTTATGTGGAGCTGGAAGTTGAAACCATGGGCATGAAGATTCCAAACTGTGGATTCCTGGTATTAAAGCCTGCAGATAGTGAAGCTAAATCAGAGCACTGCATCATTGGCATGAACATTGTTAGCAGGTGCCACCAGCTAGTCACATCAGAGTTTGATGCAGTGTCAGGAGGGGTTTTAGATTCTGCCTGGAGGACAGCATTCCAGCATGTACAGACATGTACTGTGGAGAGGAAAGCAATGGCCAGAGTTGCGGGCAGAGACAAGGTACGTGTACCAGCTTCCTCAGTTGCAACTGTAATGGTTAAGGGACACTCCAAGGGAGCAAGTAAGGATGTACAACTGATAATTGAGCCTGCAAACACACCACTTCCCCCAGGTTTAGCTGTCATTCCCACACTTGTAGGTGGCTACAGTCACATCCTCCCAGTTCAGGTGGTAAACTTTTCACAAGAAGATGTGTGGCTATGTCCACGGACCAGACTTGCCATTATTTCTACTGTTGGAAGTGTTGAAAGTGACCAAACTTTTGAGGTTAAGTTCAATCGCATCTCTGCTGATGTTGAGCAAATCTCTATTGACACAAGAGAAAAACCGTTTGACAGTAAAGTACAGTCTGTTTTAGACAAACTTGACATCGGTGGCACTGATGAGGAGCGTGCTGCTCTGAGTGTGTTGCTGGCAAGGTACATTGACGTTTTCGCAGATGATGATGAGGATCTGGGATTTACCGACAGAGTAAAACATGAAATAAAGTTGGTCGATGACATTCCTGTTACACAGCCCTATCGCCGTATCCCACCCAACCAATACAAGGAAGTACAGGAACATATCTCCAAGCTGTTGAAGAAAGGGATAATCCAAGAAAGTGAGAGTTCATATGCTTCCCCCGTGGTTATTGTCAGAAAGAGCGATGGTAGCATACGCCTATGCGTTGATTACCGCAAGTTGAACCTTAAAACCAAGAGAGATGCATTCCCATTACCTCGCGCCGATGAGAGCTTTGATGCACTGAAGGGTGCCAGATACTTCTCAACCATCGACCTGGCAAGTGGATACCACCAAGTGGTGGTGGGCGAGGATGACAGACACAAAACTGCCTTCACAACACCCCTTCGGGCTTTTGAGTATCTTCGTATGCCAATGGGGGTTTGCAACGGACCTGCAACTTTTCAAAGACTAATGCAAGCCACCATGAACGACCTGATCTTTGAGATAATGTTAGTATATCTGGATGATATACTTGTGTACTCCCCGTCCTTTCAGTCCCATTTAGAAAGGCTAGACATAGTGTTCCATCGTCTCAGACACACTGGTCTCAAGGTCAAGTTGGGGAAGTGTCACTTCCTTCAAAAAGAGGTCAAGTTCCTAGGTCATCAGATCTCTGCAGATGGTATTGCAACAGATCCAACAAAAGTTGCAGCAGTAAAAGATTGGCCTGTGCCTTCCACAGTTAAGGAGCTGCAGTCCTTCTTAGGCCTGTCCAGTTATTACAGACGATATGTTGAAGGGTTTTCCAAGATTGCTGCACCTTTGCACGATGTAGTGAATCAGTGTCGTGTTAATTGCAGTTCAGTTAAGTCTAACCAAAGGCTCAACATGCTATGGAGCAGTGACTGTCAACATGCGTTTGAGATGCTAAAAGAAAAGCTCATCTCTGCACCAATTTTAGGGTTTGCAGATTTTACTCGCCCTTTTATTTTGGAGACAGATGCAAGTGCTCAGGGCCTAGGGGCCATCCTTTATCAGCAGCAAGACGACAAAAAGAGGGTCATAGCTTATGCGAGCAGGCGGCTAAGGAATGCTGAAAGAAATGACAAAAACTACAGCAGTATGAAACTAGAGCTATTAGCACTTAAATGGGCTGTAGTGGAGAAGTTTCGGGGTTATTTACTCGGCTCACAATTTACTGTTGTCACAGATAATAACCCCTTATGCCACCTTAAAAGTGCAAAACTTGGAGCCATTGAACAAAGATGGGTGGCACAGCTGGCTGTTTTTAACTTTGATGTACAGTACCGCCCCGGGCGAAGCAATGCAGCTGCTGATGCTCTCTCACGGCACCCGTTAGCAGGGGAGCCCCATCCAGATCCAGACGATGAGGAGTTTGATGACTGTATCACCATTTGCAACATGATCTGTAGAGGAACCTCTCTTGTACCTGAGTTAGTAACAGCTGGGTTAGAGTGCTGCCAAGTAAATCAAATCACGGCGCTAGAAGCAGGTGTGTGCCGTGCTAGTGCTAAGGTAGCTACACCAACCCTTCCAGGTTACTCAAAAGAAGAGTTAAAAACATTTCAGAGTCAGGATTCAGTGCTCAGTGTTTTCCGTACCTTCTGGGATCAAAACCGGAAACCCAGTCCTCAGGAGAGGAGGAGCCTACCCCCAGCTGTGAAGCCATTGTTCAAGCAGTGGAAACATATCATCGAGAGAGATGATTTGCTGTACCGGGTAGTGGAAGATGCACGTTATGGAGAGTGTTTTCAGCTCCTTGTCCCTAACTGTTTACAGAAACAGATCATGGAAAGTGTTCATGACTCAATGGGCCACCAGGGCATAGAGAGGACATTACACTTGCTGAGACAGAGAGCATTTTGGACAGGAATGCACCAAGATGTTGAACAGTGGGTGAAAAACTGCCAGCGCTGCATCTTAACCAAAATGCCACATCCCAGGATTCATCCCCCGATGAAATCATTTCTGGCCTCCAGACCTCTGGAAGTTGTGGCAGTAGACTTCACACTACTAGAGCCAGCCACAGATGGTCGGGAAAATGTGTTGGTTATCACAGACGTCTTTACAAAGTTCACACAAGCTTTCCCCCTCGTGACCAAAGAGCTGAGACTACGGCAAAGGTACTGCTCAAGGAATGGTTTATGAAGTACGGAGTACCAGAGCGACTACATTCTGATCAAGGTCGAAACTTTGAAAGTGAGGTCATTGCAGAGCTCTGTAAACTGTACGGTGTAAAGAAAACGCGCACAACTCCTCACCATCCAACTGGCAACGGCCAGTGCGAGCGTTACAACAGAACATTACATGAACTCTTACGCAGTCTCCCTAATGACAAAAAAAAACGTTGGCCTGATCATCTGCCAGAGCTGGTGCATGCTTACAATGTGACCCCCCATGCGACGACAGGCTATTCTCCTCATTATTTGTTATTTGGAGTAGAACCACATCTTCCAGTCGATGCACTGCTTGCAAATGAGTGTGTTACTGACCCAAAACTCGATTGGCTTGCTGTTCACCAACAGAGACTGAAAGAAGCACATGCAAAAGCTAAGGATTATGCAGAACACAAAGCAGCAGAGCGTATCATGCTACAAAGTGACAAAGTGTACTGTCCAAGCATAGATATTGGTCAGCATGTGTATGTGAGACATCGGCCTGCAGGACGCAATAAAATACAGGATGCATGGTGCCCCACTGTTTATCAGGTTGTAGACATGCTGGGAACGACATACACCATACAGCCTGTGGAGGGAGGTCCCTTGAAGAAAGTGAACAGAGTGGATATCAGACTGTGTGCTAACCCAGCAAATCAACTCCCTGAAAATAGGACTGAACCAATGAGTGAGCCTAATTTGACTCTTGAAACAGAAACTGAGCCAGACAGACCGGACGATGAACCAGAAGAAGGAGTAATTGTGGAGGAGATTATCGTTGGTCTGCCCTCTAAGCGTACAGTTGCCCTTCCAGAGAACCGAGAATGTGACAGTGAATCAGAAGAGTTCAGATCTGGAGTGAATGAAGCTGTCATGCATGCTCCAGCTCAGGAAAATGCAAAGACTGTTGTGCCTAAGACCAGGTCTGACAAACAAACCAATGTGCAGGCTACGGTCCCAGTTGCTCTTCCCAGGAAAAAACTGGATCCTGAGTCAAGAGACCCATTCCCAACACCTGCCCCAAGAAGGAGTAAAAGAGTAAATGCTGGTAGCCACTCAAACCCACACCGTGAGCCTAGATCAGTGTTAGAATCTACAGCACGAAGCCCTGCAATGGTGTCCCATATTATTGCCAGTTTGGGGACAGTGTTTTTCAGGAAGCTCTTCATGAGGTCAAAAACAGTTACTCGGTCAGCGAGGGCGTTGACAATTAAGCAGGGGAGAATGTAACCAGGTGGTAAAAGCACTTATTTAATGACCAAAGACTTCACATAAAAAACCACTGTAAATACAATTTTCAGTTGAAATTGTGCTGCTGCAGGTCTTTGCTTTAAGCAGCAGGGGGCAGAGTTCCGCTTTTTTAGCTTACTGAGAGCCAAGGGCACGCTGGGAAAGTATGTGAGAAAAACATGGCGCTATCTCCTGGGAACGGTAAATGCTGCAGATGGTGAGATAATCTATAAAATATTTGATTTTTAGATGAGGATTTACCACCATATAACAGTGTGTTAATTTATAAGTTTATAGTAATCCACATTTGTTATGATACGGTGTGTAGGGTCGCAGATGCTGACGATTTTCTCGGGGTTTTGGATGTTCCATGTGGGTCACCAGAGCCTGCTAACCTTGCATTAGGTAGGAGACTAACAATGATTTTATATAGATTGTGAGCAGTATTGTTTATTCTCTGATGTGTTTATCAGTCAGGATAATTTTGCTCTCTGTAAACTGTTGTATTCTCACAGTTTGAGGAAGTCATGTGTTGTGATTCTATTTTGAAAACACAAGCTAAAAACTGTTTTTTGTTATTTGTTCATTGTCTGTTTTACACAGAGTGCCACTGCCGTATTTTTCTATCTATTTTGTTTTGTTAACATCTTTGGCAGCTTTTGATTTAAAACACTGATACTGAGCATGTACTGTAGCAATATGGACTCTTTTGCTACTGCTGAAAGCAGATGAAGTTTTCTGACTGAAATTTCAGAGTTAAGTTTTACAGTGGGACTTGTAATAACTTTTCCATGTGAAGAGGATTGTTTTTTTTGAATAACCCTCCGTAATTTTCTATTTTTTTTAAATATATGCAAATAACCCACAAAACGTATTTGAAGTCTCGTGTGATTCATTCCTGGCTTCATATATGTATAAAGATGAATGAATGAATGTTGCCCGTAATTTTGCACAGAGATGATAATAATTCAAGCTGTGCGATTGTACAGTAAAAAGGTCTATCATAAACAAGAAGAAGTGTAATCTGTTCGCTTAAACTGTTGATTTTGTGATTAATGAGATTTCTGCAGAAGTTTGTGACTTATTTTTGGGATAATTTTTTATCCTCTGGATGCTTTCATGAAAAAGCTCTTGAATCTGAGCATCATCATACTCCATGCAGTGTTCTGTGTTTGTTCTCTGAGTACAGTGGAAGACTGAAAGGGGAGGAATCAAATAATTCCAACCAAACATCTACTGTGGAAGTAGCTGAACACAAGCCACCTGGTGCACACTGATATAAAAGGGAATGAGGGCTGATACTCTGATTAGTTTGATCTGTTATACCCATAACACCAATGTATAAAGCAGACATGTGATGTGTCCTCTTTGCGTGGTTATGTGTTGAAAACATGTCTTCTTAAACATTTAGACCGACATGCCCCAAACAGCTGTGCTCCACATTCTTTGGACAACATGCTCCACACTGTCCATAAAGGCCCTGTGTGCTGTAAGTTTATCTCCAGATCTCACCTCCTTCTCCTCCTTTCGGTCCCTCTCATCCTCAGGTGCCAGGAATGGCTCGAGTGTTTCCTCCCACCACTCTTCATCCACCTTCCTCTTCCTGGATGATGTCATCCAGGTGGGGTCATACTTCCTCCCCAGGTCTTTTAAAAACCCATCATTGTCCACAGAAATCACGTAGGTTATAGGTGCTGTTGCATTCTGGGAGAAGAGTTGAGGCACTCCGACACCGTGCTTCACATCCACACAAACCCAGGAGGAGGTTTTTTCCAGATAAACCTCCAACCACTCATCTGCTCCAGGCTCCTCCTCCTTTTTTCCACTCCTCCGCCTTGGTGTGTTGCTCTTTGTTTCCTCTCCTTCTTCCTCATCTTCCTCTTCTTCCTTTACCTGTTTATTTCCTCCACTACTCCTTCTCCTTGGAGCTGGGGTTTTCATGTTGTTGGAGGCCTTTCTTTTCCCGTTCCTCTTCTTTGTGGACCCAGCACCGCCCTCTGAATCTGCGCTGTCCTCATCGCTTGATGCCTGAAAGTCATCATCACTGTAGTCCAGAATGAAAGGGGGGTCCACGCGCACCCCCCGGATTTTTTTTGGCCACCTGATTTTTTTTATTCCTTAGAGTGTGTATTTTCAGAATCTGGTGGTTACCAAGCTGAAATAGGGTGCCAAAGGCATTTTTTTGTGCTTCATTCCATCCAACCCCAAAAAATGAAAAATAGAAATATGATGTAGAAATAGGCCTAACTTTTGATGTAGGCTAAATAACGTACAGAAACAAACCAATACATTTTCTCATATAATTTTGACCCAATGAAATCATTGGAATGGTTATTTTTGACATTTGATGACATTTAGACTCTATTTCTGGTCAAAAACAGCAAAAAAAAAAATGGCCAAAAATGCCCGTATGACCATCTATCTTTTCATTTTTTCAAGCTCACAGGTTGACTTTTATTCACCACCAGTCTTTTCTTAATCCTTTGAGTGTCTATTTAAAGATTATATTGAGTACCAAGCTGAAACTATGTCCAAAAGCCTTCATTTTAACCCTTTACTGTACCTAGTCCAAAACCGAAAAATAGAAATGATGCGCAAATATTGGCATTACTTTGGGAGTAAACAACATACAAAGACAAATGTATACCTTTTGCCATACAATTCTTACCCTGGGAATTAATTTGAATGGTTATTTCATTTGATAACATTTATACTCTATTACAGGACAGAAACAGCAAAAAAACAAACAAAAAAAAAAAACAGCAACAATGTATGTATGACCTGTTTCTCTCTTTTTATGATTTTATTAGGTACCAAGCTGAAATTATATCCCAAATTTTTTATCTCCAACTTTTTGCTTCAATGCTAACAACTTTCAAAGACAAAAATTTATACAATTCTGACCCATTGTATTATATTAATACGTGATGATGGCTGGCTTCCACTGCTCTCTCTTTTGGAACAATTTCAGGAGAGACAGACAGCTCTTCACCCTTAACAAAAAAGAATATACTTGAAGTTTATTTTATTAAGTATGCTTGAGTTGAATTATAGCAAGATCAACCATGTACTTAGTGCACCAGAAAGTATAGGAATGTAATACTTATTTTGATGAAATTGGAACTTTTTAAGTATACTAAAAGTTCATTTTAAAGTACACTTTGAGTATATTTATTTTTAGTTTACAAAAGCACACTTCCAAGTATCGGCAAGTATACCCATCTAAATCCTAGAAAAATAATAGTCATGTACTTCTAGTCCACATTTTAGATTACTGAAGTATACTATAGGTATACTTTTATGAGCTAAAAATTGATATTTTTTGAGTTTTTGCTAGTTTACTTGTTGCATACTCGTAAGTTCTACATTGTTGTAATTCCCCTTCATGCACAGGTTAAACAAAAAACTTATGTATCACAGTAAAAACTCTGACAGACTAAAGAAGAGAAACAACAGTGCTTTATGTTTGAAAGATGGTACATTTGGTTGAATTAACATGGTTATTCTTTAACAATCACACTCACATCAGAGTTCTGCTTTCAATCCATGTGCCAAACTCTGTGTTTTAGTTGAGGTACTTACTAAATCAGACAGGCCTGTATGCAAAGATCCACAGATCAGTGAGCAAAGTAATTTCATATATGAGGTTAAAAAACTGTTATTGCTGTCTGGCCTGAAATAATTAAAACAAAATGTGTTCATGTTTAAACTGATGTACATAACTCTATTGCCAGACCGTAATGAAGGAACAGGAATTTGATCAATAAAGTCAAATTAAATGTTTCTCTGTTTATGTTTTTAAGGTACTGAAAGATAATGCAGGATTTTGAACAAGTAAGTTTACAACAAGGGTAAATATCTCAATTGTTATTCTGCTAAATTAAATGTAAGAAAAATGACTTGACCTTAATCTGTACCTGGATCAGATATACTCAGTCTAAGTATTTTGTGGCAGAAAAATGAAAATCATTCTAAAGTACAGGGTTTAGAATTTAAGTGTTAGTGTAAGTTTCAATGTTAATGTAGTCTTAGACTTTTCTTTATACCTTTCAGTATAAGCCAAGTTTACTTCACTATACTATTCTTAAGTAAATAAAATACAGTATATAAAAAGTAAACTTAAAGAATACTTTGTCTGTGTTAGTATAGAATAAATATACTAGTACACTTGAATGAACTACTTTTTGCTAAAAATCAACAACTAGTTTGTCCAACTTTTCTTCCACTCACACTGCCCGCCACCCAAGACCGAAAGACCCCAGTCAACCTTTACTCAACGCAGTGATTATTGATGAAAACAAAAACCCTAAAACACGCACATGAAGTACAAGCAAATCAGAATGGGATATTATTATCATGTAACCATGAAAGAGGAGGTATTACTGTACTAATTGTAATGTTATAATTAGGGACTAGATGTAGGCTTAATCCAGTTAAAGTCTTGTAGTTGGTGACCCCCCCAGTCTTTGTGAAATCTCAGTCTGAGACAAAAATCTCTGAGAATTATCTTTAGATGCAAGAGCAGTTCAGAACATTGTATTAAGAAAGGTTTCATTATTTATTTATTTATTTTTTTGTGCCAGAAAGGCATTAATAATGTAACTTTCTGTGAGATCGCTGTCAGTAATTCTTATTTGATAGAGCAGTTGTGTGGTTACATGTTCTGGCTGAATCATCAGGTCTTCTCTTTGAGGATTATGATGTTAAAATCAAAACTCTCCCAATTTTCTGTGGTTTTCCAATTTTTTTCTCAATAAAAAATAGTTAGACTCCAAACTCATGTGTCTTGTTTTGAATCCTGATGATAACAAGTATTGTGGAAATATTTACGAGACCCCTCACTCTATGAACCGAAATTTAAAGAGAGATGATTCCACCAATCAGAGTTTTCCAAGACAATGAGAGGACTGGTGTGGACAGCAGCAGGTCAGTCTAGTCCCTGTTCTATGGAGACAGGCGTGGTCTGCAGCAGGTCAGTCTAGTCCCTGTTCTGTGTAGACAGGTGTGGACAGCAGCAGGTCAGTCTAGTCCCTGTTCTGTGGAGAATGGTGTGGACAGCAGCAGGTCAGTCTAGTCCCTGTTCAGTGTAGACAGGCGTGGACAGCAGCAGGTCAGTCTAGTCCTTGTTCAGTGGAGACAGGCGTGGACTGCAGCAGGTCAGTCTAGTCTCTGTTCTGTGGAGACAGGCGTGGTCTGCAGCAGGTCAGTCTAGTCCCTGTTCTGTGGAGACAGGCGTGGTCTGCAGCAGGTCAGTCTAGTCTCTGTTCTGTGGGGACAGGCGTGGTCTGCAGCAGGTCAGTCTAGTCCCTGTTTTGTGGAGGCAGGCGTGGACTGCAGCAGGTCAGTCTAGTCTCTGTTCTGTGGAGACAGGCGTGGTCTGCAGCTGTGTTCTGTGGAGACAGGCGTGGACTGCAGCAGGTCAGTCTAGTCTCTGTTCTGTGGAGACAGGCGTGGTCTGCAGCAGGTCAGTCTAGTCCCTGTTTTGTGGAGGCAGGCGTGGACTGTAGCAGGTCAGTCTAGTCTCTGTTCTGTGGAGACAGGCGTGGTCTGCAGCAGGTCATTCTAGTCCCTGTTTTGTGGAGGCAGGCGTGGACTGCTGCAGGTCAGTCTAGTCCCTGTTCTGTGGAGACAGGCGTGGTCTGCAGCAGGTCAGTCTAGCCCCTGTTCTGTGGAGACAGGCGTGGTCTGCAGCAGGTCAGTCTAGTCCCTGTTCAGTGGAGACAGGCGTGGTCTGCAGCAGGTCAGTCTAGTCCCTGTTCAGTGGAGACAGGCGTGGTCTGCAGCAGGTCAGTCTAGTCCCTGTTCTGTGGAGACAGGCATGGACAGCAGCAGGTCAGTCTAGTCCCTGTTCTGTGGAGACAGGCATGGACTGCTGCAGGTCAGTCTAGTCCATGTTCAGTGGAGACAGGAGTGGACTGCAGCGGGTCAGTCTAGTCCCTGTTCTGTGGAGACAGGCGTGGTCTGCAGCACGTCAGTCTAGTCCCTGTTCTGTTGAAACTCGAGCAGAATGTGTCCTCATATCTCTCAAATAATCAAGACATCCCTGATGGCAGCATGTTGATCCTAAACCTGTCTGTACCTTTCAGCATTGATCACAGATGTGCAAGTTACCCATGCCATGGTCACTAACATCCCCCCCATACCCTTACATAATTCTGATAGTATTATGGTATTCAATTGAGTCAATTTGACCCACTATTTCAATGCAACAAAGACAACACCAACTGGTTATTTATGTTTATCTTAGTTAAAAATAGGTTTGGTACAAATCCTTATAGCCATGCATCCAAAGACAACTGCAATCAAAAACATTTCTGATTTGATGCAGAGAACCTCACATATACCCAGATTCAAAGACAAATAACAACATATTTTTATTTCCATTGTCTTAATGAATTATTTTTTTCATGTTGACTAATTAATCATATTCAAAACTGTTTTTCTGAACTCACTGAGAGAGAGGCTGCTTGTGGCCTTTCAGCTGCTAGTTGCTCACCCATAAGTAAACTGACAACACATTTAAACAATGGAACGTTAAGGTGATGTTTCAACATCAATAACATGTGTAACAATAACAAAAGAGTTTTCATTTTAGTTAACAAAAGCACTTACATAAGTTTCCTTTCCAATAGGTAACACAATAATGCAACCAATTTATACATGTGACATTGTAATGGACCAAGTTACTCTAAAATGTAATGTGACCTAAAACTGCCCACAAGAATGTAAATTAACAAGTTTCTTATACCTTGAGAATTATTTTAGCAGTTAATAATATGTCAAACTGAATCAATATTTAAATAATGATAAAAATAATAATGGAACAATCAACAAAATAAATAAACCAGTTTTATAAACATAATTTGAGAGTCCTATATTCATCCACTCAGGATTCACCCCTGTCCCATTTCTAAAGGTCATAAATACAAAATAATATGCTACACTGGCTTTATTAATGGCTTTTGAATGAAAGATTTCATCAGACTTGTTTGAAATAATAACGCAAATTAATAATTTCTTTACTTTAAAAATCAAACTGTTCAACAGATACGCAATACTTAGGCCAGTTATTTATGTGTCAAAAATGTCCCTGCTTAACTAAGCTTTGCAAAATTCCTGATGCACAGTTGAAACAACAAGTTTTAACCCCAATCAGCACAACTTTATGACTATTATTTTTTATAGAAGTATTAGATTAAACTTCCACTTTGTTGATCTCAAAGGAATTTAACAGTGGTGGTCAGCTTCTCTCACAGATTACAAACATTATTCAATAAAAAGGGTAAATGGATTAATACAATATAATACAATATAAAAGAAAAGTACTTTGTATATTCGTCTCCCAACCAAAAATAAAATGTAGAGACCTGCTGTTAGCTCATGTTTCTCTTATTTTGTAGGCCTACATTTATGTTTGACTTGCAAAGCATTCCTGAGTCTATCACAGCACAAACAACAGATATTTTTCCTCATTATCTTCACTCGTGAGACAAAAAGGATGATTTACTGAACAGAAAGTACACATTATGGAATGCTTATACAGAGTTGAGTGGAGCAACATGGTGCATCTCTTAGTTGCTTGGAGAATGTCTAATGGGGCAGCACCCATTAAAGTGTCAAAGTAGCTGGTGCAAGGGAAGCAGGTGCAACTTAACCTTGTTGGACAGAAAACACAGATGACGGCCTATAAACAAAATAATACATCAAACATAAGCAGCAAATGCATCAGTGTTTCCTCTACACTCCTTTAGCAGTGGCGGCCCGCCCCTCCAAAATCCTACCCGCGGCTCCTTCAATTTTTTTTTTTTTTTTTTTTACTGCAAATACACCACCTCATGTCGCCGCCTTCACAGCAGAGTCCTGCAGTAAGTCGGTGTCGCGAGTGCTGAGACAGATAACTATCTTGCCCATAGTTGCGTCAGTATGGTTTGCTAAGAATATTTAAATAAAGTAATTTTTTTTACCAGAATAATTACACATGTAAAAGTCAGTTAAAACTGAGATTGATTGAAAAGTATTTATTTTTCGTTCATTTAGGATTTTGGTGAAATATTCGACTAAAAAATCTTTAATATGTCTTTTTATTTAAACCAAATATATAACCCACTAAAGCCAGAAGGATTTGTCCTCCTCTGAGGGGGGTGGTGGTGGGGTTAAATGATCAATGTATGAAATCTTCATTCAACACTTAAAAATACAGATATTAAAACAGAATTACAGTAGAATGTCTAACAATGAATTAAATGACAAGTAAAGCGTACAATATATTTTTCTTGCTTTGGTGAAGACAGCTGTGGAATATTTTAATTATATAAAAAAATGTAAAATATGTAGTCTTCATTTAACAGTCATATAACACCTTTAAGCCTGAACAAAGTAGTTGGAGTTGAAGGTTGGCGGGGTTAAATAGTATCCAAAAATGTATCCAGCCATTTTTAACAGTTTTTTAACACATAGAAGTCAGTTAAAACTGAAAATGATAAAACGTTAAAAGATGTACATAATATTCCCTATATGAAAAGTTAATGTGAGAGTCAAAGAGTCGGTCTGTTGGCAGGCTAAAACATCTTTAATATGTTACAGTTTCTCATGTTCAGTTCTAATATTACATATGAAAATACAACATAATAAATGAGACTAAATGAAATAAAATTACATTGTTAGTGTAGAATAAAGTTTATCTGTCCTCTGGTGATGACTGAAGTAGAAGACTGCAACTGTTGTGAAAAATAAAACTAAAATGTAGTTTTCATGAAACAGCCATTTAACTCGAATTTAAGGAAGATAAAATACTTTGATTTTAAAAAGGCTTAATGTCTGAATACAGTTTAGAATAAAGTTAATTTGTCCTCCTCTGAGGGGGGGTGGTGGCAGGGTAAAATAGCATTCAAATTGTTACTGCATGAAACCTTTATTCAACACTTAACATTACTGATATGAAAGCAGAATTACAGTAGAATGACTAACAATGAATTAAATGACAAGTATAGCATATAATTTATTTTTCTTGCTTTGGTGAAGACAGCTGTGGAATATTTTAATTATTTTAAAAAACGTTAAATATGTAGTCTTCATTTAACAGCCATATAACACCTTTAAGCCTGAACAAAGTAGTTTGAGTTGAAGGGTGGCGGGGTTATAGTATCCAAATGTATCCAGCCATTTTTAACAATTTTTTAACACATAGAAGTCAGGTAAAAATGAAAATGACAACACGTTAAAAGATGTACATAACTTTCACTATATGGAAAGTTATTGTGAGAGTCAAAGAGTTGGTCTGCTGGCAGGCTAAAACATCTTTAATAGGTTACAGTTTCTCATGTTCAGTTCTAATATTACATTTAAAAATACAATAAAGTTTATCTGTCCTCTGGTGATGACTGACGTGGAAGACTGCAACTGCTGTGAAAAATGATAAAAAATGTAGTTTTCATTAAACACGAATTTAAGGAAGATAAAATACTTTGACTTTAAAAAGGCTTAATGTCTGAATACAGTTTAGAATAAAGTTAATTTGTCCTCCGATGAGGGGGGGTGGTGGCGGGGTTAAATAGCATTTAATTTATTGTTAAATGTCTAAACACATGAGCTTGAGTTTGAACACAATGAATCAAGCAGAGCTTATTTCACTCTTTTTCCAGAGAAAATTGTGTGGAGATAATTTAATATGGCAGTTGAATAAGAATGAATAGACTGATGACAGCGGTAGTTTTTCGAAATACTGTATCCAATAAACCAAATAATAGTAAGTATAATACATTTTATTTAAGGACCCTTTTCACTCAAGGTCACCCTACAATGTACAAATAAAACACATCATCAGTGTTTTAATAAATAAACAAATGAACGCGCGTTTTCTAGGTCATCTCACGCACGCTCGCGCACGTCGGTAATTGTCATGGCAACAGAGGGACGTGAGGTGATTCGGTCTTTGCTGTTGGACTTGACCTGAGTTGAGGACTCGCAAATTCTCTCTACTGGAAGATAAACTTTTGAGGAAGACATCATCAGTGAAAATTCTGCTGGAGAAGAACTTTTTACAGATTTTGTCCCGAGACGACACTTTATTAAAGGAAGAGCGACCTACTCTCATAAAACTTGTCTTTTATGGACTCTTGATGGAGGAGTTCCTGCTGGCCAGAGAAATGTGGCTCATTTACTATGGTGGGAGAAAATCTTTAACAAGATATCTTTAACATTAGACTACTAAGAGTTCATTTATTGTAATCTTTTGAGTGATTTCACAACACTTTGTCTCAAAAGTTGCTGCTGAGTTAATGCTCTTTGTTGAATCTTAAGCTGTAAACGTTGTTTAGGCTAGCTGTTGGTTAATGGGAGAGTTCGTGAAAACACTAGGACTTGTTTTTTATGTGTAAAATTGATAATTTATGGTGGGAATTGGCATATCGTGGCGGGAAATGTTTAAAACTGCTGTAATGATTTAAAAAACATAGTTTTTCAGGTTTATATACATCAAAAGTACTGAAATTATCGTCGAAGCTTAGAAAGCAAAATGGCGCTGGGGTCATTTTTGAAGAATGCTAAAAAATAGTCTGATCTTGGTCACCATGGAGACGTCAGCTGTAAATAAACAAATGTCTAAAGACATGAGCTTGAGTTTGAACACACTGAATCAAGCAGAGCTTATTTCACTCTTTTTCCAGAGAAAATTGTGTGGAGATAATTTAATGACAGTTAAATATGAATTAATATACTGATGAGTGTAAGTTATGGAAATGCTATATCCAATATGCATAATAATAATTATAATGATAATACATTTTATTGAAGGGCCCTTTTCATGACACTCGAGGTCACCTTGCAAAAGTACAAATAAAAAAGTGCATTAAAACATGTAAAAACAGGTAAAAGGCATAAATACATCTTATCTCTAACACCCTGATTGGAGTGTCCATACTGAACTGTGTTTGACTATTAAAGCAATGAGCTGCTCTGTACTGTTTAACTCCACTGATATTCATTTAAAGGCTGTCATGTTGAAACTGACAAAAAAAATATGAAAAAGGTGGGTTTTTTTTTTGTTTTTTTAGACCAGGGCCATATATTGAGTTTTAAAGGTACCTTGAGAATTTTTTAAAACCAAAAAGCGTGAGGCAGATAATTTATATTGAGATATTAGTGTCAATGATGTGCTCTTCTGACCATTATTGAGTGCAATCTTTAATAAACTGGTTAAAATTGGATGTGGGGCCTCAGGCTCAGTAAAATTACTATTTACAGTAAGAACCACAGATAGTCACATGCTTATTGACCACAAAACAAACACAAGTTCATATCAAACAATAAGTGATTCTCTGAGTCCTATGCAGTATAAATAGGAGTTGGAACACTCAATACTTAATAATTATTATTTTTTTCAGTAGAAATTTACAGGTAAACTTCTGCGCTCTGTCTTAGTTGCAGATTTACATTGGCAAGAAGTATATCTGTAATTATTGATCATTAACCACACCAAATTAAAAAAAGTTAAAGCCTGCCCAAAATTGGGCATCCAGGACTTCTGTTGTTGTTGCCGTGCAATGAAATATGGATCAATATTATCTAACATTTCCTAAAATCAAGTCAAACACAATGTTGATGGTATTGTATCAGCCATGTTATTCCCTTATGAAAAGTGTGAGGTTATCTTAATGCATTCTCCATAAGCAAATAAACTGGTGATGATTTTCTTAATTGTACGATTTTTTACTAACCAACATAAACTAGTTGACGTTAAGTTCACTTCAGACCTAAAATATTAATCTCAGCAAGTTGATAACAGCCACATCTTTTGGTCATTCTGTGTTTTTCTGTTTGTTTTGCATCGAAATTCCTTTTAGGTTCATGTACTAAATGTTTTCTTGTTGCTTCTTTCAGGTGGACTCTTTTGGCCAGTGATTCCCGTTTTTGTACATCCCGTCATCGAGCATCCTGACAACATCGTCAATGATCCTCCTCCAGCCCCTGCTGAAGAGGAGGAGGAGGAGATTGATGTTGTGGGACTGGACCCAGAAGAGGAGGAGATCGATGTTGTTGGTTTGGATGAGGAGGAGGAGCTACTGGTAGAGGAACCTCATGGCAGCGGAGCTGGTGATGCTCTTCAGAGGGTTCAGAGAGAGGAGGAGCTGAATGATATCCAAGCTCCTTCTCATCCTCTGCTGCTAGAGGGTCCTGCTGCTGCTCCTGCTGCTCTCCCTGCTCCTCTTGCTGCTCTGCCTGCTCCTGCTGTTCCCCCTGCTGCTCTGCCTGCTCCTGCTGATCCTCCTGTTGCTCTGCCTGCCCCTGCTGACCCCCTTGCTGCTCTGCCTGCTCCTGCTGATCCCCCTGCTGCTCTCCCTGCTCCTGCTGATCCCCCTGCTGCTCTCCTTGCTTATGATGCTTACCCTGTCCCTGCTTATGATGCTGCTCTTGCATATGCTAACCCCTATGCTGCTCCTCATGCTAACCCCTATGCTGCTCCTTATGCTAACCCCTATGCTGCTCCCTATGCTAACCCCTATGCTGCTCCTTATGCTTACCCCTATGCTGCTCCCTATGCTCCTGTTAATCCTGCTTTTTTCGGCTACCGCCATGCTCCTTTTGTCGATCCTTTCTTTGCTGCTCCTGTTGCAGACCCTGTGTTTCTTCCTCCTGCTGCCCCTCCAGTCCCTGATCCTGATGACTCTCCTGAGATCCCTCAGCTGGAGCCTGAGACCCTGGGACCCTTGACTGAAGAGGAGTGTGTGGAGCTCTTCTACTGCCAGAGTTCTTCAGAAGAAGATCCTGCCTTTCCCTCTACATCTGGCTCCTCCAGCAAGAGGAGGAGGGATGAGAGTGATGGGGAGGAGCCTGCAGCGAGGAGGCCGAGGTGGTCAGATGACAGCGACTCTGACTGAGTCCTCTCTCTAACTGGATTTCCTGTCTTCTTGTCACACCACAGGTTTCTTTCCAGAGGATGCTGCAGTGACCCTTTCTTGTTCTTCAGCTGATGTTTGGCCTCTTTGTGTGGTGGGTGGTGATTTCAGGGACAGCCTTTGCGACTGGCAGGGCTGAAGAGCCCCGAGGTAGCTGCCTTGGCGCCGATGTGTGTGCACCATCTACACTTCATTTGCACAACTGCTGGATCGACTTTTTTTTTGATCCTGGAGCGGTCTTTGCCTGGCGGACTTTTAAGACTCCAGGTATGAAGGCTTGGCGTCTGGCTGGGCTGTGGATCCCTTTGTGCATGATGGCATCATCAGATGGACTCCTCCCTGGACACAGCACAGAGACTCTTACTGATTGAGCCGTGACTCAGGTGCACAGGGAGAGAGATGAAGAAAATGAAAGTGAAGCTGCAGAAGCAGGAATTAAAGGTACCTAGAGAATTTTTTAAAACCAAAAAGCGTTAGGCAGATAATTTATATTGAGATATTAGTGTCAATGATGTGCTCTTCTGACCATTATTGAGTGCAATCTTTAATAAACTGGTTAAAATTGGATGTGGGGCCTCAGGCTCAGTAAAATTACTATTTACAGTAAGAACCACAGATAGTCACATGCTTATTGACCACAAAACAAACACAAGTTCATATCAAACAATAAGTGATTCTCTGAATCCTATGCAGTATAAATAGGAGTTGGAACACTCAATACTTAATAATTATTATTTTTTTCAGTAGCAATTTACAGGTAAACTTCTGCGCTCTGTCTTAGTTGCAGATTTACATTGGCAAGGAATATATCTGTAATTATGAATCATTAACCACAGCAAATTAAAAAAAGTTAAAGCCTGCCCAAAATTGGGCGTCCAGGACTTCTGTTGTTGTTGCCGTGCAATGAAATATGGATCAATATTATCTAACATTTCCTAAAATCAAGTCAAACACAATGTTGATGGTATTGTATCAGCCATGTTATTCCCTTATGAAAAGTGTGAGGTTATCTTAATGCATTCTCCATAAGCAAATAAACTGGTGATGATTTTCTTAATTGTACGATTTTTTACTAACCAACATAAACTAGTTGACGTTAAGTTCACTTCAGACCTAAAATATTAATCTCAGCAAGTTGATAACAGCCACATCTTTTGGTCATTCTGTGTTTTTCTGTTTGTTTTGCATCGAAATTCCTTTTAGGTTCATGTACTAAATGTTTTCTTGTTGCTTCTTTCAGGTGGACTCTTTTGGCCAGTGATTCCCGTTTTTGTACATCCCGTCATCGAGCATCCTGACAACATCGTCAATGATCCTCCTCCAGCCCCTGCTGAAGAGGAGGAGGAGGAGATTGATGTTGTGGGACTGGACCCAGAAGAGGAGGAGATCGATGTTGTTGGTTTGGATGAGGAGGAGGAGCTACTGGTAGAGGAACCTCATGGCAGCGGAGCTGGTGATGCTCTTCAGAGGGTTCAGAGAGAGGAGGAGCTGAATGATATCCAAGCTCCTTCTCATCCTCTGCTGCTAGAGGGTCCTGCTGCTGCTCCTGCTGCTCTCCCTGTTCCCCCTGCTGCTCTGCCTGCTCCTGCTGTTCCCCCTGCTGCTCTGCCTGCTCCTGCTGATCCTCCTGTTGCTCTGCCTGCCCTTGCTGACCCCCTTGCTGCCCTCCCTGCATCTGCTGATCCTCCTGCTGCTCTGCCTGCTCCTGCTGATCCCCCTGCTGCTCTCCCTGCTCCTGCTGATCCCCCTGCCGCTCTCCTTGCTTATGATGCTTACCCTGTCCCTGCTTATGATGCTGCTCTTGCATATGCTAACCCCTATGCTGCTCCTCATGCTAACCCCTATGCTGCTCCTTATGCTAACCTCTATGCTGCTCCTTATGCTAACCCCTATGCTGCTCCCTATGCTCACCCCTATGCTGCTCCTTATGCTTACCCCTATGCTGCTCCCTATGCTCCTGTTAATCCTGCTTTTTTCGGCTCCCGCCATGCTCCTTTTGTCGATCCTTTCTTTGCTGCTCCTGTTGCAGACCCTGTGTTTCTTCCTCCTGCTGCCCCTCCAGTCCCTGATCCTGATGACTCTCCTGAGATCCCTCAGCTGGAGCCTGAGACCCTGGGACCATTGACTGAAGAGGAGTGTGTGGAGCTCTTCTACTGCCAGAGTTCTTCAGAAGAAGATCCTGCCTTTCCCTCTACATCTGGCTCCTCCAGCAAGAGGAGGAGGGATGAGAGTGATGGGGGGGAGCCTGCAGCGAGGAGGCCGAGGTGGTCAGATGACAGCGACTCTGACTGAGTCCTCTCTCTAACTGGATTTCCTGTCTTCTTGTCACACCACAGGTTTCTTTCCAGAGGATGCTGCAGTGACCCTTTCTTGTTCTTCAGCTGATGTTTGGCCTCTTTGTGTGGTGGGTGGTGATTTCAGGGACAGCCTTTATGACTGGCAGGGCTGAAGAGCCCCGAGGTAGCGCTTTTGCGCCGGGATGTGTGTGCACCATCTACACTTCATTTGCACAACTGCTTGGATCGACTTTTTTTTTTGATCCTGGAGCGGTCTTTTATGCGTCTGGCGGACTTTTTAAGACTCCAGGTATGAAGGCTTACGCCTGGCTGGGCTGTGGATCCCTTTGTGCATGATGGCATCATCAGATGGACTCTCCCTGACACAGCACAGAGACTCTTACTGATTGAGCCGTGACTCAGGTGCACAGGGAGAGATGAAGAAAATGAAAGTGAAGCTGCAGAAGCAGGAAGAAACCAAACATCTTCTCCTGCAGTCAGACTCTTCTTTTATCAATCACAGGGACCTGGACATCAGCCGAACAACCTATAGAGGTGTAGTACAGGGAGTTGTTTCATATGACAACAAGGTAAGTATGAGTGAGTGACATGTGGACAAAGTGACCAGAAAGCAGGTAAGACAGAACTTCAAATGTTGGTCTGTGGTCTGTCAGACTTTTAAATCTGAACAAGTGTAATTATTTATGATAAATTATATGATATGTATCCTTCCTCTGCATGTCTCTCTCTCTCTCTCACTATTTATATATATATATATATGTATATATATATATATATATACATATATATATATATGTGTGTGTGTAGTACATTGAAAACAAGGTAGCAATAGAGAAAAGAGAAAGTAGGAAAAGAACATTACATTTAAGAGTGCAGTGACCGACTCTTTTGTAAACACGTTGACATGCTGATCATAAGACAAATAAAGATTGATTTATTGTTTTATGTGTCTCCACTCTGTTGTCATCAATAGTTAACTGAGTTAGATATTCAGTTTCTTTTTATCATCTATTTACATAGACGAATAAGATAATTCTTTTTCAAATGCAGGGTTAATTCCAGAAATTTTAAAGGACTGAAAATTCTTAAAATATGTAATTGTCATTACAAAGTCATGTTACAGACATAAAAGCCAGGAAAGCAAATTTTAGTAAAGCAAAACAGAACAAAAGACAAATGCCTGATTATAGTTAAAAGTTAATTGGTCCTCCGATAAAGGGATGGTGGTGGCAGGTTTAAGAATATTTAAATAAAGTAATTCTTTTAACCAGTCTTATTACACATATAAAAGTCAGTTAAATAGTATTCAAAAATGTATCCAGCCATTTTTAACAGTTTTCTAACACATAGAAGTCAGTTAAAACTGAAAATGATAAAACGTTAAAAGATGTACATAATATTTACTACATGTAAAGTTAATGTGAGAGTCAAAGAGTCGGTCTGCTGGCAGGCTAAAACATCTTTAATAAGTTACAGTTTCTCATGTTCAGTTCTAATATTACATATGAAAATACAACACAATAAATGAGACTAAATGAAATAAAATTACATTGTTAGTGTAGAATAAAGTTTATCTGTCCTCTGGTGATGACTGAAGTGGAAGACTGCAACTATTGTGAAAATAAAAAATGTAGTTTTCATTAAACAGCCATTTAACACGAATTTAAGGAAGATAAAATACTTTGACTTTAAAAAGGCTTAATGTCTGAATACAGTTTAGAATAAAGTTAATTTGTCCTCCTCTGAGGGGGGGTGGTGGCGGGGTCAAATAGCATTTAAATTATTACTGTATGAAACCTTAATTCAACTCTTAACATTACTGATATTAAAACATAATTACAGTAGAATGTCTAACAATGAATTAAATGACAAGTATAGCGTATATTATATTTTTCTTCTTTTGAAGACAGTGGTGGAATATTTTAATTATATGATAAAATTTTAAATATGTAGTCTTCATTTAACAGCCATATAACACCTTTCAGCCTGAACAAAGTAGTTTGAGTTGAAGAAGAGAGATCACATGTCTGATTATAGTTGAGAATAAAGTCAATTTGTCCTCCAGTGATGGGGGGGTGGTGGCGGGGTTAAATAGTATCCAAAAATGTATCCAGCCATTTCTTTTAACACATGTAGAAGTCAGTTAACCCTATAAAGCCAATTGTATCATATTTGATACATTCTTTTATAATACCTCTATCTACTCAGTATGATCAACAAGTTAAAAAAAAAAACATCTGAATACAATCAGATAAATGATAAACATGTCCTCAAATGGATTATCAGTTGCCAAAAACACCAAATGTATCAAATGAGATATTAAAAATCTATATGTTGAATTTTATGTACATTATGATATTTTTAGGATTTTAGCAGAAAGTGAAACAAACATTTCAGCTCCAAAAAATTAGAATTTTCTTTCTATAATCTATGGTCTTGGGCCTTAAAGGGTTAAAACTGAAAATGATAAAACGTTAAAAGATGTACATAATATTTACTATATGTAAAGTTAATGTGAGAGTCAAAGAGTCGGTCTGTTGGCAGGCTAAAACATCTTTAATAAGTTACAGTTTCTCATGTTCAGTTCTAATATTACATATGAAAATACAACATAATAAATGAGACTAAATGAAATAAAATTACATTGTTAGTGTAGAATAAAGTTTATCTGTCCTCTGGTGATGACTGAAGTGAAGACTGCAACTGTTGTGAAAATTTAAAAAAATGTAGTTTTCATTAAACAGCCATTTAACACGAATTTAAGGAAGATAAAATACTTTGACTTTAAAAAGGCTTAATGTCTGAATACAGTTTAGAATAAAGTTAATTTGTCCTCCTCTGAGGGGGGGTGGTGGCGGGGTCAAATAGCATTTAAATTATTACTGTATGAAAGCTTTATTCAACTCTTAACATTACTGATATTAAACATAATTACAGTAGAATGTCTAACAATGAATTAAATGACAAGTATAGTGATATTATATTTTTCTTCCTTTGAAGACAGTGGTGAAATATTTTAATTATATGATAAAATTTTAAATATGTAGTCTTCATTTAACAGCCATATAACACCTTTAAGCCTTAACAAAGTAGTTTGAGTTGAAGAAGAGAGATCACATGTCTGATTATAGTTGAGAATAAAGTCAATTTGTCCTCCAGTGATGGGGGGGTGGTGGCGGGGTTAAATAGTACTAAAATGTATTCTGTTTGTGAGTTTTTAAGACGTTCTTATGCTTATAAAGAAACAAGTGCTGTGTTTGTATCTAAAAATTCCCTTTTTTTAAATTAATACTAATATGTCATTAAATACGAATATCATTATTTCCTAACTTTCCCTAAGGACTAGTTAGTTGACCAATTAGTTAGTTGAGAATTTTAGAGATGAGATATAATCTTTTCTTCATGTCCAAAACCCTAAAAGTTAAACTCCAACCAGTTTTAAATTTAAGGAACCATCCATCCATCCATCCATCTTCTTCTGCTTATCCAGCCTAAGCAGAGAAGCCCAGACTTCCCTCTCCCCTCACTTTGCCCAGCTCTTGTATTTGTTGAAGTTTTGCACCCTGAACGTTTACTTTTGAATCAGGTGAAAACAGTAACACTGGGTAGTCTCTTCAAAACCATTCAAAATGTTCCCCTATGATGATCACCTGAGAATGGAAATATAATTACTGAAGGTTGACAGCTGTGATGAACATTTTCCATTTAGGACTAATACTGTGTGACTATGACGTTTTATTTTTAAGTGACAGTTTTTGGTTTTGTCTTGCAGGCTGCTCTGGATTGTTGGTGTGAAAGGCCTGCTGCTGTGGACCTACAAAGCTTCAACTACTACAACAGCTGATAATTTGCTTGTTTTCCTCCCATTCCGTCATCAGAACAGGTCCTAATATGAATCTAAGGTTGATCAGTCAGTTAAATACAGTCCTGTAAATATCACACTTGTAAGACTGAAGCCATGACGACCAACATGAAGACCTGCTGCTGTGGACCTGTTTGACTCAACAGAAACATCATTTTATATACATTTGTATTTTTATGTTGATTTAACATAATTTAATTTTTGATCAACTAAATAAATCTACATTAATCCACATCAGCCCTCTCCACTTTATCATCAATATAGCTGTTAGTGTGAATGTCAGAACAGTCTCTCTATCCACGGTTATTGATTATATCGTCATAATAAATACCTTTACAACTACACAGAGAGAATGACTCTCCTGAAAATGAGATTATGTAACTCAAGGGTTATTCTTTAAGAAATTTCAATTCAATAGAGAGAAATATGATGAGGGCAAATTTATGGCTAAATTTGTTGCCGTCATTGCTTCTCCTTTTAGCCCCTTTGCCCACTCTGACCTTAACATGGCTGCAGAGGATGGCTGTCCAACATGAGTCTGTTCTGCTTCAGTTCCTGCTGCAGTACAGAAGTCTTCACCTGCTGGTGCCGATTGTGGCAAAGAGCTCTTCTCATGGTGGATACATATTGAGGTTGGAATAAAATTGAAATATAAACAAATGAAAAATACAAAAAAAACTTTAGCAACACATAAAAAGAAGAGTATGGCATTGATCTACTCTTTTAAGTTATCTTACAATAACATTTAATATTTGGCATTGGACAAACTTCAGATCACAAGGAGAGCACACATCTTCGCCAAGGCAGCTCACACACTGCTGTTATATCTATAAGCAATAGTTCCATGATAAAGTTAGCATCATAATATGATTCACTGACCCCGAAAACCCACACTTAGGACTGAATCATGTTAATACCATTATTAGACAGTTATTGAGCAAAACATTTTCAGCTAACTCTGTTCAGTTGTTTTTGCATAATCTTGCTAACAAACAGACACACACCAGCAAAAACACAACATCCTTGGCAGAGGTAATAAACACTGATTGATACAGATAAACATCAGAACAGCCAATATGAGTGCTCACTGTAAAGGTTTATTTTTTTTAACCAACAAAAGATTTCCATTATATGTAAGCTGAGCAAACGCAGAACACAGATCCTAAATGAAGAACTTTACATATAAAGATGGAACATGTATTCTTTTTTATTTTTAGAGAGAATTTAAAAATCTTATAAAAATACTTTCTGTACAAAAATCTATGTAGTATTTTAAACACAGTCATCATCTGCTGTGTGGAAACACATATACATACACAAGGAGTGAAACGATGTCAACAGTGCGAAAGAAAAGGACGTGGGATGGAGCTGCTGAATGTGAAACACATAAACCCCCCGTGGTTCAGCAGACTATCAAGAAAAAGAGAAGTAAAGTGTTAGTGGAAGTCAAAAGAAAGAAAATAACTCATTTAACATGTAAATTCAGTTTCAGTGATTTTCATTATTTTACCTCTGTAATATTCTCTGTCAGTCATAGAAAAAGTGTTCATGAAACCATAATTAAACTGTTCTTAGTTTTCAATGTTGGTTTTATGTTGAAATGTAGGCAGTAAAACTTTTGTGCTCCATTTGGCTGGCTGCACAAAGTGGGCAGCATTTTGGACACATGCTTCATTGTAGTGTGATTAATTATAAAGTAGCTGGAAATGGAGAGGCTAACAGCAACTTTTAAAACTTTGCATTCTTAGATTGAAATCTAGTAATCTGAGGCTCAGTCAAATACATTAATGAGTCAGTTTGGTTCACTTATGATGCATTTTCACTGAGCAGTCTGGTTTGGCTCTGTACAGTTTGGTGCAGTGATCTCTGATCTTGCACCAATTTCTACTGAACGGCAAAAAAGCTTACACTTCAGCAGAGGTATCAGTGGACATATGTACAACCATGAGCCATTTTACAAACAAGTTCACGACCAACCATTGTTGATCTTTGCTGCTCTCTGTTGTCCAGACTAGCTTAAACTGTGAAGGGTCCAAATATTTAATCATTTCTGTTCCACCTGAGGTAAACCTTGTCCATCTTCTAAGATTTGTTTACATGTTCCAAAAGAACATTCAAGACCAGTCAGATAAGATGCTTTTACGAAGCTAGATGTAGCTTTGGACTTCTGATATTACACTTTCTCAAAGGAAACATGTGCTTCTCCTGTCCTCTCTTTTCTCTTTTAGTTGTCTTCTTCTTCAGTCCACTGATGCCCCCTCGCCTCCTCTGTTTGTCTGTTCTGAGGCCAGGACATGGCCAGTGTTTCAGCTGCAGTCTTTGCTCCAGGATTCTCATCTCCCTCCGGCTCCTCGTCGGATGAAAACCCACCAGTCTCTTCTCCTTGAATAAGATTTGCCAGTCCTTGGTTCTTTTTGTCAGAAGCGTTGCTTGAGCCTCTCTCTGATCAGGAGCCCCTTCACCAGCAGGGTCCAGTTGGACATCGCCTCTTCTTTTTTTTTCTGGAAAATGGAAGAAATGAAATGTTGACACTAAGTTTACATGGTCATTGGGTACCTGGGAAATATAGGCTTGTCTAAAAAAGGCAACAACAGCCTGTTTAACATCAGGCTAAGTGATAACACACAACACACACATACCTCTTTCTCCTTCTGTTTCAGAAGTTCTTGTTCCTCAACCCAGGCAGCTCTGAGAACCTCCTCATGCTCCTCACACACAATGTAACCATCAGTCCTGAAAAACAGAAACAATTCAACCAACATCTGATTAATTATTGTAACTTTTAAACTTCCTCCGAGGTGATAATAAATCTGTACAGACTTTACTATGAATCACAAAGTGCAGAATTTGCAGCGTGTCATTTAAAAGATGTGAACACACAACAGGATTACAGCAAAGACGAGCCCGCTTGCAGCTATTGATGGTGAAACTGAAAAAGCTTGTCATAAAAACTGGTTTATTGGTATCAGAAGAGCAATACTTAGATATGAGAGGATGTCAATCTGTGGCAAAAAGTTGAAATCAGCAATAATCTTTATTTCCAAGCAGATATGGAACCATGGAAAAAAATCAACTCCTCCTTTTTACAAAGAGAAAGGACTCAGAGTAACACCAGAGCTGCTGTTAAACTCTAACACTGGAACAGAACAACATAAACTGAACTGAATAAAGGATTAGCTGGCTCTTTCTCAGCAGGGAGTTCATTAGTGTTTTTCTTACACAGCGCAAGAGTATCCCCCATGAAAGTCGAAGCCTGTGACTGCAGGGGCAGCGCCAATGCTCAGCTTCTTGGCTACACGGTGAAGGTTGGGCAGTCTGACATGAACACAGCCCACCGGTAACATGCAGGGCTTGAACAGGTAGACATTACCATAGCCATTGAGGAACCTAAAAGGGACAAACAAATGAAACAAGAACAAAAATTTCAGTCATTAATTTATTAAAGCTTGGGATGTGAATTTTAGGATCAGTATTAATTATTTGCAGCTGTTTTTAATAATGTCTTAATTCTTTTTATGTGAATTAGTTTAGGTCACATTTAAGTAATTTCTACCATTAAGTACTAGTCTGGATGTAGTTTGGAGACACTTATATAACATTTTAATCAATTTAAGTCAGTAAAAAGTGATAGCAGTTTACTTTAAAAAAAAATATCTTTTTTACCTTTGTGCCCTGAATGATTGTCCTCCCAGTCAAAGTCTTTATCAAGACTACCAAAACTTTACATAATTTGTTGTAAAGATGAGACATGAGAACCTGAATGTCTGTTTTATACGGCTGGTAAACAAGACATTTCTCCTCAAAGTATTTATCCATTTAAGTTCATAACCAAAACACAAACGTCCTTGTTCTTGATTTTACATTTAAAGGCATCATTATAATGTGCTAGTGGGTCACACCCCCTAATAATTTTGCTATGTCTGCCTTAAAAACACCATGTCACCTTTAATTCCTGTAGCTTTTATCCAGACAGCTCAGCATGGGTTTTAACTTTAAATGACAATTCTGAAACTTGATGTACGGATGGGGAGCTCCAACCACAGGTGCTTTGAGCAGATGAAGAGGATAGCTGTGCTGCAGCAGCCAATACTTGGTGTTTATATGCCACTCACAGCGGCAGACAGAACAGTTAGGCAAACTGCATCATGTTTTTTATAATATGAACTTGTTGAATTAAAAAAAACTAACTTTTTTTTGTTCAGCAGACAAACTTAACTGTTTAGCTTACTAAAAAATAAGACAAACTAAAGATGAATATAGTCACAGTTTTGGTTTTAAATGTGTTTCCTTGGCACGTTACCATCTCATCTTCAGTAATGGGGAAGGTCTTCAGGTGTACAATGTAACTTACTACTTGCTTCCACATTGACACATAACTTCACAACAGTCAACACTGCATTTCACTAAGATGGTTACCCTCCCGTCCACAGCGATAGGTGGCTGGTACTCTTCAGTCTGCCATTCTCCAAACAGAGCCAAGTCATTCTCATCCTTCAGCTCAGACATCATCCTGGCCTTACGGGAACGATTAGAGAAGCCTCTCACCATCTGATAAAGAGTGACATGGAAGTGTGGTCATACATGAGGTCACATTATCAGAGCACCATTAAATAATTAAATAACAAAACACAAACATCTTAGTTTTCCTTAAAGATTTGGTTTAACAGTCACTGCTTTATTGAGTGTTTTAAAGCTGGCGTGGATGCTGAAGTGGTTGTAGCAGAAGTCAAAGTCTGTGTAAGTGTAATAAAAGTAACAAAAATATGATATTCGATGTGTTTGCTTTACATAAACACTGCTGGTGCACATTTGTACATTGTAGTGATGTGTGAATAACCTCAACAGCACTGAAAACTTCATGGATTCTTTAAAATTCTGAAACCAAGCAATCTTATCACTACATAATCTCTTAAATAAGCATACCACAAAACTAAGAGAGTTAACAGCCGGAAATAAGAAAAACAGGAAGTGAAATGCAGAAGCTGCTTTGCTGTATTAAACCACTTACTTCTGGAAAAACAAATAAAAATACTAGGATCAGGATCATGTGGACAATTTTTCCGAAGTATCAGAATTGGAAGTGCATGTAAAAACATCAGACTGTAGTTTTACCATTATCTGATTATCCCAAGTTGTCTGATTTAATGTGTGCATGTAAACAAACTCATCAGGGATGCACATCGGCATGAGTTCATCATCAGTATCAGCAGTACTGGTCCTTATTACAGACATCAGCCATCATCAGTGTTGATCAACATGGCAGTTTCAGGTGTTTTCTGTTGTGTCAAACCAATTTAATTCTGACATCTGGCACACATAACTGCTGATTCAGAGATGATTTTCTATCATTGGGAGTAAAAGTGGCCTGCTGGACTAACTGTAATCTATTGTCATAATTGAGTAAGGTAGAAAATGTTGACATTGTTGGAAATTCTGCCAAAATAGGTCATTGGAAAAACACTGATATCTACATTAGTACCAGGTAAAATTATTACCTTCTACATCAGTATCAGCCCTCAATTTTACAATCCTATCTCAATCTGTCCTTCCATTATCCAGAGCAAACTAATACACTCATTTTATAAAACACTAACACAAACTCTCTTACTAAAGTAAGAAGTCTATCAGCCAAGTTATAAATTCAAATGATAATTCATGACATAATTGAGTTTTATGTTTCAGTTAACTGAAAAAACTTTTTTCAAAAATTGCCAATATGGTTTTGTACAGATCATATAAAATAAAAGAGAGGAAGTAGACTGTGGTGCTTCCACATGTGACCATCTGTGAAGTGTTTATTTCCATTAAATGAACAGACTGTGGCCAGACTTTTGTTTTGAAGTTAACCGTTTGTGAAGCGGTTCCCCATTTCTGTGAGCATTGGTTGTGACATGTATTAAGGCTCTATACTAATGTGGCTAAATGCTAGAGTATGTATTCACTAAAAGACATAACACACAAATTTTCAAACAAGAAAATCAACAGATGTTGAGGAAAGAAAAGGAAATGAGAAACAGATTTAAGAGTTCCGTCCCCACCTTGTAAGGCTCCTCTGCTAATCTCACAGTCCGAGCTTCTTTCAGCCACGTGTCTTTGGAGTGAAGCGTATGCACACAATCCCTGATTTACAAAAAGATTTTACATCGTAAGACCAAGAATTACTTTCTGTTCATCATAATATAATTTACACAACAATTGTGGAGCTCATATGCACAGCCTGGGATAACCACAGTCCACAGTGGCAGTGATTGGGCTTCAATACCTATTCTGCACACATCGACAAAAATGAAGTTAAAAAGAAAACTGTCTTCCAAATTCATGTCAAATACAACATGTACACATGTTGTACATCATATAGCTACAGTTACAATCAGGGGGAAGCCTTCATCTACATTTGTACTTTTTCTTTTAATACAGAATAAGTTGAGTTCAGTCCCTGAATAGGAGCAAAACTCAGTTAAAATCTTGCATTAACACTATGTAGTGTTGAGTTGGAGCATTTGGATTGCAAGTAGAATTCCAAAATGTGTGATGTGACCACCTCAAAATATCTAATAATCAATCACTCTGAGCTAGGGCATAGAAAAAAATCTGTAATTAAATGTAACGCATTTTAGACAATGTTTGGACCCTCTTTATACACATAATGACCTATTTCTTTTTTCATGTCTTACTTATTACATGAGCAACACAGGTATAGCTACCTCTGTCAAGGAGCTTCTGACGGACGTTTACAAGATAACTCAAAAAGTTATAAACTAATTTTGATGAAATTTTCAGTGATTGTTTGTCATAGCAAAAAAGAGTAACTTAGGTATGTCATTGCAGTGCAAAGTTTTGTTACCTTTGCTGAATACCACATAAAGGGATTACAAGTTCTAAATATGATATTCCAGCTACAAATCAAAATAAATCTTAAAATGGGGACAAAAGGCTTCAAATCCAAAAAACTTTCTGGTTTAACTTTGATCTGAGGAAAAAAGACTTACTTTGTTAATGCTTTGGGTGAAAAAAATATTTGCTAGACAACTGTAGCTCTATTTTGCCAAACTGTCCCTTCACAGTCTTGAAAATGCCTGCAATGTATGAATTTGACTTGCAAGGGACAAAACATCTAGGACTGAGAACTAAAAATCAATTTACACAACCAAGAAATGCACTGTCTTACCCAGTGCCTCATTTACTAATATGTTAATTTAAATCTGAAAACCTTTATGTTCACCTGCTGTAGTTAAAGGTTACACCTTATGGGCCTTACTGTATGCCTGGTACAAAGTGTTTTGGCGGGAAGTGCAGACATCTTCCCCATTTTCCTCCTGACCCAGGTGTCATTTTTCCCCCTGCATTCACACTGTTAAAATAGCAAATGACACACACTCCCATTTGTGCCCAGGGGTGCATTTGTCTGAAAATGAGGAGTGGTGATCATCCAAACTTGAGGCCCTAAGAAGATGGCTGTGCTTAAATCACAGTGAACCTGGTCAAGTCTAAAATTTGAGGCGCACAGTGTATCTGCTATTTTGAGTATGTACTAAGAGATTTGTACACATTCAGAGTCTTCTCAGACAGCTATTCCCACACACTCCAGCACATTTAAAACCTCAAGAAACAACAAACAAAACACACACAGGGTTTACAATTTTCTCAAAATATGGAGTTACATTTAAAGTATATGTATAAAGATGAATGAATGAATGTTGCCCGTAATTTTGCACAGAGATGACAATAATTCAAGCTGTGCGATTGTACAGTAAAAAGGTCTATCATAAACAAGAAGAAGTGTAATCTGTTCGCTTAAACTGTTGATTTTGTGATTAATGAGATTTCTGCAGAAGTTTGTGACTTATTTTTGGGATAATTTTTTATCCTCTGGATGCTTTCATGAAAAAGCTCTTGAATCTGAGCATCATCATACTCCATGCAGTGTTCTGTGTTTGTTCTCTGAGTACAGTGGAAGACTGAAAGGGGAGGAATCAAATAATTCCAACCAAACATCTAACCTGGCTGTGGAAGTAGCTGAACACAAGCCACCTGGTGCACACTGATATAAAGGGGAATGAGGGCTGATACTCTGATTAGTTTGATCTGTTATACCCATAACACCAATGTATAAAGCAGACATGTGATGTGTCCTCTTTGCGTGGCTATGTGTTGAAAACATGTCTTCTTAAACATTTAGACCGACATGCCCCAAACAGCTGTGCTCCACACTGTCGATAAAGGCCCTGTGTGCTGTTAGTTTATCTCCAGATCTCACCTCCTTCTCCTCCTTTAGGTCCCTCTCATCCTCAGGTGCCAAGAATGGCTCGAGTGTTTCCTCCCACCACTCTTCATCCACCTTCCTCTTCCTGGATGATGTCATCCAGGTGGGGTCATACTTCCTCCCCAGGTCTTTTAAAAACCCATCATTGTCCACAGAAATCACGTAGGTTATAGGTGCTGTTGCATTCTGGGAGAAGAGTTGAGGCACTCCGACACCGTGCTTCACATCCACACAAACCCAGGAGGAGGTTTTTTCCAGATAAACCTCCAACCACTCATCTGCTCCAGGCTCCTCCTCCTTTTTTCCACTCCTCCGCCTTGGTGTGTTGCTCTTTGTTTCCTCTCCTTCTTCCTCATCTTCCTCTTCTTCCTTTACCTGTTTATTTCCTCCACTACTCCTTCTCCTTGGAGCTGGGGTTTTCATGTTGTTGGAGGCCTTTCTTTTCCCGTTCCTCTTCTTTGTGGACCCAGCACCGCCCTCTGAATCTGCGCTGTCCTCATCGCTTGATGCCTGAAAGTCATCATCACTGTAGTCCAGAATGAAAGGGGGGTCATCCCGGATTTTTTTGCACCTGATTTTTTATTCCTTAGAGTGTGTATTTTCAGAATCTGGTGGTTACCAAGCTGAAATAGGGTGCCAAAGGCATTTTTTGTGCTTCATTCCATCCAACCCCAAAAAATGAAAAATAGAAATATGATGTAGAAATAGGCCTAACTTTTGATGTAGGCTAAATAACGTACAGAAACAAACCAATACATTTTCTCATATAATTTTGACCCAATGAAATCATTGGAATGGTTATTTTTGACATTTGATGACATTTAGACTCTATTTTTGATCAAAAACAGCAAAAAAAAAAAAAGGCCAAAAATGCCCGTATGACCATCTATCTTTTCATTTTTTCAAGCTCACAGGTTGACTTTTATTCACCACCAGTCTTTTATTAATCCTTTGAGTGTCTATTTAAAGATTATATTGAGTACCAAGCTGAAACTATGTCCAAAAGCCTTCATTTTAACCCTTTACTGTACCTAGCCCAAAACCGAAAAATAGAAATGATCATAAATATTGGCATTACTTTGGGAGTAAACAACATACAAAGACAAATGTATACCTTTTGCCATACAATTCTGACCCTGGGAATTAATTTGAATGGTTATTTCTGACATTTGATAACATTTATACTCTATTACAGGACAGAAACAGCAAAAAACAAAAACAGCAACAATGTATGTATGACCTGTTTCTCTCTTTTTATGATTTTATTAGGTACCAAGCTGAAATTATATCCCAATTTTTTTATCTCCAACTTTTTGCTTCAATGCTAACAACTTTCAAAGACAAAAATTTATACAATTCTGACCCATTGTATTATATTAATACGTGATGATGGCTGGCTTCCACTGCTCTCTCTTTTGGAACAATTTCAGGAGAGACAGACAGCTCTTCACCCTTAACAAAAAAGAATATACTTGAAGTTTATTTTATTAAGTATGCTTGAGTTGAATTATAGCAAGATCAACCATGTACTTAGTGCACCAGAAAGTATAGGAATGTAATACTTATTTTGATGAAATTGGAACTTTTTAAGTATACTAAAAGTTCATTTTAAAGTACACTTTGAGTATAATTATTTTTAGTTTACAAAAGCACACTTCCAAGTATATGGCAAGTATACCCATCTAAATCCTAGAAAAATAATAGTCATGTACTTCTAGTCCACATTTTAGATTACTGAAGTATACTATAGGTATACTTTTATGAGCTAAAAATTGATATTTTTTGAGTTTTTGCTAGTTTACTTGTTGCATACTCATAAGTTCTACATTGTTGTAATTCCCCTTCATGCACAGGTTAAACAAAAAACTTATGTATCACAGTAAAAACTCTGACAGACTAAAGAAGAGAAACAACAGTGCTTTATGTTTGAAAGATGGTACATTTGGTTGAATTAACATGGTTATTCTTTAACAATCGCGCTCACATCAGAGTTCTGCTTTCAATCCATGTGCCAAACTCTGTGTTTTAGTTGAGGTACTTACTAAATCAGACAGGCCTGTATGCAAAGATCCACAGATCAGTGAGCAAAGTAATTTCATATATGAGGTTAAAAAACTGTTATTGCTGTCTGGCCTGAAATAATTAAAACAAAATGTGTTCATGTTTAAACTGATGTACATAACTCTATTGCCAGACCTTAATGAAGGAACGGGAATTTGATCAATAAAGTCAAATTAAATGTTTCTCTGTTTATGTTTTTAAGGTACTGAAAGATAATGCAGGATTTTGAACAAGTAAGTTTACAACAAGGGTAAATATCTCAATTGTTATTCTGCTAAATTAAATGTAAGAACAATGACTTGACCTTAATCTGTACCTGGATCAGATATACTCAGTCTAAGTATTTTGTGGCAGAAACAATCAAAATCACTCTAAACTACAGGGTTTAGAATTTAAGTGTTAGTGTAAGTTTCAATGTTAATGTAGTCTTAGACTTTTCTTTATACCTTTCAGTATAAGCCAAGTTTACTTCACTATACTATTCTTAAGTAAATAAAATACAGTATATAAAAAGTAAACTTAAAGAATACTCTTTCTGTGTTAGTATAGCATAAATATACTAGTACACTTGAATGAACTACTTTTTGCTAAAATCAACAACTAGTTTGTCCAACTTTTCTTCCACTCACACTGCCCGCCACCCAAGACCGAAAAGACCCCAGTCAACCTTTACTCAACGCAGTGATTATTGATGAAAACAAAAGCCCTAAAACACGCACATGAAGTACAAGCAAATCAGAATGGGATATTATTATCATGTAACCATGAAAGAGGAGGTATTACTGTACTAATTGTAATGTTATAATTAGGGACTAGACGTAGGCTTAATCTAGTTAAAGTCTTGTAGTTGGTGACCCCCCCAGTCTTTGTGAAATCTCAGTCTGAGACAAAAATCTCTGAGAATTATCTTTAGATGCAAGAGCAGTTCAGAACATTGTATTAAGAAAGGTTTCATTATTTATTTATTTATTTTTTTGTGCCAGAAAGGCATTAATAATGCAACTTTCTGTGAGATCGCTGTCAGTAATTCTTATTTGATAGAGCAGTTGTGTGGTTACATGTTCTGGCTGAATCATCAGGTCTTCTCTTTGAGGATTATGATGTTAAAAATCAAAACTCTCCCAATTTTCTGTGGTTTTCCAATTTTTTTCTCAATAAAAAATAGTTAGACTCCAAACTCATGTGTCTTGTTTTGAATCCTGATGATAACAAGTATTGTGGAAATATTTACGAGACCCCTCACTCTATGAACCGAAATTTAAAGAGAGATGATTCCACCAATCAGAGTTTTCCAAGACAATGAGAGGACTGGTGTGGACAGCAGCAGGTCAGTCTAGTCCCTGTTCTGTGGAGACAGGCGTGGTCTGCAGCAGGTCAGTCTAGTCCCTGTTCAGTGGAGACAGGCGTGGTCTGCAGCAGGTCAGTCTAGTCCCTGTTCAGTGGAGGCAGGCGTGGACTGCAGCAGATCAGTCTAGTCCCTGTTCTGTGGAGGCAGGCGTGGACTGCAGCAGATCAGTCTAGTCCCTGTTCTGTGGAGGCAGGCGTGGACTGCAGCAGATCAGTCTAGTCCATGTTCTGTGGAGGCAGGCGTGGACTGCAGCAGGTCCCTGTTCTGTGGAGACAGGCGTGGACTGCAGCAGATCAGTCTAGTCCCTGTTTTGTGGAGACAGGCGTGGACAGCAGCAGGTCAGTCTAGTCCCTGTTCAGTGGAGACAGGTGTGGACTGCAGCAGATCAGTCTAGTCCCTGTTTTGTGGAGACAGGCGTGGACAGCAGCAGGTCAGTCTAGTCCCTGTTCAGTGGAGACAGGTGTGGACTGCAGCAGATCAGTCTAGTCCCTGTTTTGTGGAGACAGGCGTGGACAGCAGCAGATCAGTCTAGTCCCTGTTCTGTGGAGGCAGGCGTGGACTGCAGCAGATCAGTCTAGTCCCTGTTTTGTGGAGACAGGCGTGGACAGCAGCAGATCAGTCTAGTCCCTGTTTTGTGGAGACAGGCGTGGACAGCAGCAGGTCAGTCTAGTCCCTGTTCAGTGGAGACAGGTGTGGACTGCAGCAGATCAGTCTAGTCCCTGTTTTGTGGAGACAGGCGTGGACAGCAGCAGATCAGTCTAGTCCCTGTTCAGTGGAGACAGGTGTGGACTGCAGCAGATCAGTCTAGTCCCTGTTTTGTGGAGACAGGCGTGGACAGCAGCAGGTCAGTCTAGTCCCTGTTCAGTGGAGACTGGCGTGGACTGCTGCAGGCCAGTCTAGTCCCTGTTCAGTGGAGTCAGGCGTGGTCTGCAGCAGGTCAGTCTAGTCCCTGTTCAGTGGAGTCAGGCGTGGTCTGCAGCAGGTCAGTCTAGTCCCTGTTCAGTGGGGACAGGCGTGGACTGCAGCAGGTCAGTCTAGTCCCTGTTCTGTGGAGACAGGCGTGGACTGCAGCAGGTCAGTCTAGTCCCTGTTTTGTGGAGGCAGGCGTGGACTGCAGCAGGTCAGTCTAGTCCCTGTTTTGTGGAGGCAGGCGTGGACTGCAGCAGGTCAGTCTAGTCCCTGTTTTGTGGAGACAGGTGTGGACAGCAGCAGGTCAGTCTAGTCCCTGTTCAGTGGAGACAGGCGTGGACTGCAGCAGGTCAGTCTAGTCCCTGTTCTGTGGAGACAGGCGTGGACTGCAGCAGGTCAGTCTAGTCCCTGTTTTGTGGAGACAGGCGTGGACAGCAGCAGGTCAGTCTAGTCCCTGTTCAGTGGAGACAGGCGTGGACAGCAGCAGATCAGTCTAGTCCCTGTTTTGTGGAGACAGGCGTGGACAGCAGCAGGTCAGTCTAGTCCCTGTTCTGTGGAGACAGGCGTGGACTGCAGCAGATCAGTCTAGTCCCTGTTTTGTGGAGACAGGCGTGGACAGCAGCAGATCAGTCTAGTCCCTGTTTTGTGGAGACAGGCGTGGACAGCAGCAGGTCAGTCTAGTCCCTGTTCAGTGGAGACAGGTGTGGACTGCAGCAGATCAGTCTAGTCCCTGTTTTGTGGAGACAGGCGTGGACAGCAGCAGATCAGTCTAGTCCCTGTTCAGTGGAGACAGGTGTGGACTGCAGCAGATCAGTCTAGTCCCTGTTTTGTGGAGACAGGCGTGGACAGCAGCAGGTCAGTCTAGTCCCTGTTCAGTGGAGACTGGCGTGGACTGCTGCAGGCCAGTCTAGTCCCTGTTCAGTGGAGTCAGGCGTGGTCTGCAGCAGGTCAGTCTAGTCCCTGTTCAGTGGAGTCAGGCGTGGTCTGCAGCAGGTCAGTCTAGTCCCTGTTCTGTGGAGATAGGCGTGGTCTGCAGCAGGTAAGTCTAGTCCCTGTTCAGTGGGGACAGGCGTGGTCTGGAGCAGGTCAGTCTAGTCCCTGTTCAGTGGAGACAGGTCTGGACTGCAGCGGATCAGTCTAGTCCCTGTTCTGTGGAGACAGGTGTGGTCTGCAGCAGGTCAGTCTAGTCTCTGTGCTGTGGAGACAGGCGTGGTCTGCAGCAGGTCAGTCTAGTCCCTGTTTTGTGGAGGCAGGCGTGGACTGCAGCAGGTCAGTCTAGTCCCTGTTCTGTGGAGACAGGCGAGGTCTGCAGCACGTCAGTCTAGTCCCTGTTCAGTGGGGACAGGCGTGGTCTGGAGCAGGTCAGTCTAGTCCCTGTTCTGTGGAGACAGGCGTGGACTGCAGCAGGTCAGTCTAGTCCCTGTTCTGTGGAGGCAGGCGTGGACTGCAGCAGGTCAGTCTAGTCTCCTGTTCTGTGGAGACAGGCGTGGAATGCAGCACGTCAGTCTAGTCTCTGTTCTGTGGAGACAGGCGTGGACAGCAGCAGGTCAGTCTAGTCCCTGTTCAGTGGAGACAGGCGTGGACTGCTGCAGGTCAGTCTAGTCCCTGTTTTGTGGAGGCAGGCGTGGTCTGCAGCAGGTCAGTCTAGTCCCTGTTCTGTGGAGACAGGCGTGGTCTGCAGCTCTGTTCTGTGGAGACAGGCGTGGACTGCAGCAGGTCAGTCTAGTCTCTGTTCTGTGGAGACAGGCGTGGACAGCAGCGGGTCAGTCTAGTCCCTGTTCTGTGGAGACAGTGTGGACTGCAGCATGTCAGTCTAGTCCCTGTTTTGTGGAGACAGGCGTGGACAGCAGCAGGTCAGTCTAGTCCCTGTTCTGTGGAGACAGGCGTGGTCTGCAGCAGGTCAGTCTAGTCCCTGTTCAGTGGAGGCAGGCGTGGACTGCAGCAGATCAGTCTAGTCCATGTTCTGTGGAGGCAGGCGTGGACTGCAGCAGGTCCCTGTTCCGTGGAGACAGGCGTGGACTGCAGCACGTCAGTCTAGTCCCTGTTTTTTGGAGACAGGTGTGGACTGCAGCAGGTCAGTCTAGTCCCTGTTCAGTGGAGACTGGCGTGGACTGCTGCAGGCCAGTCTAGTCCCTGTTCAGTGGAGTCAGGCGTGGTCTGCAGCAGGTCTGTCTAGTCCCTGTTCTGTGGAGACAGGCGTGGTCTGCAGCAGGTCAGTCTAGTCCCTGTTCAGTGGAGACAGGTGTGGACTGCAGCAGGTCAGTCTAGTCCCTGTTCAGTGGAGACAGGCGTGGTCTGCAGCAGGTCAGTCTAGTCCCTGTTCAGTGGAGACAGGAGTGGACTGCAGCACGTCAGTCTAGTCCCTGTTGTTGAAACTCGAACAGAATGTGTCTTCATATCTCTCAAATAATCAAGACATCCCTGATGGCAGCATGTTGATCCTAAACCTGTCTGTACCTTTCAGCATTGATCACAGATGTGCAAGTTACCCATGCCATGGTCACTAACATCCCCCCATACCCTTACATAATTCTGATAGTATTATGGTATTTAATTGAGTCAATTTGACCCACTATTTCAATGCAACAAAGACAACACCAACTGGTTATTTATGTTTATCTTAGTTAAAAATAGGTTTGGTACAAATCCTTATAGCCATGCATCCAAAGACAACTGCAATCAAAAACATTTTTGATTTGATGCAGAGAACCTCACATATACCCAGATTCAAAGACTAATAACAACATATTTTTATTTCCATTGTCTTAATGAATTATTTTTTTCATGTTGACTAATTAATCATATTCAAAACTGTTTTTCTGAACTCACTGAGTGAGAAGAGAGGCTGCTTGTGGCCTTTCAGCTGCTAGTTGCTCACCCATAAGTAAACTGACAACACATTTAAACAAATGGAACGCTAAGGTGATGTTTCAACATCAATAACATGTGTAACAATAACAAAAGAGTTTTCATTTTAGTTAACAAAAGCACTTACATAAGTTTCCTTTCCAATAGGTAACACAATAATGCAACCAATTTATACATGTGACATTGTAATTGTAACAGGCCCCATGCGAAGGGTCTGTGTCCAGATTAAAATGTCCTGTGTAAACCAGGAGAAAAGAATGAGACGGACATCAAGTAGTACTTTCTTTCCTCGCTTCTGCCAGTCTGTTTATTTCTTACATAGAAATATGTTTCTCTTTAGCACAAACTGCACCTCTGTTAGTCTTTATCCACAAACATTCATTATTTCAAAGTCAAATTGTGTATCATTGTGTCCATACTTCACACATTCTTTCATCTTTCCTTACACAAAGCTTTGCATTTTCATACAAAAAAGGTCTTTTAGCATGTGTTTCTAACTTGGATTATGGGAAACCCCATTTAAGTACTAGCAGGGCAGGTTAATGCACAAAAATTATCTGAACACACAATATATATAAGATAAAAACAAATAACTGGTATTTTCCGGACTTTTCAACTCTTAAAGAATGTCAGGGGAGCCTTACAGAATTCACAAAACAAAAGGGAGCGCCAAACGGGACACGGCAATCACAACGTGTCACTCATTTAAAGGTAGTATGCTAGGCTAATATTTACTAGCCGCTGACACCACGGACATTACAATAAACAAGGTACACCTACTGGCCCTAAAACTACTGTCATCACGACATTATTTTAACAACAACAAACTGTAAAAGTTGTTTTGACATCATTTGTGCTTCATGACTTGAACTAACCTGTGTAAACCAGGAGAAAAGAATGAGACGGACATCAAGTAGTACTTTCTTTCCTCGCTTCTGCCAGTCTGAAGACGAGGGCTGCAGTACACTCTAAGCCGTCTCCAAGGAGGGTTGAGCCCCCTTGTGGCGTAATCTGGTAATACACCCTAAACAAGCTGTATACAAACTTACAAAAATACAAATGCTCCCATTCAAGAACTTTTATAGAAAATATAACATATTAGAAACAAAATACACGAAATTGTGATCACACATTTCTGTGTGTCACATAATGGACCAAGTTACTCTAAAATGTAATGTGACCTAAAACTGCCCACAAGAATGTAAATTAACAAGTTTCTTATACCTTGAGAATTATTTTAGCAGTTAATAATATATCAAACTGAATCAATATTTAAATAATGATAAAAATAATAATGGAACAATCAACAAAATAAATAAACCAGCTTTATAAACATAATTTGAGAGTCCTATATTCATCCACTCAGGATTCACCCCTGTCCCATTTCTAAAGGTCATAAATACAAAATAATATGCTACACTGGCTTTATTAATGGCTTTTGAATGAAAGATTTCATCAGACTTGTTTGAAATAATAACGCAAATTAATAATTTCTTTACTTTAAAAATCAAACTGTTCAACAGATACGCAATACTTAGGCCAGTTATTTATGTGTCAAAAATGTCCCTGCTTAACTAAGCTTTGCAAAATTCCTGATGCACAGTTGAAACAACAAGTTTTAACCCCAATCAGCACAACTTTATGACTATTATTTTTTATAGAAGTATTAGATTAAACTTCCACTTTGTTGATCTCAAAGGAATTTAACAGTGGTGGTCAGCTTCTCTCACAGATTACAAACATTATTCAATAAAAAGGGTAAATGGATTAATACAATATAATACAATATAAAAGAAAAGTACTTTTGTATATTCGTCTCCCAACCAAAAAAAATGTAGAGACCTGCTGTTAGCTCATGTTTCTCTTATTTTGTAGGCCTACATTTATGTTTGACTTGCAAAGCATTCCTGAGTCTATCACAGCACAAACAACAGATATTTTTCCTCATTATCTTCACTCGTGAGACAAAAAGGATGATTTACTGAACAGAAAGTACACATTATGGAATGCTGTTTTATTTTAAAGAGCCCCTAAACTCTATTATACAGAGTTGAGTGGAGCAACATGGTGCATCTCTTAGTTGGAGAATGTCTAATGGGGCAGCACCCATTAAAGTGTCAAAGTAGCTGGTGCAAGGGAAGCAGGTGCAACTTAACCTTGTTGGACAGAAAACACAGATGACGGCCTATAAACAAAATAATACATCAAACATAAGCAGCAAATGCATCAGTGTTTCCTCTACACTCCTTTAGCAGTGGCGGCCCGCCCCTCCAAAATCCTACCCGCGGCTCCTTCAATTTCTTTTTTTTTTTTTTTTTTACTGCAAATACACCACCTCATGTCGCCGCCTTCACAGCAGAGTCCTGCAGTAAGTCGGTGTCGCGAGTGCTGAGACAGATAACTATCTTGCCCATAGTTGCGTCAGTATGGTTTGCTAAGAATATTTAAATAAAGTATTTTTTTTAACAGAATAATTACACATGTAAAAGTCAGTTAAAACTGAGATTGATTGAAAAGTATTTATTTTTCGTTCATTTAGGATTTTGGTGAAATATTCGACTAAAAAATCTGTAATATGTCTTTTTATTTAAACCAAATATATAACCCACTAAAGCCAGAAGGATATGTCCTCCTCTGAGGGGGGTGGTGGTGGGGTTAAATGATCAATGTATGAAATCTTCATTCAACACTTAAAAATACAGATATTAAAACAGAATTACAGTAGAATGTCTAACAATGAATTAAATGACAAGTATAGCGTACAATATATTTTTCTTGCTTTGGTGAAGACAGCTGTGGAATATTTTAATTATATAAAAAAATGTAAAATATGTAGTCTTCATTTAACAGCCATATAACACCTTTAAGCCTGAACAAAGTAGTTGGAGTTGAAGGGTGGCGGGGTTAAATAGTATCCAAAAATGTATCCAGCCATTTTTAACAGTTTTTTAACACATAGAAGTCAGTTAAAACTGAAAATGATAAAACGTTAAAAGATGTACATAATATTTACTATATGAAAAGTTAATGTGAGAGTCAAAGAGTCGGTCTGTTGGCAGGCTAAAACATCTTTAATATGTTACAGTTTCTCATGTTCAGTTCTGATATTACATATGAAAATACAACATAATATATGTGACTAAATGAAATAAAATTACATTGTTAGTGTAGAATAAAGTTTATCTGTCCTCTGGTGATGACTGAAGTAGAAGACTGCAACTATTGTGAAAAATGAAACAAAAATGTAGTTTTCATGAAACAGCCATTTAACACGAATTTAAGGAAGATAAAGTACTTTGACTTTAAAAAGGCTTAATGTCTGAATACAGTTTAGAATAAAGTTAATTTGTCCTCCGATGAGGGGGGGTGGTGGCGGGGTCAAATAGCATTTAATTTATTGTTAAATGTCTAAACACATGAGCTTGAGTTTGAACACAATGAATCAAGCAGAGCTTATTTCACTCTTTTTCCAGAGAAAATTGTGTGGAGATAATTTAATATGGCAGTTGAATAAGAATGAATAGACTGATGACAGCGGTAGTTTTTCGAAATACTGTATCCAATAAAACCAAATAATAGTAAGTATAATACATTTTATTTAAGGACCCTTTTCATGACACTCAAGGTCACCCTACAAATGTACAAATAAAACACATCATCAGTGTTTTAATAAATAAACAAATGAACGCGCGTTTTCTCTAGGTCATCTCACGCACGCTCGCGCACGTCGGTAATTGTCATGGCAACAGAGGGACGTGAGGTGATTCGGTCTTTTGCTGTTGGACTTGACCTGAGTTGAGGACTCGCAAATTCTCTCTACTGGAAGATAAACTTTTGAGGAAGACATCATCAGTGAAAATTCTGCTGGAGAAGAACTTTTTACAGATTTTGACCCGAGACGACACTTTATTAAAGGAAGAGCGACCAAGTGCCATAAAACTTGTCTTTTTATGGACTCTTGATGGAGGAGTTCCTGCTGGCCAGAGAAATGTGGCTCATTTACTATGGTGGGAGAAAATCTTTAACAAGATATCTTTAACATTAGACTACCAAGAGTTCATTTATTGAAATCTCTTGAGTCATTTCACAACATTTTGGTTGAAAAGTTGCTGCTGAGTTAATGCTCTTTGTTGAATCTTAAGCTGTAAACGTTGTTTAGGCTAGCTGTTGGTTAATGGGAGAGTTCGAAAACACTAGGACTTGTTTTTTAAGTGTAAAATTGATAATTTATGGTGGGAATTGGCATATCGTGGCGGGAAATGTTTAAAACTGCTGTAATGATTTAAAAAACATAGTTTTTCAGGTTTATATACATCAAAAGTACTGAAATTATCGTCGAAGCTTAGAAAGCAAAATGGCGCTGGGGTCATTTTTGAAGAATGCTAAAAATAGTCTGATCTTGGTCACCATGGAGACGTCAGCTGTAAATAAACAAATGTCTAAAGACATGAGCTTGAGTTTGAACACACTGAATCAAGCAGAGCTTATTTCACTCTTTTTACAGAGAAAATTGTTTGGAGATAATTTAATAAAAGAGTTAGATATGAATTAATATACTGATGAGTGTAAGTTATGGAAATGCTATATCCAATACGTGGAATAATAATTATAATGATAAGACATCTTATTAAAGGGCCCTTTTCATGACACTCGAGGTCACCTTGCAAAAGTACAAATAAAAAAGTGCATTAAAACAGATGTAAAAACAGGTAAAAGGCATAAATACATCTTATCTCTAACACCCTGATTGGAGTGTCCATACTGAACTGTGTTTGACTATTAAAGCAATGAGCTGCTCTGTACTGTTTAACTCCACTGATATTCATTTAAAGGCTGTCATGTTGAAACTGCATATGAAAAAGGTGTTTTTTTAATTTTTTTAGACCAGGGCCATATATTGAGTTTTAAAGGTACCATGAGAATTTTTTAAAACCATAAAGCGTGAGGCAGATAATTTATATTGAGATATTAGTGTCAATGATGTGCTCTTCTGACCATTATTGAGTGCAATCTTTAATAAACTGGTTAAAATTGGATGTGGGGCCTCAGGCTCAGTAAAATTACTATTTACAGTAAGAACCACAGATAGTCACATGCTTATTGACCACAAAACAAACACAAGTTCATATCAAACAATAAGTGATTCTCTGAATCCTATGCAGTATAAATAGGAGTTGGAACACTCAATACTTAATAATTATTATTTTTTTCAGTAGCAATTTACAGGTAAACTTCTGCGCTCTGTCTTAGTTGCAGATTTACATTGGCAAGGAGTATATCTGTAATTATTGATCATTAACCACACCAAATTAAAAAAAGTTAAAGCCTGCCCAAAATTGGGCGTCCAGGACTTCTGTTGTTGTTGCCATGCAATGAAATATGGATCAATATTATCTAACATTTCCTAAAATCAAGTCAAACACAATGTTGATGGTATTGTATCAGCCATGTTATTCCCTTATGAAAAGTGTGAGGTTATCTTAATGCATTCTCCATAAGCAAATAAACTGGTGATGATTTTCTTAATTGTATGATTTTTTACTAACCAACATAAACTAGTTGACATTAAGTTCACTTCAGACCTAAAATATTAATCTCAGCAAGTTGATAACAGCCACATCTTTTGGTCATTCTGTGTTTTTCTGTTTGTTTTGCATCGAAATTCCTTTTAGGTTCATGTACTAAATGTTTTCTTGTTGCTTCTTTCAGGTGGACTCTTTTGGCCAGTGATTCCCGTTTTTGTACATCCCGTCATCGAGCATCCTGACAACATCGTCAATGATCCTCCTCCAGCCCCTGCTGAAGAGGAGGAGGAGATTGATGTTGTGGGACTGGACCCAGAAGAGGAGGAGATCGATGTTGTTGGTTTGGATGAGGAGGAGGAGCTACTGGTAGAGGAACCTCATGGCAGCGGAGCTGGTGATGCTCTTCAGAGGGTTCAGAGAGAGGAGGAGCTGAATGATATCCAAGCTCCTTCTCCTCCTCTGCTGCTAGAGGGTCCTGCTGCTGCTGCTCCTGCTGCTCTGCCTGCTCCTGCTGTTCCCCCTGCTGCTCTCCCTGCTCCTGCTGATCCCCCTGCTGCTCTCCCTGCTTTTGATGCTTACCCTGTCCCTGCTTATGATGCTGCTCCTGCATATGCTAACCCCTATGCTGCTCCTTATGCTAACCCCTATGCTGCTCCTGCATATGCTAACCCCTATGCTGCTCCTTATGCTTACCCCTATGCTGCTCCCTATGCTCCTGTTAATCCTGCTTTTTTCGGCTACCACCATGCTCCTTTTGTCAATCCTTTCTTTGCTGCTCCTGTTGCAGACCCTGTGTTTCTTCCTCCTGCTGCCCCTCCAGTCCCTGATCCTGATGACTCTCCTGAGATCCCTCAGCTGGAGCCTGAGACCCTGGGACCCTTGACTGAAGAGGAGTGTGTGGAGCTCTTCTACTGCCAGAGTTCTTCAGAAGAAGATCCTGCCTTTCCCTCTACATCTGGCTCCTCCAGCAAGAGGAGGAGGGATGAGAGTGATGGGTGAGAACCTGCAGCGAGGAGGCCGAGGTGGTCAGATGACAGCGACTCTGACTGAGTCCTCTCTCTAACTGGATTTCCTGTCTTCTTGTCACACCACAGGTTTCTTTCCAGAGGATGCTGCAGTGACCCTTTCTTGTTCTTCAGCTGATGTTTGGCCTCTTTGTGTGGTGGGTGGTGATTTCAGGGACAGCCTTTGCGACTGGCAGGGCTGAAGAGCCCCGAGGTAGCGTCTTGCACGAGGATGTGTGTGCACCATCTCCACTTCATTTGCACAACTGCTGGATCGACTTTTTTTTGATCCTGGAGGCGGGTCTTTGCGTCTGGCGGGACTTTTAAGACTCCAGGTATGAAGGCTTGGCGTCTGGCTGGGCTGTGGATCCTTTGTGCATGATGGCATCATCAGATGGACTCCTCCTGGACACAGCACAGAGACTCTTACTGATTGAGCAGTGACTCAGGTGCACAGGGAGAGAGATGAAGAAAATGAAAGTGAAGCTGCAGAAGCAGGAAGAAACCAAACATCTTCTCCTGCAGGCAGACTCTTCTTTTATCAATCACAGGGACCTGGACATCAGCGAACAACCTATAGAGGTGTAGTACAGGGAGTTGTTTCATATGACAACAAAGGTAAGTATGAGTGAGTGACGTGTGGACAAAGTGACCAGAAAGCAGGTAAGACAGAACTTCAAATGTTGGTCTGTGGTCTGTCATATATATATATATATGTATATATATATATGTATGTATACATATATATATGTATATATATATATATATATATATATATATATATATATATATATATATATATGTAGTAAATGCATGAGGTAGAACAAGGTAGGTAATGTAGAAAGTAGGAAAAGGCGGAAAATATATACATAAGTGATCAATTTCTTTTGTAAATATTTTTTGTAAGCTCGTTGACATGCTGATCATAAGACAAATAAAGATTGATTTATTGTTTTATGTGTCTCCACTCTGTTGTCATCAATAGTTAACTGAGTTAGATATTCAGTTTCTTTTTATCATCTATTTACATAGACGAATAAGATAATTCTTTTTCAAATGCAGGGTTAATTCCAGAAATTTTAAAGGACTGAAAATTCTTAAAATATGTAATTGTCATTACAAAGTCATGTTACAGACATAAAAGCCAGGAAAGCAAATTTTAGTAAAGCAAAACAGAACAAAAGACAAGATGCCTGATTATAGTTAAAAGTTAATTGGTCCTCCGATAAAGGGATGGTGGTGGCAGGTTTAAGAATATTTAAATAAAGTAATTTTTTTAACCAGTCTTATTACACATATAAAAGTCAGTTAAATAGTATTCAAAAATGTATCCAGCTATTTTTAACAGTTTTCTAACACATAGAAGTCAGTTAAAACTGAAAATGATAAAACGTTAAAAGATGTACATAATATTTACTATATGTAAAGTTAATGTGAGAGTCAAAGAGTCGGTCTGCTGGCAGGCTAAAACATCTTTAATAAGTTACAGTTTCTCATGTTCAGTTCTAATATTACATATGAAAATACAACATAATAAATGAGACTAAATGAAATAAAATTACATTGTTAGTGTAGAATAAAGTTTATCTGTCCTCTGGTGATGACTGAAGTGGAAGACTGCAACTATTGTGAAAATTAAAAAAAATGTAGTTTTCATGAAACAGCCATTTAACACGAATTTAAGGAAGATAAAATACTTTGACTTTAAAAAGGCTTAATGTCTTAATACAGTTTAGAATAAAGTTAATTTGTCCTCCGATGAGGGGGGGTGGTGGCGGGGTCAAATAGCATTTAAATTATTACTGTATGAAAACTTTATTCAACTCTTAACATTACTGATATTAAAGCAGAATTACAGTAGAATGACTAACAATGAATTAAATGACAAGTATAGCGTATATTATATTTTTCTTCCTTTGAAGACAGTGGTGGAATATTTTAATTATATGATAAAATTTTAAATATGTAGTGTTCATTTAACAGCCATATAACACCTTTCAGCCTTAACAAAGTAGTTTGAGTTGAAGAAGAGAGATCACATGTCCGATTATAGTTGAGAATAAAGTCAATTTGTCCTCCAGTGATGGGGGGGTGGTGGCGGGGTTAAATAGTATCCAAAAATGTATCCAGCCATTTCTTTTAACACATGTAGAAGTCAGTTAACCCTATAAAGCCAATCGTATCATATTTGATACATTCTTTTATAATACCTCTATCTACTCAGTATGATCAACAAGTAAAAAAAAAAAACATCTGAATACAATCAGATAAATGATAAACATGTCCTCAAATGGATTATCAGTTGCCAAAAACACCAAATGTATCAAATGAGATACGAAAAATCTATATGTTGAATTTTATGTACATTATGATATTTTTAGGATTTTAGCAGAAAGTGAAACAAACATTTCAGCTCCAAAAAATTAGAATTTTCTTTCTATAATCTATGGTCTTGGGCCTTAAAGGGTTAAAACTGAAAATGATAAAACGTTAAAAGATGTACATAATATTTACTATATGTAAAGTTAATGTGAGAGTCAAAGAGTCGGTCTGCTGGCAGGCTAAAACATCTTTAATAAGTTACAGTTTCTCATGTTCAGTTCTAATATTACATATGAAAATACAACATAATAAATGAGACTAAATGAAATAAAATTACATTGTTAGTGTAGAATAAAGTTTATCTGTCCTCTGGTGATGACTGAAGTGGAAGACTGCAACTGTTGTGAAAATTTAAAAAAAATGTAGTTTTCATTAAACAGCCATTTAACACTTAATTTAAGGAAGATAAAATACTTTGACTTTAAAAAGGCTTAATGTCTGAATACAGTTTAGAATAAAGTTAATTTGTCCTCCGATGAGGGGGGTGGTGGCGGGTCAAATAACATTTAAATTATTACTGTATGAAACCTTAATTCAACTCTTAACATTACTGATATTAAAACATAATTACAATAGAATGTCTAACAATGAATTAAATGACAAGTATAGCGATATTATATTTTTTCTTCCTTTGAAGATAGTGGTGGAATATTTTAATTATATGATAAAATTTTAAATATGTAGTCTTCATTTAACAGCCATATAACACCTTTAAGCCTTAACAAAGTAGTTTGAGTTGAAGAAGAGAGATCACATGTCTGATTATAGTTGAGAATAAAGTCAATTTGTCCTCCAGTGATGGGGGGTGGTGGCGGGTTAAATAGTATCCAAAAATGTATCCAGCCATTTCTTTTAACACATGTAGAAGTCAGTTAACCCTATAAAGCCAATCGTATCATATTTGATACATTCTTTTATAATACCTCTATCTACTCAGTATGATCAACAAGTAAAAAAAAAACATCTGAATACAATCAGATAAATGATAAACATGTCCTCAAATGGATTATCAGTTGCCAAAAACACCAAATGTATCAAATGAGATACGAAAAATCTATATGTTGAATTTTATGTACATTATGATATTTTTAGGATTTTAGCAGAAAGTGAAACAAACATTTCAGCTCCAAAAAATTAGAATTTTCTTTCTATAATCTATGGTCTCTGGCCTTAAAGGGTTAAAACTGAAAATGATAAAACGTTAAAAGATGTACATAATATTTACTATATGTAAAGTTAATGTGAGAGTCAAAGAGTCGGTCTGTTGGCAGGCTAAAACATCTTTAATAAGTTACAGTTTCTCATGTTCAGTTCTAATATTACATATGAAAATACAACATAATAAATGAGACTAAATGAAATAAAATTACATTGTTAGTGTAGAATAAAGTTTATCTGTCCTCTGGTGATGACTGAAGTAGAAGACTGCAACTATTGTGAAAAATAAAAAAAAATGTAGTTTTCATGAAACAGCCATTTAACACGAATTTAAGGAAGATAAAATACTTTGACTTTTAAAAGGCTTAATGTCTGAATACAGTTTAGAATAAAGTTAATTTGTCCTCCGATGAGGGGGGGTGGCGGGTCAAATAGCATTTAAATTATTACTGTATGAAACCTTTATTCAACTCTTAACATTACTGATATTAAAGCAGAATTACAGTAGAATGTCTAACAATGAATTAAATGACAAGTATAGCGTGATATTATATTTTTTCTTCCTTTGAAGACAGTGGTGAATATTTTAATTATTTGCTAAAATTTTAAATATGTAGTCTTCATTTAACAGCCATATAACACCTTTTAAGCCTTAACAAAGTAGTTTGAGTTGAAGAAGAGAGATCACATGTCTGATTATAGTTGAGAATAAAGTCAATTTGTCCTCCAGTGATGGGGGGTGGTGGCGGGTTAAATAGTACTAAAATGTATTCTGTTTGTGAGTTTTTAAGACGTTCTTATGCTTATAAAGAAACAAGTGCTGTGTTTGTATCTAAAAATTCCCTTTTTTTAAATTAATACTAATATGTCATTAAATACAAATATCATAATTTCCTAACTTTCCCTAAGGACTAGTTAGTTGACCAATTAGTTAGTTGAGAATTTTAGAGATGAGATATAATCTTTTCTTCATGTCCAAAACCCTAAAAGTTAAACTCCAACCAGTTTTAAATGTAAGGAACCATCCATCCATCCATCCATCTTCTTCTGCTTATCCAGCCTAAGCAGAGAAGCCCAGACTTCCCTCTCCCCTCACTTTGCCCAGCTCTTGTATTTGTTGAAGTTTTGCACCCTGAACGCTTTTTGAATCAGGTGAAAACAGTAACACTGGGTAGTCTCTTCAAAACCATTCAAAATGTTCCCCTATGATGATCACCAGAGAATGGAAATATAATTACTGAAGGTTGACAGCTGTGATGAACATTTTCCATTTAGGACTAATACTGTGTGACTATGACGTTTTATTTTTAAGTGACAGTTTTTGGTTTTGCCTTGCAGGCTGCTCTGGATTGTTGGTGTGAAAGGCCTGCTGCTGTGGACCTACAAAGCTTCAACTACTACAACAGCTGATAATTTGCTTGTTTTCCTCCCATTCCGTCATCAGAACAGGTCCTAATATGAATCTAAGGTTGATCAGTCAGTTAAATACAGTCCTGTAAATATCACACTTGTAAGACTGAAGCCATGACGACCAACATGAAGACCTGCTGCTGTGGACCTGTTTGACTCAACAGAAACATCATTTTATATACATTTGTATTTTTGTGTTGATTTAACATAATTTAATTTTTGATCAACTAAATAAATCTACATTAATCCACATCAACCCTCTCCACTTTATCATCAATATAGCTGTTCGTGTGAATGTCAGAACAGTCTCTATCCACGGTTATTGATTATATCATCATAATAAATACCTTTACAACTACACAGAGAGAATGACTCTCCTGAAAATGAGATTATGCAACTCAAGGGTTATACTGTAAGAAATTTCAATTCAATAGAGAGAAATATGATGAGGGCAAATTTATGGCTACATTTGTTGCCGTCATTGCTTCTCCTTTTAGCCCCTTTGCCCACTCTGACCTTAACATGGCTGCAGAGGATGGCTGTCCAACATGAGTCTGTTCTGCTTCAGTTCCTGCTGCAGTACAGAAGTCTTCACCTGCTGGTGCCGATTGTGGCAAAGAGCTCTTCTCATGGTGGATACATATTGAGGTTGGAATAAAATTGAAATATAAACAAATGAAAAATACAAAAAAAACTTTAGCAACACATATAAAAAGAAGAGTATGGCATTGATTTACTCTTTTCTAAGTTAGCTTACAATAACATTTAATATTTGGCATTAGACAAACTTCAGATCACAAGGAGAGCACACATTCGCCAAGGCAGCTCACACACTGCTGTTATATCTATAAGCAATAGTTCCATGATAAAGTTAGCATCATAATATGATTCACTGACCCCGAAAACCCACACTTAGGACTGAATCATGTTAATACCATTATTAGACAGTTATTGAGCAAAACATTTTCAGCTAACTCTGTTCAGTTGTTTTTGCATAATCTTGCTAACAAACAGACACACGCCAGCAAAAACACAACATCCTTGGCAGAGGTAATAAACACTGATTGATACAGATACACATCAGAACAGCCAATATGAGTGCTCACTGTAAAGGTTTTTTTTTTTTCACCAACAAAAGATTTCCATTATATGTAAGCTGAGCAAACACAGAACACAGATCCTAAATGAAGAACTTTACATATAAAGATGAACATGTATTCTTTTTTATTTTTAGAGAGAATTTAAAAATCTTATAAAAATACTTTCTGTACAAAAATCTATGTAGTATTTTAAACACAGTCATCATCTGCTGTGTGGAAACACATATACATACACAAGGAGTGAAACGATGTCAACAGTGCGAAAGAAAAGGACGTGGGATGGAGCTGCTGAATGTGAAACACATAAACCCCCCGTGGTTCAGCAGACTATCAAGAAAAAGAGAAGTAAAGTGTTAGTGGAAGTCAAAAGAAAGAAAATAACTCATTTAACATGTAAATTCAGTTTCAGTGATTTTCATTATTTTACCTCTGTAATATTCTGTCAGTCATAGAAAAAGTGTTCATGAAACCATAATTAAACTGTTCTTAGTTTTCAATGTTGGTTTTTATGTTGAAATGTAGGCCGGTAAAACTTTTGTGCTCCATTTGGCTGGCTGCACAAAGTGGGCAGCATTTTGGACACATGCTTCATTGTAGTGTGATTAATTATAAAGTAGCTGGAAATGGAGAGGCTAACAGCAACTTTTAAAACTTTGTATTCTTAGATTGAAATCTAGTAATCTGAGGCTCAGTCAAATACATTAATGAGTCAGTTTGGTTCACTTATGATGCATTTTCACTGAGCAGTCTGGTTTGGCTCAGACAGTTTGGTGCAGTGATCTCTGATCTTGCACCAGTTTCTACTGAACTGCAAAAAAGCTTACACTTCAGCAGAGGTATCAGTGGACATATGTACAACCATGAGCCATTTTACAAACAAGTTCACGACCAACCATTGTTGATCTTTGCTGCTCTCTGTTTTCCAGACTAGCTTAAACTGTGAAGGGTCCAAATATTTAATCATATCTGTTCCACCTGAGGTAAACCTTGTCCATCTTCTAAGATTTGTTTACATGTTCCAAAAGAACATTCAAGACCAGTCAGATAAGATGCTTTTACGAAGCTAGATGTAGCTTTGGACTTCTGATATTACACTTTCTCAAAGGGAAACATGTGCTTCTCCTGTCCTCTCTTTTCTCTTTTAGTTGTCTTCTTCTTCAGTCCACTGATGCCCCCCTCGCCCTCCTCTGTTTGTCTGTTCTGAGGCCAGGACATGGCCAGTGTTTCAGCTGCAGTCTTTGCTCCAGGATTCGCATCTCCGTCCGACTCCTGATCGGATGAAAACCCTCGAGTCTGTTCTCGTTGAGTAAGATTTGCCAGTCCTTGGTTCTTTTTTGCCGTAGCGTTGCTTGAGCCTCTCTCTGATCAGGAGCCCCTTCACCAGCAGGGTCCAGTTGGACATCGCCTCTTCTTTTTTTTCTGGAAAATGGAAGAAATGAAATGTTGACACTAAGTTTACATGGTCATTGGGTACCTGGGAAATATAGGCTTGTCTAAAAGGCAACAACAGCCTGTTTAACATCAGGCTAAGTGATAACACACAACACACACATACCTCTTTCTCCTTCTGTTTCAGAAGTTCTTGTTCCTCAACCCAGGCAGCTCTGAGGACCTCCTCATGCTCCTCACACACAATGTAACCATCAGTCCTGAAAAACAGAAACAATTCAACCAACATCTGATTAATTATTGTAACTTTTAAACTTCCTCCGAGGTGATAATAAATCTGTACAGACTTTACTATGAATCACAAAGTGCAGAATTTGCAGCGTGTCATTTAAAAAATGTGAACACAACAGGATTACAGCAAAGACGAGCTCCGCTTTGCAGCTATTGTTGGTGAAACTGAAAAGCTTGTCATAAAACTGGTTTATTGGTATCAGAAGAGCAATACTTAGATATGAGAGGATGTCAATCTGTGGCAAAAGTTGAAATCAGCAATAATCTTTATTTCCAAGCAGATATGGAACCATGGAAAAAAATCAACTCCCTCCTTTTACAAAGAGAAAGGACTCAGAGTAACACCAGAGCTGCTGTTAAACTCTAACACTGGAACAGAACAACATAAACTGAACTGAATAAAGGATTAGCTGGCTCTTTCTCAGCAGGGAGTTCATTAGTGTTTTCTTACACAGCGTGCGAGTATCCCCCATGAAAGTCGAAGCCTGTGACTGCAGGGGCAGCGTCAATGCTCAGCTTCTTGGCTACACGGTGAAGGTTGGGCAGTCTGACATGAACACAGCCCACCGGTAACATGCAGGGCTTGAACAGGTAGACATTACCATAGTCATTTGAGGAACCTAAAAGGGACAAACAAATGAAACAAGAACAAAAATTTCAGTCATGAATTTATTAAAGCTTGGGATGTGAATTTTAGGATCAGTATTAATTATTTGCAGCTGTTTTTAATAATGTCTTAATTCTTTTTATGTGAATTAGTTTAGGTCACATTTAAGTAATTTCTACCATTAAGTACTAGTCTGGATGTAGTTTGGAGACACTTATATAACATTTTAATCAATTTAAGTCAGTAAAAAGTGATAGCAGTTTACTTTTAAGTCAAAATATCCTTTTACCTTTGTGCCCTGAATGATTGTCCTCCCCAGTCAAAGTCTTTATCAAGACTACCAAAACTTTACATAATTTGTTGTAAAGATGAGACATGAGAACCTGAATGTCTGTTTTATGCGGCTGGTAAACAAGACATTTCTCCTCAAAGTATTTATCCATTTAAGTTCATAACCAAAACACAAACGTCCTTGTTCTTGATTTTACATTTAAAGGCATCATTATAATGTGCTAGTGGGTCACACCCCCTAATAATTTTGCTATGTCTGCCTTAAAAACACCATGTCACCTTTAATTCCTGTAGCTTTTATCCAGACAGCTCAGCATGGGTTTTAACTTTAAATGACAATTCTGAAACTTGATGTACGGATTGGGAGCTCCAACCACAGGTGCTTTGAGCAGATGAAGAGGATAGCTGTACTGCAGCAGCCAATACTTGGTGTTTATATGCCACTCACAGCGGCAGACAGAACAGTTAGGCAAACTGCATCATGTTTTTTATAATATGAACTTGTTGAATTAAAAAAAACTAACTTTTTTTTGTTCAGCAGACAAACTTAACTGTTCAGCTTACTAAAAAATAAGACAAACTAAAGATGAATATAGTCACAGTTTTGGTTTTAAATGTGTTTCCTTGGCACGTTACCATCTCATCTTCAGTCATGGGGAAGGTCTTCAGGTGTACAATGTAACTTACTACTTGCTTCCACATTGACACATAACTTCACAACAGTCAACACTGCATTTCACTAAGATGGTTACCCTCCCATCCACAGCGATAGGTGGCTGGTACTCTTCAGTCTGCCATTCTCCAAACAGAGCCAAGTCATTCTCATCCTTCAGCTCAGACATCATCCTGGCCTTACGGGAACGATTAGAGAAGCCTCTCACCATCTGATAAAGAGTGACATGGAAGTGTGGTCATACATGAGGTCATATTATCAGAGCACCATTAAATAATTAAATAACAAAACACAAACATCTTAGTTTTCCTTAAAGATTTGGTTTAACAGTCACTGCTTTATTGAGTGTTTTAAAGCTGGATGCTGAAGTGGTTGTAGCAGAAGTCAAAGTCTGTGTAAGTGTAATAAAAGTAACAAAAATATGATATTCGATGTGTTTGCTTTACATAAACACTGCTGGTGCACATTTGTACATTGTAGTGATGTGTGAATAACCTCAACAGCACTGAAAACTTCATGGATTCTTTAAAATTCTGAAACCAAGCAATCTTATCACTACATAATCTCTTAAATAAGCATACCACAAAACTAAGAGAGTTAACAGCCGGAAATAAGAAAAACAGGAAGTGAAATGCAGAAGCTGCTTTGCTGTATTAAACCACTTACTTCTGGAAAAACAAATAAAAATACTAGGATCAGGATCATGTGGACAATTTTTCCGAAGTATCAGAATTGGAAGTGCATGTAAAAACATCAGACTGTAGTTTTACCATTATCTGATTATCCCAAGTTGTCTGATTTAATGTATGCATGTAAACAAACTCATCAGGGATGCACATCGGCATGAGTTCATCATCAGTATCAGCAGTACTGGTCCTTATTACAGACATCAGCCATCATCAGTGTTGATCAACATGGCAGTTTCAGGTGTTTTCTGTTGTGTCAGACCAATTTAATTCTGACATCTGGCACACATAACTGCTGATTCAGAGATGATTTTCTATCATTGGGAGTAAAAGTGGCCTGCTGGACTAACTGTAATCTATTGTCATAATTGAGTAAGGTAGAAAATGTTGACATTGTTGGAAATTCTGCCAAAATAGGTCATTGGAAAAACACTGATATCTACATTAGTACCAGGTAAAATTATTACCTCCTACATCAGTATCAGCCCTCAATTTTACAATCCTATCTCAATCTGTCCTTCCATTATCCAGAGCAAACTAATACACTCATTTTATAAAACACTAACACAAACTCTCTTACTAAAGTAAGAAGTCTATCAGCCAAGTTATAAATTCAAATGATAATTCATGACATAATTGAGTTTTATGTTTCAGTTAACTGAAAAAACTTTTTTCAAAAATTGCCAATATGGTTTTGTACCGATCAGATAAAATAAAAGAGAGGAAGTAGACTGTGGTGCTTCCACATGTGACCATCTGTGAAGTGTTTATTTCTATTAAATGAACAGACTGTGGCCAGACTTTTGTTTTGAAGTTAACCGCTTATGAAGCGGTTCCCCATTTCTGTGAGCATTGGTTGTGACATGTATTAAGGCTCTATACTAATGTGGCTAAATGCTAGAGTATGTATTAACTAAAAGACATAACACACAAATTTTCAAACAAGAAAATCAACAGATGTTGAGAAAAGAAAAGGAAATGAGAAACAGATTTAAAGAGTTCCGTCCCACCTTGTAAGGCTCCTCTGCTAATCTCACAGTCCGAGCTTCTTTCAGCCACGTGTCTTTGGAGTGAAGCGTATGCACACAATCCCTGATTTACAAAAAAGATTTTACATCGTAAGACCAAGAATTACTTTCTGTTCATCATAATATAATTTACACAACAATTGTGGAGCTCATATGCACAGCCTGGGATAACCACAGTCCACAGTGGCAGTGATTGGGCTTCAATACCTATTCTGCACACATCGACAAAAATGAAGTTAAAAAAGAAAACTGTCTTCCAAATTCATGTCAAATACAACATGTACACATGTTGTACATCATATAGCTACAGTTACAATCAGGGGGAAGCCTTCATCTACATTTGTACTTTTTCTTTTAATACAGAATAAGTTGAGTTCAGTCCCTGAATAGGAGCAAAACTCAGTTAAAATCTTGCATTAACACTATGTAGTGTTGAGTTGGAGCATTTGGATTGCAAGTAGAATTCCAAAATGTGTGATGTGACCACCTCAAAATATCTAATAATCAATCACTCTGAGCTAGGGCATAGAAAAAATCTGTAATTAAATGTAACGCATTTTAGACAATGTTTGGACCCTCTTTATACACATAATGACCTATTTCTTTTTCATGTCTTACTTATTACATGAGCAACACAGGTATAGCTACCTCTGTCAAGGAGCTTCTGACCGCGCTTACAAGATAACTCAAAAAGTTATAAACTAATTTTGATGAAATTTTCAGTGATTGTTTGTCATAGCAAAAAGAGTAACTTAGGTATGTCATTGCAGTGCAAAGTTTTGTTACCTTTGCTGAATACCACATAAAGGATTACAAGTTCTAAATATGATATTCCAGCTACAAATCAAAATAAATCTTAAAATGGGGACAAAAGGCTTCAAATCCAAAAAACTTTCTGGTTTTACTTTGTTGTGAGGCCAGAACACTCTGGTAGTGGTTGGTGGCGGAAAAATGTTTGCTAGACAACTGTAGCTCTATTTTGCCAAACTGTCCCTTCACAGTCTTGAAAATGCCTGCAATGTATGAATTTGACTTGCAAGGGACAAAACATCTAGGACTGAGAACTAAAAATCAATTTACACAACCAAGAAATGCACTGTCTTACCCAGTGCCTCATTTACTAATAAATTAATTTAAATCTCAAAACCTTTGCATTCACCTGCTGTAGTTAAAGGTTACACCTTATGGGTCTTACTGTGCGCCTGGTACAAAGTGTTCTGGCGGGAAGTGCAGACATCTTCCCTATTTTCCTCCTGATGCAGGTGTCATTTTTCCCCCTGCATTCACACTGTTAAAATAGCAAATGGCACACACTCCCATTTGTGCCCAGGAGGGCATTTGTCTGAAAATGAGGAGTGGTGATCATCCAAACTTGAGGCCCTAAGAAGATGGCTGTGCTTAAATCACAGTGAACCTGGTCAAGTCTAAAATTTGAGGCGCACAGTGTATCTGCTATTTTGAGTATGTATTAAGAGATTTGTACACATTCAGAGTCTTCTCAGACAGCCATTACCATGCACTCAAGGATATTTAAAACCTCAAGAAACAACAAACAAAACACACACAGGGTTTACAATTTTCTCAAAATATGGAGTTACATTTAAAGTATATGTATAAAGATGAATGAATGTTGCCCATAATTTTGCACAGAGATAATAATAATTCAAGCTAAAAAGGTCTATTAATAACATGTAGAAGTGTAATCTGTTCGCTTAAACTGTTGATTTTGTGATTAATGAGATTTCTGCAGAAGTTTGTGACTTATTTTTGGGATAATTTTTTATCCTCTGGATGCTTTCATGAAAAAGCTCTTGAATCTGAGCATCATCATACTCCATGCAGTGTTCTGTGTTTGTTCTCTGAGTACAGTGGAAGACTGAAAGGGGAGGAATCAAATAATTCCAACCAAACATCTAACCTGGCTGTGGAAGTAGCTGAACACAAGCCACCTGGTGCACACTGATATAAAGGGGAATGAGGGCTGATACTCTGATTAGTTTGATCTGTTATACCCATAACACCAATGTATAAAGCAGACATGTGATGTGTCCTCTTTGTGTTGCGATGTGTTGAGAACATGTCCATTTAAACATTTAGACCGACATGCCCCAAACAGCTGTGCTCCACACTGTCGATAAAGGCCCTGTGTGCTGTAAGTTTATCTCCAGATCTCACCTCCTTCTCCTCCTTTCGGTCCCTCTCATCCTCAGGTGCCAGGAATGGCTCGAGTGTTTCCTCCCACCACTCTTCATCCACCTTCCTCTTCCTGGATGATGTCATCCACGTGGGGTCATACTTCCTCCCCAGGTCTTTTAAAAACCCATCATTGTCCACAGAAATCACGTAGGTTATAGGTGCTGTTGCATTCTGGGAGCAGAGTTGAGGCACTCCGACACCGTGCTTCACATCCACACAAACCCAGGAGGAGGTTTTTTCCAGATAAACCTCCAACCACTCATCTTCTCCAGGCCCCTCCTTTTTTCCACTCCTCCGCCTTGGTGTGCTGCTCTTTGTTTCCTCTCCTTCTTCCTCATCTTCCTCTTCTTCCTTTACCTGTTTATTTCCTTCACTACTCCTTCTCCTTGGAGCTGGGGTTTTCATGTTGTTGGAGGCCTTTCTTTTCCCGCTCTTCTTCTTTGTGGACCCAGCACCGCCCTCTGAATCTGCGCTGTCCTCATCGCTTGATGCCTGAAAGTCATCATCACTGAGTCTCTCTTCGTTTTCTTCTTCGCTGTTGCTCTCCTCTTTGTAGCTGACTTTTGAGGCAATGCTGCGGCGTTTGGTGTTTTTTGGTCTCTGACCTGTTGACATTACAGGCTTCTTATCTTCTTCTTCTTCATCCTCCTCTTTCATTTTCTCTGTCTTTGCTTTCTTTCCCCCTCGACCTCCTTTGGTCTTTCCCCCATCTGCTGCTCTCTTTGAGCCTGAAGACACTTTTGGTTCAGAGGGACTGGCCTTGTTGTTCTTTGTGCTTTTTCCAGAGGCAGCGGTGGGTGATTTTGCCCCTTTGCCCTGGAGAAACATGATAAGATTGTTTATGTGAGAGGAAAAGATTCTTAAAACACAAGTCTTAGCCTGTACTGTGTAATCACTTTTTATAAGCAGCATAAGCAGAGGCAATAGCATTTTTTTAATTTACAGCTAGATGGTGGGCTGAACCATTAAGTAATAGATGTACGATTACTTTTACATGAGGTAATGCTCTGGGATGCTTTACTGGAAAATTACATTTCCTATTACCTTCTATCGCACACACAAAAATAGCAAAGCATCATAATTCTGTTAGCTCTTAACTCTGCGTATGTAGCCGCGAGTCCAAGCTGAATTTAAACAAAACTGTGTCAGTGTGCATGTGTTACCTTTTCCTTCATCCAGCAATTAACATAAACTACATAATTCTGATAGTATTATGGTATTTAATTGAGTCAATTTGACCCACTATTTCAATGCAACAAAGACAACACCAACTGGTTATTTATGTTTATCTTAGTTAAAAATAGGTTTGGTACAAATCCTTATAGCCATGCATCCAAAGACAACTGCAATCAAAAACATTTCTGATTTGATGAAGAGAACCTCACATATACCCAGATTCAAAGACAAATAACAACATATTTTTATTTCCATTGTCTTAAAGGGACTGTGAGGAGAATCTATTACCGGCAACGTAAAAGACTCTGCTACCCATGAGCCTGCGCGGCGACTGTCGTAATGCTGCGATCCAGTAACCGCGGAACTGGGAGTGACATCATCTCCGACTTATCAGTGTTCCAGTTACAAAGTCGGAAAACATGCCGATCTATCAGGCTATTGTTAGCTGCTGTTAGCATGCCTGCGTTGTTGTTCACAAACATCACATGAAGAATGTGATTATCACTATGGCAGCATTTTTGTAAATATAAGTCTAACAATACTATGTATACAGCTGATCTTGAGCGACACACCCCAGTCAGAAGTGCATATAAATGGATTATTACAGGAGCTAAATAACTGTTCACACTGGGGGCATCCATCTTTGATTGTCAACTTGGGGGTGGCGAGGTTTCACCGAAACCTTCGGGGGACGTTCGTGTTACAGTTTCCTACTCGGAGCACAAAATTCCTACTTCTGACTACAACTGGAATGCAGCACGAGACGTGACCCAGAGCGTGTATATGTTATGCAGATAATAAGTGCAGCTTGGACCTTCATTAGAACTCTGCATTGCTTTACAACTTATTTTTTCAACAACTTACAGGATGCAAAGCGACAAGGTAATGTATCTCTTACTAGTTACGTAGCGGTAGTTTTTGAGGTGTGACAACAAGCAAATTTGGGAAAACTTAGTGGGCCTATCGTAGCTCTGTAGCCGGCTGTATATGGCTACTTACAGCCCGGGGCACTATGATGTGTCTGAATAATATAAATTTGCTCCAGTTTTAATTGTCTTGATCCCGAAGTCAAGTATCTGGGCCAGTCCAGCCCTGTCCGACCCGACCGGAAGGCTAAGGAATAGCATTTATAGATAACCTATTTTGATGCTATAAAACTCATCTTAAAGTGTGTATTTCGATCAGGCATATATCTAAAAGTGAGACTTTTTTGTAATTATTTAGAAACTCCTCACAGTCCCTTTAATGAATTATTTTTTTCATGTTGACTAATTAATCATATTCAAAACTGTTTTTCTGAACTCACTGAGAGAAGAGAGGCTGCTTGTGGCCTTTCAGCTGCTAGTTGCTCACCCATAAGTAAACTGACAACACATTTAAACAAATGGAACGCTAAGGTGATGTTTCAACATCAACAACATGTGTAACAATAATAAAAGAGTTTTCATTTTAGTTAACAAAAGCACTTACATAAGTTTCCTTTCCAATAGGTAACACAATAATGCAACCAATTTATACATGTGACATTGTAATGGACCAAGTTACTCTAAAATGTAATGTGACCTAAAACTGCCCACAAGAATGTAAATTAACAAGTTTCTTATACCTTGAGAATTATTTTAGCAGTTAATAATATATCAAACTGAATCAATATTTAAATAATGATAAAAAATAATAATGGAACAATCAACAAAATAAATAAACCAGTTTTATAAACATAATTTGAGAGTCCTATATTCATCCACTCAGGATTCACCCCTGTCCCACTTCTAAAGGTCATAAATACAAAATAATATGCTACACTGGCTTTATTATTGGCTTTTTCGAGAAAGACTTTCTCAGACTTGTTTGTAATAATAAAACAAATTAATGATTTCTTTATTTTAAAATCAAACTGTTCTCTAGATTTGCAATGCTTAGATTTCTGACCAGTTATTTATGTGTCAAAAATGTCCCTGATTAACTAAGCTTTGCAAAATTCCTGATGTACAATTGAAAGAACTATCAGCACAACTTTATGACTTATTTTTTATAGAAGTATTAGATTCAAATTCCACTTTGTTGATCTCCAAGGAATTTAACAGTGGTGGTCAGCTTCTCTCACAGATTACAAACATATATTCAATAAAAAGGTTAAATGGGTCAATGCAATATAATACAATATAAAATATAAATATATGATGTTTACAATTATGTTGATAACCTTAGTAGAATACTTTACCACAAAATTCTCTGTCAAATCTTCTGTAGCCCTTTTCAAGGGTATTTCCTCACTAAGCATGATTGTTTTTTATGCAGATTATTTTTCACCCGGAGGTTGTCATTACCTTTGCTGATGGGGCTTTGAGAGGGATTGGCTGCAGAGACAAAACCAGTCGACAGAAGAGATGCAGAGACCTCAGGACCAACAGGAACAGCTAAACCCAAACATAAACAGGACCTTGAAATGTATCATTTCTATATTTGTATTTTCAGTGACATGCAGCAGACATCATTAAACAGAAGTACTGTCTTGTCCAGGAATACCAACATGAGTCATCTCCTGGTGGTTTTTGGCGGACAGGCTGGCCAGTCGTCTCCCGAGCAGAGCCCAGGGGTCTGGACGGTCCTCACATGCAAGTTCAGGGTTAAGGGTGAATGTTGCTCTAAACCTGAAAATGGGGGAAAGAGATGGAGACAAACTTAAGAAGTTGGAGAATATTGAATCTGTAACTGGCCCATTATCACTTTTCATGTAACACACACTTTGTATATTCTGCCATAAAGGGTCCCCCTACTAAAAGATGAAATGTAGAGACCTGCTGTTAGCTCATGTTTCTCTTATTTGGTGCATTTCTGTTTGACTTGCAAAGCATTCCTGAGTCTATCACAGCACGAACAACGGATATTTTTCCTCATTATCTTCACTCGTGAGACAAAAAGGATGATTTACTGAACAGAAAGTACACTTTACAGAAAGCTGTTTTATTTTAAAGAGCCCCTAAACTCTATTATAGAGAGTTGAGTGGAGCAACATGGTGCATCTCTTAGTTGCTAGGAGAACGTCTACTGGGGCAGCACCCATTTAAGTGTCAAAGTAGGGAGTAAGGTATGTAGTGCAAGGGAAGCATGTGCAACTGAACTGTGTAGGACAGAAAACACAGATGATGGCCTGGAAAAACAAAATAATACATCAAACATAAGCAGCAAATAATCATGATGTACAAACAGAAACAAAACCGTAATTTATAGCTTCAGTTCTCTCTTCCTTATGTAGTGGACTTAAGCCATGTTCTCACCGCCATTTTAAGTTACAACAATAACTCCTGCAGTTTCACAGTAGGTGTGTAGAGCAGGTTTGTGTGCCAGCTCAGGCTTAAGTCAACATGGCAATACATTTTCAATTGCTGTAGACAAGCATGTCTCTGAAATGAGGTAAACATGCATCTCTTTCTTTAATTCACTGTCTGTTTTGGCCCAGCAAGCGCGCAGCTAGTGGAAAAAATAGGCAAACCTCCTACCTCAACACTTCCTGTGCAGGAGACGAGCATGGGACATGTGGTTCTTGTGGGCAAGAGAAAGGTCTGACATATTCTGCTCACCAAAATGAAAATAAGCATGCTTCCTGCTGTCATGCAAGTAAAATGCATCCAGCATTAAACAGTTGTTATGCCTCAGTGATGCTTGTTCTTCAATGTGGACACTTCTGGAACAGAGTTGGGGATTAAGTCAGCCCCACATCGGCTCTGTCTCCAGCGGTGGTATCAGTTTTATTATTTTATTGATACCGCTGCCATTGTCAATTCAATTCTTTAACAATTCCCTTATCAGTTCCAGTTGACTTTTTGTGTGAGCAAAGGTTGTTCTACACAGACTTTCACTGGCATGTCCTGGTGTCTCCACTACATGAAATTTGTGCAGCAAGCATTTTTATGTCAAAATTGAGCTGCGTCTTCACCAATTCTGCCCCTTTCTGCCAGGATTTTTTTACTTCTTTGTTCTCTGCTGACTGTCTCTGATGAAAGTGTGACATCCTTGATGAGCAGGGCATACAGAACAAAGTGGAAGCAATTTATCAGGGAACTGATGAGCAAAAAGACTACTGATATCGACTCTTTGAGGGATTCGTTATCAATTGTAATTGTTTTTAATTCCCATTCATTAAACTATGGCATAATGAAGGCAGAGCTTTATCACAGCACGCCTGTGTGAATGCAGTGTGAAAGGGTTTTGGAAGTATCATCCATTTACCCACAGCAACATTGAATGTGTTGTGTTCTGAAATGGCCGCTCCATTTTGGCAGCAGCCATGACAGAACATGGACCATGAAAACCTTAAAACTTGGGCACTGGTCTGGCTCTGAAGCTGTTTAAGGTATATATAATAACCTAAAAAGCAAATATTCATAACCTAAATGTAGCATTCTTATCTGTCTAGACATTTATCTGTAACAACTGCACATTGTAATACCTAAAATTTCACAAACACACACCACTTGAGCAGTCCAGAGAGGTAACTCTGGTCGATGCGGTCCTTGGCAACCATGGCGTAGTGAGGGGGCAGAAGTGACAGCGTGATGGCCAGCAGGTCAGGTTCACTGCACAGGCGGCTACGGAACATCCCATTGGCTATCAGACACATGAGGTGGATCTGAGGGACCAATCACACACTCTTAATGATGACAGTCCAGACACCACAACTTTAATCAGACTGACCACCAGTGATAAAATATATTTGTGTTATATATAACACAAAGCTGTGTGTTCTCACCTTGTGTGTGTCGACCAGCTGGTCCTTCTTGAATCGGTTCATCATCCGCCTGAGATAATTCTCAAACATGGCCTGCCTCTTCTGCCTGGTGAACGGCACATCAGTGTTTTAGTTGAACAGGAATTATTATTTTATCAGCAAGATACTCAAACACACAATTAAAGAATTAACATTCATTCAAACTGACTGACTCTGAGACTCAAACACTGCAGTGTTTGTTGATCTTTAAATTTGTTGTACAGCTCAAGGACTCAATGGTCTTATATTGAAGTCAAAGTCAATGATTCTCTAAACATTTCAAAGGGAGGTCAACTGGGCCATTGAATCGAGTGACAAGTAAGAAATTTTGAGGTTTTTTTGTTGTATTTTAAACATGTAAAAGAAGCAAATAAAAAAGACTTCATAGCTAACAATTGCTTACTAATTGGGAGTTGAAAACAATTTCTCAAAGAATCAATGTCATTAGTCTTTTTATTATCAATGCCTTCCACTTTGCTCTACACTTTTACTATAAATTCATATTTTATTACTCCATCCACTCGTTTTATTGAATGTGTGTATATTTATTACGAGAGAAGCTTTAATATTTCCTCCAGGATCAGTAAAGTTGTCAAAAATCAACTTTCAGAATAATTTATCTGTGCTGCACGGTATTGAACATCAGGCATGCTGTGTTGACATTGTCCATTTATTCCACCGAAAACAAGCAGGAATCAATAAAGGAATTGCCATGGAACAGGATCAATAATTATGAATAGCTTTGGCATTGATCAAATCTTATCGATTCCCATCCCTATGCATTATACTGTTGTAAATGTATTACTAACACTTAATTTCAAAATCGAATGTAAAAAATCACAAGGCAAAAATAGAAAACTCAGGGAACTCTCTATTTTTGTAAAAATATAGGCTCAGCTGATACGCTTCATAAAAGCTGGGACAGGCTCATCCCTGTAAATGATTAAAAGCTGAGGAGACTCATTTTTATAATTCCAAAAAATGTTTTTATTTCAGTGATTTGTTAAATGTGTTCTATTCGTTAAGAATTATTACTTTATAGTTTAAGGACTCATTGGTGAGATTTTGCATTCAATGAATCTTCAAATTACTTTAAAGAAGGGTCAGGATGGGTGACTTAACTTTTTGGGTTAACTAAGTCATATTGTCAAATACACTGATGTCAATGCAATGCCTTTATCGGTTTTATTTTGGCTTTATTGTGAAAGTCATTATTTAAATTATTCTATGAAGTTTTTAGTTTCTATAGTAACTGATAAAGGGCATGTGCACACTTACTTTTTCCTGATCTCTGGAGTCTCAATCTCAATCTCCACCGGCTGAGAGGGCAGCACAGGCTCCAGAGGCTCGACTGGACCCGGCAGCTCCGTCAGCTCTACAAACCAACAACAGACCCACAGCATTCTTTGATTTTGGTTTTCTGCATGTCCTTCAGCTTGCCTCTAAAAGTTACACCATTACAAAATGATACATTTTCCTTTGTTGAGACAAAAGTCTCTTCCCCTCTCCTCCCCGCGTACCTTCCACTTCCTCCCAGTCGTCCTCACTTTCGTCACTGTCCTCCTCGTCCACCTCCTTCTTGTCTTTTTCCATCTTCTTGGTGCTGGTGCCTTTAAATGGGGGTGCTCTTGAGGTCACCATGTCAAAGTCATCACTGTCAGAGTCCTCGTCCTTCACCGCTGACTCAAAGTACTTACTGGTTTTGACAGCAGCGGCGGGTGATTTTTTCACAGGAGCTTGTTTTGAGGAGGACCGTGGTTTAGGTTTGACCTTCCTGCTGAGCTTCCCTTCAGTCTCTGTGCTGTCATTACCTGTAAGGGAAATAATGGGAAATAAATGTTTCATGTAGTTTCTGAAAACACTGGAGTGGGAGGAGTTGTGTGGTAAAGATGTAAGAAAATATCAATACAGCAAAATACTGTGATGTTCTGAGGTGCAACACTGTACAAATGTATTTATTGCAATGATGTGATGTTATGAAATTCAATAATTTATAGAAATTTAGGACATTTGTTTAGAATTTTAGTTTCCCAAATTAGCAGCAGATGTTCAGTGACTTGACTCTTTCTCAGTTGCATTTTTTCTATTATTTCTCTCAATGGGACACACAAGAAAGCCTGTAAATGATGCAGGGTCCGTGCTTTATATACACAACAGTTCATCACTCCAGGTCCTTAATGCTAACATTCCACAAAAAAACAAAAAAAACCACAACATCATTTAGTGGAAAAATATTAATCACTGCCCTGTTAATAGCATTGTGATATATTGAATCTTCACCCTTGGAACATGACATTTGAAATTCATAAAATAATAAAATCTCATCAGTGTGCTTCCTTTTTTGTGGTTATTTTTGTTGTTTTGTTTTGCCTTTTTATTTATTTATTTTTTTTATATACATTTTTTTTGGGGGCAGCATTCTACTTCTAACATTTCCTTGGTTTCCATGGCTTTTATATTCAAACTGTTGTATTTAAACCAGACAAATTTAGCTTTAAAAAATGGATGCTGTAATGTTACAGGATTCATTGTTCTGAAAAAGCGGCACAGCCCAGTTGCCATGGAGTGTCATTTTACAAGAAAGTGAGTGAATGACATTCCAATGAGGACAGTCACACATTAGTTATGCCAGAATTACTTAATAAGTCAAGAAACTTAGAGGTTTATGGAAATAGATGACTGAAATAGATAATGATAAGTTCTCCAGAAAAGCACAAAAGGACATGAAACTAATGCCCCTAATCTTAGCTGAGGCTTCATTCTTGGATGTGAAATAAGGCCAACTGTTGTGATGCTGCAGTCATTAAGAACACATATGAGTGAATGTTGGTCCAAAACAGGCGCAGAACCTTTTAAAGAAAATACACAATTCAGAAATAATTCAATTCAGAGTAACACTAACAAGTCTAACATCTACAGACTGCAGGCATGAATAACATCTTGCCATTACTGATACATTCAGTCTTTAATTAAAATACTATATTTCTTGTAAAAAAGATTGTCTATAATTAACATTTATTTTCTTTTTTAACTTACAGGACAGAAAAAGAGCTCCTGACAGCAGATCCACTCCTGCAGCTTTTCACAAAAATTACAGAAATGTCCCTGCACAGCTGTGTGATGGTTGATTCCAGTGTCTTTATGAGTGCTGCATTTCTACAGAAAAGTCTAAAAACACTGTAATGTATACAGAACATTTCGAACCAATGAGGACCCTAATACTTACTGAGGATAAATAACAACTCCCTCAAAGACTTGTAGCATTAATCTGTTAATTATCGACTATCTTACTAATTCCTTCCAGTTTTTGCATGCCTTGGAAATGAAGGACAGGAAACGATAACAAAATAGTCTGAGATGTACTCATGGTCGACGGGGCAGCAGGGTTATGACGTATTATTTTTACTACACAGTGTTTCGGGGACGGAAACACAGCAGCCTGCAGAGGCATCCATCTGTGCAGCACTGGACTCCTCAAGTGTTTCAATGTTGGACAAGTTGAGGAGGTCGACTTTGTTCAACCAGAGAATCCACAGACATCGTTGAGGGAATTGCATCAATAAGCATAATCAATAATGGCACCGATGTCAATAAAATCGTTTCAATTCCCATCCCCTGAAAACACCTGAGTTCATGATGAACGATCGTCTGTCTCCAGAAACTTTGTGGGATTATATGTGACTGAGATGATGTAGAGCTGGGACTCCTCATTTCCTGATTTTTTGAGTCATAAATTGATTCATAGCTGTAAAACTTTCTCTTACCCGTGTCTGAACTCTTCGCTCTTTGTTTTGTGGCGCTGCTCTTCGCCTTCATCACCTGCTTCAGTTTCTTTGTAACGGCCTGTGCCCCCTCACACTCTTTCCTTTTCGCCATGCTGCCTTCCTCTTTGTTTTCTGACTTTATTAAAATAATATTTATTTTTCAGTTAGTCCGGGTAAACTTCGCCAGGAGAAGTCACTCGACTTTCCACATGGTCCTCAGGAGGGGCAGAGACTCTGCAGTTATCCAACATTTCACTCCGCAGCTTTCATAACAGACAGCGCTACACGGTTGTTTTGGAGGCCGGGCCCTGACGTCACATCCGCCCCTTCTTCTTCTACGCTATAATATGTGCTTCTGTTTCAGTGTATTTTGGTTCCCCCACGGAATGTTTGTTAGTCCTCCGAAGTGCTCAAACGATTCAGTTTAGCTTTTACAGGCAGTCTGATGAAAGACGTGCAAAATAGATGATAAAGATATAAAAATTAACAAATGAATTAAAAACAAAGCTATGATAGGTATAAGTAAATTATTTGCTTAGTTTTTGCTCTTCTTTACTTAGCTTTATTTCTAAATCCCCGAAGCATGTATTAATCTTTCTGAAAATGTATATCATTATTTGTTAATCTTTTGTCCACATTTTTCATTTTTCTATTGATTTGGGTTTCCTCAGTCCACATGATTGATATCACCAACATGCTAGACATCACATGGACACACAAATAAAGAAATGATATGATGTTTACAAATAAATACATCAATTAAAACGGAAAAAAAGCACAAAAATATCTAACAGTTGTGGAAAACAATAATAAATGAATAAAATATAGAGTCATTTTTAAAATACACAAAATTATGCAGCAGTAGAGGAAATTCTAGATTGTAAAATACAGAACTTAGTGAAAAAAATCTGTGATGTGATGTAAAAGAAATATGCAAATCTCTTTCATGATTTTTATGGTCACTGTCTCTGCAGCTAGTCTTTAATTATAGGGATGAAATATACTACCAGTATGGAATTGGAATCTTCAGGAAATTAATTTAAAAATAAATATTGTTATTGGCAGACCCACATTTAAGCCTTATACATTTGCATCAAGATTTTTGAGGTTTTTGTCTATTAATCTCTCAGCATAATTAATTCTCTCAGCAGGTAAGTAAATCAACTTTTTAGCTCTTTAAGCAGCTTATGAAACTTGATTTTACTGATGCTGTCAAAAATACATTTTACATATGATGAAGGTGTAAATCTAAAAAATAAAACCTACTTCCTGATATAAATTAAATATTTGAAAGGTTTTGAAACATTGGATGTAGGTAAAAAACCAATAACCTGCATCCCTGATTAATTAATGTTATGTTGCAGTCATTTTTGGTCTCTTATATATCCTGTAATTAAAACATGATCAGACACCAACCAATGTAATGTTTATGCCACAGCTGCTCCAAATTGGCATAATATTTAATGGCCAAAAAATCATATGTTTCTGTAATGGTTAATGCAGTATGTATGTAGAAGTATGTAATAATGTAACTGAAATGATTTTTAATACTAAAGAATATGAAATTATTGTTATCCATTAACATTTGAAGTGACTTTTTACAAAGAATAAAATCAATTGGAAAGCAGATTATTATTTCTTATTTAAACAAATAAACTATTTCTAGTGGTTAAATGTTATGATTGATTTTCTGAAATCTCAGAAGTCAAAAGGTGAATTTATTTTGAAACTCTTCATTCATGTTCAAAATGTTTGTCCAATAATATTCTCAGTTTGAAACAAATTCTTGGAAAGATTTCTAAAATATTGATGTTTTTTGCATTTTATGACAGGTGGTCTAATAAACTTGTTAAACACTATGCTCGCTGATTTAATACTACTTTTAAACCTTGTTTCTGTCTTCATCAAAGATCCTTTTGTAGTTCCACATGCTGAACACAGGGAGGTGGTGTTGGACCATTTATGGCACCTGAGCCACAGAAAATGAGTTCTGATGAGTCCAACTGCAGACTTGTTCATACTGATATAAACATAGAGTAGGCTTCTTTCTCTAAAGCTAAAACCAAAAACTACATTAAATGTAAACTTAAGTCCTTCCTTTTGTAAGTCTTCTTAAAGAAATCCCTTGGACAGAGATGCTGTCTGATTATCTGAGCCCCATGAAAAGATTTGACTTTGGGCCCATTCCAAAAGCAGCTCTACAGAGTCTATAGCAGATCACAGTGTTGTAAAGTTACAGTTTAATTTAGCAAACATGATTGTCCAAAGTGATGCACATCTTAGGTATGCTGAGGATCCACACAAGATGATGATAGGACATGAATTTTAACTCTTGACCTCCTGCTCAGTGGACAAGCAGTTCAACCCACTGAACCATCCAGTCATCAAGTCTGTCAAAGCTGGCATCTCTCAACCTAATCCAAGAAAAATATGGTGAAAGACTGGCTGCTAATAATTATTACAGCCAAGCTGATCAGTTTAAAAAACAAGCCAGCTTTAGACAGCGGAGAAAACACTTCAGCTGAAAATGATACAGTAAATGATAAACTAAACAATGCACCTCAAGGGATTTTGAAGCATTTTGACATTCCAAGCAACCAGCATGTTGTATTCCTCATTATGATTTAAGATATGCTATCAGTCCACGTAAATCTCTGATCTTTAACTCTGTAAAGCTTTGGAGTCTTAAATGTTGCATTTGTCTGGATCCATAACACCTCCTAATGAATGTTCTAAAGGGCCTCTTTTTATAAATGTTAATTGATAACATATAAGTGTAATATAGATATTCAAAAGATGCCTGAATATTAATTGTCTGAAATGCAAAGCAAGAAAATATATTTTCTAGAAATCCTAAAGCATCTCTGCTGACATTTTTCAAGTATTATATTAGGGGCCCCCATTTGTCATGGGCCCTCAGAATCTTCCTCAGCTTTCCCTCTTTACAGCCCCCAACCTTTTGAAGTACATTTCCTGTGACAAACCTGACAAAAACAAGTTATTTATTTATTTTAAACTAATTTGACATGTATTATAAACAAGGAATCTGCTGTGTGCTGTAGCTCAGATTTCTGTTTTAGACTCTTTTCAACTTAACTAGATTAATATTTTGTGTACCTGCAAATATAAACATGTAGGTTTATCATTTTTATTTTTTTTCTTGCTGGAGTGGTTGAGATGGTGGGTTATTTACTTGCATAAATGTATTTATAATTAGTATTTACTGGTACATAAGTTTGTTCATTTCAACACTTGAGGAGAGTTCATTTACGATCACTTACAGAGATGCACATGGATAATAGGGCCTGTTATGTTTTATATTAAGAGTGTTCAGCCATAGGCACACTTAATGATCTCAGAGTTAAACAACTCCATGCAGCCTCTGGGTCCACAATATTAGACTCAGCTGGCATTCAGAGGTCAGAGCAGATTTTTGTACATGTTTTATCTGATTGTGAAGGGATCACAGCTGTTTTTCATTTTTACCTTTTATTTAAGGAGTACAGGAGGAAAAAAAATCCAGTTTTGTTGCTTCGAACTCCTGAACAAGACACTTTGACCATTTAGGATGTTTTTGATCTAACAGCACTGTAACCTGCTTAAATGTATTATTTGATTTGATTTGATGTGTTTATTTGACACATCTCATTAATATTAGAAAAACAAATAAACAAACAGACCAAAAACAGGCAGTAAACATAAACAATAGAATTAGCTTAACATTCTGCATAAAACTGAAAATGTTTGACAAAATGTAGGATTAAGTTTGTATTCATTTGCCTTCAACTCTTTATCAACATTTTCCTGCAGAGATTTAAATAGAAGGACAGAAAAAAGCAAACACCTTCACACAGCTCATGATTACAGTTGTCTCAAAAGGGCATGCATGCATTCTGCTTAATTTTTTAATGATGAGATGCAAATTAATTTTTCCATATACCTTGAGATCTTAAACCAACACTAAATAGTTTTTCCACCCTGATATAATATTTCTAGAGTCACAGTGATGGTACATCACCTTACATCAGGTTGAATGTCATGGTCTGAGAGGTCTGTATCGCCTTCACTGGCACTTTGACATAGATGGTAGGAACACTTTCATATTAAAAAACTACAGATTTCACTGATCTAACTGCTTGACAGCATCCGTCACCTTTCCCTCCAGAAGAATGCTAAATGCTGGAGAAAGGAATATGCTCTTATTTTCCTAATGGGATAGGGAGCTCTGGCTCACACTTCTCTGACGTTGGATACCACCCGCCGATAAACAAGAAGAAGAAGAAGAAAGCTAAAAGGAGAGTTCTTATCATGGCTGAAGCAGGAAAAAACCCAAAGAAAAGAAAAGCTTTATTGGGGAAAATGAAAAAAGGAAAGCGGGAGAGTAACAAGCTAAATAGGATAAACTTTGGCGTTCATTCGATGGCATGAGCTGAAAGACAAAGAGGGATGTTGATTTAGTTCTGTTATTGGACTTGTAAGAACAAGATGATTTATTTGAAAGGAAACATGATACCTTATCAGTCCACATAGTTAATTTGCCTCTTGGGACATCCTGTCGGCTCACTTCTCCTCCCTCTGCATGTCAACGAATGCATGTTGGTGTACAGCAGTGCAGTTACACTCAACGACCATACAGGCCGCTAGAGAGCTGCATCTCCTTACATAGAGGGGCTTTAACCTAATGCCAAAAGCGGTTTTAAGTTCAGAACATGACACTTTTTACTAAGCCCCCAGTTCACAAAGAAATGCGCTATACCTCTTAAAAGAAAATACCCATCAAAACAGTCCTTTTAAAAAAAAAAATCCTGTAGTTTATTATGTCATAGCTAGAAAGTCTACACCTACATGTGTGCTTTCTTCTCATCACATTTAGGCCTCATCACTGTTTTGAAAGTCTGCTCTGTGGCCCATAAACCCCCTCCTGACAGATATCTTTTGGACAACTCATCTGCACAAAGTTCGTGATCATAGCCTCTTGAATCCTCCTCAGATATAAGCGTTTCCAAAGGGGAGGGAAAAGAGCAACAAGCAAGAAAACTTGAACAAGCTAAGGATTAATTTGAGTTGACAATTTCTGCTCTCCTGCAGCTTTGTCTGACATTTTTTGTCAAAATAGGCCATCATCATAGTAACATTTTCCAAACCACAGGTCAGCGCAAGAATTATGATCAAAACTTATTAGTATGTATGAAATAAACATTTCTATTGTTCCATTGTGTTTCAACAAAGAACTGAGCTTCTAACAGCCAGCTTCAGCGATACTATAGTTAAATGTATAAGTTCATACACCCGCTAGAGCTCAGGCTGATCTTCAGTCTGCTTTCACAGAACCATTATGTCATTTTTCAGTAGGTTCATTGCACTAGAATCAGTGATCTAACTATCCAAAGAAATGTATTAATTCAAAAACATTCAAAACACTTCATTGTTTTGTTGTAGAACATGCTTTACTCACCCTTTCCTCTCTTTGCAGTGAGATACAATTTATTCTCCGAAAGTACTTTTTGCCATTCTTTCATCATTGTCTTTATTGGTTCATGAAACTCTTACCTTACCTACTATTTGTTGAATTTTCTTCCTATGACGGACACTCTGTTTTGCATTTTGGCTTTATCAGGGTTTCATTTACATACAAGCTCTCTCAGTTTCACATCTCTCATACCTTGACTTTATTGTTGATGTTTCATTATAAATATGCGTTGTGTGTGCAAATGATAATGAAAGAAAATCCTTTTGAGCATGAATTTGAGTATGAGTCTGGCGGTTAGATAAAGCTCTTTTGAAGAAGCAGTTGAGTGTTTGACAAAAGAGTGGAGCGGGGATGAAGTAATTTTGTTGGCCAGCCAAGTAAGCATCATGCTGGTTCCTTTGACACAAAGCCTGTGGGTTTTTTACGAGGGCTTTTGGCTTTGTCAGGAGTGCCCTCAAAAGACAAATAATATCTATGTATTATTTCAATCAATCAAAGCACTTATCACTGAGACAAAAATATCTCAAATATTATCTCTCCTTATACCATAACTTCAGTGTCCTGCTTGGCAATTAAGAGGTTAAAATCAACACTCACCATGCAAATAGCTGTTTTTTTTTCATTTGGCTGGTGTTTGTGGAGCATGGTTATGGCAAACTAGCACATAAGCATTGTCATAAACATAATTATGGATCTGAGACACCAGCTTCATCATCCAGAGGCAGCCCCATAATAAGGGCCGATGAAATGGTGATTTTATTGGTTTAAAAAGTCAACAACACCAACAAAATTGAGTAATGATTGAAATTTACAAAGGAAAGCCCTGAATAGCAAAGATGTGTGTGTTGTCCTGGGCTCAGTATCCCCATTTAGATCCTCAAAAAAGTTTGGAAACATCATTTTGGCCTCTTATTTCTCCCCTTTGGTAACACCAATTGGTATAGTAGTTCATAATATTGGAAAGCCTGATAAGTCTCCTTTACAACAAGGTACAACTTGTAAGGATCATGGATTTATGGAATGAGCAACAGCTTAATGTTTGGCTGACACCCAAAAATATGTGCCAACATCCATTGCAACTATAGAAGCTGGTGCTCCAGTACACAGAGTCGCAGCATTACTTCGTGTCAGCCCTGGTAGCACTTCCAATTTTTGGGCCAAGTTTGGTGAGACTGGTCAAGTCAAAGCCAGATCTCAAAGTGGGTGTCCCAGGAGGACAACATCCCAAGAAGACCCCCTCATCCTTCCTTAACTGATGAACTGTCTGCTTTTTCCAGGGGAAGAGGGGATTGTGACACATGTTAATCTGCGTTGCTCATGGCATGAATGCATGACCCACACAAGTTATACCTTGTTGTAAAAGGGATTGACCAGGCTTTTCAAGGATATAAGTTGCAATACCAATTGATATTATTACAGGGGTTAAAAACATTCACTACTTTTCACTTGTCCATCTGGGAAAGAGCTCACAGGAGGTGCTTTGTAATGAGCAGAACCATTTAAAAGCACATGCAGCAGGTGATTGGACAATTGTTCTGTCAATCACATTATCACGAGACAACCAGATAATGCAGGGCAGGGGTGCTATCGCTGCTGCATGACGGACAGAATGTGAGCCACTTCATGAATCAAATCCAGAGTTATACAAAGTTACCTTTTCTGTTGAGAAGTTTGTTTTCTTCTTGTTGTTTTTCATTTAATAAAGAAATGAGGTCCAGATCTAATCAAACTGCTCATTATTATCTATGCTAACTTCTGTACAAGCAGTCACTTCCTGGTGTCCTCTTTCTGCTATAGGGACCCTGATTGGGCCGTGCTGCTCTGGGTCACCACAAACACTGTAGATTGGAGCTTGACAAAATAAATCTGTTTGATTACATACACTGATTCAGGTGGATCCATCAGCACTGTAAGGTAAAGCCATTCACAATCATGAGTTGATGTGTAACAACCTCTTGTGTGTGTTAGTCAGGGGCCAGAGGCATGTGGACATTTTGACAGGAGTGACTTTTGAGTTTTCATACTTTTTAAGGATGCTTCAACAGAGAAGAAGACAGAGGAATGCTGCTGTACAAGGTCACTACTAGTTTTATAAACATGCAAATTGAAACCATATATGCATAAAGCATACACCTGTACATACACATATATACACACACATTGATCTGCATAAACAATCTGACCCATATGTATAAATAGTCAAATCAGGTCATAAATAAAAACTCTGTTAAATCTGGCACTGACAGACTGAGGAAACATCATTAATGTGTCATGAGTAAACTAAAGAAGCCCATTTAAATTGATACAATTTAAGATGGTAAAATAAAAAAGGCCCAAAAAATGGAGAAAAAAATGTTATGTAAAATGTTTCTGTTTGTTTTATGCTTCATTCATAATCAATGCATGTCTAATATGTAGATTCAGTGGGACAAACAGAGGGATTTTATCATTCACATGCAGGGGGGCTGTGAAGGTGCTTAAAGTGAGGAAAATTCAAAGAGCCAATAACTGAAAGTAATAATACAGTATGGGTACAATTTTGTGATTTCCTTTAAAGTTTCTTCTTTTCACTTAAAAAATTAAAAATGTCTTTATTTAATGGCAAAAAGTAATATCTGGGCATTCTGCATGACTAAAGTTCAATAAAATGGAGTTTACAATGAGGATTAGAGTATTTTAGTTACATTTATGCATTTTGATGCAAATCCAACTGTCTGATGACATATACAAATATTTGAGTCTTTAAAATGGATTTAAAGTGAGGTTATGGAGTCAGACAAATTCATAATCTGCTGAAATGTTTGATATTTCAAGGATTTTACGATCAGAGATTTACTATGTCTAACTATAAGTTGTGCAAAATAACTGAAATGGTCCAAATGCCCCAGAGTTACTCACATAACATAATATAATTGACCATTTATTGTATGATTTTCAGTCGAACGATTTCTCGTTGAACGTTGAATGTGTGTTCTCATAAAAAAAGACATTACACTAGGTTATTTCTGGGGAGCACATCATACAGCAGGTAGTGCATTTGCCTCATGGAGGGTTTCCAGTTTGATGCCTACGATGGTCTGTGTCGAGTGTGTATGTTCTCCCCATGAGTGCGTGGGTTCTCTCCAGACCCTCCAGCTTCCCCCCACAGACCAAAAACATGCTCATTAGATTGATTGGTGACTCGGTGTGAGTGTGAGCATGAATAGTTGTTCATCTCTCTAAATGACCCTGAGATTGACTGGTGACCAGTTCAGGGTGTACCCTGCCTATCACCTAGTGTTAACTGGGATAGGCTCCAGCCCCCTGTGACCCTGAAAGGGATAAGTGGTATGGATAAGGCATGAATGAATGGATGGATTAGCTTATTTCTTTATTAGCTTGACAGATTCTTGTTTTGAGAGACTATGCAGGGCTGGTTTAGGTTTGGGCCCGATATGATATCTTTTCATTGGACCCAGAATTTCTGACTGCACGCCTGTTCTCATGGGTTGAAAAGCATCTTATAATCTCCTCTGTTCTCCATGAAAATTGTCCTAACACTGTGACAGCCCTGTTCACTGATGTGTGCTATTGTCTCATGGAGGTATTTCAGATAAATTGCTGTTTACTTTTTTGGGGCGGTTTGAAATGTCAGTGCCTGCTTTCTGACAACCACTTTATTTGTTTTGATTGACAGCCCCTCTGCATTAGCTTCCTCACATCAATATCAGGAGGATTTCAGTCTACACTGGCTTTAGACGTGAGATTGTGGCTGTAATCGCCTCTCTTTGTGGGAGCCATTTCCTGGGATTTTCACTGCCTTCCACCCGGTGCGTGCCGAGATACTCTTCTCATCCCACTGGGACCATGAATAAGAATTATGTGGGCAAAAGACCTAAAGTGTTTTATTTCTTTCCCATTTTACAGCAGGTCAGTGTGATTCACCTGCACTGTTTTCTGCCTCTGCGCTCCAAATCAATTTGGTTCATTTCAGTTCAATTTAATTTTCATTCTGCTCTGATGTGATCCGTATCGATCATGTTGGGATGAAGTGGCAGATGTGTGTGTTTCACTTCAGAGAGCTGTCTGTCAGCTGATACAGTCAGACAGCCTCAGACTCACTCCCTGAAGCACAGGGGCCTGATGGGACCGCGACAGGAGAGTAACTAATTACATTTACTCACGCTGCTGTAACTAAGCAGCTTTTCATGCGTACTTGTGCTTTTCAGAGAAGATTCAGATTCAGAGACTTAAATAATTTAACAGAGCCACTTAAAAGAAGGACGAAAAGAAAAGCAAAACATAGTGTTCATACTGAAACTGATGGATGAAACAAAAAGAGGTGGTAAATACTGTGAGTCTCGTGTGGAGCTTTTCAGATGTCAAAGTGGGCTGAGGTAAGCATGAGTCTCAGGATGACAGGGACAGGGCTTGAGGGGGAAGAATGAGTTGCACTTTTAACACTCAAAGTTTTATCTTCATTTGGAGTTTTAAAGTAGATCCAGCATATATGCTACTTTTCCCTTTTGGGGTTGCAGGGGCGCTAGAGCCTATCCCAACGGACACTGGGCAAGAGGCAGGGTACACCCTGGATCTGGGTAACAGAGAAATGGACCGTTCATGCTCACACTCATACCCAAAAGCAATTTGAAGTCACCAGTTCATTTAATGAGCATGATTTTGGTCTGAGAGAGGAAGTTGGAGTGCCTGGGAGGATCCACACATGCACAGGGAGAACATGCACACCCTACACAGGAAAGTCCTGACCCACCCAGGGAATCGAACTGGCAACCCTCTTGCTGTGAGGCACATACATAACTGCTGCACCTTGATCCTCTCTTACTAAAGGATCAGACATTGGGTATCTACAAATGAGGATCACATTTTGAAATCAGATGTTTATGAACAACACCAAGATTTAATTGATGCATGTTCATTGTTTTCATTAAAATTGATCAGGGTCAGTTGTTTACACATTTACTTCCAACAGGTAGGGCAGGTTTTTGTCCTGTGTTTGTTTATAACCAAAATTACCCTAGAACTATCAGACCAAACTAGCTGCTGAAATCTCCAGGAGAAGTCAGCAATGGCCTGACTTTAAAAAATAGATTAGATCTTGGTGATGATCCAGACAGTGACCATTAACAAACAATCGTTTTTGCTCAATACCTGTGTATCAATGATATCAACAGGGTTCCAAGTGCTGTGGACCTGTGGCTTATGGGTGTAACAGTGTCATGTGAGCTACCTTTGTGGAGGTTTATGCTCTCTGGGTGGCATAATACACATTTGGTCATGTATAGAGTGCTTATGTAAACCATGAGTCACAGTGTGCAAAGCTGATTTTCACTAAAGTCTAATTTCAGTATATTTGAGGAATTGCTACTCTAGTACACTTGACACACTCAGACAGTTGTCTTCACATGGAACAGAAAAATATTCAGAACTTTGAGTACATTTGAGATGAAGTGCTTTTTACTTTACTTGAGGGTGCTCAAGGAGAGTTATACGTACTTAAGAACAAGCCAGATGTAATCAAATAAAGTGTTCTCTTTACTTGAGTACATTCTTTTTTACTCATTCCACTTTTGTTAATATTCATTTGAAGATGTTCAAAAGACAGCACCCTTTTCAATCTTTATTCTATGGAATTGAGATTCACCCATATGGAGGATGCATTAAATGGTGTTTTATTAGCAATAAAACAGAAATCTCATTAATCATCTCATTAAAGAGTGAGAAAATGCTCTTTGAATGCAATAGGTTATTAAATTAGAAAAACCTATCATTAATTATATATTGAGACTTTTTAAGGCTCTGGCGGAAATGTAACGGTTTGATGCTTAATATCTACTGATGCAGAACCTGAATGTCCGTGGATGTGTCACATTTTGGAAACAGAAACTTATTGAAATGAAATTAGCAAAAAAAAATGTAATTGAAGTTATTTAATATGTATCAGGGAGATTTGTAACACTGCATATTATTTTAATTGGCATGGTACATTTGTACTTTCTATATATAGTACATTTATGGAAAACAATGACTCACATAATGTACAAAATACTTTTTTTATTAATGTCATTATTAGTTTATTTATTTGTAAACGTTTCCATTTGATGCATTACACCAGAGTTGGTGTGAAGCTTATTTACATCTGCGGGCCTTCAGTGGGTCACAATTTAAACAAAAACATCACAAAAACCATTCATAGATATACTATAAATCATGTCATATGAATCAGAATGAACTGTGGCTCATGCTGTTGTCTTTTTAGCACAGCACAGAAAAGTGTTATTAAACTACTTCGAGGGCATTTTGACTAAAACGCTCTTTACTGTTACTTAAATAGATTCATGGGGTTTAACTTCTTGTACTTGAGTAAAATGTTCACAGTGCAGGAGAACCTCACTTGAGTACAATGCTTGTGTACTCTTCCCCTGCCTGATGGGACCAGGGGACCACATCCATCCTGAGAGTGTGTCTGGCTAAATCATGCACCAAACATAAGCAGACCTCTTGCATGCATAGGCATAAATGAATTTATGTTTGAGAGCGCAGCGCATGTGCATCCATATTTCTGTGTTGACAGGTTTTCGCTTCACGCTCTCCTGGATGTGTGCATGCATTTAATGCCCTTCTGTGAACATCTATGCTCCTGAGAGTGCGTATAAAGCTGTGCACATGTGTGTGTTTGTGTGCGAGGGGACAGGGTGACAGAGTCCATAGTCAAGTGTGCTGTGCTCCCAGCGCCGTGCATGGCTTCCATCCCTATATGAACCATCAGTCCAGTCAGATAGGAATAAAAAGCCATACAGCGCACTGGGCATTGGCAGGACTAGATTTTGAGAGCAGCAAGGGCACGAATAAACACACAGACACACACAGTTACACACCAACACTGAGAGATGATGGATGGAGGGACGCTTAAATTGAGGCCCCAGGGTGCCTGCAACACTGTTGGTTGGAGCAGGTGAAGGACGCAGACACCCTCAGAGGAAGACATGCAACCTGTAGCAGACACTGAGCTTTGTGCACGGGGTATACTGGGAGGACAGCGTCATACTGGTTCATACTGACACAAACTGAGACCAGAGTGAGTGAGTCAGACACTGAGGGATGAGTGATGCCATATCCGCCATTGAAGAGTAGCAACATGTGAGACACCCTCCCACATAGAACAGATATGGGCTTTTATCCCCTCAGTGCTGACTTCAAGGCAGCTGGATTTCTCAGTGTGCACAACTGGTTAAAAAAAAACAGAAGTAAACTGCTACTCTCACTTTTGACTGGTACTTGTGAAGATTGTGAAGATTTTCAGTCATTTTGGTCGTAAGTTTCCTCGACATCTAAAAGGTAACGCTGGTGGAGTGAATTCTTGAAGATGTTCCTCTTTTTAAAGTCTTTATCAAATCTTAAATAACAATAAGAGCCAGAGGAGCCTTTCTGAGAAAATGTAAAACATCTTTAAGAATTAAAACTTTCTTTTGTATCAAACTAGATTTTTGACTTGAGTCTTTCCACACTGACACACAGATAGAAGTGTCTTGTGTTTTCCCTTATAGATTAGGTCACCTCTTTGTCTTCATGTAAAAACACACCCTCTTCAATCAATTCTTTAAATGTTTAACCAATAATCTGTAATCTTCCTTCCCTTTAGTCTTTCTGAAAGCACAAATGAATGCTTTGTTTGCCCAGCTGAAAACAGCTGCTATCTTTAACCCTCATACCTGTTCCTTTATGGGTGCTTAGACCTTTAATAGAAGAAGAAAAGGAAAAATATTCATCAAACTGTTGCTGGCAGATAAAAAATCTTAAAGCAAATTTTAAATGGAGCTCTTGTATATGTCGATAATCTCGTGCATTTGTTCAGCTGGAACAGCGAAAACAAAATTCTCCTATGACATAAGGAATTTGAAAATATTGTTTTTTTTCAGTGTAAGTCAGTGTCTTTAATGACGATGGCAGGGGTGGGTAACTTGCAGCCTGGGGCCACAGGTGCCCCCCTGCCTCACTGTGTGCTGCCAGTAAGTTATTTACAGAGTCAAAATACTTTAACAAGGAAAAAAAAACATGCACAATTTACTGAATGATAGTCAAAATAACACCACACACTATCTCAGAATATATGCTGAGAAATACTTAAGAAAATGTGTTTCTACAAAGACTTGCATAAATGCTGCATGTGTTGTTCTTATTTAACGTTTTGACTGTAAATATTTATGAAAAGAACAGTGAAATTACTGTGTAACATAATAAATTCTAGTTAATCAAAAATAACGTCAAGCAAATATGTTAATACCATCAAAAAGCAGCTTAACTTGGCCCTCGTCTCAAGATCACTTACGTGTTGATAAATTTAGTTCAAACATAGACGTGTGTTATTACTACAGTGAAATGATTCATTCTAATTCAAGTGTTATGAAACTTCTTTGAATAATTTATTTTGAGCTTTGACACCATATAGGAACATAATTCAGGAAATTAATGTGTTATTCTATTAAGACTGTCTCATTTATAGTCGTATTTTGGCCTTCAGGAAGTGAGAACTGAAGTTGCCCATCCCTGATTTATATGCAGACTTAAGCCTGCAACTTTGTATTGTTAGACTTTCAAATTCAATCACCCTTTTTGTGTGAGAGTAAATCCAGCTGTGTGGATTAAATGCCTCCACCAGCGAGCTCTGTGCACCTGTTGTCTTCTTGAATAGGAACCGCAAGCTGCAAATTTAACCAGATTAACACATTTTAATCAAGCCTGCTTTTAAAAAAAACAGGGAAAGAGAGGGGTGAATTCATACATTTAAAGACAAACTAACTAATGACCTTTGTAGTAACTGTCTTGAAAATAAGACTGACATTACAAAAATTAACAGGGGTAAGAGACTAAATGTTGCATTTTAAACTAATTTTTGCGCATCCATTTGTGCAATATCCATCCTCCCCCTTTAAGATACACCCCTATTCAGTACTGGGCCCATGAGCTCAAGGAGTGACTAAAAATGGGAGAGAATTTGGCAAATGACAGCATCAAAATTAGAACAACCTCCCTGTAATTTCCACTAGTCTGTAGTAGATGGCTTGTGTTATTATTATTTTCTACAGAAATAAAGCCCGATAAACCTTTCCTACCGTGCCTTAAGAGGCTTCACAACTTCAAGGAGCGGATATGAAATAAATCCAATTACTGAGCTGTCAATCAAGTCGCTAATTAGTACAACTCCCCGGCAGACTAAGTGGCATCAAAGCTGGAAAACTCAAAATAGAGGCGAGGAGAGAGGGAGAGAGGGAAAAAAAACACCAAAAGAGGAAAATTCATGGAGACATAAGAACTACCGCAAATAAACCATATCAGACGCCCCCCTCGAACAGCCTCTACACCAGCTGCTATTTTAAGATCGTCACAGTCAGACAGCAGCTCGTAAAAAATGAAAAAACAGGAAAAAGAGGTGAGCATCCATGCATCCGAGCCGGGACACACCGCGTCCTCCAACGCCTCGGTCCCCTTGCTCCATGCGTCCTGCGCCGGGTGGCTGGAGCTTCAGTGCCCCGCTCAAACTGGATCCAGCTTCAAACAGGTGGGCTCCGGCTCCGGCTCCGGCTCAACATCTGTCCAAATACAAGTTTGTTTGTTCTTTGTCCCTCGCTCAGTCCTTCTTGTCCAAAGGGAATATGGTTCAGGGATGCTGCCGCTGCCACCGGTGGATATGTGGAGTTTGATCGCCCCTTTACGCATCTGTGCGTATTTCCATTCAGCGGTAGAGGCAAACAGACAGGGAGAGTGAGGGAGAGGGGGAGAGAGAGTGAGAGGATAGGGAGGGAGGTGGAGTGGAAAAGGAGAGGAAAAGGAGGAGGAGGAGGGGGTGTAACAAAAGCCCCCGAGTGAGGAGGAGCAAAAAAAAAAACAAAAAAAAAAAAAAAAGGGGGATGAGAGAAAAGGGACTGAAGAAAAGCAAGAAGGGGGCATCATCATACCTGAACAGGAGACCCCCCTCTGCCTCTGTGTGTGTGATAGGGCTGGGCAGTTCTCTGAGTTTCCATGAGATCCATACATATATTTTCAATATGATGCTGGGTTAAACTATACCCTTCAAAACGACATAGTTTATGCTGATGTCCAGTTGGTTAAAAAGATGCTGGATCAAATGCTCAATCAAAAAAATGTTTACAGTAAGAACCACAAGACTAACTGACCACAAGATGATTTATTCAAAATGTATAATCTAAATCAGGGATGGGCAACTTTGCTTAACAATGAGAGTCACATTAATTTTGTTCTGATTGCCAGAGGGATGTGTCATTTTGATTAAAAGGAACTTATAATGAAAGAAGAGAAGAGAACGACAAAGACAAAGAGTTACTATGTCAAGCTCTATATGTGAGACTCAAATGAAAAGAGGATACTGAATCTAATCTGCTAAACATATAATTCAGGCCTGGTTAAGCTGCTTATAAATTGCAGTTTACAAATGTTATTACTGGTTCTTGTTGTTTATTGTTATTTTTGATCATTTTGAAGAGTTGTATCAGCAGTCTTCTAACCTGCTATGCCACCATGCTGCCCTAATGGCAACAACGCTGCATAAATTTGTGCCGGGAACATAATGACACAGAGGTAGTTGGAGCAATTTTTTCATTATCTTTTTAAAAAGCAGTAAAACAATACATTTTTGATCAGGAACGGATGTTTTTGATTTCATCGAAGGAAGAATATCTGATGTTTTGTTGTAAATTCAATACATTTTGGATAGGATATAAGTGGACAAGTATCAATCAATTTCCATGACTAAGTTGAAAACAAGAAGAAGAGCAGTTTGTGGCTTTAGGTGGAGATTTTTTTATTGGTTGCTTTATTATTTTTTATTTTTTATTTTCCTGTTATCTGCCTGAAAGAGTTAATGGAAAGTAAAAATAATAATGATAAGTAAGTGCCTCTGCCTTGAAGCAAAATCAAATCTCTTTCATAAAATTTGAAATCATTGACCATTGCTCCCTTAGAGATTGCCAGGAGGATCTAGTTATAATCGTATCAGTCACCATTAAGGTTGGGGTCTTTTAGAAAATCCTGCGCTTAGTCTGGTAGTATGCTCTACCAACAATCTGAGGGTTGCATGTTTTAGCACAGATGCTGAGGTGAAATGTTGATGTGTCCTTGGGCTTGACACTTAACTCTAAGTTGCTCCCATTGCAGGATCAATACAAATGGATGTGAAAGGGTGTTTGCAAATATGAATGGACAATTTAAACTCAGAACTTTCAGTGAGTGAATGGGTGTAAATGGGTAAATGTGGCCTGTGCTGCAAAAGTGCCAGAAAAGAGCTTCATAACCATCCAGCCACGACTGAAGTCCATCCAACAAACGAGAAGTTAGGAATGATTGGCTTGTCAAGATAACCAACTTTTAAATGTGCAATTTAAACCATACTCTCTAAAAAAACATTACTGAATACCATTGTGTTTTGTACTTTATTATATTACTGAATTTACGGTCTCTAACATTAACCTTAGAATGGTCAGTGGACAAAAATACACATTAGTTTCTGCACATCACCCATATATCACAGTAACTAAGAAGATCAGTCCTCACCCCATCATAATCATTATAGCCTTACTCATTTTTATATGTAGAATGATCTCTGTCTATCTGTGGTTGTAATTGATCACTATAACTGTGATGTTATGATGATGTTATCACTATTTTAACTACTTTTAAAACATGTAAAAGTGTGTTAATGAAAGTGAGTTGCATCATATATATGATCAAGACAATGATCTGATCATGCATGAATTCATTACCGTAAAGATTTCTCATTTTAACACCTTTATTTCTGCCCACTCTTCTTTGTTTTCTCACCTAAAGTAAAACCTTATAGAAATAAGAATAAATTAAAAATAAAATATAAAAAAACTTAAAAGACGAGTAAGCTATTCACCTACTCTGTTGTTTTGCATTTTTAGACAAGATTTGTTGCAGTTTGGTGCAATAATAATAAAGAATAATTGATTGATTGATTGATCGATTACATGATGATCTTCAAAACTTTAAAAAAGTTTGACATACTGAAAATAGTTTTGTCCGATAAGGATAGTGTGAGGTTGTTCCGCAATCACTGATAATTGATTAATTAAAAGAAAAATATTAATTTGTTTTTTATAGTTTTGCCTGCAATAAACAATGTAATATAAACTATCCTGCCTGAATTTACTTGAGTAATTTCAGAGTTCATCACTTTGTAATCATGGCACCATGAGTTGTTTCTTTCCAGAGACAGAAAAAGCATCAATATATTATTTGTGTTGTGATTCAGCTTCAATGATTTAGATGATATTTTGTTCATGTTTCCCAACCCTAACCTGAGCAGAGACCTCCCTCTGCCTGTGTGTATTTGAGAGTGTGTATGAGGGGAGTCAGACAGAGGGTGTGAGGGAGGGGAGGCTTATGTCGCCTCAGTGACGCGCTGTGTTAATAAAAGCTGGGCAGAGCAGCTGAATAGGGCTCTTTTCTGTCTCATTCAAATACCGCCAGAAAGCACTTTCATTCTGCTGATAAAGTATAGAATGAGAGAATGCATGATGTGTGTACTGTTCAGGGGACATGTGTGTGTGCGTATGTGTGAGTGTGTGTCCATCTGCATCCATCTGCAGTGTTTGCCCTCTCTCTCCCCATCTCTTTCTCCCTGTCGCTCTCACTGGCATTTACTCTGCGAACAGCCAGACAAACAGACGGCTGGCTCTGCAGTCTGACCGATAAACACAAGTCCCAAAGTCAGACTAGACAGTAGATGTAATAAAGAGACGGAGCAGAAAGGAGAAGACAAATTAAGTTGTAGGGGAGAGCTGGTCACTTGTCACATTCTTACAGAGCGGGCAGTTGCACGATTCAATCTCAAAACATAAAAATGAGTGAGCACTTTGGCACTCCCACAACCATTGTCTCAAAATTTATGGATGATTTTAAATACGTTTTAATGAAGATTTCCAAAATATGCTTTGTGGCTTTTGTGGGTTGAAGTAATTGTGTGTGTGTGTGGGGGGGTGCTGTTTTTGTGTTGGAGGTTTGTTAGTCATTTTACAATCAAGTATCAATGAAGGCTCAGATCACAGTGAGATGAAGTGGCCTGATGTCTCCCCAGTAGGTTAAAATGTTGTCAGAGAAGCTGATTCAATTAATATTTTTAACACATTCTAACATTTTAAACATTGGAGTAATATCAATTAGGTTAGGGCTAGATCAGTTATGTCTTATATTAAAGACCTTAAATGGACCAGACTTTTTGCACATGTTCAGTCTCATGCTACATGCTGCACTCTCAGTGCTTTGTATGCTCTTGCATACCCTGCTTTTTCACACTGGATGCATTTTACATCTGTGACAGAAGCAGTGCATTTTTCCATTATGGCGAGCATGTTATAAAGTTAAAGTTTTCAGACTGCTAGCGTGAGTCACGTGTCTCCAGCACGTAAATGTTTATAGTCAGAAATCATGACATATGTTTTGTTCAGGCAGCAACCACTGGGGCTGTGAAATGGGGACCCATGTGGAAGTGCCAAAATCTGCCATACCCTGAACATCCACTTGGGGCTGCTGGCAGAAATATGACACCAAAGTGATTGTATTCATGTTAAAGATGGTTTTCACGTACTTAATACACGTATTAACAACCTGGTTCTTAAAATGTCTTCAGTCTAAAACTATAACACATGCATCAAAATACCCCGCTAGGGTTATTGACTGTGTGTGGATTTACTGAGGGTTTTCAGTTTTTGATATGTGCTGTTGCTATTGGCCAGATGGCTTAAGTCCTGCCTGTGAGTAGATGGGGCTAAAATTCTGTTGAGATGGGACATACAATATGGCATCAACGGTGTCCCAAAGGCTCCTATGATATGGCTTCATCCAATTCTTTTACAATCTTTAACAAGCCGCTTCAATAATAATAATAATAATAATAATAATAATAATAATAATAATGTTATTATTTTATTACACCTTTTGAAACAGATGTTTACAACTTGCTTTGACAGACAGGTAAGATGGTTAAAGGCGCTATGAGGAGAATCTATTTCCGGCGACATAAAGACTCTGCCACCCATGAGCACGCGCAACGACTGTCGTAAAGATGTAACCCAAGCCAAAGCGTGCGGTTGTTGTGATGCTAATAAATACAGCTCGGACCTTCCTCAGAACTCTGCATTGCTGTACAACTTCTTTTTTCAACAACTTACAGGATGCAAAGTGACGAGGTAATGTATCTCTTTCTAGTAATATAGCGGTAGTTTTTGATGCATGACAACAAGCAATTTTAGGAAAACTTAGTATCGTAGTTTTGTAGCCGGTTATATATGGCTACTTACAGCCCGCTGCTCTAAGATGTGTCAGAATAATATAAATTTGCACTTGTTTTAATTGTCTTGTTCCCAAAGTTGAGTATCCGGGCCAGTCCAGCCCTGTCAGACCCAAACCGGAAGGCTAAGGAATAGCATTTATAGATAACCTATTTTGATGCTATAAAACTCATCTTAAAGTGTATATTTCGATCAGGCATATATCTAAAAGTGAGACTTTTTTGTTATTACTTAGAAATTCTTCATAGCATCTTTAATTGTTAAGCATTAACAATCAGGTCAAAACCAAAACAACTGAAAAGTCCAAGTAAAAAAGGCAAGTGCAGAATTTAAACATTGAAATAACAAGAATGAAGAATAAAACAGACAAATTAAATGAAGGAAATTACGGCATATCTCCATGATGGACCACCAAGTTGATTACAAGCCCCAGGAGTGGAGGCCCTGTTGTTGGTCAGTTAGTCTGTTGGTGTGTGTGTGTTTCATCTCTCTTGTTGTGACACAGCACACACTGCAATTACTATACAGTAAAATCTGCTATTTTTTGTCTCCACATATGGAGAACAGTTTTAAAAGGGTTACGATATTAAAAGTCCTATGTGTGCGTGAGGACTTACATAAGTAAGAACAAGAAACGGCAGGAAAAGAGAGAGGAAGGAGGCGAGGAAACAAACAAATGAGTAGACAGGGTGACAAAGCTGCAGAAATGATGGTAAACATAAAGACAGAGAACAAGTGTCCTTGGCATCCTCTTTCCAGAGAGCAAACGGAAAGGAAGCAGCCCAAAATGTCCACAGACAAGACAGAGAGACACACAGCATTACACGAGATAAAAGAGAAAACAAATAGGGCAAGAAAAGGAGAGAATAAGAGAGAGAATTTGGGAGAAACACTTCACAGGGATGAAGTGCCCTCGGTCCCCCCCTTCCTCCTCCTCTTCATCTTCCTCCTCCTCCTCCTGTTCTCAGGGGCTCGGCTGGAGTTGCATTCCAACGCGTCGCTCTCAATCCCTGTTACTCCAGGCAACACAGTTCCTTGATCTGGTCCCACGTCATGCCGGGCAGAGGAGGAGGAGGAGGAGGACAAGGAGGAGGGAGGAGAGAGAGGAGGAGGTGAAGGTGGAAGCAGTCACAGGGGGTGGAAGACAGGATTGATGGTGAAATGGATAAGAGGAAGAGGTAGGGGTCAGGTTGAGGGGGAGAAGAGATGAGAAGATAGAGGGAAAGGTGGAAGTCAAAAAGGAAGAAGGAGAGGGACAGTAAAAGGGTTAAAAGACAGAGGAGGGGGGAGCGTGGTAGAAGGAGAGGAGGGAGAAAAGAGGTGAGAGGGGGCAAAGGAGGTGACAGAGGACACAAGAGAGGAAGACAAGAGAGAGAAGTGAGGGGGAGGAAAAGAAAAGGCCAGTACAGGAGCTACCAGGGCTACAGCCTGGGGGTTGTTCCCCCTGTGAGGTATACAGCCGTGAAAGTACAGTGAAGGGTCAGGGAAAATTGCTGGAATGTTTTTATGGTGGTGTGAACAGGAGAAATGCTGTTTCTTTAACTGTGGAGGGGCAGGTTTTGTCACAAGATTGTAATTAAAAGAGACCTTGACCTTGTACTTCAAATATAAGAATATTTTACTCCTGAGTCAGAGTGGACATTTGAGTTATTGAGGTTATATTTTGCCACAAGTCAGACTTTCATGATCATTTTTGACAACTGCTTTGGTATCTTCACCATCGTTAGTGTTTAAAAGAATGTCTAGTCATATACAGAGAATACAGAAAGTGCTTTATTCTCTCTCTGTCTGTCTGAGACACTGTTGGAGCTCCTGCCTCTTTGGGGTTTCCTTCCCCATGTGGGCCCAGTCTTCTGTGTGTTGTACAGGATGACACTCTAAGGTGACTGAACACTTCAGTACTGCTCACCGCCATACTGTCAATAAATTTGCATTTATTCTTAAGTCCACACTCTGCAGTGGGCTTGCCACCATGAGGCAATGGGCTTAAATTAATCAGTAACAATGTTAGGGTGTCACACTGGTAGATCTATTTTGGGGGCCAGAGTAATGAGCTAATTCAAGCAGCTGCTGGTGCCATACATATCGAGAGTGCATAAGTGCAAAGTTTGAAGGTTATACTTTAAAGTATATGTTACATTCAAAGGCACACAATGTTTTGTTTCATGACCATGGCCTTTGCCCTCCCAAACCACTTCAGCCTTGAGAAGAAATCCACAAATTGTGCAAAGTTTGGAGAGAATCCCTCTCACTTTCAAAAAATTAACAAGAGGACTATTTGCCCTGACATTTGACCCTAGCCTATCAAAATGTCCTTATATTGTGGTCATGTCGGATATAAAATAAAAAAATTACAGAAGTCTCTAAATTTGATTTTCAGTAACTTGTCACAAGCAAAAGAAGGCATCAGAGGCTCAATATCATTTTACTTCTAAAATTGGATCAAATCCTCCTTTAGTTGTTTAGTTTAGTTGTTTCAGTGGAAATTTGTGCAATGTTTGGTAGAAAAATAATTTATAACTTGAAGCCTTGTGATCATGAAGTGTGTGAACATGTCTAGTATGAAAACTACAGAAAGAGTTAATGCAACATAAAGTGAGAAAAGAACCTCTCTAACCGTCCCAGTCTTCAGTCTCGGTTGTGAGAAAATTAAAAGTAAAATCACTGTTAAGGATCATTTGCTTCACTTGAGGCCATTAAAGTCAGATGGGTTTATTCTGAGCTGCCTGCTTTAATAAAGTTCAATAAAGTGGAGTTAAATAGACTGAAGAGAGAAAGATGGATAGGTCTTAATGACACCAGAGCACTCAGGGCTGGATCACACTCAGAGAGTCGAGGCATTTGTAAAAGATGTTACAGTGACAGACAGGTGGGAAGCCAATAAACCCCCCAGTAATCTTCCAAAGATCCAATGCATCTCAACAGGGATGGAGTCAAAGAGAAAGAATCTTGATATTTTCTCTCTAACTTTCCTTGACCATTTGTCATTGAAAATGTAATAAGATAATTTGGGATTTTTGAAGTGGGGTCGTTTGGTGTGCATGCTGTTTTCCTGACCATTAGCCATAGGGACTGAGATCAGCTCTGTGTTTGAACAGAAGCAGTTGACATGGAGGCTAGAGCTAGGCATAGCTATACACAAGCGTCAACTTACTTGCACCATTTAAAGAGCCTTAGCCTTAGGTGAAAAGAATGGTTGATTGTGTGCTATGATTTGTTGACAATAACATTCTCTCCCACAAGCAAGCCACTTTATTTTGGCACTACTTCTGTACACAGCACAACCAACATGTGTGTGTACAGAAGTACTGATCAACACACCATCTAACTTTCATAATAATACTGTAAGTCAAATATAATCAGTAAAATTAGCAGAAGTTGAAAGATTATCCTGCTGATGGAGCACAGAAGTTTTCACATAGAGTTAGGCTGTGTCCACACAGAGGCAGGTATTTTTGAAAACAAATGTTTGCCTACATTCCACAAGTATCCCTGTTCACCAGAAAGCACTTAATAACTGCATTGTTTAACTTAATGCCTCATAACTATGTCTAAAATATGCATTTTTTTGCTGTTTCTATGAAAAAGCTTTTTAATTTTATATATTTTCCCTACACTATGTCTGACAGGCATCATGGCTTAACTTGTAAGCAGATGTACTGATTAAATGTATTATTGATTAGATTTCCATATCAGACATATCTGATAATATTGATCAATTCTGTTATTACAAAGCTTTGTGGGTAATCTTGTTGGTTTCAGCAACTGTTCTAACCATAGCAACCACACTGAATGTAATTCTTCACTTTTGTTGCCAGGACATAATATTCCATGTTGGTCTGACAAAGGATTACACAAGTTTTTGAAATAACATTATAATAATTGTTAGTTGACAACGTCTCAACTACCCTAGAGACATCTAACTTTAAAACTATGGCCGTTTTCGAATTCGCCTGCTGTACTAGCAGTGCAGACTGATTCGACCAAAATGTAGTATGCAGTATACAGCATGCAAACAAAAGCGAAGATGCAGTATGCAAAAAATACCCGGATGACGTACTGATTCTGAAAAAAAGTCACAGTATGCATCGGACCAGTCTGCTTCGCCTACTGTTACCCACAATGCAAAGCGGCTGAAGCAAAGCTTCAACAACCGACAGCACATGAAAATAAATATACAAGCCACTAATTGTTATCTTTACCTTTTCAACGCATAATAGTGTGTAATAATTTGTACAGAGATCAGTTGTTGATGTTTTCCATTAACGGTTCGTAACGGCCGGACGGTGGTGCTATGTCCTATACCTGCGGCATTATTAGCGTAAACCAAAGACAAGTCTGACATTTTACCATTATGTTCTGTATTTTTCCTCTTTATTTCCACCACCCTAAATGTTCCTGCTTCTCCTCATTCTTAATACTGTATTGTGCGTGTGATGTTTATTCTTGAACTGTTTTTTTCTTTTAAGTGGCCCTATACGCCGTCGTACGCCATCACACAAAAATATATAAAATAATTCCTCTCTGAAATAATACATATTCTCCACCATTGACTGTTTCATATAAAATGCTGCTTTTGGCAATATCTTTGCAGATTAATAACTGAAATGTCAACATGTACTCATGGTTTGTTTGTTTTGTACAATTAAAATTAAGTTTGGGAAATAAATAAGCTGTAGCCTACTTCTGCTTTGCTCAAACTGGAAACCAGCGTAGCATACTACAAAATAAACCTAACAGAACAATCATACTACATACTACATTTAAGTGTAGTAGGCAGTATGCAGTGCCTACTACATACTACTTTCATATGCAGTATGTAGTAGGTGAATTCGAAAACGGCCTATGTCTATACAAATCAACAATGTTTGTCAACTGAAACTCACTTTAGTTGTATGGATGTGAAGATCAAACAATCTACGTTATGTCGTCACTTCCAGACCTCCAGGCTGCATTATGCAAAGTCAAATGATGAAGACGTACGAACATCCAGAGGACAATATCATCATTGTAATCTTTTTAAAACATTAATAAAGCTACACTGAGTAAAATTATGATGACAGTTAAAAAAGGTGATTTTTATTTGGAAGAAATTAATTGGCAAGTTTCCGGCACGGTGGCAAAGCAGGTAGTGCACGTGCCTCACAGCGAAAAGGTTGCCGATTCGATCCCCTGGTCGAGCAGGGCCTTTCTGAGTGAAGTATTCATTCTTCCTGTGTATGCGTTGGCTTGCGACCAATTCAGGGTGTACCTGGCCTCTCGCCCAATGACAGGTGGGATAAACTCCAGCGACCCCAAAAGGGATAAGAGGTATAGAAAATGAATGAATGAATGATTAACAAGTTAGCTAAGAAATAACAGTTAGATAAGAAATGAAAGTCAACCAAACTAACACAAGTTCAAACAACAGAGCACATTATTTGATCAGAAATATATTTTTAGGTTAAGAGAATTACTAAAGTTGTTGAACAAATATAAAAATCTAAATCAAATAAACCGAAACAAAAATCAACTCAACATGCAGGTTTTCATTAACAGTTTTTATTACAAAAACTAACTGGTTCTGGACTTAATGTGAAATTTTTAGGCAGCCCTTTCACTCATTTTTTATGTTTAAATAACAAGTTATGCAAAGCCCAAGTAGCCTTGGGTCAGAGGTCAACATGTTCACTTGTTATTCAAGTGTTTGTATCGTTGGTGTTTTTAAAGCAGCATCATGGAGAAGGACTGACAGAAAGTCAATGTGACCAGGTCAACAGTCCTGTTATCAGCCCTTTGTTACAGCAACAGTTTAACAACACCCACACCAACACATGTAAACAACAGCGAGAATGTTGCACAGCGACGCCACCTCGCTCCTCTGTTTCCCTGTTTACCCTATCCACAGGGGGGACACCTAACAAGGCATTTTCAGAAACTTAACCTTGGCCAGAGTTTTCCTAAAGTATGCATTTTCAGTGATGGCAGACACCGTTTACATGTGGACAAAAGGACACAACATGCAGAAAACCTTTATTTTTCAAAAATATCTGCCTACATAGCTCAATTTACCACAGCAAAAACAACTATTTCAATAACATTTTTCATTGAGTACAATTATTATCAAAACATGGCTCATGTCTTTACACAATAATCAATCAGTAGAAGCTAAATACTTAATCTGAAAATAAATGTTTATTTTGCTCTACTGTTCCTAATCCATTCTAGTAGTGAACGTTTTTAGTGCTGCTTTGACCTAAAAGCAGATTAATTACCAGGACTTTAGTGGCACCAGTGACTGATTAGATATTTCCTATTTCCCATCAGGGACAAAGGTGGTCGGGTTCTTTGGTGGCAATAATATTCAATAATACCAAACCCTTGACCAACCCTATTTCAACAAAATGAATAATCCCTGTAATGCTGGCTGACAAGACAAGTGAAAAAAAATAACAGTTAATAATGCAGCAACTTAATTTATCATGAAATCTTAAAGGATAAATATTATAAAATGTACCAAGATTGTTCTAAAACCTTTAAGACCATGGGAAGTTTCGAACTGGAATAAAAGTTGCATTTGTTCTCAAAAGAACCTTCAGGATGAAATCAGCTCTGAACGGGTCGCTGAGCTGACCTTACAAGAACTCATGGTTATTGAGCATGAATAAAACAGAGACGTGAACACAGGGTTGTATAAGACTGTCCATCTCTGGTGCTCTTCTGAAAAATAAACATCCACCTTAAGCTTTCAAATTTGGCTTCATTGTGGCCACAATAGGTGGAGCAGATTGAGCATTCTCAGGTCTTTTGTGATCGAGCGGAGGATGGTAATGTGGTAAAGCATTTATCTGGTACTCCGAGGAGAGTAACAGCAAACAGGATTATTGCAAATGGTGTTTATTGATCCATGTGAGAGGAGAGTGGGGGAGACGTGGATGGCTCATATGAGAAAGGAACCAAAGTTAAAGGTCAACTCATCTGGGTTTTGAAGGCCAATACTGATACCAATATGTTCACTGACTTTAGAATCCATCATGTTTGTGCTGCAAACAATGCCAAACATTCAGGTTTCATCTAATCTCTTCTCACAGATGACTAACCAGACCAAATATATTCAAATCAAACAATTACACTTAAAATCTGGACAAAAAATAATATAGTGATCAAGATTAAATATTCTGTTGATGACAAGCCCAATATGGTCAATAATAGTAATCATAATTGACTGTGGGTGAGAGGGTACAGATTGCAGGAAGCATGAATAAAGACAAAATGCAATAGAGTCATTTCTTGGTTAAAGAGGAATAAAGGCAATTTGCATGAATGGAAATTAAATGTGTGACTGGCTGTGTGGGGACAGAGACACATGACAGTTCCTACATGAGCTCAAGAACCACTTAGGTCCAACATATCAAATCATTTTCATACCTAGACTTTGTTCTTTGCATTCACATTTGGACGTTTATGTTGCACTGAGAAAAGCTAAATTGCTTTGTCTCTAAGCATTGATTTGAATGCAACACCTTAATTTGCTTTTAATATTCAACCACAAAACACAGATTTATTCAGTCGGAGTTTAAGAGTCAATTTATTTTGCTTTTCATTATGAAGACCGCTCAATTCTACCTGGTTTTGAATCCAGGCACTTCTCTATTTCATTTTCATTAGAGCATACTTCATGATAGCACGACTGCGATGGAGGAAATGAAATGATAGGACACTCTGTGCTCTGCTCCTGGCTTTGTCACATCGCTGAGTGTTTCAGGAACTGCTGATCTGCAGGGATTTTCAAAGAGAGAAACCTTCAGTGAATAGCACTTCTCAGGGCTGATACCTTGTCGATGCCAGAGGTCAGGGGTGATGGAATCTTGACGCAAGTGGGCCACAGCAACAGAGGACCCCACCAAGTACCTTTCCTGTCAGCTAAGAACAAGAAAGTGATGCTACAGTTCATACATGCTCACCAAAATTGGAAAATTGAAGACTGGAAAACCTTGACAGGCCTGGTGAGTCAGAACTACCACCTAACGTAGTTGAGGCTGTGATGGTGCTTGTACTGTGACAAGAACAGTCGTCTCTTTGGCTGGCCTTTTCGAGCTGTAAACTGAGGCTCAAGTTCACTGTGAATGTGAACGTAATGAGGTCTTTCTCACATGTTCAACACTGACTTGATGTTAAGTTACTGCAACAGACTAAACTAAAAGAAATAGATGCTCCTAATCTCGTCGGCACAATATATGTCTACATGCAATCTGTGGTTTAATATCACAGAGAAGCTGCTGAGAGATCAATTTCTGTCAAGTCTTAAACATCTCTTAAAGCAGTAATGAACACTCTAGAAGAACCCTGCTCTGGTTCATCACAGAAAATGAGGGGGTTTCTCTTCACAGATCAAGTGCAAATAGGAGAGACATGACAGGGATAAGACATCAGTCACTGTTACGGTCCATCAAAAAGGCTGGTTGCTCTAGCAGAGGCAGCTTTCCTCCTCCTAATCAAAATAAAACTGATTGAAGCTTCAAAATTTATGGCCTGGATTTATGACCAGGTCTATCTGGAAATAGATCATAAAGAAAAATGTGGTATCTTTTCAGAGAAGGTAGGAAGCACCAGGAAATAAACATGAAAGACATAATATGAGGCACATGAATGGAACAGAAGCAAATTAAAAAAAAATCCAAGCAAGTGATTTTTACGCCTGCCAAGGAGGTTATGTTTTTGCCAGCGTATGTTTGTTTGTTTGTTAGCATAATTACACAAAAACTGCTGGACAGATTTGCTGAAATTTTCAAGAAATGCTGGTAAGGACCCAACTTAGAAATGATTAGATTTTGGTGGTGATCCAGATAAGCTCCATTAGCAAACAATCAGTTTTGTTCAATAACTTTCTAACTAATAATGATATCAACATGATTCTGAGTGAGTAGATGTGGGTTTTCAAGGAGTCATATTTTGATGACAGCTTTATCATGGAACAATTGCTTGAAGGTGTGACAGCAGTTTGAGAGCTACCTTGTAGGTTTGCACTCTCCAAGTGCTTTCTAGTTGTAAATGAACTTCCAGTTACACACATTCAATTTATGAGCAAGATCTAACATATGTTGTGAGCTTGTGTCACATTTAACATCAAAAGTTCATCACAGCCTGTAGCTTCATCTGATATGTTGTATGTCTCTCCAGCTTTGGATCTGAGTCTGTGACTGCCTTTAGACTCACAATGTTTTGAGACTGACCTAACCTTCTCAGATTTTCCACTGTAAAAATGACATTCCTTCGTATTGCATGAATTTAATTGTATTTAATTATCTTATTGTAAGAACTCAGGAAAACTGCCCTGGAGAAGTATCAGAAATTATTACATTGAAAAATGTGGCAAAATGAGAATATTTATTTATTACACATTTTTCATAAATGCCAGGTGAGCTTTTGTGAAAAATTCTTAACAATAAAAAGAAAGCATTTCGGCTGTACAAGATGCCCTTTAGATCATTTCTTGAATAGGAGCTCAGATTTTGTATTCCACAATATGCTTGATTTGTGTATGACCTTTCTTTAAAATAATAGAATCTTAGACTGTTAAAAGAAAAAAAAAAGAATTAATCTTTGATTTTCAATCTGCCAGTGAGTTTTGGATTATATATGGGCGTATTTGAAAATGAAATAAAATAAAATAAAACATTTAAGATCCTTCAAATGCAGAGAAAGCTGCTCTTATAAAGTTGCTTTCTTCAAATCTTTAAGGTTATCAATCATCACCACAGCATCTTGACTGTAATAGTTTGTTTCTCAAAGTCACTGCAGAGTATAGAGTTAACTTGCTTTGCCAAATGCAGAGGGCTGGCTGTTTTATCAAACTAATGGAGTCTGAGTTTTTCTGTCTTCTCCTGTTTGTACTGTATGTTAATGTCAATCTGTGAAATATGAATAAACAGGTCAGATGACACCACGACATGGTCAAACCTAGTTAGGTTTCTAAACGTAAAATTTTGAGTTGTGACTGTGGCAATCATTCTGGGTCAGTTAGGGTCTCTGTGATAGTGACTTTGTGACCTCGGCCACCACTCTCCATGTAAAGTCAATGTACAGCCGTAATGGGGCGGGGCCAATACTCCTGCGACACGACGGCCATGCAAAGGCAGCCTTGTCGCTCCATCGCTCCGTCGCCAAAATTGAAAAATTTGATCTTTTCAGGTGATTTCTCCTGTGGCTGTGCGGCAACAGCCAATCAGCATTGTGTGCATGTGTGACGGTACCTATGACAGACAGCTTTTATTCCTGCTCACAGAGTAACAATCCATGATCGTGTGGGAAACTTAGTCAGTGAGTACATTAGTCCCACGTAGATGGACCGCAACAAACTCACAGATATATGTGATATTTATATATATCTATATATATCTATATATATCTATATATATGTATATATATATATATATATATATATATATATATATATATATATATATATATATATATATATATATATATGTATCCATTCATGTTGCTCAGCAAACGTGATGTCACTGAGTGACAGCAACCAAAATGAGGTATTTATGGACATGGACCCAACTTCAGTGGGCAATACAATTATGGTCACAGAGTTGCATTCGGTGTGAACAGACTCAATAAAGAGAAACAGACTTCAGAAAATAGCCTTGTCGGGTACCATGGTAGCCTTGCAGAGTAAACAGACCTGCCTGATTCTGAAATCCTGCAGGTCAGTCTTGCCAGCCTCCGTTGTCCAACAAATTCACTCGGCTGAATTCTTAATGGCCCAATCAGGGAAGAGAGGCGGGAGCAGCAGAATGCGGACGCGACGACAACCGGAAGTTGAGATCTGGAAGTTGAGAACGGACATGCCGATTAGCCTATTGTCCTCATGGCTACCTAGTGAAACTTGGACAAATCTGCCCTCCTCGGAAGTTTACTTGTAGGGATTGTCTTTGACGAGGTTCATGTCACATATAAGTGTTAAATGAATCATCTGTGTGGTACAATTTAGTGTAAGACGATAGTAAAAGGCCGTTGGCTGTTAGCCGCTAAGTTAGTGGCCAACAGCTAACATCCATAAACTGTTGTTAACTGTTGTTAGCCATTAGCCACTACATTAGCTGCTATGTATGCTACATTGTAGGAGGCAACCCTGCTTGATGTGGATTGGTCTGTGATGAATGTGACGAGCAGAACGATTGTCCAATCACAAGCTTGTGTTTTTTGAACGTTCTGCCCCTGAAAACAAATTCAAAGGGCTCCTACCCAGATGGACTAGTGAAATATTTCTGTGGCCGATATAGTGAGCTGTCCATCTGGCCTGTCAGGTTAGCACCATGTGTCAATTAGCAACATGCTGCTATAACCTTGTCAACAATCTGACAATGACAATATCAAAAACTGCTTCAGGAATACATGCAAAATCCTGCAAATACAGTACATGCAATATGTACTTCAGCATGTTAGCAATGTGACATTAGCAAATATTACCCTGCATTAAGTACCATAGGCTGTTGGGAATACCATAAGTCTCTGATGGCACATTGTGATGACCTGAGGTGTTAACTTTAATGAAGAGTTAAACTAAAGCTCCAGATAAAAAGGCAGATTATGATAAATGACATAACATTACATATGGAAGGATTTACTGAAATATGATGTCATGATCAGTATGGTCTGGTTTCAACCTTAGAGGAAAATCAAGATGTTACAATTTTGCAAATATTTAGATCATGTTTTCATGCTTAGTGCTCAAAACTCCCCAGAGAAGTCAGATTTCAACAACTGATTTTAAAATAAACAAGTTAAAGAAAATAATTAAGTCCAAAAATTTCTCCACAAATTGATGATAATTAGTAATAGTAATAAAGTAATATGAATTCAATTATTGATGTAATTAAATGAAATTAAGGATTCTGAACAGTTTGATTGTCAGATTAAAAAAAAAAAAAGTTAAAAGTTAAAGGATGTTTAAGTCGGATGTTCAAAGAAGGTACTTTTGGTACCTAGATATATAGATATAGATGCAAAATTATAAAGATACAGCATTAAAGTCACTACAGAGCTTAATTCCATGGTATATATGCAAATGAGTGCTGAATCATAAACAGAATTTATTCATCCAAAAGTTTATTAAGTCATAGACTTTTTAAATCTAACTAGAATCCACAGACAATGACTAACAGCAGGAAGTTTCAAGTAAATTAAAACATTTCAGTTCTTACCACCAGTGTCATCTATATGACGTTGATCTTTGCCACTCAGTGGATGAAACTTTTAGTCTGTCACACAAATAATGATATTAATACATACCCTTGACAATAGTCTTGTTGCACTGACCTGACAATAACAAATTTGCTCTATTAGGGCCTAATTCATTAATGATAGATGGATGAATGGTAAACGGACTGGAGCTTAAAAAGTGCTTTATCTGACTACTTGATGTGCTCTATTCACACGCATACATCATAAAATATTTATCTTTATAGTTACATTGTTATATACTTTTACAGTATATATATGTTATATACTGTTACTGTTTTTACTTATTTCCATTTCCCAATAATGTCAGTTGCTGCTCATCTGCACGGATCCTTCACCTGCATCTTCAGTACATACATTGTGTTGTGTTTTGATCCTTTGTGTGCCTGTTGTATGTACTGTATGTTTTTTTAAATAATTTTTTTATCTACCTAATTCAATTTGCACTTTTTTAACACTTCGTTTGATTCCTCATGTCATTTTTATTTTGCCTTTTACAGTATGTTGATTGTCTTTACAGTAATTTACCAAGGCAACTTCCTTGTATGTGTAAATGTTCATGGCAATAAATAACACTTCTAATTCTGATTGACCCTTGCACTCACGCACTGATCACTATCACCACTGTAAGTTGTCTATCACAATCAGCTAATTGCATAATATCGCATTTCATGCACATAAACATGCCACTAATGCAGCAGTGGAGGCTTTCAGGGTTAAGTCGCTTGCCCAGGAGCACATCAACATGTGATGAGGGCTCAACCCACAGGTAAAAAATGAGTTACTCATTAAACTGAGCCATCGATGCCCAAAATTACAGCCATGAGCATTTTAAAGTTAAGTGTGTGTGAATTAGTCACTCTTAAACAAGTGCGCTTTGTATTGAAAGAGGACAGTATTTCCTTAATATGTGCATAATTCCATAATTGTAAAGGCAAACAGCTGGAGGACATGAAGATCGGTTTGCCCTGCATTGGATTCATAGGCTGATCTAACCTTTACAAGTGTTTTGCAGGTCTGACAGTGTTTCTTTAAATAAGATGAGCAGGATTAGTGGGTGCTTTAGTGTTATTACCAAACTCCTGTTGACTTGAGTACAGAGTTAGAGATGGTCAAAGCTGTTTATTATTTTGACAATAAATTTACATTCAGCAGAGGCAAATATGTTGAGGGCAGGTTTATGATTGGCCCATGGATCTTTCACTACCTTCAGGTCTGACTTTAGTCCACTTGTCTCTGCCCACCACTCTTCCCTCGCCCGCACCCCCACACAGCTGGATGGCAAATGTAACTATGATCTTTTCATTTTTAAACCTGCTAAAATTTTTACTATAGAAAAACAAATTGGCTTTTCAAAGTATGATAATTCACATCTGTTTTGGAAGGTCAGTGAATGAATGCCCCTTTAACTGGGTCTTAAAAAACTGCATTTCGGAGTCATCCTTGAGGGCTTGCGTCCTTGACTGAAACATTGTCAAAGTAATCAATGATATTTTGAACAAAGTTTGGCAGCTGTTGAGATATGACACAGTAAATGTAAAAACTTTGGTGAAAAGAAAACTCAGGAGGTCACTAAGGAAATTGGGCCTGAGCCTCTGTGGATCAACCATGTCAGTACCATAGTTTATAGCTATCCATCAAGTAGTTGTTGAATTTTCCCAAAAAGTGGTCCAACTTACCAAAAAGAACATCCCCAGAGCTGCTCTGTTAGGGTACAGCTCCTCTAAACTCAAAACTAAAGGAGGTGATGCTGGAAGCTGAGTGATATGTGCAGAATGTAGCATGCAAGATATTGTTTTCTATTACTTGTTTTCTTTCCTTCAGTTCATACACATTAATAGCTTTGAACAAAGTGTATAAGTATGCACACTGGCTTTGGGAACTTTATGAAAAATAATGTGCAGAGCGCTCTCTGTGCTGTGAATATGGATGTGAGGATGATGCATCAAGCAGTGAAGTAAAACCGAGATTTTACTGCTGTAATCAAACACAGAGCAGTCAGACTGGAAATGATGGGAATTTTAATTTCTCCTCATCTGCAAAGAAATATACTCCCAGAGAGTTAGATGAAGCACCAAGTATGCTTTGTGTATAGATTTTTAACTTCAAGGGTTCCTCAGAGACAGAGAAGCCTTAGATCACCTCATTAGAGGGATTTCTTTAAAAAATTAAAGTGCCTCATGTGCTTGAAAACAAATCAGCTATAAGTGAAGTTATTTAGGAACAAATTGCTTTATGGTCTTGTTTGTATGTTTTCCTCTAATTGCATTGATCCTACAGGTTGGTATGTGGGTAAGACCCAGTGGTTTTATACAAACTTAAATCCCAAAAGAGTTGGGACATTGCAAAAAATGAGAACAAAAGCAGATGAGGTGATATGCAAAAATTTTGAAACCCTTCTTCAGTTGAATACAACACAGAAAAAAGATATTCAGTGTTCAAACTAATAAATAGTATTACTCTTTTAGAAAAATACACACATTTGAATTTTACACTGGCAACACCTCACAAAACAGCCAGGGTCACATAAGGACTGAAAAGCCGTATAATCAAAGAAAAAAAACACCTGAAACATTCCACAGGGGTCTGAATTCATAACTGGTGATAGTAATATAATGTGGAATAAGAGGAGCTCTCGTCATTTCCAGTCAAGGATGTCTTGAGTTTCACCACCTGATATAAAACTGCATGATGAAACTACCCAACAGCTCATGAACAATGCAGCCTAATATGTAATTGCATCTAAATAAGTGATTTCACCAACCACAACACATTATATTTTCAAAAGATTTAAAGGATGCAGAAAAAGGGGAGAGAACCTGCATTGAATGCCTATGACCTTTGATCCATCTGAGGGCACTATATTAAGAAACAAACATTATTCTATGATGGCTCAGTAACATGAAAAAGTGTTTGCCAGTTGCATCAACTGATGTGAGATAAACTAATGCGTGACTTTAAATGAGACTTTATTTCAAATAGTTTAGGGAAATAAAGTTTTTCTGAGTCCTTTGGGCCCAAAGGAAAAGAAACATCCAGATTAGTATCAACAAAAAGTTCCGTGATGTGTTGCAGTGTATAATTGCTCATGGCAAGTGCTCATAGCATGGGTAACATACAAATCTATGATGACATCATTGATATTTGGAGGTAGATCCAGCTTTTTAAGCAACATATCCTGACATCTTTTCAGAAACAGCTTGATAGTGATGAGTCCATTTGACACAAAGAGCAACAGCATGGCTTTGCTGTAAAGTGGTGCATTTTCAATGGTGGTCTCTTCTTAACTGAGCTTGACACTACTTTGGTTCTGTTTGAGGTGCTTGTATGTGATTGGAGATTTTTTTTGTACCTCCTTAAGGTACAGGAGGTCTTTATAATGCTGTGGGAAAAACTTCTGTGTCATCCTCCGTGGTTGATGAGGGAAGCCACTACTCAATGCAGTGCAATAAGATGAGAACACCTTCAAGAGCATAAAGTTTTCTAATACAGAAACACATCCAAAGGTCAGAGTGAAACCCAAACACAAAAATACGATGTCAATGAAAAAGAATTAGAATAAATTCATTCAGAGAAAATAAGCTGCAAGTTACAAACCAAACAAGCTCAAATAATCCAAAGCCATGAAACGCTTGCAGGAGCAGAAATGCGGCATAACCATGGGCAATAACAGAAGTGCTCCAGGCCAGCAGGGGGCACTGTGGCTCATGTGGGACAGAGAGAAAGAACAGCTGATCTATGACTGTTGGGGTTTGAATCATAGACATAAGAAAGAGTAGACGCCTCATTGGCAGGCGGGGTGCAAGAAATACGGCCGCCACCTTGTCCGGTCAGCCGCTCCATTCAGTGTAATGTATTTGCCAGGCACAATGAAGTGTCAGCGAATTTAATCCATCATAACTCCATGAAAACTGAACTGATTTCACAAGTATTTTTTTTCTGCACATGTCATATGTAGGTATGATATAGGACACATGGGTCATGTAGATATGATAAAGGACACATGGTTGGGCGTAATTTAATGAGCTTGACGATAATAGAACTTTCTGAGTGTGACATATCTGTATGACAGGTATTTTACAAAACACATGTATATATATATATATATATATATATATATATATATATATATATATATATATATATATATATATATATATATATATATATATATATATATATATATATATATATATATATATATATATATATATATATATATATAAATAAGACTCATTTATTCTTGTTGCCAAACTACATGAATTTCCCTTCGAGGATTAATAAAGTATTTTATCTATCTATCTATTTATCTATCTATATAGACTATACATAGCTAGATAGATACAGGATTTCCTTTTTCTAATGTATGACTTCTACCTATTACGTAATATCTTATATATATCCGATATGAATATGAATATGAAGTATTCATCTATTGTTTCTTCATTTTCATCTATTGTTTCTTTATTTTTTTACAGATATGCCACACATCAGAAAGTGTAAATAGTAAACGTGTATTACCATCGAGCCTATGAAAATACGCTGAACCATGTGTCCTATCATACCTACATGACATGTGCAGAAAAAAAAACATGTGAAAATCAGTTAATTATTCATGGAGTTATGATGGATTAAATGTGCTGACACTTCATTGTGCCAGGCAAATACATTACACTGAATCGGACCGGACCAAGATGGTGGCCCGACGGCTCGCCAGCGCCAATAGGTCGTAGCGGTCGATGTGGCGTCTACTCTTTCTTATGTCTATGGTTTGAATCATGACTTGACCTGAGACATGACTTGAACTAAAGTTATGACTTTGTGAAGTGATTTTAAGATTTTAAAAACATTTATATCTTAATTCCTTCTGTTGTTCTACTTGATTATGCTGTGTTATTGGTCTTGCAGGTGTTTTCTGAGTTTTGATTGTTTTAGGCTTTGTTTAGTTTCTCGCTTGCAGCTAATTTGTTGTTAATGCATTGTGTTTTATTCTTGCAGCGCATTATTCCATTTGCACCATGTTTCCTTGTTTGTATTTTTGTTCAGACCTTGTACTCTAATCTTTTCTGTTCATTGAGCCGTTTTCCTCTTTTTCAACTGCACTCAAACTTGTACAATTAGAGCAGAGGAGAGTTGGGAGTCATGCGGTGTTGGGCGTCGGTGGCGCAGTTGGAGAGTGCGCTTGGTCAGTGATCGGGAGGTTGCAGGTTCAAGCCCAGCTCCGGGTGACACATGGCGATGTGTCCTTGGGCAAGACACTTAACCCCAAGTTGCTCCCACTGCTGCGTCAATGGTGTGTAAATGGGCATGAAAGGGCGTGAATGTGTTAGAGATATTGATGGAGAACTAACATAGATACTCTGAACCATCAGTGAGTGAATGTGAGTGCGAATGGGTGTGAAAGGGTATGAATGGGTAGGTGTGACCTGCGGTGTAAAGCAGCTTTGAGTAGTCAAAAGACTAGAAAAAGCGCTATATAAGCTCAAGTCCATTTACCATTTACCATACAGCCTCAAGGAATGGACTTGTTCTATTCATGAATATCCCATACTATGAAAAAGCAATGGTCAATAGTGTGTCAATATATCATTATATTCCTTGTATTGTATCAATACAGATTTTACTGAAAAATACAGCACAGTGACAGCAGTTGTAAACACACTTTGGGTAATATCACTTGGTCCCAAGTCATCAAAATACATAGTGCAGAACACACTCCAGATTTTGAATTACTTTTAAGACCTTGTCCTTGGACCTGGCCTTGCTGTTTTTGTTTTTCATAAAAAGAATGGAAGAAGTTGTTAATTCTGTAAAACTGGCAACAATGTTTACAAAGTATGTCTGATACATATTATATCGTAGCCTTTGTATTGTGTTACATACTATGTTGGGTAATGCCTGGTTCTAGTCAAGTGATAAAATGCCAAGTGCATTACGGATTATTCCTGAAGGAAAATAAAAGACACCACTACCACATAGGAAAAATGTGCCAAAACAGATTTAATATTAGACCTGTCTCCCATTTAAAAAGTATGAAACATCATGAAGTGCAAAATCTAAAAAAAGAAAACTCATACCTGTTCAGCAACTCAAGATGTATGTCAGGTAAATAAGGTAATAATTTCACTTTCATCACTTCATTAAAAGTATCTTCAAAGAGTGTTATTAGACAAAGCCATGTAACAGTCATAAGCATACTCCTGTCCCAGCTGGTTTTGGAATAAGTTGTTAGCTTCAAATTCAGAATTTGTTTTTCTTACCAAAACAAGTTAATTAGTTTAATATCTTGTACTTGTGCTGTATTCAGTTGAAGATGGGTATAAATGATTTGCAAGTCACTATTTTTCTGTTTTTAATCACAGTACAAAATGTTCCAACTTTTTGAAAATCCCATTTGTACGTGCTGTTAAAAATGATCATGAGAAAGATAAAATCATACTGCAAAGAGGAAACAGACAAATGGGAAAATAAAAGGATTTGTATTTGGTCATAGGTTGAGACCTTTGATACGTTGATAAAAGAACTGAGGGAATCAAGTTTTTCTGTTTCCTACACACTCTGACGCTTTGCCTGACTGTGGCACTAACACCGTTATACAGTAAACATTAGTGGGGTAAAGCAAGAGAGCGAGGAGGGGTGGCAAAATGTGAAAAGGTTGAAATAGGCAAGAGAAAAAATACAGTGGAGAAAATGAGAAGTGCAAAGAAGAATTGAACACAACAGAAGAGAATAGGCTGCAATAGAAAAACATGAAATATGAAATATGAATAGGCCCTTGATGATATTCCCATTCAGTCTGCCTGTCAAGGGGACTTCATTGATATTCAGGGGAGAGCTCCCCTTCCAGCAGCACATATCAAAAGGCGGTGTTATGATCAATAAATATGCCATGGGAATCAAAGCTTTTCTCTTTGATAGCATTGGTCATTTGCCCAGAAACTGTTTAGAAGTGGGAGCCAGGTGTGAAGGCAATGTGGTATGAGTCACTGGTAACATTTACAAGAGAGAGAAAAATCTGATTTTTAACCTTTTGTGGGTCATTGATCCTTCCGTCGTAGCCTCTCCTGTGGAGATCGGCTCATCTCCTTTTAGACGGCCTTGAAAAGAACGGTTGTAAAATAGAAAGTTTGGATTGACTGTAAAAATATGTCCATAAACAGCTTGTACCTTTCGTCTTTTGATTGATAATACTGCAGTAACAACAAAATGCTTGACATTTCTGAGCAAACCTGCAGGTTAAGGACTGATTGAATGTTTGTGGAGCTGCATGAAGCAGGTGTATGAAAAGACCCTGGGGAAAGAGAGCAGTGGAAATACTTCCTGGACCAGTGCTGTATCAAATTCAGGTGAAAATTGTACATACTTCTTATAAAGACATGGAAAGCTTGACTTACAACCTTTCACAACAAGGTTCAAGTTAGGGAGCATAAATTTGTGGAATGAGCAACACAGCTAAACTTGTGGGTAATACGCCCCCACCGTAACATCTCTGAGATGGAGGGGAAGAGTCACAGGGGTGTAAATAATAGGAGGTTATGATAATAATAATAATGATAACAATAATAATAATAATAATGATAATGATAATGATAATGATAATGATAATGATAATGATAATAATAATGATAATAATAATAATAATAATAATAATAATAATAATAACAGTCCATTCGCCCTGGACGCCAAATGCGTCAAATGCGCCGCCCAGGGCGAATCTGTGTCCAAACGCGTCTTTGCATTGACTTTGTATGTAATCTCGACACGCGTTCTGGCGAATTCACGTCCAGTGTGGCCGTACCATTAGAGATAGGGTAAGAAGTTCAGTCATTCTGGAGGGGCTCAGAGTAGAGCCGCTGTTCCTATGCGTTGAGAGGAGCCAGATGAGGTGGCTCTGGCATCTGGTCAGGATGCCTCCTGGCCTCCCTGGTGAGGTGTTCCGGGCATGTCCCACCGGTAGGCGGCCATGGGGAAGACCCAGGCCAGCTGAGAGACTATGTCTCTCAGCTGGCATGGGAACGCCTCGGGATCCCCCGGAAAGAGCTGGACGAGGTGGCCGGGGAGAGGGAAGTCTGGGCTTCCCTGCATAGGCTGCTGCCCCCACGACCCGACTACGGATAAGCGCGAGAAGACGGTACGGTACGGTAATCTTAGCATCTCTTCCTTGTGCATCAACCTAACTGGCCCAAAAACCACCATCAATATTTGTTAATAACTTTTTGAGCTATATTGCAGACAGGTAGCCGACAAATGTCTCCTTGGCAAACATAAATGTCACAACTTCACCTGACCTTCTGTTATGAGGAAAACCCAGAGGTGTCCTTTATCATTGCTTTTACACACTACATGGGATGAAATCTTATACCCCTTTCAGTCTGGCCAAAAAACCTGTTTAAACCAGGTAACAATCGGCTCCTGACGGCAGTTTGAAAGAGTTTAATCAGCATTTCAACCGGGTCGATTGACCCTGCATGCAACGTAGGTTTTAATCATCTTGGCTCCAATCGACTTTAGTGAGAACATCACTCCTGGGTTGACCAGCTAATTTATGGATGACGTCTGCGTAATGTCCCCCCAGGATAATGTCACGCTCACCCCCTCCGTCTGTAATTCATGTGGCTCTTTGCCTTCTCAGCAACGAATTCCATCTGCCTTTGTATCATTTGCGCTGAGTTTGTATCCTTTTAAAGAGAGACAAAAGTACAAAGTAAAGAAAATCATGTCCACGGCCTCTACGCTCCTGTCCATTGTTTACATGGACGTGCTTTGTCACACTGATGATGTCATCAACGTGATGACATCAGATTGATGCGCCAGAGAAGAAGAGAAGGCAATACAGCTCGACTACTGCTGATTAGACCCAGGTCTGCTGGCAATGGGAAAAGAGTTGCTTGTCAAATATTAGCAGGTTAAAAAAACCTGGTATTTTAGTGTGAAGAGGTTATGAGATATTTGGGGCCACCAGGTCCCTAAAAAACCTGTGTCTGGTTTGGTTTGGCTGATCTTAGTACTGGATACTCTAAAAGGAGTTCAAACAGACATTAAAAACTGTAATATGTATATGCAGATGACTTACTTCAATACCGTACTCTTTTTTTGTTGGTACATCTTCCTTTCTTTGTCTATAGCTCTGTTTGCTTTAGAATTTGCTGTATAGTCAGGATTTTTGGTGGAAAGATAAATATATAACATCGATATCACAATTTACTCTCTTTGTCAAAAAAGAGAAAAAACTAATCCGTGGATTTGAATAAAAAAATATTCTGGTGTCCACTCTGAAGTGGCAATTGGTCCCAGTGCCTGCCTGGCTGCTCATCACACCTCTATTAACAAGGGAGCCAAATGCTGCTGCAATTACTATCACTGTCATGGCAGACACAAGTGGCACAGTCCTGGTGATTAGAGTCGGGCTTTGGCTCACACACATGGAAGTGCAGACATACACACACAGTAGTAACATGGCTAAGTGGATGTTCCATTGCTGAGCTACACTCAGCCACCTGCTGCCATCCCCGTACTTTTGCCTCAGGCAGAATTATAACAGCGCCTGAGACATTAGACATTAGTCATTAATTGAGCTTAATGGTCTCTTTGTTTAATTGTCTGAGACCAATCTAATGATTATGCCAAACTCAAGCGCACTAAACACCTGGCTGCAATAAACCTGAAGTGATGAGTTTCTTAAGCGAAGGGCGGGGACTGGAAGTAGGTCACAGGCCCTCGCCTGCTGGGTCCACAAATGTGAGAGAAGGTAACTTTTAATGATCTGGTGACAAGGCTAAAGACAAAACCACAGCTTAAAACTTTATAAGCACACAATTAGAGATAATTGGAAGTTGATAGGAGTTTTATTATTCAACTATGACCTTCTCTTAAGGTCTTATTGAACATATTTTACCTTTGAAACCCTAAGTTTTAAACACCAGCAAAGTAATGTATAGCTTAGGTTTATTTTTGCCACTAGTCCTCAGCTGCATTGTAAAACTGACCTGTGTGTTTTCATGCCAAGAGCAAATCTCCAATTACAGGATAATTGTTTGGCAGGACAGTGACAGCTGGCAGCATAAAAACACCTACATGTACCTATTGTCTCAGTTGGCTGCCTACAGATTCAGGAAGCTTCAGCATCTATTGACTGTCTGATCAAATGTGGAGGAGGAATGGACTGGGTGGATGTATATGACAGGGTGGAGGGGGTTTGGGGGGTTATTGGGTGAACGACTGCCCACCCTTTGTGCTCCAAATCCGGGGGAATCTGCTGGCCATTGTGGCTCCCTGCTTGTTCACCAGCCAGAGAGCTGAGAGAGGGGATTTCAGCTCCGCAGAGCCGATGACAAGCAGTTTTTTTTTTTTTTCTAAATCATCCTCTCATGGATTCTCTCTTGCTCTTTTATCCTCTCTGCTTTGTTCTGGATGCAGTGCACAGTCAGCCCCAGCCAGCTATAGTTTAGTAATCTGTGTGTGACTGAGGTTTGAAATCCAGCTCTGGGGTCTTTAAATTTGGGTTATTAGGGGTAGCACCTGTGTCTGCCGCTGTGGAGAACGTGCTGCTGCTCATGATGACTGCAGTTTAATGCTACATTTTTCTCTGGAGTCTTTTGTTAACAAGTGGGACAAAAATAGCTCACAGTCCCTTAAACCCAGCTATTTTTGTAAAAGCAGAATCCACCTCTATCCTCACATTACCTGCACAGAACTGTCTCCCTGAAAAAAGAGTGTAAGGTATAAAGCAAATCTCAACACCTTTGGGATTCTTACAGATACATTGGCAGAGTCTGAAAGCAGAGACAAACATATCTGAGCCAGATTAAAAATGAAAGTTTACTTGATCTATTTTGAATATTTACCAGTTTATAGTTTCAAGAGATCAGCAATTTAAGCACCTTTATAAATATTCAGTTTTACTTGAAAACATTGCCTGACATGCAGCATCCAAGCATTAGAAAACTCCAAACTTCAGACCTGAAAGAAGATAGATCAGACCTCTTAATTTTTGGCTGTGCCATCTTGCTATGGCATTTATTACTATGATGGCATAACAACATCTGCTTTTGCCTGCTGTCTTTGACAACAACATGGATAGTTAGGTTTTACCATCCCACAGCTGCTGATAAAGTCAGTCAGAATTATTTCCATAAATGATGAATGTAGCAACAATGTTACAGTAGCACTTCTTGCCTGTTGTAATCGGACTTACCTATTATAAATATTTTTGTTTTTTTAGCTGAAGTCTGTGATGACACATTTAAGTTGGTCTATATGTCATAAAGTGAAGGATTTAATAAAGGAAAGTCAGGAAAACTGCATTTATAGTTAACTTTTTTGTTGCATAAGGGCTTGTGTATATAGACACTTGACAAACAGCCATCTTTAATCCTTTAACCCCCCTTTAACCTTGATATTATGAAAGGCTGTTTTCAGCAGGCAACTGAAGATGTTTCTATCAGTACAGTGAAACCATACATATATATATATATATATATATATATATAAATATATATATATATATATATATATATATATATATATATATATATATGTGTGTGTGTGTGTGTATATATATAGATAGATAGATAGATAGATAGATAGATAGATAGATAGATAGATAGATAGATAGATAGATAGATAGATAGATAGATAGATAGATAGATAGATAGATAGATAGATAGATAGATAGCAGACTTTCAGAGAACTATGGTTTCAATAGTAACATGATGGCATGTGCTTTGAACTTGATTGCAAAGGTCTGAGGTCCCTGCAGGTAAAACAATTAATTTATTAAGGAGAGAAATGACAAAAACACAGTTAAAGTGGGCTTCTAGACAAAATGGCTTAAAAATGGATAGAGGGATGGGACAAAATCAATCACCTTAGCACTGCAGTATCTGGCATGGTGGTAGTACATCAACTAATGGCTCCCAGGTATTGATATTTACTTCCACCAAGGAGGTTATGCTTTTGTCAGAGTCTGTTTGTCTGTTAGCAAGATTACACAAAAAACTACTGGATGGATGTACATAAAAATTGAAACAATGAAACAGAGGTGTGGTGTGGTCCAAGGAAGAAGCCATTACATGTTGCTGCTGATTCTATCCACATTGACATCACAAAAAACATTTGAGTTTGTAATGGCAAATCCCATTCATTTACACCATTATGGGGATTGTAGTTTGTTTGCAAACTGACGTCAACAGCCTATGTCACGACACTTCCCAGCTTTCCTTGCAATGGCAGCGGAGTTCTGCTAAAACAACGCCCCATGATGGCCTGGTAGATCAACACGTGCTTCAGGCTTTGTAACTGGAACGCACGTCATTCATACTCCCCTCTTTCCAGATGTAAATGGCATGCAGCTTTCTCCATATGAGCATACAGGAGCAGAGACTCGGCTGCCCAATGGGAGCAGAAAAGTCACTGCTATTACTGAGCTGAGCTGCTTGGAAGAGGTCTGTGCTCTCGGAGTGCTTTTCTAGTTTTTAATGTTTTAACTCCAGCACATCTCAAATATTTTAGTTCTACAGAAGTAAAATCAAAAATATCAAGTCCACACGATGGTGCTGTTAAGCCAATGCAGGTGAGCTCAAGATAGGGGATGGGTTAAATGCGCAGAAGTGAGCTAATAAACAAACATGGCAGCACATAAGGGAGTCAAAAGGAATGCACCATCTTATTTTGGACTGGTCTTATTTTGGACTTGAAAGGGGCATAAGTGATGGATATGACTCTGTTTGTCAGGTGTGAGGCATGAGAATAAAATGCAGTGGAAACAGTACTCACCCCACTTGGTATCACCAAGGGAAAGTGGCCCAGTAACTTATCTCTCGACAAACATGATGACTGGGCTACAAAAAATGTGGAAAAAGCAGGTGCTCAGGACTGTAGTTTGTTCATCACAGGCTGGAGAGTGGTAAAGTAGTCACTGTTTGTGGGTAACAGTGAAGCATGATGGAGGGTACTTGCCAGACTGAGGCAATATTTCTGCAAATTGATTTAAATTAGGTTTCTTATTTGTTTAGTTTCTTCATCAATTGATGAAATAAACCATATCTATGAGTGAATGCATTTTTACTTTACAACATTTTTTGTTGTAAAGTAAACCTGCCTAAAACCTCCGCACTGTAAAACATATACATCTTAACAGATGAAACCAGGACCTAAAACACTGCAACAAACATTGCTGAGGAAAATCAGGGGAGATTCTTGGTAAATGAGGAAAGAGCTGGTTTGTGAAAACTTGAACCAGGTACTCTAAAAAGATTTTCTGTGTTATGTCAGTGTCTGTCCATCTGCATTCAGTTACCCACTCCTTGTTTGTTTGTCCAACTGATTGATCCACTTGGGACCCAATTAAATGAGATGTCCAAAGTCTAATCAATTTTTTTTCTTTCAATACACTGAAATATTAACTTTACAGAGCTAGTTTTATTAGTATGAACCCTGGATAAAATCTTATCCTGTTTGAGACTTCAGAAAACTGTTTCATTAATGTCATCCCCTGGCTGTTGCAGTGGAGATACGGATCCAGGGGCCTATAGCATGATGCAGGATTAATGTCTTAGCTAGGTAACTTCAGGGTTAACTCTGGTTTATCGATTGCACGTAGTTGATTCATTTGTTATCGAGGTAGATAACCATGGTGACTTACTCTGAACAGCTAACCCGCTCTGGAGCAGGATAAGTTGGAGGTTGAATCCTGATCCTGTACAGTGACCTGCACACTACAAATCAGCTTTGCCAAATCAGTGGCCTGCCCTCTTCTCTTAAACCCAGTAGACAGAGGCGCACAACTCATGAGATGAGCATGAAGATGAGAAAGGCTGTCCTGACACCGATTTGACTCACTAAATCAACCCGACGACACACTATGAGAGGTACCGGTTCTCAGAATCATCTACCTGGGTGATATATTGCAGCCGTTTATTGTGTGGGCATTGTGACTGACCGTCCCGCTGTCATTGTGCATCGCCGTGCTACATAAATTTGACTTCTACAGCCCCTTTCATACATTCAAATGCACCATAAAGTGCTTGACAATAAAAGGGGATGTAATTCTTATGTGAAAAAGCACATTATTCCATTATTACCTCCGCCAAGGAGATTATGTTTTTGGGAGAGTTTGTCCGTCTGTCCGTCCGTCTGTCTGTCTGTGAACAAAATAACTCAAAAAGTAATGGACGGATTTGGATGAAATTTTCAGGAAATGTTCAGCATGGGAAAAGGAAGAAATATTTCGATTTTGGTGTTGATCCGGAGCAGCGTCTGGCCGCCATGGCGAAAAATGTGATTTCTGTGAATAACTACTGAACTAAAATAGATATTATTATGAATCCAGTTGCTAATGGTATGTTTTCATGGTCAATGAATCTAAATGTTTACATGAAATAAAGGCAGGAGTAATATTTATGGTCAAAATGACAATATGGCTGAGGATTGTGGCGCTGGCGGAGGTCTGCGCTCTCCAAGTGCTTTCTAGTTTCATCATGTCCCTCATGTCATTCCTGCACTTTATTCATTGTGTTTGAGGGTTTTTTTCTTGCTGATTTGTAAATTGTTAATTTGGCTCAGACATCAGCTCGGTATGTTGTCATGATTTCATTGTGGTGACGACTTAAATCTTAAATGCAGCATGATATGACATGAAACAGACCAGCCTACCAGATGCACTCATGTTTTTGTATTTATTACCTCCGCCAAGGAGGTGATGTTTTCAGGAGAGTTTGTTTGTCCGTCTGTCCGCCCGTCTGTCCGTCTGTCCGTCTGTGAAAGAAATAACTCAAAAAGTAATGGATGGATTTTGATTAAATTTGCAGGAAATGTTCAGCATGGGAAAAGGAAGAAATATTTCGATTTTGGTGTTGATCCGGAGCAGCGTCTGGCCGCCATGGCAAAAAATGTGATTTCTGTGAATAACTACTGAACTAAAATATATATCATTATGAATCCAGTTGCTAATGGTATGTTTTCATGGTCAATGAATCTAAATGTTTACATGAAATAAAGGCAGGAGTAATATTTATGGTCAAAATGACAATATGGCTGAGGATTGTGGCGCTGGCGGAGGTCTGCGCTCTCCAAGTGCTTTCTAGTTTCATCATGTCCCTCATGTCATTCCTGCACTTTATTCATTGTGTTTGAGGGTTTTTTTCTTGCTGATTTGTAAATTGTTAATTTGGCTCAGACATCAGCTCGGTATGTTGTCATGATTTCATTGTGGTGACGACTTAAATCTTAAATGCAGCATGATATGACATGAAACAGACCAGCCTACCAGATGCACTCATGTTTTTGTATTTATTACCTCCGCCAAGGAGGTGATGTTTTCAGGAGAGTTTGTTTGTCCGTCTGTCCGCCCGTCTGTCCGTCTGTGAAAGAAATAACTCAAAAAGTAATGGATGGATTTTGATTAAATTTGCAGGAAATGTTCAGCATGGGAAAAGGAAGAACTGATTCGATTTTGGTGTTGATTCGGAGCAGCGTCTGGCCGCCATGGCAAAAAATGTGATTTCTGTGAATAACTACTGAACTAAAATATATATCATTATGAATCCAGTTGCTAATGGTATGTTTCATGGTCAAGGAATCTAAATATTTCGATGAAGTAAAGGTAGGACTAATATTTATGGTCAAAATCACAATATGGCTAAGGACTGTGGCGCTAGCGGAGGTCTGCGCTCTCTGAGTGCTTTTCTAGTTTTTTATCTGCTCCCACGACCTTCTCACTACAGAGCGATTACATTTGGGAGAATGGGATGATAATTGTCAGACACACAAGACATTTGCACAGTATCTTGCTTCATAAGATTCATGAGTGTGATCAGTGTCAGATTTAGCCAATGATGAGTAGTTTGCGCATTTTCACAGTCCGCTATGCATTGCCACGCATTTTGCCCATGATTGACAGCCGCTACTGTGCTTCCTTTCTCCATTATACTGTTTTTTTCCTCCTCATATTTTAACATTATCAGACGCTGCTCTTCACATGAGAAATATGGAGCTCTGTCAGTGTATTCCCTGTGCATCTCAACATGTTTTTGGCTCATGATTGCAATCGGTCAGCTGCCTCTGAGCCCTCCCCTTATACATGCGCAAGGCTCTTAATGAGACAACCCTGAGTGGAGTTACCCTGTTGATAATCTACGTCATGCTGTCGATTATTCTGATTGTAATTGTTGGGGTTACTCGACCTCGGATAGGTGTGAGTTACCTAGGGTAAGTTGACAGCATTTCGTGCTATAGGCCCATGGTGATGACTTGTTTGTTGGACTACTTTTGGTGGCAAACAAAATGTGCTTTTAAAATCTAGTCTTTGGTTGCAACAGGCAGTGAGAATTAAGAAGGATGAGCTGATTACTGTGATGAGGAGCAGGTGTGATCCAGCAGGGAACCATAACTCCAGGTAGACACACCCCCTCCCAAGGAGGGAGAAGGCAACAGGGGCAGAAACGATGCAGGAGAAGGGACAAAGTCACAAACTGAAGAATCCTCACAGAGACACAGATTTCTTCACGTCATAAATAAATGTGTGGAAAAACTCATTGTTGTACAAACATTATATGACAAAGAGGGCATGGAATAAAAGCCTTAACCAAAAGGAAAACACATGTGATTATAGAATATTAAGGTACTAAAGGTTATAAAACTGGGTGCACCAGGGATTGTGTTTGTCAAATGAGTAAATTATCATGCACTATCCAATTAACGTGTATGCCCTCATGAATATGCAGAATATAGGCCTATTATCAGAACATGCAAAATACTAGGAGGGAAGATGCAAATATCATCATTCAGCACATGCAATGTGATTTATCAAACCCGAAACTGATTGTGCATAGTGTTTTTGCACCTATATTTTAGCACGTTTGAAAGGCAGGTGTAAATTGGTACAGTGTTACGTAGAGGGTGCTGATGGTCGAGAGAGACAATCTTCTTTGTGCATATCAACATGTTTGGACTGTCATAAACAGCATTAACTGAATATTTTCCATCAATTATCAATTTTTTTTTATAAATGAAGGACTGGAAAAGGAGGAATGATCCAGTGTGCCGTCATATTCATGCAGATACGCACTTCATTTTTCAAGTACAGCCACTCTGCTCTCCCAAACTCTCCATGGTGACAGCCAGTAGCACAAAATCCTCATTTAAAGAGGGCAGTCCACAGCACTTTTGTGCCTGTTTTCAGTCGCGCACGTAACCACAGTAGATCACCAACAACACGCACACTTATAGCTTGTGCAAGTTTTTAGTTTGCACAAACAATTTAGCGCTCGACCGGACCTAAGTGTTCATCATTCTTTAGTAGTTATCTGTTATTTATATATGAAAACATAACCTCCTTGGATGTGAAAGTTTGTTTGTCTGTCTGTCTGTCTGTCTGTCCATCTGTCCGTCTGTGAACAAAATTACTCACAAAAGTAATGGATAGATTTTTTCGATGACATTTTTAAGAAATGTTCAGCATGGGAAAAGGAACTGATTCGATTTTGGTGTTGATCCGGAGCAGCGTCTGGCCGCCATAGTAAAAAATTGTGATTTCTGTGAATAACTACAGAAAATAGATATCATTATGAATCCAGTTGGTATGTTTTCATGGTCAAGATATGTAAAGTGCGAGTGCTTTTCTTGTTTTCTTATGTAACAGTTTTTCTCTGGCACTGTATACAGGGTTCTCCAGAACTGTTTGAGTGTGCATGACAGTTGAAATAATTTTCGTAATTGACACTTTAAGCCAAAACAGACACAAATTTTAAAAACGGCAGAGCAAAGTTTAATTTTAGTAAGAAATATTATGAATCTTTCTTACTGATAATGGAAGGCAGAAAAGAATCATTGACTGAGTGACAACGCACTTTCAGAAATGTTTTATTCCTTAAAGACATTTTTGGTGGAGCTGCACCTTGAGCAATGTGTCTTTGTTGGATCAGCTCCTACTTAGCTGACTTAGGTAAGGATCAGTATGCTTCATCCAAAATAAAAATATAACCATGTATCATTTATTTTTGTGCCCTCCTGAAATATTGATGGTGAAAAACAAATTGCATACCGCAACTGTTCAAACTGAACTGGACTGCATGGTGGAAATGCACCATTAGTTGGTTGACACCATGTAAAAAAGCGTAAAAAAAAACAAACTAGATATAAACTGGCTTCAGTCGTATGTTTAATGGTTTGCAGCAATTTTCGTCAGTGACAGGAAACCAAACTTTCATGTCTTCTTCTAAATTACATATCAGCCAGTGCACATGTGGTGAATCAGTTGCTGCTGAAGCGGAAACCCTCATTTTTAAAAGTGACAAGTTAGGAAACAAATGGGACTTCCTGGTGATTTTGTGTTCTGGTGCAGATGTGTGTGCGTACTTGTGTGTTTGTGGGTTTGGTTCCAGTCTCTCGCTGGGCTGTCGCGTCTCTCTGCTCCATTTCCTGTCTCTCTGCTCTGTGGGCCATCACTGGGCCTGAAGGAGGGGAGGGGGATGTGAAGGGAGGTGTGATGCCCGCTCTCCTCAAAATGAAAGAGACGTAACATGAATCAGTGGTTCATGATGAGAGGATGGATTCAATTACTCCTATAATCGTAGGCACCGCAATCCATCACTATATGGTTTCATAATAGAGCTGAAGCATGTTGACAAAATAAAATCAAACCTGGTGTTAAATCTGGAGGTTTTTTCATGTTTCAGGGAGAGATGAATGTGCAGGGGTGAAGATTTTACTAAAGTGAGGACAGAGTAAGGGTTTGAGAGTTCCCGATGGTTACACAAACAGAACTTCTTTACTTACCCACATTATATACTACAACACAGAGAAAAAGCCTTTTTTGTGCACTGTGGCATACACTTGTGCAGAGTCTGAAGCCCATCTCCTGACAATACAAATTTTGCATTGAAATGTCCTGTAGTTATGCCCCATCTAGAGGTTACCAAAACACAACATTGAAAAGTCCAAAGTTCCGAAATCAATTTGACATTTAAAATGATGAATTGGATGAATTTGTTTACTATAAAGTTATCTACAACAAAATTACAGTAGGTTGATCAATTCACCCTTACATTACCTTAAAAGGACTGTGAGGAGATTCTAAGTAATTGCAAAAAAGTCTCACTTTTAGATATATGCCTGATCGAAATACACACTTTAAGATGAGTTTTATAGCATCAAAATAGGTTATCTGTAAATGCTATTCCTTAGCTTCGCGGTCGGGTCTGACAGGGCTGGACTGGCCTGGATACTCAACTTCAGGAACAAGACAATTAAAACTAGAACAAATTTATATTATTCAGACTCTATTATTCTTAGAGCACCGGGCTGTAAGTAGCGATATATAGCCGGCTACAAAACTACGATACTACGTTTTCCAAACATTGCTTGTTGTCACACATCAAAAACTACCGCTACATAACTAGAAAGAGATACATTACCTCATTGCTTTGCATCCTGTGAGTTGTTGAAAAAAGTAGTTATAAAGCAATGCAGAGTTCTGAGGAAGGTCCGAGCTGCATAACAACAAACACACACTTTGGCTTGGGTCACGTCTTTTGGTGCATTCCAGTTGTAGTCAGAAGTAGGAATTTCCTACTTTCCGAGTAGGAATCTGCAGCTGGAATGTCCCCAGAAGTCAGAATTTCCTAATGGGAACTCGGTGAAACCTCGCCACCCCCGAGTTGACAATCAAAGATGGATGCCCCCAGTGTGAACAGTTATTTAGCTCCTGTAATAATCAATTTATTTGCACTTCTGACTGGGGTGTGTCGCTCTAGATCAGCAGTATACATAGTATTGTTAGACTTGTATTTACAAAAATGCTGCCATAGTGATAATCACATTCTTCATGTGATATTTGTGAACAACAACACAGGTGTGCTAACAACAGCAATAGCCTGGTAGATCGGCATGTTTTTTTCCGCCTTCAACTGGAACGCCGATATGCTCATGGGTAGCAGAGTCTTAATGTTGCCGGTAATAGATTCTCCTCACAGTCCCTTTAACTAACAAAAACAACAGCTTATCACGTGGTAGGTTGGGACCTGATAGAGTTTGGTGATTCCCTCCTGCGTTGCAATGTCACATAGCCATTTAAATGGTGATTTGCTTCCATTTTCAGCTATCCCCTGGTGGAGCACAGTCTTAGAACCGCCAACGAGTATTGGCAGGTACACCTAATTAACCCTTCCAACTCTATGAAATGCTGGCACCCCCAAATGTTAACACTCATGTTGCTTACTTACGTCTCTGGACAAATCTTAATTTAGACAACACTGTTTGGTGCTCACTCACTCACTGTCATCAATCTGTGGAGGGCCCCAGATCAAAAATTGTCATTCCAAAAACTTTTAATTCAGACATGACATGCAGAGATAAATCAATAACTTAATTTTACATTACATTTTCTTGATGTAAAATGTAGCAGTGTTGTCATTGTCATTTTAACCTTTGGAGAAAATGACAACTTCCTGTCAGTTAACTTGTAAAATGGATGCTTCCAATTTCTATCTCTCTTGCTTAATCAACAGTAGCGCCCAATCAGGAGCAGCTAAGGTCATCAAAAGACAAGACAGCTGCCTACACACAACACACACAAAAAAAGTTAATGTGAGCAATGTGAAGAGGCCTATTTAACCATCAAGACCAACAGAGCCTCTCAGAGAGTCACAATTAATTCAAAGGAGAGAAATTATATTGTCAAAACAAATGTTAACATATAATAACTTTATAATAGCTAGCTACCTTTTTATCGTTATATTAAAGGCTTGAGGCAACAATATTCAGATGAAAATGTGAAGATTTTTGATGCCTTGTAACAGAAAAAGAAATCCAGCCATATTTAAAACAGACACACTTTTACATGGACACATTTACACCATGAACACACAAGAGAAGCCTTTCAACGCAGGCAAACTGATATAAAGAATAGACACAAAAAACATTACGAGCAGGGTCATAACTGTCATTTGAGTTGCACAAGGTGCTGTCAAAAATTACTTCAATGGGTATACTGTGTGTCCTCTAAAGTGAGATAAATTTAATTGAAAAATAGTTTTTGATGGAACACTTCAAGTTATAAGTATTTCAACTGTAAATGTGTTTTTCCTTTTGTAGGCATGAATAGAAACAAAATTATGTGCCAACTGAAAACATATTGTACAATTTTTTTCCAAAACAATTCTGGATAGTTAAGAACATGATGTATCTTGAGATCTTAGCTTGTGTGTTTGGTCAAAAAAGTTTTTAAAAAATGTCAAAGAAATCTACAGATTCATGAGCAGTTAAAATTATTTTTTAGTGCATGGATCAGATTTCTTTTGTTTGGGATGTGAGGAACAAGAGTGGACACTGAGAAAGGAGCAAACCTTCACTCATTGATGTTATTCAACATTTTCAGCATATGTCACAAGCCATTTTAAGACTGTTTTTGTGGAAGTCATTCTTTTAAAAGAAGTGGTATTATCAAGTCAGCTTAGATTTTTGTCAGGGTTAGGACATATCTTTTCAAAATTACAAACAACTTACTGATACAGCTGAGCCTCTGCAGGCATTAATCTACTAAATACTCAGACTTGTCTCCTCATTTTTTAGTGTATCCATGTAAAACTTACCCATCTTCCATTTTAAATAATTAAAAATGAACCCTCTTCAAACTCAAATTTAGAAACCAAGACGTGAACTTCTCCACTGTGTAAAGAAGGAAAAAGCATTTCCTGTTTGCCATGGGAGTGTTTCATGAGCATGAGACATCACAGGAAAACTCTCAATACCGTTAAACCAAATGCTGCTCAACACCCATCTATCCCATTTGGAATGTAAAAGGCATACAATGCAAGCCCATGACCTTTGATCCTTCAGCTGGCACTGCAAGAAAAACTGACATCATTTTGTAAACAGTAAGACCTTGTGGGCTCAAGACAGTTAGCTGTCGGATGATGACAAGTTCTACATCTGCATACAAAGCAAAAGCCACATCACACAACATAACATAATCCAGAGATGCCACATGCTTCTCTGGGGCTGGGCTCACCTGAGATGAACTGACACAAAGTGGAAAAGTATGCTGTGTTGATGAGTCCACATTTCAAATTGTTGTGTCCTCCAAGCTTAAGAGGAAAAGGACAATCCAGATTGTTGGGTAACCTGAACATCTGTGAAGGCCCAATTACTGCTAAATGGTACACACAGGTTTTGGAGCAACATATGCTGCCATCCAAGCAACGTCATCTTCATTGATGCCCCGGGTTATTTTAGCCAGACATTTAGCCATTACAACAACTTTGTAATAAAAGAGTGTCAGGACAATACTGCACTGCCTGCAGTCCAGACCTGTCTCCCTAAAAATGTGATGCGCATCGTGAAGCGCAGAAAAACTGAGACCTTAGACTGTTGAGCAGCTGAGCAATTACATCAAGCAAGAATGGGTAGAATTCAACCTACAAAGCTTCACCATTTACTATTGTCAGTTCCTAATCATGTGTTGCTATATGGAAAGGTGATGTACACAGTGGTAAACATGCCCCTGTCCCAGCTTTTTTCAGAACATGTTGCAGGCATCAAATTCAAAACTAGTGCATATTTGCAGATATCAGTTAAGTTTATCATTTCTTGTTTGTGTTGTGTATTTAATCAAATATACTGTAGGTCAAAAAGAGAATTGCAAATCATTATTTTCTGTTTTTATTAAACACAACTTCATTAGAATTGGGAGTTGTATTATAAAGAATATATGCATATATTAAAAAAGTGATGATACAACTTCTACACACTTCCTTCAAGTTATTTTTTTTTCTTTTTGCCAAGAATGCGTATGTGTTTAGGCCTATTCATTCCCTATTTAACCATTAAAACCAAGAAGTTTATATCCATTCTGAAACTGAGCAATACCTCTTTGAGTGTGTTTCTTGACTCCACTCGGGTACAAATTGGCTCCAAGGAAAGGCTGGGAAGCACTGGACTGGATGTTCTCCTTTATTCTGCTGCAGGTTTTCTTCTCCAGATCTGTTTACAAAACACATTCACAATATATTGCAATTCATCTGTTGTCATGTCTGAATTGCTGCTGTATTATACCATGCAGCAGCATGGTATAATATATATATATATAGTTTAATTTGCGATAGAAAAGAAGGTGGAAAAAGGTGGACATGTTTTCAAGAAAAGGAGTCAAAGAAATGTTAATAATGTATTGCAATAACAAATGGAGATTGACTGGATAGATTTTGGATACAAGAAACTGAACATGTTTTAGCAAAAAACTCAAACACTGAACTTAGAACAAAGAGAGCTCCATAGGAATGGATTTAAAGTAAGAAACTGTGAACGAAAACACGACAGGCAGTGAAACAGCAAGGCAAGCCTGCAGGAGAAGAGAAGGAGACAACAAGAGGTGAAACATTAAACAGAGAACTTTCATCTGGAAACTGAAGGAGCTGAAGCAGCAGAGGGATACACGGTGCGATGTAAAGAAAAAAGAAGAAGAAATCGAAAGGATGAAAGACACGAAACGGGAGAGGGGTGGCGTGCATGGATGTGTGTATGTAGAAGTGTGTGTGTGTGTGTGTATCAGAGATCCTGTATGAGCCGTGTGGAGCACAGGCTGCATGGCTGAGCAATTCCTGTCCAGTTGGCTGGTTGTCTGTGAGTGTGTACGGTAGGGGGTCCCAGGGAGAGCTTTGATCATTACAGAGTGTGACAGAAGAATTCTGACAGAGAGGTAACCCCCCAACCCAACACACACACACCGAACCAGTAACCACATCACCATGACCACTAATGTTAGCCCTGCACACAGACAGAGGTGGAGATGTGGCACAAGATGGACCTAAAGTAAGTTCACTGTCTTTGGTATGACTGGGAACCATCTGCTCTATCTGACCATTTCTGCTGCATCCCCTAAGTGTTGTTGAAAACAACATTAGCAAATAACAGGTGTTCCCTCTTGGACTTGAACTTTTGGTATGCTATCTGTGTGTTAAAAACCTCAAAGATTTGCTGTCCTAAAGAATAACCCAAGATTTACCTCTAAAACAATATGGGCCCTATCATCAGTGCAAAGCGTTTTTACATGAGGCGTAGATGCCTCCAGCCAAGGTTTCCTAAAAGAGGGGATAAGGGGGAATGCTTTCTGGGGCTCAACTGCAAAGGGGGGTTCATGGAGGTCAGCAAAGAAATACCACAACAATGCCAGGCCAAGAGCAAGAGGTGGATGGATGAAGCGCACATGTTCATATGTATCAATCTAATAATTGAGGAGGCACATTCTTTATGCCTTTCAGGGGCCCAACCATTTCTCTGGACAGGCCTGTCTCAAGCACACATAATACTCTTTTAGAAACAAGAAAAAAAACACATGCATGTTTAAATATTTTCTCAAAACACTGAGCTACATTTCTAATATTTGTGTGCATACAAATAAATCTCAATGATTATTATGCTCACAGCTGTTAAAACAGGCTGACTAGTGTGTTTTTCTATGCAGTAGAGGATATCAACAAAGGGTTCATGGGGGAAAAGGAGGTCAACAGGTACTTAATGAACAGTTTAAAGCTTTATCATATACATAAACCTGCCTGATCGTGTTGATTTTTAACTAAGGTTTGAATGAGTCCTGAGGTTTTGGTTTAAAGGTGCTGAGGAGAATTTATTACCAGCGACATTAAGACTCTGCTACCCATGAGCACGCGCGGCGACTGTCGTAATGCTGCGTTCCAGTAACCTCGGAACTGGGAGTGACATCATCTCCGACTTATCGGTGTTCCAGTTGAAGTCAGAAAAAAACATGCCGATCTACCAGGCTGTTGTTAGCTGTTGTTAGCACGCCCTGTGTTGTTGTTCACAAATATCACATGAAGAATGTGATTAGCACTATGGCAGCATTTTTGAAAATATTAGTCTAACAATACCATGTATACAGCTGATCTAGAGCGACACACCCCAGTCAGAAGTGCAAATAAATTGATTATTACAGGAGCTAAATAACTGTTCACACTGGGGGCATCCATCTTTGATTGTCAACTCGGGGGTGGCGAGGTTTCACCGAGTTCCCAGCAGGAAATTCCGACTTCGGGGGACGTTCCAGTTGCAGTTTCCTACTCGGAACCCGGAAATTCCCACTTCTGACTACAACTGGAACGCACCAAAAGACGTGACCCAAGCCAAAGCGTGTGTTTGTTGTGATGCTAATAAATGCAGCTCAGACCTTCCTCAGAACTCTGCATTGCTTTACATCTTTTTTTTAACAACTCACAGGATGCAAAGCGACGAGGTAATGTACCTCTTTCTAGTTATGTAGCGGTAGTTTTTGATGTGTGACAACAAGCAATTTTTGGAAAACTTATGACTGTAGTTTTGTAGCTGGCTGTCCGACCCAACCACTTAGCTAAAGAATGGCATTTAAAGATACTGTAAAACTCATCTTAAAGTGTGTATTTCGATTAGGCATATATCTACAAGTGAGACTTTTTTGTAATTACTTAGAAACTCCTCACAGCCTCTTTAAGCTCCTGTGGAAGTGTCTGACTTATCATTGGGCTCATCTCTTGTACTCTGGATGCTTCCATTAAAAAAAAAAAAACATTTAAACTGAGCATTAACATATTTCATCTAGTGTTCTGTGGAGAAGTGGCACAATAAAAGCAGAGAATTAGATAAACAATCAAAAATTCTGACCAAATAACTACACTTTCTGGGTTAGTAGCAAAATGTAAGTTGTCCAGCGCAAACTGCTTTAAAGGGAATGAGAACCTAACACTCTGATTGGTTTGATCTATGGCACAACCAAAACATGTTAACAAAGGCACATAATCATTTTCCTTTGAGCCCTGCACCTGACTTTAAACTAGAATATGTGCTCTCAAATGTGGGAAATATAGACAGACACACCCCCACATGCTGTGCACCCCATGAATCAGTCAGCCTGCCTCACGCTGTCAGAATACGGCCCAATATATTATAGGAATCAATTACTTTAATCAGATAAGATTAAGAACTGTATGTGGCTGACTAATGATTTTTGGTCATCAGAAAGTTGGGGTTGACAGGACTAAACAGGAGGCACAGTGGTGCACTTAAGCCTCTTTTCCACAGAGCTGTCTGCTTTGGTTCTGTATGTGTGTGCTGATTTCAGTTTGGTACAGTTTGGAGCAGTAGACCCTGATCTTGTTTGCCAGTTGTACCTTCACTTAAAGGTGGAGATGAGAGGAAGAGAGGGTTGTGTCAGCCACATATTTGCAAAACATCACAGCAGTAGGAAGCAGTGTTCTGAAGTAGATCGTGATTTTAAAGAAAGACCAACAATTGAGTATTTCTAGCACTCAAGGGCTCTGTAGAGCATTGTTTCATACATTCTTTACAGCAACAGCAGTGAATAAATCACTCTTGATCGACGACTGACTGTCGTTGTTGTGCTTTGTTGTCTTATGTTCCTGCTTGCTGTCAAAGCACTTTGTAAACCAATGTTTTAAAAGTGCTATCCAAATAAAGTTTATTATTATTATATAACATGTCGCAGCATGTATATTTGTTTGAGCTGTGGGAATGGGAATAGGAATTAACAATTTTTGTGACCAATCGACAGACTAAACACATTTTATCCACTCTTTAGGAGTGAACTGGAACACTCTGAAGAGGTGCCAAAATGTGGGACGGCACATGTCAGTTCTTTGGGTTCCTTTTCTCCGTACTGGATAGTGAAAACTCTTGTTATTACATACCATGTTGAGCTGAGCAAAGCTGAACTGAACTGAACCACACTGCTTGATGAAAACACAGCATATGTCAGCCCTGTGTTTGGCTGGTGTTCAGTCTGGAGTGTAGCCTGCCTCTCGCCCAATGTCTCTCACTAGGATAGGCTCCACCACCCACTACCCTGACAGAGATAATGGATAGATGGATGGACACTACACATCCGTAGCCATTGTTGACAGGATATCATTTGTACAGGGAGTGAAGAGTGAGGCTTCTTGGAAGCAAGTCAAGCTCACCAGGGTTCAGATAAGACCTGCATCCTCTTTGACTGAACACAAACTTTCATTTATTTTATGGCCTTTAAGTAGCCTTGGCAGTCAAGGGGATTAGTGGTAATTAAATCCACCACACACAGCAACAAATCATTTTATCAGTGTTACCTGTGCAGTGACATTGTTGAATAGCTTATTCAAAGTACCATAGCCATTAATATGCTGCTGCAACAGCTTTCACTCCTCTGGTAAAGCTTTTCACAAGATTTTGTAATCTGGCTGCAGGGATTTGTTCCCATTCAGCAGTAAGAGTATTAGTGGAGTCAGCCACCGTTATGTTGGACAAAAAGGCCCGGCTCACAGTCGACAGACTCAAAATGAACATTGATTCTTAGAGTGTTTGCCTTAAACTAACAGACAGATATTAGCACTCATGTCACATACGTGTTCTTTAGACAAAGAGACTTCTGACATTTATTCCATAGGTGTTCCTGCTGTGGCCACGCTCAGACTGGTTTTGAGTTGTCTTATCGTTGATACACTCCTCCACACATTGATCACCTTGCAACCTTGTGTACTTTTAGGGGATTTAGCTTCACAAATCACATCTCAAAATGCAAACTAGCAGAACACATGTTGTTGCACCCTGTCAGTCTGTTTGTGTTTATGCTGACTACCCTGTGACCTGGAAGGCGTAACAGGGAGCAAGCTCAAAGTGTCACGACTTTCTTTGAGTAAGCTGGCTCGACAAAGCTTTGAGCTGCACTTGGAGACACTGGGTACCACAGAGCTGGTTACAAACTTGAATTGTAAGATCAGACTTTCTGCTCAAAGCTTTGTATGGGCTCAGTTACCGTAAGAACTCTGCAGCAAATTGCCTCCAGTCTCTTCAGTCAGTCAGTTTTCACATCCTGTGCATCTATCCATCTTCAGCACATGCTGGATGATGGTAAGTCTGTTTTCATTTGGATGCTGCTGCAATCCCCTGTCAAGCCCTCACGTCTTCCAAAATGATTTACCCAAACAGTAATGCTCTTGTTTCCCAGGTAATTTCAAAATACATTGAAAAACTATTGATGAAGGAGCAAATCAACTTTTGGCAGGCAATGTGACCTGTTCTTTACCGAGCTACCACACTATGTCTGTCCTTTATGAAGTTGTAGTTCTTTCATGAACCTTGAACACACCCACTTGGACACGCTTCAAGTGGGCGAGGACATGCACCTTCAGTCAGAGCAAACCTGCAGTGCAAAAGGGTTGACACGCTGGTGGACTATTACATATGGCTATTAAAAAACAAGGTAAATATTAAACTTCAGTTCTTTTAAGCATATGCATACTGCAGTTTCTTTCTCCTTCAGTCTCCTCCCCTTCAGCATCAATACATCACTGCAGTCTGGTCTTCCACCGACCAATGCAGTGCTGCAGGTCTTCAGAACCTTAATTTTTCCTTTCTATACTTCTTACACAGACTCGAAACATGCTTTTAGGAGCATAGATTTGATCTTAGGAAAGGTAAAAGTCACACATTGCGGAATTAGATAAAAAGGGAGGATGACCAAGCACTGGGATTTGTTTTCAGGCCATGAACTGCTTTACAGAGAAAGCAGTGAGTGCTGGCACATTTTATTTGATGAAGAATTAAACCATCTTTGGTTTCTTTCTACAGACTTTCCCCACAGCATGTCAAATTTGAATTGTTGAATCTTGACTGGGGTGTTTTCTTCGTCCTTGGTGACAATTGAGTTTTCTAATGCAATGTCTCAGGATCATATTAGAAGATCTAAGTTTCACTGTATATAATCCCTCCTAAAATATTTGGGTTACATTGTATTTGAATTCACTTTTGCTGAACTGTCTCTTTATCAGTGAAGACCGTTTCTGGGATTATCCTTACACCGAGTCATTGATCATTTCCTACAATTTTGTTCAATTTGTTTAAAGTTTTCAGGAGACACCCAGGTCATTTATGATCTTGGACATCCTCTCTGTCCCCACAAAAAATTTTGTGGCATTAAAACACACATACCCCTATACATCTCAGTTAATGTATGAAAATATCTTGCTGCTGTTTGTTCTGTTTCACCAAAACATTTCAAGGTAATGCACTGCTCAACTTTTAAGCTTCTGATGCCTGAGTAGAAAAATATGCACTCAATAGCTAAATGTGAAGACATAACTTATTGAAAACTTGTGGTAGTTGCACGTGAATACCCAACCTGCAGAAATGGACAGTTTTATCCTCATAAGTGTAGTCACATTATTTAATAGCCATACCTCATATGTGGAAATGTGAGGTTAGTCAAAAGGTGTCATAGACCAATAAAAAATGGAAAATCAAACTAATAAAATGCATTTTTGTATTATGTCAAATAACACAATAAGACTTTGCAATGGCATTTACACACGAAGCAGGGCTTGATCATAGTCTTTGAAAGAGACCCAACATTTATCTGCCTTTTCTTCACCTATACTATTAAATATACTTTTGACACAGTGAAACTTAAGGCAAAACTAGGCCTCATTGCTGCTGGCCACCTGCTAGGAAAATATTCATGGAAAAACAGAAGGAGAGAAAAAGTGAGAATGAAACAAAAAATAGACCCACAGACATGTGAACATCTCAGTTCAGCATTACACCTCGTAAAATTTTGTGGCTGATGTAGCGAAGCTCAAAAATCATTGATTCAGGTCAGTAGGGAGACAGAGAACGCAGTAATCACTACAGCCCTGAGGTTAACAAAAAGCAGCATTCTGGTGGTGACAGATATTAAAAGTGACTGTTCAAATCTCGCCTCTAGTTTTTCTTTGAGGAACAGACCTGATCTTGTCCTCAACATGCAGATTTCTCTCACCTCACAGCATCACTATAGCAGGTTGTTGCATCACATCAGTTTCATTTGTTTACATCAGCCTCCATTAAAAGCATGTGAGGTTAGGGGGTTATCGATCATATCGATTTGCAAAAAATCAACACATAATGATAAAAATGATTCTGATAACAAAAATATGTTCACATGATTGGAGTATAGTCATTTAAAACAAATTAAGTGGCCCTGTTCACATTTTAAAGTAAAGACATTTTGTACTGAAGGTCTAATCATTCAGACAAGTTGCAAGCCTATTTTAAAATCCCTCATAGTTTTTTTAGAGTACGCCAGATGGACAAATACGAAATTGTTAACCTTACAGAGGTACATAATCACCATGGTTTTACTTTTGCATACAAATGGATTAGTTTTAGAAAAGAGCAGCATAAATAAACTAGAAGTTCTTTGTCTACAACATTTCTTGAAAATGTAGTCAAGATCCATTGAAAACTTAATGAGTTACTGACCTAAATGTGAAAAACTGCCATGGAAAATTCTTTATAAGTCACACTATTAACTTTATGAAAGGTATTAGCTGGCAAAGCTCTGATAACATAAACACATTGGATGGATATTGGCTGTATGATGATTGCCAGACATTTTCATTTTCATTTTGTCATGCATGATATGTAAGAAGTTTCGGACTAATGGTGCAGGTGCAATTACATATAAGTCACATGTTTACTCACTACATACTGATACGTTAAAAAATAAAAACACAAATCATCTTTTACTGTGAGTTGAGTGCTTACTTTTGCCAAAATAGACTGAAAAATGGAAACAAGTTACTCTCCCTGTGTAAATGGCCATTTATCTCCATAAAAAAAGAATATGGGATGGACAAGATAAACATAGTATGGTTACACTAATCGTTCATGCATTTAAAGTAAAAGCTCAGTTTGGCATTTCCGTGGGGAGGGAGAGGAGCATGGCAGAGAGAAATTGAGAACCAGTCAACCAGTTTGTATGTCTAATGGGCTACATGGCCATGCAGCAGGTAGAGCTATCCTCTGACTTCTCTTCTAACGCTGCTCTTCGAAGGCTTCTCTGAGAAGTCAGAATTCAATCAAGAAGAACATTTAACTACTAAAACTCTTTTTTATCCTGTCAGGTAAGCAGGTTAAAAAAACTATAATTTGACACATTATTCAATAAACTATAGTTTGCTATAGAATGTTTTCTGTAGTTTTGTATGACATCAAAATTGATCATGAATACAATCACATATTTTTTTAGTATTAAAATGTCAGTTTGGTTAAAAAACTTTTAACACTGGTGTATTAACCATAATAAAACAAAATGATTTTTGTAATTGCTGTTAATTTAGGGCAGCTGTGGCATAAACCTTACAATGAATGATGGTTTAAGAAATTTGCTAAGCACTGTTTGTTAAGAATATATGTTTTTAGATATGTGTTTATAAAAATATGCATATATGTGCATCTTTAAAATCAGGAGTATGGCTCACGCTGCTTTTTTGTAAAGTGTCTTTAAATAACATTACACACATCACACTATGCAGATTGATTGATTGATTATTTGAGCAAAACAGATTGCCACCTTTTAACCTGTGCTTATTTGCCACATTGCAGCACAGCCATTTAATTCTCCAAAGTTCTTTGAAAGTGCCCCTGAGAAGGACCAGAAGCGACACTTAAGGCGATCAAATCATCAGACCCTGTGAAAATACCAGCCCACACACACACATTCAGTCCAATAATAGAACATTAATTTCACAATTTATTTTGTCTCTAGTCGCCGGCCTGCCAGTCCTTCAGGTGTTTTCATTCAGGTTCAGGCTTCTCAGACACTCCGTGAACTGGTAATTAGTTTCCCCTGGCTCTCTGTCTCACAGCCTCAGAGTGTGTGTGAGCCTGTGTGTGTATGTGTGAGTCACATCCAGACAGAAATCAATTTCAGGCGGAGATCTATCAGCTTTTGTAGCCAGCGATCCAATCATCAAATAATGCATCTGATATCACGCTGTCGAGGTGGTCTGTTCAGGGAATGATTCACTCGCCCTCTCTCTCTCTTCCTTGTTCACTTTCTCATTCTTTCCCTCTCTCTTTTCAATTCTTGTCGCCAACACCCACACACCTGCAGCACCTCACACCCTCTGCCATACACACGGGGCAGGGTGATGGATGATATTTGGAAACACATCTTCACCTCGATATAATCAGAGGAAAAACCCTCCTTCGCATTCTTTTACACTGTTAGATATCAGCGGTCTGAGATGTGCTCAGCGTGACGGGGATATTTTTAGAGAAGTGATTTAAGTTATTTCTCTTGTAAACATGCTTTGTCTACATCTTCCTCAGTGAGTGATTTTCTACATATTCCAATGTGATTCAGAACTTGGTCTAGCACTTTGAAAACTGATAAAAAAAATTCTTATGGTGATTATATGTTTGAGACGGTATGCCTGCACTTCTTTCTTATAACACGCTGCAGCTGCTTTTGCATGTAGCTCATTGAGAGGCTGTGTGTGTGTCTACCTCGTGTTTGATGCAGTCCATCTGCATTTTGTCTCAGACTAAAATTAAAATTGGAAAACAGTGGCTTAGTGGTAGAGTTGGTTGTCTTTGGACTACAGAGTAGAGGGTTTAGTCTTAGATCCCTTTATATATGCTTCCAAAGGCAAGACAGTGTTAGGTAGTGTAACTGTAGACATGTTATAAGCTAGATATTATTAGGGCTGCCACTTAACCTATGAATCAGACTCAATTGGTTTGCGAACATACATGCTATCATTTTACTATTTACCTCCCAAGGCTACACAGGTGGGCTGCATGTGATTGCATATCATATCCTCGCATCCTTGCATCCTTTTTGTCATGCCTCTTGGTGGGGACCTCACAGGGCTGAGCACTTGATGAGACACCACTGGATGGGTGGAAGGCCATCAAATGGGCCACAAGATTTGTTGCAGATAGCGTAAAATACAACAACGGAGACCCTGGACTGTTGAACAACTTAAGCTGTACATCAAGCAAGAATGGGAAAGAATTCCACCCAAAAAGCTTCAAAAATTGGTCTCCTCAGTTCCCAAACCTTTACTGAGTGTTGTTAAGGGGAAAGAGGATGTAACACAGTGGTAAAAATGCCCCTGTGCCAACTTTTTTTTGTGTGTGTGTTGCTGCCATTACATTCTAAGCTGATGATTATTTGCAAAAGAAATTAGAGTTTCTCAGTTCAAACATTAAATATCTTGTCTTTGCAGTGTATTCAATTGAATATAAGTTGAAAAGGATTTGCAAATCATTGTATTCTGTTTTTATTTACGATTCACACAACGTGCCAACTTCACTGGTTTTAGGTTTTGTAACATAAGAAAACAAGAAATGCTCGGTTTACAATGTTCTCTGAAAATTTCATAAAAATCCATTGAGAATTGATTGAGTTAATGACTTAAACCTGAAACTGTCCTATCTTTCAATGTTAACAAATCATTTAATACATTCCTGGTTATGCATCTGTATTCACATCACCATCAAATTCAAATCAAGTCTTCTTTGTGCCAGAAACAACATTCCCAGAAAGCTTCATCAGCTCAGTTCATACATTTCTGGAATTACATCCTGTTGATAACAAAGCAACAAATGAATTAACATACAAATGACAGAAAATACATAACCTCCTTGGCCTCAGTAAAAAAAAAAAAACACAATTCTGAAGTGTTCTCTTTGGAAAAGATCAAAGTGGGTGTCTGAAACATCAAGATTGGTCTTTAAATTGTCAAAAAAGGTTGAAACTTTTAAGTTGTAATGAATGTGACAGAAAAAAGAGGATTGCACACAGACACATACACACAGAATTTATTACCTCTCACAGAGTGCTCTCGGGGTACTTCAGGGACCTGCATGCTTCCCTCCGGGTGTTAACAGGCTTTCTTCCTGCTCCACTTGAGTTTGTGTGCATGTGTGTGTGTCTGTGTGTGAAGAGCTGTGTGTGTTTCTGCACTTCAGGCTGGAGTGTCACACACCTGCATCTTGGCATCATGTGTGTGTATTTTTATGTAAATGTCATTTTTGTGTGTAGCCAAGCAGCAACGTGGTGTGCCAGCTGCATTCACTAACACTGTGCATATTTACTGGATAGAGTGTGTGTGTTTGTGTGTGTGTGCATGTGTGTCTTGGGAGCTAAACATTGATGTCAAAATGCATTGAGACAAACAGCCTCTCCCACTGTGACGTTGTCATGGTTACCACATGAAGACACAATGCTGTAAATATCTCTATTTGCCATCAGTTGAACACATACACACCAGTGAGAGACATATGGTATACACACATACACAACCACACTCATTTTGTCTCTCATTTGCTAATTTGGTTCAACACACATAAACACACAATTACATTTGCACATCTTCATCTTTTGAGGCACAGGCACGTTCTTCACAGCCCTTCTAAGGATGTGTATATGTGAGCACATCTCTGTCAGACAACACAAACAATTATCTTTTTATCCCAGAGAATTATCATTCACTCATTTACACACATCACTACGTCTCTCACTTCATTGGCTGCCATCTCTCGCTCTCCTTCAGAAGAAAGGTCAGTTCTCACCAGGAGACCAACCGGCCTGTTAGAGAGAGATATAGAAGGTGGGGAAATGATGGAAAACAGCCCCAAATAAGAACACAATTTGCTCTTGAAAATGTTTCAGATGGTTTGAATATCAACGTCCCACCATCCTGGTTTGGCAAAACAACAGAAAAGAAGGTAAGTATTCTAATAAAGGTGTTTAGTGAGCTGTGTTTGTAGAAAACCTGAAGTTATCATGTTGGACTCTGGCCATTGTTTGATGAATCAGATCCAGACATTGTGTGGAAGTGCCCTTTAACACACGTAGCACACAGCAGGAGATTGTCCGGGTCAAATAAATTCACAGCTACTTAAATTACCTAAATGACTTGTCTCTTTGGTGCTCACTAACCTTCAAATTTGGTACATAACACACACTTTAACTATGACTTCTTTTCTCATAAGAAATAGGCTGCATCCCTTGTTATCATTACAGGATACAAGACAAGATATGGATCACTTCCAGATATGTGACTAACATGATGTAAGCTCTGAAGTAGCACTGTTGTCAACAGATAAATGCATTTTAGCTGATAATTACCACAGAGATGTATTTTTCAGCTAATAAAGTAACAGAGAGTATCATTTATACAAAACAAAAATGTCTTTGAGTCCACTAGATGAGTCTGGACACCTTAATAAGATACACAAACACGGAAATGAGCGTAGAGTGGACTCAATTAGCCAGTACTATCAGCTCAGGAGGGATCAAAAGAGGAAAAACAACCACTGCAAGCAAGATCATGTGGCAATCATTCTAGGGTTTATGAAAGCTGTTTGTTAGTGATACATGAGGAGACTTTTATGCACTTGAGCACTAACAGAAAAATATCTGCTGATGGAAACTGAGTGACCGAAGGTATGCAGGTTACCTGTTGATACAGGTGTATACATTTTGGGCTAATGTTGTCAAATTCAGTGAAGCACCAAGATGATTTGCTAAAAACACTTCAGGATGTTTCAGGAACAGAGGACATCAGCAGCAGAGTTTGTTAATCGGCAGTCAATAGAAGTCATAATGGAGATCCGTGATACTTGATCAAACAGAAATAGAGTTTTTTTTACTTAAAAGACAAACCAGATGGGCCGAGAGAAAGTTTTTTCTTCAAAGCAAGTATTTGACTTACACTTAATGTTTACTTTATAAGGGCACAGCCATTTTTTTGACAAGTTTTGCGAGTGTGTTAGCCCACTAAGTGCTCCTGTTGTAAATGAAAGCTTAAGCTTCATAAAATCACTTGCAGATATATAAAAATGAGATTTCAAGCCTTGTTAGAATGGTTCACCACACAGCAGTAAATGATTATAGTTCAACTGGTAGGTTTAAGTTCACCAGGGGGACATTTTTATTTATCTAACTTAGAAGTACATTATGTTTCATGCTGGACACCATTGTTTTTGAAGTCCAGTCAAAATGCATTTGACAGCACATGAAAGTAGTCAATGTATGATGGAAACTACACAAACATTTCTGCATGATCATCCCCACACATCCTGTATGTTGATTCAGCAAGTTGCTTGTGCACATAGTCCAGAATTAACACAACGCAAATGCAAGCTTCAGTTTGCACATCAATCGTAGGATCAGTAAAGAGGCAGAGGAGAAATGACAGATTAATCGCAGCAGCAGAAACAACTCTACCAGAAAGTATAAAGAAAAGCTGATAAGACAAAGATAATTGACATCTAAGTTCAATGTGAGATCATGCAGACACAAACATGACTGGTTATCTGGCTAATGACGTATGACTTCTCCCTCAGAAGTCAGGAAACAAACAATAATAATAAGTTTGGTGCACTAATTTGACTGGTGACGCCATGGATGACTTTGTCCATTGATGTTTGTATATTAGCTTCATTTTCTTGGCTTTGTTTTCTCACATATAAACTAATGAAGTATTCTTCCATACAATGACTAATAAAATGCTTGTACTAATTTCCCCTAAGTGTCCTCTGCTTGACAGGGGAAAAATGTAACAATGAGAAACAAAGAAAAGAAAGAAAACAGTATCAATCCCCAGGTCTAAACTAATGGAAAGCACTTACTTCAGAGAGTAATATTCCTCAGAATTTCTTCTGCATGGATAAATGTCCAAATAGTGTGTTTGTATTGTCAAACAAAAAAGCACAGCTGAAGCTTCTGTTATCACAGTTTGAGGCTTTGAATCTCACTCTGAAGTACAGCTTCTTTTTGACAACCACAATTTTCTGATTTCCAAAATATAATTGGTAAAAACCAAAACCTGCTGATTTTATGCAAATGAGAAAAGTGAAAGTCAGAAAAAGGATACTCAACAACTTTTAACTCTATTGAACAGCACAAAACAACATTTACCTGATACAAGCACTACATTGGCCAGGTGTGTTTCTGGAATGAATATGAAGTGGTTTTTTTTTTCTGATTTAGTAAAACGCTTTAGAATAGAAGGATTACATTCACATTTTAAAAAAAGCCAGCTAAAAAGATTTGAATAAAATAGAAACGTGGGCAGCATGGTGGTGCAGCAGGAAGTGCATGTGCCCAACAGCAATTAGGCTGCTGGCTCAATCCCCGCGCCGGTAAGGGCCTCTCTGTGTGGAGTTTGCATGTTCTCCTTGGGCACTAGGGCTCCCACAGACCAAAAACATGCTCATTTGGTTGATTGGTGACTTTAAACTGCCCTTAAGTATGAGTTTGAGAATGATTTGTTGTCTGTCTCTCTATGTGGCCCTATGATAGGCTAGAGATGTACGGATGGGTGTTGAGTGAAACATTTATGATCACATTTTTTGATATTTAAATTTATTTTTAGAGCCTTGCAAAGTTTCTAATATTTTACACATCTCAGTCTTTAGTCAACATGCTCCATGAGCATAGCACTCTGCAAAGCACTTCCATCTGAAATTTCTGAGTCCTGATTCACATCAACAACAAAATTGAATTAACTCAACTGGAAATGTTACGAAAACCTGAAAAGTATAAGCTTTTTTTTTAGCAAAAGTGTGGAAAGCTGCCCTGTCTTACAATGTTAATAAATCTCTAAAAAATGCTGGATCCACATTTGGGTTTGGATCACTTCCAAAATTTAACCACTTCTTCCTTGTGCAGTGAATGGCATTCTCTTAAATTGCATCAAAATCCGTGAGGGTTTGAGTGATCATTTTTTACAAAGTAACAAATGCCAGCAAGAACAAAACCTCCTTGGTGAAGAAAATACCAGTGCTCTGAGAGGCAAGGGATTTTCTGACACTATTTACCCTACCTAACTATGTCGTATTGTTAAGTAATTCTTGACAACATTCTAGGACTTACATCTGAATTGAGATCACAATCAAAATCTAACAAATGATGGCAAAAACCCTGCCTCCTAGGTGTAGGTAATATGCTTAATCAGTTGGTTTCATTATGTGATGAAATACAGTTTGTTTTATATGGCTTTGTTAAATACTTGATCTAAATCCTGTTCTTCCTGTGTAATAGACCATAAATGTGAACACAGGCTGACCACAGACTCTGAGGACAAGCCCTGCTACCATAATTTCCATTGAAAAGTTGCAACAATCCACTGACAGCCTTTTTATTTAAGATAAGAAAAGGAAAGGGAAATGAAGAGAAAAACATCAGTGCAGAAAAGAGAGTGCAGTGTAGAGACATAAATGAGCTAGAATATGAAGATACAGAGAGAAATGGGCAGAGTAGTTAATATAGGCAAAAACTTTAATGGCCACTAAAATGGCTGTTGTGGTAAAGACAGGTAAATTCATAAATATAAAATAAGTCAGCTTGCAGAAACTACAAAAGTATCTGTTGGGAAATCTAGCTTTTGTTGCATCACATAGCCAGTTCAAAAGTTACAAACATATGAAGTGCATTGGAATGTGAATCAGAGCAGATAATTTATCATTGTAAAGGTCACGTTATGCAAAATGTATTCTATACCAAAAAAATGTGTCCATAGCCCATCTACAACCTCCCTGCCTTTACTTAATTATCACTTAATCCATAACCAAGACTCATAAGAACAGCTTAGTGTCTTCTACTGCTGTACTTAGGTGAGTCTGTACTTGCTGTAACCCATTTCTTGTTCTGACAGGAGTGACACCTGGTGTGCTACTTTGCTGCTGTAGCCCATTTGCTTCAAGGTGGTCTTTCAAAAATTGCTGGATCTGTGTTCAGATTTGGATCATCACCAATCTAGTTATATAACAAATTTTAATCCCTTCTTTCTTGTGTCAAGCCCAACATCCCCTGACAATGTCATCAAAATCTGAGCGTGACTTCTTGAGTGATCTTGCTAACAGACAGATGGATAAACAAAGAAATGCCAGCAAAAACATGTCCTCCTTGTGTGGAAGTAAAAATACATGTAGAATACAGGGATTACATTAGTGTGATAGAACATATTCATTTTTATGTGACCTGCACTGTAATACTTTCTCTCTACACCTTAAACAAAGGTGCCCTCCTGAGCACACTTTTTGAATTGGCTGTTACTTGCCTCTCTTAAAAGGGCTGCAACAGTTGCCTCCTGCACAATGCTTTTGTTTGCTTATTATCATATTACTTTGGAAACAAGCTTTTCCACTATAACCAAATCAATCAATCAATGCATGTAAAGTGAAGAACGCTTATTTCCTGATACATTTTAAAGGAGGCTTTATTCATCCTGGAGCTTTATGTATAACACAAAGTTTCTTTTTGGCTTGATGATGAGCAGGTCCTGTCAGTTTGTTGAGCTGCAGGCAAAACAACAACTTCATGCTGAGAGTGATTGACATGTCAGACAAGTCAGTACTCTGACTTGCAGTGCACCTGTGACTATTTTTCTACTGGCCAAATATAATAACAGCCTTGGCAACCACAATGATTGACAAGTACATGGAAAAACAGTGATGGTCATGCTACTTATGAAATGTTGTGAGCTTAGCTTCAAGTTGCTCTTGAAAATCATATTCAATGCAAAAGGTGCTGCGACCCCTGAGAAAAGAAGCAAGCTGAGTTACAACAACAAATCTAAGTTATTCAAATCTCTTTTATGATAATCTTTGTCATTATTAACCATAAGAAATCAATCCTTAACAGACATATATCTATATTATACATTATATTGACACATATATGGACATACATAAACATGCATCAATTCTTTCAGACCAAAAATCCACCACAAGTAAAGCGCTGTGCCACAACTGTCAATAGTTACAGTCAGACAATTGGACTTGTGTCATAGGGACTTGGACTCCAGTCAACTGGAGTCGCTAATGAGATGACTTGCAACTCGACTCGGACTCAGGAGGTAAAAACTCAAGACTCGACTTGGACTAGGGAGAAAATGTCTCCAGACTTGACCTGACTTGAGACAACATGATTCTGAAAATTGCACGCACTCAGGCTTTACATGAAGAGCTAGGCAGGAGATACTGTATATGCTGCTCTTTCCTTTTAGGTTCACTTTATTAATGCTCCGTTCACGGTACACTTGTCCATCACCTATTATTGTCCCGCATACGACACAGTACTACACACATACGTTCCTACCACACACCTGCTTCTGCTACAGTGATGATCAGTGGGCAAGGTGCACGGGACGCGGGTTTCAAAATGGCAACCGCTATGTCTTCTGTGCCCAAAGTTATTTTCTTTGCATATAAAGACTTTCAATCAGATGGAAAATGAAAACACGCTAAGTGCACAACCTGCAGCACTTCGATAAGTGAAAAAGAGGGCACAGCATCAAACTTTATCTGCCACCTGAGGCCACATCAGGCCAAGTGAGTGAAACCTGCAAACGTTAGCCAGGTAGCTAACGTTCCTGCCATAGGTCAATATGGCAGGAACATTAGCCTGACCTGTGGTCAATACGAAGCTAGCAAAGCTAACATTAGTAAAAAGGGTGTATGTGTGTTGTATGTGTGGGAAGATAAGGTTTCTATCTTCAAGATAAAAATCTGAGTGCTTTTTGGGTGGACTGGGGAACAATGGTGAGGGACTCGACCCGTCATAACCTGTGACTCGACTCAAGTTGACTTTACAAAACCTTTGACTCGACTTGACTCGACTTGCCCACATCAGAAAAAACTTGGAACTTGCTTGAGACTCAGATCAAATGACTTGAGACTTGCTTGGGACTCGGTTCGGAGGGACTTGGGCAATTGTCTGGTCATAATGGCAAGAAAAAAACTCTGATCACAGACTGATTGCTCTTTTTGTGGCACCTATCGGTTATCTGAGCAATAATCCTTTTGGTCAACTAAAAAATCATCCTTATTGTCATGTGACAGCAGTAATGAGACCACTGATTGATAGTATTAAATCCATCAGGTTTCATGTGCATGTCATTTAATGTACTAAATTTATTTATTTAATGAGTATTAAAAATCATGTTTTATGGCTCAACAGTCTGATACACAGCCCTTCACTTTGAATACCAAATCAAACTAACAATTTATCCAATAAAAGCATGAGGTAGCTTATTTTACCTCATTATTTCCCCATGGTCCTGACTCCAATGCTCAGATATCAACTTCTCTGCTGATTTAACATCAAATTTGCTCTTCTTCTCAGCTTGGGCTCTATGGTTGTCAATTAAAATATTGATGGCTGGTGGTTAAAGACTGCAAAGGTGATGGTTAAGTCAACACTTTGTCTTGTTTTCAATTTCAACAATCGAGGATTCATAAATGCACTGTTAAACATTTTTTATTACCATGTAATGATGTCTATGAAACAATTTCTTCTATAGTACTTTGCTTAAGCAAGAGCTGTTTCATTTTCATCTATTCGATCTATAAGTCCGACTGGTGTTACGGTTGAATTTGTGGCTATTTCTTTTTTTAGCGGGTGTTTTGACTTGATATTTCATTATTTAGATTTTAATCTGAGCTATATTTAAATGATCCTAATCAAATTCTGTAATTTAAAAGCATTCATGGGGACTCATATAAGCTTTAACATGTGTTGATACCATGGCAACCACAGACACAAGCAGCCATGGGTCACCAGTCCACACAGTCATTTAAAGACATAGTTCTTTTTTTTTTTGACGTGAGGTTGTATGAGCTCCATATAGCCGCTAAGTACATAGATGCAGTAGAAGGTTATCTCCTCTCCCTCAGAAAACCACAGTCTGTAAGAGAGTCAAAATCCATCCCATCAAAAAATAAGATCACAGTTTAAGAGTACGCTACATATGCATGTTTTTAAGCGCATTAACTTTTCTTAAACATAACATTTATCTGGAGCTAACCAACTCATACAAATCATGTATTCCTCCGCGCAGCGCTGCCGCAAGCCCCTGAATCACCCCTCCTCACTCCCAGCTGTTGTAAACATAACAAGCTAGTGGCTTCAGATGCCGGTTGTAGTCACATGTAACTTTAATTACCTCTGCCAAGGAGGTTACGTTTTTGGGAGAGTCTGTTTGTTTGTCTGTCTGTGAACAAAATAACTCAAAAAGTTATGGATGGATTTTGATGAAATTTTCAGGAAATGTTCAGCATAGGAAAAGGAAGAAGTGATTCAGTTTTGGTGTTGATCTGTATCACCATCTAGATCCTCCATGACGAAAAATGTGATTTCGTGAATAACTACTGTACTAAAATAGATATCATTATGAAACCAATTGCTAATGGTATGTTTTCATGGTCAAGGAATCTAAATATTTACATGAAATAAAGGTAGGACTAATATTTATGGTAAAAATCACAATATGGGAGAGGACTGTGGTGCTGGCGGAGGTCTGCGCTCTCCGAGTGCTTTTTGAGTTAAGTATTGTAATTCTTTTGTTCTGAGTCTTAGCAATGTGAGGAGGAGAAAACGTGGGAAATCATAAATGAGTGGTTATGACAGTGACCATGAAGTTCCATTCAATTGAAAGTCAAGAGGATATCTGTATGAACCGGAGTTCCTTGAGAAGAGCTGCTGCAGATGGAGACTGGACAGGCCGAAAGAAGTACAGAGGAAACATTGGTAGAAACTGGACATCAAGAAAGAGTCAGAATAGATACACAGATACACAGTGGTGCAAGTTTATGAACTGCGACTCAATGCCCATGGACCCCAAGTGCGACTGCTGCCACGAGTGGATCCTGGTTACAGACCAACTTCAAGATCTGTCTGAGTCAGAGGACACTGGTGACTCTCACACCGTCTGTATCACTCATCAAACAGATTTTCCTGTTCTACTAAATCCTGGAGTTTTGTGGATATTCTTAAATTTCCCGAAGATAAACTGGAAAACACGTCCCAAACCTGAAGGACCTAAAGACAGTTTATATTCAAAGTAAGCAATGATGATCTGTCAGAGTCAGAGTAAAGGAGGCTGTTTACCACAACATTGCAGACTACTTGTGTGTGTCTCTCTCACACATACACAAAGTCACTACTGTGTATTGGCCTCTACCCTCTGCTACAACACAATCTAAGCTGTTTCTGACTAGTAATAATATACATATCATACCATCTCATAAATGTAAGAATATATTTATATTTGCCATGACTTTACTTAAATTTTGTATAGATTTATAGATATGTACATGCAATCTGTCAGGTAATGAGAGATGCAGGCATCTGCTCTACTGTATGTTGCCATATGCCCTTGTTATACAGAGGACAGTGAATGCTATGAGTGCTCCATGATGCACAACTGTTTCTGCATCCAGGAAAGCAACACAAAATCCCATCTCCAAAATATTTGTCAAATAACAATCTGATATCAATCAGTCTACAACAGGCATCTGAGGTCACTAGCTTGTTATGTTTACAACAGCTGAGTGGGAGACGGAGTGATTCAGCAGCTCGCAGCAGTGCTGCACAAAGGAATACATGACGTGAGTTGGTTAGTTCCAGGTAAACTTTAGTTTTTCGAAATGTTAATGCACCAAAAAACATGTATAGACAGCGTACTCTTAAACTGCAGTATTATGTTTTGATGGGAATTCTTGTAGGCAGAGAAAATAATCTTTGTTCCTGGTACGATATTTCGCTGTTAGCGGCTGGATCTGCGTAACAGACTCAAACAGACTGTGGCTTACTGAGGGAGAGGAAAGAACTCTCTACTACATCTTAGTGGCCATATGGAGCTCATACAACCCCACTTCAAAAATACTGAACTATCCCTTTAAGAAACAGGAAGTATAGGTCTTGTCCTAAATGACGGCAGTATTTGAATCATGTATCACTTTGAAATTGGAGCTGGAAGTCCAGGTGGTGAAATGCCAAATTAGTGATAATTTGCAAAAGAGATTTAAGTTTATCAATTTTGAATATTAAATATCTTATCTTTGTTGTGCAATCAATTCAATATATACAGGCCAGAAAGTACTTGAAAATCACTGTATTTATTTCAGTTTTACAAAGTGCCCCAATTTGAAATTGGGCTTCATCTGTACAGCCCTAATCGAAACCTAGATTACATCACGACGCCATCTCTACTGACTGATAAAATATGTTTGTCATTGATAATCAGAGTCAAAATGTTACATCCCAACTTGCTTGGAGCTTTATTTTGTCTTTTAACTGCTGACATGAGAGTAAGAATCCTGCCTAACAGAGAGGAAAGAAAATAATTTAATAACTGGTGATACCTTTTAAAGCTTCAAGCATCCTTGACTGTCCTCTACAGACTCTAGACAGGATTTTCCTCATCTTTCATCCTTTTTTCTCATTTTCTCTTACATTTCACCTTGTCCTTGTCTGTTGTGTTCTCTTCCTTTAGTCAGATGTCTCCTGGAGAAATGTATGTGTAGATATGAAATACATCTGACTGAGCTGTATCAAACATATCTTTGTGTGGATGTAAACAGCAATCCTGATGTAAATCTTTATAGGTAATTACACACACACACACACTCCTAAAAGGAGAAGAATAGAGAAAAGAATAAGACCTTGAATCGGACAGGGAATAAGAAGAATAAAAAGATGAATTTGAAGGTGGATTTGATTCCCTCAGGCAACTCCAAGGAGACTGACACAGGTGGAATATGAATTAGGAAAGTGTGTGTATGTGTGTTGAGGAGAGAGAGGGATGGTAGAGAGACCCAGGCGCTGAGTGAAAGAAGTGCTGAGAGAGAGAGAAGTGTCAATGAGAGGGGAGAGGGAGAAGAGAGAGGAAACAGAGAAAGTGTGGAGGGAGGGTCAAAGAGCCTGAAAGAAACACTGACTAAAGAGTGAGGAGACAAGCTGCTAAGCTAATGGTAGAAGACAATACGAAAGAGACAAAAGGAAATAATAGATAAGAGGGAAAGAAATAGTGCTTGCATTAAAGAGACAGGAGAAAGCGAGGGGGAGAATTCCAAGCTATGAGACACAATAAATGAAAGCAAGGTCATTCAAAAGTCCAACACCATCAGAATCAAAACTCTCCATGTAACAGTTTGATCTGTGAGCCTCACCATCCAGATGTCTCCACAAGGGTACCACTCTTGTTTCTCTTTGGTTTTTGTAAGCTGAAGTTCTCAAGGCATTCATTAAAGGTTAGCTGTTTAAAATCATGATACTTGAAAGATATGCATAATATTGGAATTATCAGAATCAAGAGGATGAAAATTTAGTAAATATACAGAAAAAGGGGCAGCACGGTGGCTCAGCTGGTAGGAAGGTTGCTGGTTTGATCCCTTTGTCAGTCAGGGTCTTTCTATGTGAAGTTAGCATGTTCTCCCAGTGCAAGTGTGGGCTCTCACCAGGCACTCTGGCTCCCTCCTAAAGACAAAAACATACTCCAGCATCCATCCTCCATCCATCCTCCAGTCTCTCTGCCAACACTTCAGGCCTTTATCAGAGCTCACAACACAATCACTTGTCAGTTTGAACTTTGACAACTGAAACAGCTGGTCGACACCCCAGTTTGGGAATCACTGCTAAAATGACAGTGGTGAAAATCTGAAGACTGATTATCAATGCTCTGATTGAAGGATGCAGCCCCTAAATTGGGACACATATGGCAGTTTAAATGTACTCCTCAAGAAAGTTTGGAACTGTGATTTCTGTTGATTGTTTCTTCCCTTTAAGAACAATTTGTGGTCTATCTTACATTGTTTGAAGGCCTGATCAGTCACCTTTACAATGAAGTACAACTTGTACACATCATATCCATCATCAAAATCATCATCATGATCACTTGAAGCGTGTTTCATTGTCCTCCTGTCATTTGTGGGTCCTCAGTATGGGAAGGCATTCAGGAGAGCGCCTGTACTGGATTTTTTTAAGGTGGGGAGACTAGTGCACAAGCAGCCTCCACACAGTCCTTGACAAAGAGAAGGCCAGGATCCAATGGCATGAAGATTAGGACAATTGCAGACCTTCCCTTGCTGTAGCCTTCCTCTGCCTTTGTGACCATTGTGGAGCACTTCTGCGACCATCCTTTGCCCACTCCGCTGCTGAGGACTTCTTCAGATTTTCCTTTGTCTGGAACCTCTCATTTGACCATACCGCCATGGGTGACCCTATCAGGAGCATAAGCTCGGCATTGCTGTCAGATTCACTGGAACACACAAGACTCGCCACCACAAGGTGGCGATCCAAGGAGGATTGTACATTTGTGTAATGACCAGCACAGCTAAAAATGAGGGCAGTGCTCAAATGAATGTGCAAAAAATTACCTACAACTGGAAGCTGGTGTTGAGGAATGAAGGTCGGGAGTGTCAGCCCTTGAAAAATGTTCAACTAGGGAACAAGTTCTAGTAAAGAGACTTATAGTCAAAGACTGGCCGTGAAGTGAAGCCCAAGAAGATTGATCCCTCACTCTTGCTTCACTGATGTACCACAGGCTCTTTCTAGAAGAGGGGATCTGGCATTTCTTTTGGGGTGCTACCCCCATGTTCATGTGTTGCTCATTCCATGAATACACGATCCCTTTAAGTTTTACCTCTCTGTGAATGTCACCAATCAGGCTTTCCAACAGTATAAATAAAAAACTTACTGGTAAATTGAAAGAAAGAAATAATCAACCAACATCTCCAACTTTTCTATAATGTGGAAAGGTTAGCCTTTCCTCTTTTCAGCAAGAATAAAGTAGAGGTCACTGAGATACATAGGCCTATTTGTTTGACATATGAACCAAAATGTTAATCTCAAGTTCAACTGATGGTTTGTTTGAGCAAGAAAACTATGCATACTGAGAAAAATCTTGACTGTCATGTGACCTGAGCTTCCCTTTCATGTTTTCAGCAAATAAAATCTGAGGGGGAATTACTTTGTCTGATGGAATGGAGAAGGGTTTTAAGGAATTAAAGAGAAAAGCAAAAACATGGAGGAAAGAGAAATTAAGTGAAGGCCACACTCAAGAAGGAAAAATCAAATGGATGAAAATGAAAAGAGAGGTCATTCGAGGAGAGAAAGACGGGTAAGGTTGCAGGATGACGGGAACAAAAGAGATAGATTGAGAAAAAGGCAGCCAGATGAGCATAAGAATGACAGAGGGGGTGAAAAAAAGAGGCAGACAATCAGGAGCGGAGAGAGACTGACAGATCGACGGCGGGGAAGGAGGAGGGAGCTGGTCTGGGGATCAAACTGGTCTCAGAGATCATTTGACAGGAGATGAAAAAAGAAGGTGATGAGGAGCGAAATGCTGCAGATGAACAGACAGGGAAGATTAATGCAGACGAGGAGTGGAGGTGATGAGATAAAAGAAAGACAGAGGGAAGAAAGAAAAGGGGCGATGGAAGACTTAAGTACCTGTGGTGTCACCTTTGTTTGGTGCATGACGCCACCGCTCTGCAATAATACAAATGGAGACGGCGTGGGCTGCCTCACATCCCGCAATTTTACCTGTACTATATTTAGCGCTATGTGGTCTAGGTTCCTGGTTTTTGGCTTTATTAAAGGCTCGGGTTTAGCAGAAAATAAGGTGCAGATTTGGAGTTTTAAATTAGACATGGAAGAAAATGTGATCACCATGTGCAGCGAAAAGTACACCAAGCACAGTTTCCCTGGATAACAGATGGTAGAGCTGGGGCATGAAGATTGAAAAATCACTTCAAACATTTTCATCATCTCTGGTTCAGTGACAACATAGAAATTCAAACTAACTTGACAGGAGCAGTGATGCAAAGACAGGAATAGTTTCAAGGAGCAGATACATATTTAGAGTATAACATCCATGAAGTAATCTGCTTGTTTAAGAAGTAGTTTTAGTTTATCACATCAAGAAAAATCTCAATTTGGAGCAGTCTGAGCATAAAATGGCACCAGCAGGCTGCTACACTTAATGCTGAGTGTGATGGGCTGAGGCAGCTGCCAATCAATTTCTAAAATAAAAAATAATAAAACTGTATAAATCATCTGTAACGCATAGAGGATTTCATTATGGGAGAGGAGAAAATCTTATTTTGAAATTCAGACAGGCATTCCGTCCAACTAGTGCAAATAACTCGTCTGCTAACAAATCTTTTTAAGCTGATGTGACATTCAGTAACTTGCCTGTAATAGTAGTTTCTTTTCATTTGAACTTTTCATGTATCCTACTACCACAATTAAGAGCATTGCCCACACTTTTGATCAGCTGAAACTGATTTTAAAAAACTCAAATCATTTTGATCTTTTAATACCTTACACAGAGTAGTCCATGCCTTTTGTTCTGCTCTACCTTGATTACTGTGATGCACTCTGTCCTGGAAGATCACAGCTTCACTCCATCATCTATAATTAGTACAAAATGCTGCAGTGAGACAGTCAACTGCACATTACCCCAATCCTGGCACCTTTACACTGACCGGCAGTCAAGTATGACATTGATTTTTACATTTTATTAACTCCTAAGCTTTTCATAGCCAGTCCTCTTGGTATATCACAGATCTACTGACCCCTTATGAGCCTGAAATTACCCTTAGATCCGCTGATCAGGGTCTTTTCGTGGGAGCCAAGGCACGCTTACAGACAAAGGGTTGTTGGGTTTTTTTCTATACCGGCACCAATGCTCTGGAATGAGCTACTTTCTCAAATATGGTTTTGGGACTCCATCTTTTGTTTTATTCCTCTCTTAAAATTGCCATTTTGTCTCAAGTTTAGTCACCCGACTCAACTGCTGCAACTCCCTTCTGTTTGGTCTCCCTCAGAAAATCCTCCGTAAACTTTAACTGGTCCAGAATTCAGCAGCTCACATCATTATCAGGACACCTTCCAGTCACCAACTCACAAATGAGTCATTTGTAAAGCTCTGCAATTTTGTTAAGAACAGTGCTATATTGTTATTTTTATTATACTGTAATTTACCATGTGGTATTTGTACAGCTGCATTGTAATATTATATACATATATATTTGATTTGACCTAGCAGTTCTTTTTGTACAGCTTCTTGAATACTTGAATATACTGTTAATATACACAGATTAGTGATGCACAATATTTCATTTTTGCATATATAAGATATGTTGATATTTCAGAACTCATTATTGCCACTGCTGATATTTATATTTTTTGGCAAGTGCAAAAATCTTTAATTCAAGAACTTGTTACTTTTAACAACAGTCATTGAGGAATAGATGTACAACAGAACATTTAACTGTTGAAAAAATAAAACTTTTTGTTTATCACTGAGCCCATGCATCAATAATAAGGTGAACCATTGTTTTACATTTCTGTATGTGGCAAATATGTTGTCTGTAAACAACTGCACTATTTAGAAAAAAGGGCTCGGGATGTGAATATTTAGCTTTTTCGGTCAATATCTGCCAATATTGACCTTGTACCAATAAAATCATTTGTCCCTATTACAAAGATTTGGTCTCCTGATATCAGACGTTATTTGTTTATATCAAACAATCACATTGTTGTATTACATTTTATTTTAGTTCATATACTTCACTCTTATTTACAAACTGAATGTATATAATTCCATAATCTATCTTATATAGTACAGCAAGGTCATATTTTGACATTTTGCCTAATTCTACATTCAACCCAGCATAGTTAAGGTCCTGTTTTATGAAAAATTCACACAATTACATTAAATAGCTGAAATTATTGATAACAGTGTGCCTCACTGATCATCTCAGCTTGTTCTCCTTAAAAGTTTATCGCTACTGTGAACCATTTCAGCCACCTCACTGACTATTATCAAGAACCTGACAAACCCAGCCTCAAAAGTACTGAAATATCCTTTAGTTCCCCCCACATTTGAGTAGCTATGGGGGTCCTGATGTAGCCCCAGAGCTAGCAGTTGATGTTTGCTGCATTAAAAAAGGATTTTGAATTTAAAATGATAATTGTGTGCTTGTCTTTAGGACATGGGACAACAGTGCATTTGGTGCAGTCTATTGCATCTTCTTGCAACACACTTCATTTCAGCATTGATTTTTTAATCCCCTGTTGTCTGCTAATCAATTTTTATGCATTTTTCCACACATCCTCATCTGACATGCTTGTAACCAGCAAGTCATTCAAGAGTGAGACAACAACACCTCAAATCTATATTCTTATATGTTCAGGATTAGTCAGAGAAGAGGCCTTTCAAATGTGTTCAGAGTCTTAATCATGACTTTTACCATAATATTTCAGACCTTACAATTCACAAGTAATCTTCCAACACTGGTCATGACTTGGAACTGGCCTTGAACCTCTAACCAACACTGACTCTTCCAGGGCTTGTTCACTTTTTAGCGCATTTAAGTGTCACAGAGATCACACCATCACAGAGGTGTGAAGGATGTTTCAGTGTCACAGAGAGCAGCACAGCATGAGTGCAAAGCTCAACACTGCACTGTGCAGGAGCACTTCTGACAAATTCACTCTATAATTTTGAGGACAACCCATAATGACTTCAGTCTCATAGATGATTAACATAACAATTACTGAAATACAAACAAAGTCTTTTAAATGGCACCAAAAAGTCAACATGGGTTGAAAGGCAAAGGCTCTTTATTTCCCCCCTCCAGAGTGTGCAAACGCTGTGCTGTTGTAGAGAAAGGCTGCACGTTTCAGATTTTCTCAGGCTTTCCTTCGATCTGGAGGTTTTTATGTGCTGTTTTATTGGTAGAGCAAGTTTTCTGACCCCGAGGCTGCAAAATCCATTCAGTACCCTTAATAAGATTTCAAAGATTCTTTGTCATCAATCTTAAAATGAGCCTGCCTTTCTAAATTTTAGAAAAATTGACTTTTTGAAAGCGCAGTGAGCAGCAGGTGAAGAGAGGAGGTGTTAACCCCAGGAGACACACAAAACAGAACATCATCACTCTTCTTACAGATTGAATTTAGGGGACAGCTGAGGAAAGACCTCTCCTACCCCCAGTTTATCGAGCATTTACTAAGGATGAATTCTGCTGATAACAATGTGATTGTGAGCCTGTCCACACTGCTCTGAAAACAGACCTGCAGGACTTCCTGTCTGAACCGTCAGACTCTGAAGGTCAGACTTTACCACCCACAAAACTCAGATCAGTCACATTAATGTGTACAAGGTTGGAAGCTATGATTCAGGGCGTAGTGACAGGTCGGTGTGGGCGGTCAGCTGTTGTGTACGTGTGCAGGCAGTATGGTAGGAAACCCACAAAATGCCCTTTAGCGATGTGCCTGATATTTGCCTCTGTCGGGCGGTGTTTATGGTGCTTTGTCAGCTTTCAGACATGCTCAAAAACTTTTTCAAAACTTCTCTAGAGATTTATATTAGAAATAAAGAGCATTTTGGAGAATATTTTATGATTTTTTATTATTGCCCATAACAGTGTCAGATGACCTTGATCCACTTTAAATATGGTACATTAGATTGAGTGGATTTTGCAGACATTTGATGGATGATAGCTTCAACTTAAGTGTTGATAGTGCATTGCCACTAGCCTGTTTTTACTGTCCTGTAATACATTTAGTCAAAATGACTGTCATATGCTGACATATGGTTGGAACAGTAATAGCCCCCCGAATAGGCCTACCACTGCAGCAGTTCAAGTCTATTAGCTCAAGGGTGGCAAGCCCAGTAGACAGTATAATACAGAGATAATTGAAAACATGGTGCTGAACTGCTCTGGACAAAACATGGAAATAAGTTGACATTTAGCACTTCCCGGTTCCCAAGAAAGAAGTATATGGGATTTAGAATAAATGTTTCATCTAAAAGCCTTTTTACAGCATTGTTGTGTTTTAAATGGATGGTTGCAGCCTGCTGACAAAGACCAAAAAAATAGCAGAGGATCCTATCCGAATCATTTCTGATCATTAAAAAAATCATTATGCATACGCCATATGTCCAGCCATAAGGACCAACTTGAAAAAATAATTAAATTAAGAGGACAGTTTTCAAATAAGATGTCATAACAAGAGGTTACACATTGAACATTTTTTAGTTGCCTCAAAGTTGAACTACTATGTTATAGTCCCAAAGTAGCTTAATGATTTATTTTTCCCGATTTTGTTTTAAGTTTAAATATCATGGAAAGTGGCTCTGTTTATTAAGATTATAACAAAAAACAGTGAAGCAAAGACATCAATTTTTTCAAAACTTACAGCAGTCGTTAATGGCATTTAATGCCTGTTAACACTCACAGCCCAGATTTGCTATTCATTAACACTCAACACACTCAACACCTTGGAATTCAGTTGTTAATACCTACCAGCATATTCCTCATCACACCATGATATAAAAACTAAGAAATTGCTGCAGAATCAATCAGTTCCAAACAAATGAAAACACTGGGTAAAATTACTGGAAGATGGAGCAGAGAACCTTTATTTCCACCAAGTAGAGCTTAATTAATTCAGACACAAATTTGCACTGCTGACCAATTGCAAGCTGTGTTGACAGTGCTGACCTTTAAGAGAAAGGAGAGTCCAAAATATAGGAGGGTATTTTAGCTTCTTGTTGTCTGTGCTCTTTTATTCACTTTTCCTCTGTATGAGCAAAAACTGAAATGCACAGAGGCAATGACATGCAGACAAAGTCATCAGTGCAAATATGTCCTGTGATTAAAATTAATACGCTATTGTTCAAGTGGAGCTAACAAGCTAGCCAAGATGCTAAATAGGCTACAACCTGTAAAGCAGATAGCCAAAAAATTTCTGTCCATGTTCGATAAATGATGTGGCAAAGTGCATTCTTTAACACAGTGAAGGGCACATCCATCTCATAAGTCAAGCATAGAGGCTAAGTAGAAGAACTATAACTGACTCGCTCTGAATCAGGAGCTGTGAACGTTCCCTACACGTCAGCTGTGATCACAGCAGGGAATCTGTTGACTGTTCACTGAAATGACAAACAAATAGCCCTCTTATAAGGGAATTTACCTGGAATTACTAGCGTCAGATCTTCTTCCTTTGAGTGAATCCCTTTAGGGTTTTCCAGATCAGAAAAATCACAGGGATGCCAGATTTGTAGGCATGAAAGTGTTTTTCAAAGTGTGATTTGAAATGTCACCTCCATTTTTTTATCCGGTTCTGCCGTTCAAGCCAAGGCTCTGATATGAGTCGAAGGCATAAACACAAGTAACACATGACCCTCTCCTGTGCTATGATGTTCAGCTATGAGCCAAATTTGTGGGAAGTAGGCGCTATATTACATGGAAAACAAAGTACAGAAAGAGCTGGAAGAAGCTCCAAGAGAGTTAGGTGGAGTACTTCCGATAGTGACCTATCTTTTTCAAGAGAGAGGGAAAGACAAGTTTTAATGTTTACATGCAGATTATGGATTTGTATTTAAAACTGTAACAAATTCATGTATAAATTAATTATAATTACATGAATATTCTTTTATATATATACATACAATAATCTATGCATGATTTGTCCCTTGAATAAGAACATCAATCGTGGTACGTCAGTCTTTATTTCATTTTATGGCCAATTTACACATCAGTGTGCATTAGCTGATGTTGACCATTGTTAGGAAGGCATCAAAATGTTATTACCTCCACCCGGGAGGTTATGTTTATTCCAGCGTATATTTATCTGTTTGTTTGTTACTTTGATGGGTGGTTGGTTGTTTGCAAGATTACTCAAAAACTACTGGATGGATTTTGTTCAAATTTCAGGACATGTTGGTAATGGCCCACCTTAGATTTTGGTGGTGATCTAGATAACCATCATTATTAAATGATCATTTTTGCTCAGTAACTGTCTAACTAATAATGGTATCAACATGTTTCTGACTGCTCGGTGCAAGTTTTCAGGGTCATCATATTAGGATGATAACTTTATCATGGAACTGTTGCTTATAGATGTAAGAGCAATATGTGAGCTGCCTTGGCAGAGGTTTGTGCTCTCTGAGTGTTTTCTGGTTGTTCAAAGCAGGTTGATGCATCAAAAGTGGAAAGACACATTGTGCTGGTAGAGCATGATGTTCTGTAATAGCCCCCTGACTGATTATAGATGCGTTTCAAACACTGTCCAACACAGGTGGGTAGCATGTTCAACTTATGGGAACTATGGCCAAATGGACCTAGGCACTGCTAAACGTATGAATGAACTGGAACATCACTCAACAATTGCATAGTATGCCATTTGACCCCCAAACAGCTGCAGCTGGTCCCAGTATTTCAACACGATGCCTTAAGACAGAGGATGGCTGTCCCCAAAAGGGCGTCTAATGTGGTACAACAGGAGTCCAGTAATGAGGAGGAGCAGCTTGAGCTGACAGAGATGAACATAGATGTAACCAGGGGTAGTGAAGAAAGTTGTATTTACAAGCATGTTGGATCAAATATTGGCAATTTTTTAGTAAAAGAAAATGTCTTGTGGCACAGTGGTACAGCAGGTAGTGCATGTCCCCACAACGAGAAGGCTGCCAATTTGATCCCTGGGTTGGTCAGAGCCTCTAATGGCGTGTTCACATAGAAAACGTTGAAAGCGAATGTATTCGCGTCAACTGAAATCGCGCCGCGCTAGACGCTCGAGTTTTGACGCTGGTACAAATATGCAAAAAAACGATCATCGCTCGCCGCGGTATCGTCCGCCATTATCATTTCATCCTATCATTTCATCGTCGTACTTGGCTCTGATTACCACCATCGCTGCTCTGTACCTGCTGTGGAGAAGTCAGCTGCGGGCCAGGTGCCGACGTCGGCACTGGATGCATCCCTAAGGAGGCGGTGTGAGCTCGGTGAGTTCCGCCATTTCATGCAGGAGCTGCGTCTGGACCACGGCCGGTTCCAGCGGTACTTAAGGCTGACTGTTGCCCAGTTTGAAGGAGAGGGGTCTGGCTGCAGACCTGCACTGACAGGACCCTACGTTGCAGACCTGCAATGAGAGGACCCGACGTCACGTTACACCGACGTCACGTTACGTTTCCTGCACTGACAGGCACTTGCAGACTGTTGCTACCTGATCCGTACGGCTACCCGATTTGTACTGCGCATGCGCGAACACTGCGTCACTTCCTCTCGAGCCGTGACAGCGATATAGATATATACACGATGGATTCAGACATAGAAATACGTACGGATCGGGTAGTGACTCCTGTCATAGATACTTAGTAAAACTTGGTGAAATCTGCCCTCCTCAGAAGTTTACTTGTAAGGATTGTCTTTGACAAGGTTCATGTTACATATAAAAGTTACATGAATCATCTGTGTGGTACAATTTAGTGTAAGACGATAGTACAAGGCCGTTAGCTGTTAGCAGCTAAGTTAGCGGCTAACGGTCATTAACTGTCGTTAGCTTGTCACTACCCGATCCGTATATGAAAAAGAATTAAAAAAAGTATTAAAAAAAACGTAACGTGACGTCGGAGGTCTGGGACATCTGCAACGTAGGGTCCTGTCAGTGCAGGCAACGTAACGTGACGTTGGCGTAACGTGACGTCGGGTCCTCTCAGTGCAGCGGGTCCTCTCAGTGCAGGTCTGCAGAGCTGGGTCCGGTCTGCAGCCAGACTGTCTTGGTTTGAAGACCTGCTAGCCAGGGTTGGTGCCAGGATCTCCCATCTAGATCTCAACTACAGGCAAGACAGTCCAGCGGCAGCTGCGGAGCACCTTTCCATCTGTCTCCGGTGAGTTTAGTGGTTAGTAAAATTAGCAAGACTACGACCCCCAGAATGCCCTGCGTCAGTGACGATCTCCACGCTGACAGGCTGTCGTGGCGCGTCAACACGCTCGCTCACTCGAAAAGTTCAATTATTTAAACTCGAGCGTTGAGCGTCGAGCGGCGCGTTTTCGCTGGAAAGCCGCCGCCGCGCGACTTTGTTTGGAATATCAACGCGCGAAAAATTTGCGACGCCTTCGGTGTGAACACGCCGTAAGGACACTCAGGCCTTCTTCCCACAGACCAAAACCATGCACAAGGAGGTTAATTGGTGATTGCCCTTAGGCATGAGATTGACAGTGAATGATTGTCCATCTCTCTTATGTGAATCTGGGATCACCTGGTGACCAGTTCAGGGTGTACCCTGCCTATTGTCAGCTGAGACAGGCTAGAGTTTGTCAATTTACCCAACAAACTAAGTTCTGTGTGGAATTACTTAGCTAAAATGCAGTTCAACATTTCCCTCTTAAACAGCAGAAGCTGGCCAAAATGTTAGTGAGTGAATTTAGACGAAAAATGGCATATCTGTTGATAATTATGATCAGGTCAATCTTGTTTTTTGTTAAGACTTGTTCTAAAAATTAATTAAATTATTATCATATTTGCAGACCGCCAAAAAGGGATGGCAATAACCTGACGCAAAAGATCAAATAATGGAGATTTTTTAGAAAATGGCAAATTGAATTATCTAATGTCCAATTCTATGTTTTCTTCAGGTTAACCAGAAAGAAATGAATATTTTGTAGATCTTTCTTCTCTGATCCCAGAGCCCTCAAAGGACAAACTAGAATGTTGGATAGTGTTACTCAGTCCATGAATGATCCTCAAAAGTTTTACAACATTTTAAAGGTTACTAATCAGACTTCTCAACTGTAGCTGTTGTTTCTATCAAATAGGGCTGAACAATTTATAATTTTCAGAAAAAAATTTAGACAACACAATCATGTGACTACCAAAGCTGAAATTTTTTTGCAGCGCTGCTAACGGACCTAGGATCTGTTGTGTCAGCAATTTCCCACATAGTATATTACAAATATGCAGGCAATTTGCATTTGAGAAATTTGAGAACCTAAAAGAGCAGTTCAAAAGAGTTGACTTGTCCGCGAGCGTCACATCTCCACCGCAATAGTGCTGATAAGCAGCTCAACAACATTAATACTCCTTTCAGACTGGCTAAAAAACCTGTTTCAACCTGTTTAACAATCAGCTTCTATCGGCAGTTTGAAAGGGTCTAATCGGCATTTCGACCCGGGTCGATTGACTCTGCACGCGAAACAGGTTTTTATCAGCTCACCTCTGACAAACTTTAACAAAAACATCACACCCGGGTGGACCCTGCTAATTTACGTCATGACATCGGCGTAATGTGGAGACGGCATAATACTGCACCTGTCCCCTCCGTCTGTATTTTACGTGACTCTTTGTTATCTCAGCAAATTCCATCGGCCTTTGTATCATCAGCGCTCAAATGACATTCAGTCTGTGCTGAGTCTACATTTTTAGAGAGGGATGAAAGAACAAAGTACAGAAATCAGCTGACCAACGTCTTGACGGCGTTCATGCTCTTTCTATTGTTTACATGGAAGTGTTTCAGTGCGCAGATAATGCCATCTACGTGATGTCATCAGCTTGACTCACCAGAGGAAGAAAAACAGCCACACAGCTCGTCTGTTGCCGATTAGCCCCGGGTCTGTTGGCAGTGGGACAGGAGTCAATTGCCGATCGTTAGCGGGTTAACCTGCATTGAAAACACCTGTGTTGACCCTCTAATTTTTGTGTGAAACTGGTAAAAGCCTCTATTAAGGTGTAGAAGTTGGAGTATCCTTTGAATAATGAAAAAAAGATTACTCCTAATATTGATTGCCATCAAGATTAGATGATGAGTATGCTTTGGGGTGCTAGTTTGGCTGAGTGGTTAGCAACTAGGCACCCCATGTACATGCTTCTGCCGGTCCAGGTTCGAATCCCGCCTGTGACCAGCTTGCAGAGTGTCTTCCCCTACTCTCTCTCCCCCTTTCACAAGCCTATCCACTATCTCTCTCCTATCAATAAAGGCAAATGCCCAAAAAATACATTTAAAAAAAAAAAAAAGATTAGATGATGAGTAATGCGTTATGTGCTTGTGATCATTGATCACCATACTGGCCACAGTTACATGATGTTTTTTAATTCTGAATTAATTATTCAGAATTAAATTATTCAAGATTAAAGTTTCCTCCTTCCTGTTTACATGGAAATAATAATTCTGAATAAAGGTTTACATGGAAAACACATTTATTTGCCTTTATTCAAGGCCTGGCAGTTGGGAATGGTTCCGATAGGACAGGGGCGGATGTGACGCAGTGACGTACTGTATTTACGATTATTGGTTCGGTTTCTTATGCGATCGGCGTGCGGCGTGGTCCATCTTGAAGAGTCACAGACAAACTGAGTGATGAGGCATGGCTGAGTATAAGTAGGCTTATAAGCTGATTGGAGGTGTGATTTGTGGCGTGGTCTTGCTCCCAAACTTAAGTTAATACATTAACTCCATTCAAAGTCAGAATAAACAAGCCACTTACTTCAGAATTAAAGGAAAAGTTCGGTTTCGGCAGTTTTCACATTGTTTATAGAATGAAGCAGAACAATATACTCACCCAGAAGGCTTTCCTGATCCAAACAGTTCTTCAGGAGATATTTAGATCCAAAATCGAGCGGCGGACATCCGTATAATGGCAGCACACAGGGCATACAGCGCCGCTCCTAAAACTGCATTAATCATCCAAAAACTCATTAGTTTCACCAATATTTCATCATGGTCTGCTCGGGCTACTCCTCCAATACAGTCTGTGTCGCCCCAGACATGTTTTTGTAACTGTGCCGACCTCTGAACTGAAGAAGAAGAATGTTTGCCTCCGCGCCTGCACAGTACTCTCTGGAGCACTGCCTCTGCGTCCTCCTTGCGATAAGCTCCTCATCTGTAAACTCTGGCTGGAAACTGTAAGGACACCCATCATATTCAAAGTTCTCCTCCACAACATCTTCATCCGATAGATATTCGTCCATTTTGGTCAAAACTGGAAGAAGAAAGTCGTTGTGTAGCCGGCTGCCTTTCCCTGAAACAATGAGCCGTACTGCGCAGGCGCGGAGCAAGCGCTCTTCTTCTTCAGTTCAGAGGTCGGCACAGTTACAAAAACATGTCTGGAGTGACACAGACTGTCCTGGAGGAGTAGCCCGAACGGACCATGATGGAATATTGGTGAAACTAATGAGTTTTTGTACGATTAATGCAGTTTTAGGAGCAGGGCTGTAAGCCCTGTGTGCTACCATTATACGGATGTCCGCCGCTCGATTTTGGATCTAAATATCTCCTGAAGCACTGTTTGGATCAGGAAAGCCTTCTGGGTGAGTATATTGTTCTACTTCATTCTATAAACAATGTGAAAGCTGTAGAAACCCAACTTATCCTTTAAGTTTAATTCTAAATGATCATTTTCACTCAGAATTAGGTGTTTACATGGTCATTTTTAATCTTTTTAAGGAGGATTTAATTTTCATTTGAAATTAAAGGGCGTTGAAGTTCTCATGTTAACGTGATAACTTTTGCCTGTATTGTAAACATAGTGAATATTGTCCTGAAGCTTGATTTAAAGAAAATCATCAATCAAGTTAAAATCACAATATCTGCCAATTAGATATTTCTCTGAAAATTGTTCAGCCCCTACATCATTATATATTTAAGCTGGCGTGTAGCCTACAGAGACATTTCGACCATCTCAGAAGTGGTGTGATTCTATCTGGAGACACTGGTGTGTGTTTAAAGCAGCAGGGGTTTTCTCTAAAAATGAACTACAGTGTCCATGATGGTAATAAAGGAAAATGTCACCCAATGCATCATTGGCTCATCGATGTGTTTTGATCAATAATGACGCTCTTTGGCCCACAGGAGTAAGCCACCAACAATAGATGGGAGGTGGAAGCGACAGACTGATGAAGAGCACACCTGGGCCGTGTTTTGAGGATCGACTGATTTCATTGGTGAGACACTGAAGGAGGCGAGGGGGAGTCGGGGTGGTGGGTAGCAGGGAGCAAGAAAGGAGGAGGAAAGAGGAGGGTGAGTAAAGGGAGTAACGGTCGTCTCCATGGTGAAGCAGTGGTCGTCATGGTTACCCACAGAGCCCGGGTCAGTGGCTCCAGGAATGTGCATGCTGTTTGCACACACACACACATACACACACACATGCACGCTCAGTGGTCATTATTTTCTCCCCCTCTGTTGTGTGTTTGAGTGTCCTATAGCTCATGAGTGTGTGTTTTAGTGTTTGTGTGTGATGATAGATGAGCCCTGTTGTCAGAGTCACCAAAGGGTGTGAATGTCTACACTTCAGGAGGTAAGAGAGGAGGTGTGTGTTTCCAGTGCGCGTCAAACTGAAAAGAGACATAGAGTTTGGCCATTTCATCCTTTTTACTTCCTTTTGGGGATACAAATCCATGTTTGCATCTGGTGTGTGATGTGTTTTGTTTGTGTAGGTGTGTGGCAGGGTCAAATAGGTTCATGGTTAGAAAGGGTGTGAAAAGACAACTGTGTGCTTTTGTGAGTGAGAATGCGCGTGAACGTGTGTGTCTAACATGCCGTGGAGTGCGAGTTAACCAACATGTACCGCTGCGGTGCCATTTTTGTATCAAAAAACATCCAAATCTCTTTGCAAGTGGTGGTTTGGCACACAGGGACTCGCATACACGTCTCTACCTCCAGACATGCTCACCCAAGCACAAAATTAGAAGTTCATGCAAGAAATTCACTCAGTATATTTGCAGCATCTTTCCACTACATTTAGGCTTCAACTGGGATTCACTGGGTTAACATGACACGCAGACATGCAACAAACATGCCACACCAATCTGCTGTGGTTTGCACTAATGTGTTTGGATGCATGTGAGGTTTCCTATTGATTTGTTTTAAATTGAACCAGTGGACCACAGGTTTGTCTTATTTTTATCCTGTTTGCTCCCTGGACCAATTTCTTGAGCTTTTTAAAAGGGTGGCTTGACTGAAAATATCAAGAAGCAGGGAAAAAAATGTAGCAAATACTGTTTAATGCACAATATCAAAGGTATGGATGTATATAACAAAGTGCTTAATAAATATGCCATACCAATTTAACGCAGTACAAACAGCATCAAAATGAGTTTTAAATGACAATTAGTTAATACACTTCAAGAGATAGTTCTGTTTTGGTTCTGTCTGTGGGCCAGCTCCCAGGACAGATGTAATCTGTTCCTTTGTCATTATAGGGGGTACAAAATTAAGAGACAGTTACATCGCAGATGGCTTATCCATTTATAATGCTTGTGATCCACCTGCATTCATGGTTTGTCATCTCCAAATAGCAGAGCCTTTGGTGATATACTGTATACTCTCCCAGTGTCTCCTCCTCATCCTCCTTACAATAATTTACTCCATCTTTTTAGATTACGTTAAAAATAAAGACTAAAATAGAGGAATATGGGAAATCACGGGTAAATCCTTAGTGACATACATTTATTTTCTCTTTTTTCTTCGTCTTTTTTCTCCCTCTTTTCTTTGAATTTCATGAAATGAGAGAAGCCAGATATATACTCAGTATCAGATGTTAAGGCTGTTTATTGTTGACTTGTAAGATGTGCATCAAACTTCCAGATGCCGTCAGGTTAAGTTTCCATTATGACAAACGGCTTTAATCCAACATCAGATGTGACGGGAAAGTTAATATAAATACAAATGAATATGCTGGTTCGGACGGTTACATTAAATAGTGATTGCTGTGATTGTTTATTGCATTAAAATGTTCCTGACACTCTGGAAACCTGCCTCTGAGGCTTTGTTGACATGTGCGCACATGTGCGCCTGTCACCAAATTACAGCTGCGGAGGGTGTGCTCCGCTTTGCACACAGAATAGACCAGGTTGGAGCTGGCGAGCTTTCAGCGCACTTTCTGCACTGTTATTGGCACGAAATAGTCACTGCGCCAACATGAATCTGCCGACCCCTCCCCCTGGTGCGCCATCAACTCCCCCTGGTGTGCCGTCACACCTATTTCTGTGCAGACGGTCTACCAAATTGTCAAATTGGCAGCGCACGGCAGTGCGCTGGACGAAATTAACACTGCGCGGGGTGTGCCAGGCCTGCGCCACGAAATTAGAGTCCTGTGTGTTTATAGATGCTGTCAGTTTATCAGAAGAAACAACAACACTAGCTTCACAAAAACAACACTAAATATGAACAAATATGACTGGAGTCCCATTGACATGGTCACATAAGGATATCTTTATGAACTGGAGTACACAGAGGAAGAACTTTTGCAAATGGAGTCACAGGCAGAAAGAGAGATGAGAGAAACTGTTGTCGAAACTGAAGAGTACGACACATCACAGAGCTTCTTAATTTCAGTAAAACTTTAAAATGGCTATTATGTGTTGAGGTCGTGATCAGTAAAAATGGGAACTGCAAACACAATGATCTGTTGCTGCAGAGGGGGAATCCTGATGTCCATTATTCAAAACAACATGCTGAAGTTGGCAATGGTCTATATCCAATAACAGATTGCAGTGAAATCTGAATTTCTGGCATTTCTTTTGCCTTTTTACATTGGGAAAAATACTTGCCACTTGGGTAAAATGGTTAACACATTCACTCGCACTGAATGTGAAGTCTTGTTCATACCCACTATAGCAGTGGTCCCCAAGCTTTTTCAGCCAAAGATCTCCCATAATGAGTACGTAGACAAATCTAATGGCTAAAATTCACTGAGAGGCCTCAACTCATAGTGAAGTTTCAATGATCATTGTCTCATTGCACCCAAATTCAGTCTTACCAATGTGAAAAAGGAAAGGGCTGATAAAGTACACAATCAGTGGAATTTAAGACACATTTTTCTTATACCTGACACAGCCTAATACAAAACAGAGCTACTGACTCTGGAGCAATGTAAGCATTAATCACATTTTAAGCTATCTTAATGCTTTTCTTAGTTAAAAGTACTGCAAGGAAGGGAAGTCAGTCTAATCTTTTGAATCATGTAAAGCAGCTGGATTACTGGATCCAAATATGCCGTGGATAAATGAATCCATTCTGTGGGTCAGATGATCTTAAACAACTAGTCTTGAAAATCTATTGGATTGTCTCGAAGATCAACCAGTCGATCAAGATCCACAGGTTGGTAAAGTCAAGGTAAAAAGTAGAAACTGCAGAGATACTGGTCAAAAGAGCTCGACATTTTGAACAACTTCTCTTTTTTGCAAGATTTACCAATCTGGCCAATCAATCATACTTTTTTTTCTGGCCACTTTTCCTATTAATGCAATCAAATTAAATTGATTATAATGTAATCACAGCACAGACAAATGAGAATTGTGTTTAGAACATTTTTTCCATTTAAATAAAGGCTGCCCTGCCAGTTAACCATTAACACTCAGCAAAAGTGTTTGGGAGAATGAATTTATTTTGTCCTTTAAGCACTCGTTGATTGTGTAGAGGTATTTTCCTCTGTTGATTAAGGTCTCTTGAAACCAAAATATTTTGAATGTGTCATCTCACCCTGAAAGTTTTGCTGAAGTGAGTCACCATATAAAGATAGATTTTTAGTTTTCTGGTTTGAGGAGGACTCCAAGACTCAGTATTTTCCAGATAACAGTGGCAACTCCTGCTTCTTAGCATAACCTGCAACAGCAAAGGTTAATAAAAGATCCATGTATTTATCAATAATAAGACTTGAGTTATGGTTTATACCCAGTGGTTGAGCCACGTATAGGATTGAGGACTGTAGTTAAAAAACACCCCCTCAAACTAAAATGCTGAATTTTGAAGCCTAAAATGATCAACAACAGCTGAAGTAATACATACATATTCTGAGGACCTTTGATTAAACTCTTGTTGAAGGAGCGCTGATTACGTGTACCTTATGACTGACTGTGGTGAAAAGACAGTGACTATCTCCTTTATAAATGATAATGCCATGTTCTGTCTGTACCCTGAAATATCAGCTCATCTACACTAACAGGATTCATGACCCGGGGGGCGAAGCAGACCTACTGAAAAGGTTTTGTGAAAGGTCATAAATTCACTGACATCAACAGTGGGAGTGGAGTGGGTTCACCATATCCAGGATAGTCTCATGTTGATCTGAGGTGTTTTGAAGGTCACTGATAATACCCAGTATGCCTGGTTGAGTCAGCCAGAGTACTAATACTCCATCTGCTCTGCTTTCCATCGCCCTGACTTAACATTCAGGATTTCTACTCCAGTAGGTGTTGCATTGTTCACTCAATTCCATGTCTTTTTTCACAGTTTAGCATTGAAGATAAAAAGAGCACTGACAGAACAAAAGAGCCCAAAACAAATAAGAAATAAAAGATCATAGCACGCATGTAACCTACCGTAGAGGGAGATTTGAATACTAGGTGTCCTTGTTCATGTTCATGTCTCTGTTTTACTGATGCTGCCATCACCATCAAGAGCTAACTATGCTTTAGCTAATACCACTAATTTATTCTTACAGCAACAATATGGGGCTTTTTGAGCTTACAATAAGTTAGGGTCAAACAGTGCAGTAACTTTATCAAGGTTATTTTATTCTTCTTCTTTATTTGGCAGCACAAAACAGAAAAGAAGCCTGATTAAGAGTGCAAGTACAAACAAAGAGCAAAAATGGAGGACTCCAGTCGTTCATGTAGCATTTTTGTGAACAATCAACAGACTGCAGCGCTTTCAGCTCCACCCTTAAGGGTCAATATGGTACACTCTGCACCTTTTCAGAGGGATGCCAAAAAAGTGAGTCTGGCTTGTTCACAGAGACAAATGAAAGTCATTTCTTTTAATATGTAAGTGATTTTAAAAATTTCTGATTTTGGGCTACACTCACTGATATGTAATCTTTTGTCTTGTCTTCCCTCCTCCCCAATTTTTCTCGCACAGAACTGTTTAGCACCTGTGATCTGTAAGCACACGTTATAAGGTTAATATCAATAGGCAGTTGTGTATCAAAAGTCAAATTTTCAACTTCATATAATGTATGCCTTATCTTCTAAAATGACTGAAAGAAATGATATTTTATTGGGATATTTTAGACATAAACGTATTAATTACAAAGCACTTAAAGGGCAACTTCGGTATTTTTCAACCTGGGTCCTATTGCCCCAAGTGTATGTGTATACGATTGACGGGTACAACTCGTTTTAAAATTGGCTCAGTATCAAGGGAGCGGATGCAGCCGGCAGCCGCGAAGCTAGATAGGGGGCAGTTTGAGCATTAAAAGTGTTTATTTCGCCACAGACCGGTTGCGATCGCCGGTGCTAGCTCTCTAATTAGCATTGTAAGCATTGCGTTTTCCTTCACGTCCTCTGACCTGTGTGACGCCATCTCCTGTGAGCTTGTTGCCGGAACAAAACAGAGGAGCCATGCAGCGCGCCGCTCAGAGTGGAGCTGCTTATCCCGGAGGACAGTTGAAAGTTTTACTGCATCGGTATCATGGCTGAATATTTACCAGATTTCGAGAGTGAAGACGAGCCTTTTCATTATGACGGCCACCCGTATTTATTTGAGCCAGAGTATACGGACGAGGAGCTGCTACAAACTCAAGAGCTAACGAGGATAGCAACAGAGGGCCAACAAGCAGACGAGTGAAGCAGCGGCAGTATATGTGTATACACACATACACTTGGGGCAATAGGACCCAGGTTGAAAAATACCGAAGTTGCCCTTTAACTCTTGCTGCAATAGATGGAATTTTTTTGAGAATGTGTATAGTAAGTAAAACTTTACTTTACTTTCAGGGCATTGATTTTAATTGAACTTGAAAAGGAGAGGCTAAATGCAGCAAAAAACAAGTTAATCTTTGGGCAATGGGCTCAGTTCATAGTTTTGAAAAATAAATTATGTATAAAGATTAACCACCTATCATCATCTATACTATTTATACCTTTCAAGGTCACAAGGGTCAGAACGCATCTCAGCTGACATTGGCTGAGAGGCAGGGTACTTTCTGGAACGGTCACTCGAGGTCACAGTCACATAGAGAGACCGATAACCACTCACTCACTCATCCTAATGCACACCCTAATGGCAAGTTGGAGTCACCAGTTAATCTAACAAGCATGTTTTTGGGTTTGTGGAAGGAAGCAAGAGTGGCTACAGAGAACTTCCACATGCACAGGGAGAACATGCAACCTCTACATAGACGGACCCTGACCGATAAGGATTGAAAACTTGTTGCTGTGAGGCATTTGGACAACTTGTTGCACCACTGCTGCCCCATAAACAAAAAATAGTTAATTTTGCTTGATGTGAACTGAACTTGATCTGATTCATTTTAGGATAAAACATGCACAATAGTGTACACGATGATTACAATTAATAATGTCCCACAATCAAACAGTTTCTTCCCGACAAGCACAAGAACACAGTCAAGTTTGTATGAACCAAGTTATTCTTCAATGTCTTTACAGTTGACATTGTACTTTGGCTCAGAGTCGGCCTGTGGCATGGTAGGACAGGCAAATGCTAGGAGGGCTAAACATCCATGGGGTGTCCAGTGGCACTCCAAATGAGAGAGGAAGAACAGTTGTTGACAAGACAAAGAGAACTGAAACAATGCTTCATTATCACCCAAATATCATTTCATTTGGTACAATTTCACACTGTAATTAAGTCAAGTTACAAAAGGAGCCAAGAAAAAAAATAACATCACATATTAAAAGAAGGTCATGTTTTATTGACCCCAGCCCACCCATGGCCTAGCTTGGCATGCCCCCACCCCATCAATGGTGTGGGGACACCTATTGTTGGGGAGGTGGGCAGGTAAGTCAGTGGGAGTGACAATTAACATCAGATTTTTAGGACTAGCATTTTGTTTAGGAAACCAAAGTCCTCAGAAGCCAAGGGCTAAAAAAAAACAGAGGTAATGCTAAATTAGTTAGCAGCTTCAGTAAAGCTTTGGAAGAATGAGACTTGCCTCTATATTTTTTAATCTTACAAAAGTAAACAAAGAAAGATCATTAATGTAAAAGGTAAAAGCCAATGTGTAAGAAATTCTCCATTTTGTGAAGTATGATATTTAAAACTTGCCTACTCATATGGAGAGAATCTTCAGCTGATTAAAATGTTACTTCCTACTGTTTTAATAATAAGTAGCTTTAAGCCATAGGAATATTTTTGGCTCTGTTGAGAAACTATACTGAGGTAATGAAACCTTGGCACAGAGTCTCAAGACAGCACTTTCTCAACTTCACTGCTAGTAGGAAAAATATACAGCTCTTGGATGAAGCCTTTTTTTAAAAGTGTGCATCTCTTTGTTAGTATGTAATAACTTCAATGTAATATGTTGACAGTATAAAAAATTATCCCATTACAGTGTAGATGCAACACTGTAAAAAGGGTTGATAGGTCATCTCTCACGAAATGGTCCATTTTAGATTGCCAATAAATTCTACAATCTGTGACAAAGTTCTCAAGAAATTTGTCAGGGTTCTCTAACAGAAAACAAAAACAGGAGATTTAGCACTATCATTACAGGACACAGCCATCACATGAATGTACAGAAAGCTAAAAATGTCCTAAAAGTACTACTGTCAGAGTGATGTGGTGTAATGCATGTAATGAGCTATGAAGTGAAAAACTCATGGACATGGTGTCCATGTTACATTGCTGTAACATGGACACAAAGTTTATTTTTGGACATCTCAGAAACATTGAACATGTTTATAAAATAATAATGCCAATTACTTTCCAGAATTGTTAACTTTCATTTCTCATGAAAAAAGGGAAAAAATTAAAATGACAATTTCTGACATTGTTTTTGAAAAAATAGACCAGACAGGCTTGTACAAATATAGTATTAAAAGGGTTAAATGTCCTCAAGTGTGTGTATGAGTACTTCTTCAATATTTTGGGCACATTCCAACAATAATGCAATAATAATAATAATAATAATAACAATAATAATAATAATAATAACAATAATAATAATAATAATAATAATAATAATAGTAATAATAATAATAATGATAACAGGATAATTTGGTCACAAAAATATGAATTAAATGAAATATTCTTACAGTTATATCCCTAGTTTGGAGTGTCAAGCTCAGTGTATAGCATAGACCATAGAATGAATGCAACAAGTTGTCGACAACATTGTGCAGAGCACATCAAAACTGTAAAAACAGTTAAGCAGCTCTCTTGTTACAGCAGCTTATTCAGGAAAGACCAAGGCATGGTTAACAAAGATCAAAATATGGATAAAAATATCTATTCCCAAAGTTAAAGTAAACTTACAGCAGAACTGACCTGTCAACCAAGAGCCCGCCGTGCCAATGTGGAATAAGTGGGATCAAATTAGTGGAGAATACAGCTGGATCAGGGGCACTCATTATGTAAGGATGGGAGCCCTTAAAGATCTTAGTTGGACCCAAAACCTAAAAACTGGGGGCAGAGCATAGGTGTAACAAGGACTTTTAATGATAGGGAGGTCAGTAGGGGAAAGGGAGGGGGATCCTGAGATCCGTGAGGGAACTGAGGCTCTCCTCACACGAGGACGGCCCTGTATTATCTTGGTGACGGCATCAAAACATGTATCGCTGTTTACACATCGTATTGTACATAGGCTTGTGCATTTACATGACAACGCAAAATCCTGTCGGGTTGCCTGTCTGGTTCTGCTCCGAGGTAGATTCCACGTCAACAAGGGAGGGCTCATGCACGCGTAACATATTGCGTCTCTGCATGAGCACTTATTGCTGTTGTTGCTGTAGCTGGTGTTGTTGGTGTTCTGTGAGCAAATGTTGGTATAAAAGTCATAGCAATATTTGTAGCTGCTGGAACAAGATGAGAATCAGCCCGGCTGCCGCCATTGTTGTTGTTGTTGGTGTGTGTGACAGCGTGGGTTGGGGGGGAGGAGGAGGGGTGCTATGAGGTCACTGTCTTTTCCGGACTTATCTGTTTATACCAACTACGGCATGAAGACGAATACGCAGATATCCACTTGCAGACCCGTTTTAAAAAAAGATGTGGAGCCATGGACAAATACGCGTCTCCGTGTGTCAATATCACCAGATCGATAGTTTATTTTACCGGAGTCTTACAGTGAGAGATTACTGAGGTTGGCGGGTTGAGGGCTCGTTGAAGACACTGGGAAGAGAAGCAGAGGCACAAGGTAAGTCCAAGGCAAAAATCCATGAAAGCACAAAGAACAAGCACGAGGCAAACATCCCAACAAGGGAAAAAGTTCAAAACTATAAGAAATGATCAGAAACTTCAAAGTAGAGAGTCGGCCACAAACCACATGAGATGCAGAAATCCTCAGGCGTTGGAGTGGAGTCAGAGTGCTGGCTTTGTAGGTGCAGGTGATTGGAGTGATTGAGGACAAGTGCTGTAGTGGATCCATGCAGGAGCAGACCACACCCACTCCCACTGAGGCAGAGAGGAAGAGGATTAAAAAATGCCTCACCAGAAGCAAAAACAGCCCAAAAATACATTAAAAATGCTGAAAAAGGAGGGATCCTCGCACATTAAATGGAAACCAGGTTTTTTTGCACATTAGTGATTGTGAACAAACTCTACCAGCCATCAAAACTGAATCCATTAACCTGAGTAAAGACAAAATATGGTCTCTTTCAATTACCCATTGCATCACATTTCCTCATTTTCTCTCAACAGATGCACTTTCAAAATCTGAAGCCATCCTCTGTCCTCCTTGGGTCTCCTGTTACTTCTTCCGTTCCCAACACCTCTGCTCTGTCAGGGGATGCTGCACCAAGGTCTTCTCTGCACAGGCCAGTGACAAAAAGGCAGCACTGTCTTTACTGGTTTGATAAGCACAGGGTTTGTTTGAACATATTGTTTTAGGAGAAAATCTGTTTTTAAATAAAGCTGTATGCTGTCTTTCTTTAAGGGCATCAAACCGTGATGGAACTGGCTGCAATGCATGGGGCACTGGCTGAAATCTTGCCCAGGGCTGCAGATTGGTTAAGGCCAGCTCTGCTCCAGCTTCTGAGGTCTTTGTTGTCTTTGCCACCCTGTGTTTGTCAATATAGTATGCATGTAGTCAATGAGGGGGAGGCAATGTCCCTGTGTTTTGCAAGAGAGCAGAGGCACTCAGAGATCCTCTATGTGAGCCTGAGGGTGCATTCACACCTAATGTGTGGTGCGGTTCAAGTGATCTCAAGCTTGCTTTCCAAGTCAGTTCAGTTTTGTTGCACTTGACTGGAAACTGTCCATCAAACTATGATGCACACAAAATAACTTTACTGAAAGTGCCTGAGAAGGTGGTCTGGTTTTACCGACACTCGAGTGAGGTTTGTTTGCTGTAATGATGGGAGCAAACCTTGGTCAAAACTGACTGCTGAAAATTTGGATAAAACCCATTATCTGGCTGCAAACAAAATAAGAAATTTACATGCATTGATTTTGCATGGGCATCACTCCCATGTGTATTAATAATCAATAAATGTAGTAATCCATGAGGAAATGGTGCGACCCAAGACCTCTTATAAAAACACACTCTTAGCTTGGTTTAGTCTCTTTCCCTCTTTACTGTAACAGACAAACTATGACAAACACATACAGTGTTGTGTCGAATACTCAGTGCACCCTCCTTTGTTATGGGTCTCACAATTCAGCTATGTCTCAAAAGTGCAGTTAAATGCATGGCAAAGTAATTTGGTACTGCTAGCACATTAGTTTTAATATCTTAAACCGGGCCTTATACACATCAGTATCCCTGTTCATGTGACTGTGCTGCCATCAAACCAGAGTGTAGATGAGTATGAAAGGAAACTAAGCAGATTTATGGCTTACAGATTTTGTTTTCCTTCTCTTTTATTGTTCAAATATGCTGCTCTTGCAAATAGAAACGTTTTGACCAAATTTGGGAGCATGTCAGGTTGGCACTTTATCATTTATCATTCCCGAGGCCTTATCAGCAACACAAGGATTATTTAACCCACTTCATTTATGATGTTTGATGTAATGAAGTTTAAAGCAAAGGATGCAAGCCCTAACACCAAGCTCCGGAGGCAAGGGACGCCAACCCCTTTCAGCTGTGTTACCAACTGCCGTAACCAGAGAACAGTGAGGCTTTATCAAAGTATGTTTTCTTGTACTGTATTGCAATATGTAGCAATACAAAAGCCAAGCAGGAGTTATGCATGCAACTTGTTTCATTTGTAAATGACATCATTTAGCACTGAACAGAGCTAATTAGAGAAAAATGCAAAAACCAAACCATGTTATAGGTGTGAAAAACACCCACAGAGCATGAGACCTTTATTTCATAACTACAGGAAAATGAATGTTAAGTAAATTATTTTTTCAGGGTCCATAAATTAATATACAGACCTGGTGTGTTCACCATTTACATCATATATTGGGTAGCTATTGAGCCAGAATTAGATTTCAGTTGAATTTAACAAGTGAAAAAAATGTCCATGTAGAGGATCAAATGGATTTTTTTTTCCGTTCCTCTGAAAAAAGGCCCTTCAAAACCAAAATAAATTTATCTGGTACTTATAAAGGAACCTTGAACCTTGAAAACAGTCAGGGTGTCCACCTGTGATTAGAAAACACGTGTAGGTGGAGGCTGTACAGCTGTTATATTATAAACTCCAGGAATAAAAAGCTTCATATTGTAAAGGGCACTTTCTTTAAATAGGCATAGTGCATGAAAGTTTAATAAAATGTGTCGTATTCTTGCCCTTTCTAACAACAGTCTCAGTGAAGATTTCGTTTTTTATGAATGGGTGTGGAGCTTTCCCATCATTATTACTTACACAAATTAATGAGGAAAAGATGAAATGGCACTGTAGGTGGTTAAATGGATCGTCACTATCTCAAATTAATTAACATTAATTAATTTATCATGTTTTATATCTCAGAATCCCATGTATTTCTCAATACTTCAGTGTTGTATTATGCTTTTACATATTACTTTGATAATGTTGATGTTGATCTGATCAAACAAAGTTATTCAGAGTCAGACTGTTGACAAATAAAGCAGATTCAGTTTCTGGTTCTCCAAACTTCTGCATCCACAACAGGCACCACAGCATCCACCAAAAGAACCTTCATGAAGCTTCTTTAAGAGAGTATGCTGTCACTGCACTTTAGTGCTGAGAGATTTACACAATTTGCTTGATTCAACCAAATCTTTAATGGCTTCATTATTCCGACATGTTTACCTAAGATAAAAAATAATAATAACTGAGATGGCACAGTTTCAAAGTTTAGTAACTTTGTGAATCACTTCAATCCCTAAAGAAAAATATCTGATCTCCATCTGCATAAACGTCATGTCTTTATGCACGTTTTAAACTGTAAACACAAAAAGTACTTACCCATAATACACCCCTATTCTTTAACAACAAAGTCACAAACTTGAATTGATCTTGACCTTGACCCTGCTCTGACACGTGTCTCTGTGGCCTCACAAATGGCCTCTGACCTCTGTGACATCATTCATCATCCCACTCTACCCCTTGCGTGTGTTGTGAAAGGCTTTTGAATGGACCTGAATGGACCTCCCACTTCACCTTTATTGTCTCTATTCACTCTTGATCTGGCCTCTCAATGGTACGTCGGGCCCCATCTGTGAATACTGAGGGCCACACTGTATGATGGACACTGAAAGGCATTAGATACATCAGCACAGACATCTACAGTTCAACTGAAAATACCACAGTCACAGTATAATGCCGCTTGAGGCTCCTTCAATTATATTTTGGACAGGGTTCTCAAATCTAATGTCTCTGCTGGCGCCATAAAGGCCCCTCTGCTGACTTCAGAGCGTTTGCAGGGTCACAGCTCCTGTCCTTAGTGACACATATTGTAAAGTGGTCATCAGGGCAGATGTCCACATTCTTTATAAACAAAAGGGAAGTGTGAAACTTTAGTCAAATGTCATTCCTGGTGCCAGGATGACTCTAACTGCAGGTTATCCCCTCATTTCAAAGACGCCAAGGACAGCAAAGAAAAACCGTTTTAAACACAGACGAGTCAATCAAATGTTTTACATTTAACTTTAATTCTATAGTGGGTTTGATGAATCATAAAAAGAGTGAGTAAAGAGAGTGGCATTATTTGATCATTTAAATATAAACAGGTCGGACAACTATTGTACAGCTGTTACTCAGATAAGGATCTGTTTCAGTTTATTGTGCACTTGGACGATGCCTAATTTGATTTGACATTAAAGGCAAAATTAAACTAAGGTATGCAGCATGCAATTAAATATTTTTTAATCCACTGATTACAATAATAAAGATACATTGACAACCCCCAAATTATTCCAAGCTTGAAAAATACTTTATAATATATCAAACATGTTGATATAAGTTAATAAGCTTTTTATCAGATTTATCAGTTTATACATACATTTACAGTCTTCAATGTTTTGGTGCTGTAGGAGTGTAATGTAATGAAAATGGAGGGCATGATGGATCTGGTTATTTTTAATGTCTGCTCCTTCAGAGTTGTTAGGTAGTCTCTAAAGCAATAGTCAGCAGTTGTTGGCTGTCATTGAATTGTCAGTTGATGTAAACTCACTCTTTATGTCATAAAACACCTCATTCTCTTTAATTTGGTTTAAAGCTGGGTTGTTCTTTTTCCTACCTCAGGTTTTGTAGTGCATCCTGAAATGTGTTTAAATGGAAATGGGAAAGACAAAATGTCTTAAAGCCCTGTATTCTCTCCTCTTCAAACCATTCACTATAAACCTTGGAGATGGTTGTGCATGGACATTCTTGTAAAGCATTTTCTAAAATACTCAGATCAGCCTGTCTTGTATTAACAATAATCCCACGTTCAAAATCACTTGCATCGGCCTTATTACCCACCTCCAAAACTTCAGCAGTTTGTCTCAACCATGTTTACATACTTAATTGCATGAAGTCACATGCCAGGTGATTGAACTGGTGAATTTCATAAACTTAACCTGACAAGCCAGATGGACAGCTCCATATATCTGCCACAGAAATATTTCACAGGATTTCAGAATCAGGCAGGTCTGTCTGTTCTGCAATGGCTATGACAAACTAGCTGCATTGCAAATGTTAGCAGCAGAGCTAACATGCTGGAGATGGCCCCACCCTGCTTAGCATGAAAAGTGAAAATAACAGCTGTGGATTTGAGCTGGGCTGCTATTAAAAATGAATATCTTTAAAATTTGAATTGCTAGACATTTGAAATCAATTCACAGTCCTAAGCATATTTTGCCCAAATAGTGAATGATTCTTTTAACGCATATTTTGTGCAGTATATAACCAGGGTGGTGTGAGGAGTAGGCCTAAAGGGCCTGGGCCCACTCACTTGTGAGGTTGTCACACTCTAAAAGACTGGAATCTTATCCTTGGTCATACTTTTATTGAATCATAATTAGTCACTGAATGTCTTTCAACGCCTGATAAAGAATTATTCCACATAAAATTTTCAAAGGCATCACATTGCTGTCATGGACAGTTTTACAAAATTAAGTATGTTTATGCTGCCCAGGCTTGTTAAAGTAAGCCTCGGCAGTCACTGCTCTAAAACCAAGGAAGCAGATGGTGAGTATGACATCGTGTCACTCTGTCAAAGCTAGAAGATTCATTAGAAACACAGAGTAGGAGGGCAGCAGGTGAGGAACAAGGTAAAACAAGGAGGTAAAAATAAGACAATTACTCAAGGATGTATGTTCACCCTTCCCCTTATCCACACTGATTCACACCACTTCTGCTGAGACACATATAGTTTCGTTTACTAAGCAAAACACAGCAAAAAAGTAAACTGGAGGCAGTGCTGAATGCTTTGGTCCAGTTTGATAAACTAAATTGTGTTAAAAGCACCAGGAGAAAAGTTGTGTTGGCATTTTACAAAATAACAGCAAAAAGTGATGATGCTCTCACAACAAAAAGTCTATGTTGATCACTCATCGATGTTCCCTTTCTTTCCTCAAAAAACAAATAATGCAGATGACACAGCGAGAAGATTGCTGGTTCATCTCACCATGTCGATCACGGTTGAGTTTGCATGGTGTCCCCCGTGCCTGCATGAGTTTTCTCTGGGCATTGCAGCTTCCTCTGACCAAAAACAGGCTTGTTAGGTTAATTGCTGACTTCCAATTGTCCTTGGGTAATAGTGTGAGTGTGAATTGTTGTCTGTCTTGCTATGTGGCCCTGTGATTAATTCAGGGTGTACACTCGCCCAAAGTAAACTGGGATTGGCACCAGCCCCCTGCCACCCAAAAAGAGATAAGCAGTACAGATGATGGACTGATGATGGACAAATAATTACCTCCACCAAGGAGGTTGTGTTTTCGGGAGAGTTTGTCTGTCTGTCTGTCTGTCTGACTCTGAACAAAATAACTCAAAAAGTTATGGATGGATTTTGATGAAATTTTCAGGAAATGTTCAGCATGGGAAAAGGAAGAAGTGATTCAATTTTGGTGTTGATCCGGATCACCATCTGGATCCAGAAATTGTTCAAAGGATTCTTCATCATTGGGAGATAGGGAACTGTGCTGCTTGGTGGAGGTCTGCGCTCTCCGAGTGCTTTTCTAGTTATAAATGAGGTTCTTTTCTCCTCCTCCTTCTTTTTATATTGAGGAAATATTAAACAAGACACTAACCTTTGTGAAATTAATGATGAATAAAACCGAGAGAAACAACAAAAAAAAACAACAAAGAAGCAAACAAAGTAATGTAAGACACTGGCTACAAACATAAAACGACAACAGCAATAAAAAGATTCCAGATGATGTCACTATCATCAAGGTGCAAAAGAGTGAATTTCCCAAAATCACTTTAATAACTAAAAAAGCTCTCAGAGAGCGCAGACCTCCGCCAGCACCACAGTCCTCTCCCATATTGTGATTTTTACCATAAATACTAGTCCTACCTTTATTTCATGTAAATATTTAGATTCCTTGACCATGAAAACATATCATTAGCAATTGGTTTCATAATGATATCTATTTTAGTTCAGTAGTTATTCACGAAAATCTCATTTTTCGTCATGGCGGATCCAAACAGTGATCTGGATCAACACCAAAATTGAATCAGTTCTTTCTTTTCCCATGCTGAACATTTCCTGAAAATTTCACCAAAATCCATCCATAACTTTTTTAGTTATTTTGTTCACAGACAGACAGAAAGACAGACTCTGCCGAAAACATAACTTCCTCCTTGGCAGAGGTAACAATGAGAGAAAAGTTATTCATGGTTGTTTTTCTAATTTAATGAACTGGATAATATTTTGTGTTTGCAGGAAGACCATTAGCTTTAGCCTGGTATATACTCAGCCATAGGATCCAGACTAAATATTTCTAAAAATATTTGCTGCTATAGGTTCATGCTTTAATTTACTAAGCATTTAGGTGGAATTAATTTAGGCAGGTATAAAATCTGTCAATAATCAATGTTTGAAATGTAAGCCCTAAGTCTACTCTGTTGGCTGAGCCAGATCTTACAGTCTGCCTGAATCGTGATGACAACACTGATGCTGTGAGCCAAGAGTCGATTTGATTCTTTTCTCAAGCTGTCTCGTCTTGTTTGACTTTTGTCTTGTCTGTAAAGAATCGATTCAAAATCAGATAAATGAAATCTAATCTGATATTGTTTTACCTCAGCATGTCTTACCAGATAAAGAAAATAACCTGAGTCCCAGATTGAAGCCTCTGTATTATGATTTTTCTTCCCTCTGCAGAGCCTGGTGTGTTTGAGGTAAACAACATTCCAGTCCATTTTCAGCCCTGGGAGGAGGGCATGAACCATTAGCTCCCAAAGACGAGCCCATTGCTCCACTGTCTGTGGGCCTGAGAGGAGAGAGATGGCAGGCGGGTGGGCAAAAGAGCTGGCTTCCTGGTTTTATTGGCTGGGAGGACGACTATTACTCTCTAGTGGACATAGTTCCAGAAAAGTAGGCACGAAGAAGCCTCAGGTAGCAGAAAATAAAAAAAATAAAGATAAAAGCAGAGTTGTAATTTAAATTCTATTGTGAGTTTTTCTGTTTTCTTGAAACGTGTTGCCTGTACAGCAGCAAAACAGTGAAGTTTGTCTACAGGAGATAAAGACTTGTTCTTCTTCATTTGAGCTTCATGAACCACTGAGAGATGCAAAAATGGGCGGAAGTCTCTGTTGTGCATGAAACCATATTATTATGGTTTATATCAACACTTTGGCAAGAAAATGTTCTATATTTCAAGGACATTTTGTTTGTTTCAGTTTTGTCACAAATACATGCAACTTATCCTCCAATGCATAAGTACAGAGTAAATAGAAGTTTTAAACAACCAGAAAAGAAGGCGTACAATTTCAAGGTAATGTACCAGAAAGAGCAGAGATGAGCAGGAGTTTAACAAGCAAAAGAAAATATGATTTTTCAGTCCTTTGAATCACAGAAAGGAACATTTCATTGTTGTGTAATGACAGAGGATCCAGACACTATGATTTCTTTGAGTTGTTATACCTTTGCGACATTATTCATGCCCACTGCAGAGACTTTAGGTGCTTCTGGTTTATTTGTCCGACAGTTAGCGCACAGTAGTGAGTCAAAGACAGGCTGTTGTGGATTCAAACGAAAGTCTTTAATGTAAAAAACCTTAATTGGGTAAGGGTATAATTAACCCTCCTATTATCTTTGGGGTCAATTTCACCCCATTCAATGTTAATCATCTAAGAAATAATGGTTGACTTTGTAGTTGTTGCTTCATATTTTATGACTTTTCCTAGTTTGATGGGGATAACTGAATAAGCATAAAATTATCATGATGATAAATTTTCAATGTGCTGAATATATATTGCACACATTGGTCTTTTACCTGTGAAAAAATTGTCTGTTGTGTGTGTGTGACCTAACATCCCCACACCAGCAGGCACAGACTCAATACTTTAACAGGAGGGTGGGGAAAACCACAATCCGCACGAGAACTTTGATCGTTCTCATGGTGTGGGCATGTGGAAAACAACCCGACTTGTGAAATCGGCCAAAATGAGGAGGCCAATGCAGACTTGCAAGTTGATCACATCCATTGCTTTCCAACTATCAAGTCATCATTAGAGCTCTTCATACCACCATGGACTGACAGTGGAGGGGAAGTGTGTGTATGTGGTCAGTTGGAAAAACCTAAATGTAGTGGACTTGGAAGCCTACTTTGGCTTGCTCATTTCTGCAGGAGTTAACACATCAAATGCAAGCCTTTGGAACGCTGACACTGGTGGGGCAGGATTTCCAGTCGCCATGTCTCTGAAGACATTCCAGGTTTTAAAGAAATAAGAGACGAGGGGGGAGTGAGACTTTCTAGTGACAAACCAGAAATATGTTCCAAAAAAGGAGACAAAAACAAAGTAAATAAATATGTATATAAGAGGAAAGGGAGGGTCATCAATATAACCAATATGGTTCATTCTGTGAGAGTCATGAATGTGCACCCCAACTAAGAAAGATTTGGATGAAAATTTTTCAGGATACAATGACTCTGAACAGAAAGTTTGACCTGATGGTGGCGCTACAGAAAATGTCATATCATCACCAAAACCAATGGGGTTCATACTCTTGTGGTCATTACTAATGTCAGTAAATTTGAGAGGATTTGTATGAAAACTTTTCAAAATACATTCATCATAATTTAAAAGTTTGCCCTGATGGTGGCGCTAGAGGACAGGTGAACTCACTGATAGGTCTCATTATTAAGGAGTTATTTATGTATTCAACAAGTAAACAAAGTGCCTGTCACAAAAACTTTATCAACATTTTTATGCAAATCACTTCCTAGAGGCAAATATGTCTGGGATCAGATTAAGCCCAAACGTAAAATGTGCCAGTAATATTTGAGGATAATAGGAGGGTTAAAGAAAAACGTCTAAAATCAAGAAAAAAAAAACAATTGAACATACAAATGGTCTCACCAGGGTGTGCTGAAAAACCTTGAGGTTGATTTTAAAGCAGTCACATGACCAGGAGGCTAAAAACTAACACTGCATTACAGAACATGAGTCACTTTGCAAATTAAACTAATGTTAAAGTTGAAAGTGGAGTGAAAATAGCCTCACTATGAAGAAGTCTGTAGTGTCATTTGATATTTATTTAAAAACAGAAATGCAGTGAAAATCAAAGAGCCGCCACTGAAGCTGTTTACATCAATGCTAACAAGTGTAGTCACTTCCTGCTGTCAACTTGCTTGTATCATAATCTACTCAGTCCTATAAAAATAAAGTAAGCAGGGAGGAAAAACCCAGGACATTGGTTGGTGGGTTATAGGTGTATCAGGCATATGCAGACTGGCATGGATTTTAGCTCATCCTTGTAAACAGAGAGTATTTGAAGAGATGCGCAGGGGAGGGCAGCCCTGGCAGCTTGAAACACGCGATCATATAGAACCACAATTCCATGCTGCTTTTTCTTTTATTGGTCATTTATGAGATAACAGGAAGAGCAACACACAAAGAGCAGGTTATATCATCTGTCCAAAGTTGATTTCCTGTAGACATTCATATTATTTAAACTACATATGTGGGCTCCATCTGCTTGGCTGAAACATGGAGCCAAAGCTGAAAATAGACTTGCAATATATAGAACGTCATATCATAGATTAAATTTCACATATAATAATTACTCCTCTGAAAGTTGTGTATTTAAGAGATATCTCGGAAAGGTCATAATCTGACATTTAGCTTGTCTGTCTTGGTGATATAATAAAAGTTTAATCATTCCCACTAGAGATGTTACTGTGGTTGGAAAACACAACTGATGAAGACCAACAGCAGCAGCAGGCACCATTTACTTACGTTCCCATTCACATTTTGCATATTACCAAGTGTTCTCATGGCAAACAATAAATAAATGGTTGCCATTTTTGGCCTGTGTGACCCATTAGATTAAGAATTTCTCTTAATTTAAAACATAAGGAAATATCAGAGGAAATGTTATTTTAATACAAAATATATAGCATTTAAATAAGTAAATTAAGAAAAAGAAATGCCAAATTTTACGTACAGTGGATTTGTACTCCAAAATGTAAAAAATCTATTATATATTCCAGACTCTGATAGAGAGGTGGTTGCTTTGTAAGATGCAGTAAAATCAAGAAGACTCACTGCATCCTCTTCTGTTGGCATTGTTGTTAACCAACACATCCACCAAGAGGGCTCGAACACATCTATCTTGCACAGACCTCCACTTCTCCTTTGCTACCAGCCAACTGCTCTCTCGTCTCCCCCAGCTGTTTTTTTTATTATTATTGTTTGTTCCGGTGTCCAGGCGAAGAAAGTTTCTCTTTGGAAACCTCAGCCATTATTATTTCTTCTTTGTGTCTCATGAGAGCTGCGTAATGGGTATAACAGCAACACTGCTCCCACATATTCTTGTGGTACTGGTCCGTATCTGTAAGCTTAATGGAAACAGGCAGAAATATGGCAGAATGAAAGCAGAGCACAGACATGAGGCTCTGTCTGGATCCAGACCCATCTTTAACGTTGAGCATAAATGGGCTTGCAACAAGTTTCTCCCAGCAGCACATTGTACAGGCACCCATCTGCTCGTTTCTCCACCTCTGGCCATCTTGCTTTCGCCCCTCGATTAGCTTTCTTCATTGTCTTCGTTGGAGTAAGAGTAACCTCTGCTTTTCACCTGTCATTCATGAGTTTCTCACTGACCCCAAACTTTGTTTTTGCTCAATTACAGCTGCATTCTTTACTACCTGCAGTTTGTTAGAATAGGATTTTCATTTTGGGGGCATTTTGTTTATGTCTAGCTCAGCCTAGAGCGCCCTCTCTCTGATGTAGACGGTAATGTTTACTCCTGGTTTTATGTCTGTCAGTATGCTAAATCATGTATATTTTGATATATAAGTTGCACCTGACTATAAGTTGCAGGACCAGCCAAACTATGTAAAAAAATGCGACTTATATTCCAGGAAATATGGTATTCAACTTTGACCTATAATTATTTAGCAGTCATTTGCACAAAGTTCATCTGCGACTTTCTTATTATGAATTGCAAAATCTGTTTATTTAAGTCTCCAATAAGAGTGGATAATTGTGCAAAGTTTGAAGAAAGTCCCTCGAAATATTTTTGAGACTTACTGTTTACAAGAACAGCTCTTGGTTGCCAGATGCTCAGATGGACATAGACATAAAAATGTAAAAGTAGATATCCTGAAAATATCAGACCCCCAGCCCTGGATGTTGCTGGTGTGGAGGTATAAAAGCTTCCACAAATTTCAATGTAGCTAAATCTCTGACATTTTAGCAAATAAACAAGGTAAAAATCTGTTGTAGTTGAAGCCCAGAGACCAATTTTCCTCTCTACTACTTACAGCAACTGCAAACTCCTGGACTGAGTCTGGTGCAACATCCTCACTGGATTCAACAAGTTCTGGCTGCAGACACATATCTTGTTTTTCTGCAACATCTCCATGGTTAGATGTGAGGCACTACAGGCAGCCAGCTGGAATCAAGACAGAAGTTAGCAAGTGACATCTACTGAGCACGACTTTGGAGCGACTACTGCTCAGGCGTGATATGACTAACGCCAAAATTTGGGTGCTCCCACTGACTAATACTAAGAGTGCCAGACTGCATCCTGGCACTGAGGCCTGCTGTTTGTAATCTCAGCACTGTGGACACCAGGCTCTTTGGGCCCAACATAAAGAGCAACAAAGCGTTTGGATGTTGCCACAGTCCCAGATGACATTTGCTGCTTTTACAGCAGGATGAAAATGAATCTTCTTCATGTTTACAGCTTTTCTATTCCCCTGCCAAGAAGTGGGTTCAAACAACCATCTTCATATCAGTCCAAACTGCTCATAAAAGGCTCCATTACTTGTGTTCTCCTTTCTTTCTGTCCTTTTAAAAAGAGGCAGGGTAGGTTGGCTGTGGCCTTGTGTTTGGTCACGATCAAACACAACAAGGGACAGATCAGCCCTGGCCACATTTTAGAACAACAGGAGATAGATGCATTCATGTTTTAGTATCATGGAAGAGTATTTTCTGTTTTTTTTTTAACAGTGGTAGTATAGCCATGATTTTGAGATGTGCAAGTGTACAATGAAAGAACAAGGGGGCGTTAAGAAAACAAAGTTAAAAATCCAGATAAAAATTTTGCACATCAAGAATACATGTTTGTATATTTTCCTATAAAAATCATATCCTCAAAATATTCTTCTATTTTTAATATGAAAATTTCCATCACAAAGTCAGATAAAGGATGCAAAGATGATGCATTATGCATTTTAACTATTTCTAGATGTATTTTGAGCATAACATTAATTACACCAATCAGGGTGCCAGCTCTGCTTTCCTTCATGCTAAAGTGTATTAGCCTGCTGGCACTTTTAAGAGCAGATACGGTGTTTGATTCATACTCCTGTAATACAACTTGTCATTATTCTTCTTTGACTGTTCTACTGCTACACACACAGGACACTGCATGGCACGTGTTGATGCTCCACTTCAAGTTATATTTCAATGAAGCATCCCTTCAATATCAGAGACAACAACAAAAATATTAAGCAGACTTCAATGTAAAACAGAAACCCTGTTGTTAATAAGTTTAACATTGATAGGTACCCAAACTGCTGTTGTTCATTTGAACCCCAGTGTCTTTGCAGAAGCAAGAGAACTCTATAATAACCGCACAGGTCATTAAAATTACTAGAGCACTGGATAAATGTTTAACATCTCATAGCTTTAACAGAGGTTTACCTGGTTCATCTTTCTTTCACAGCGGTATTGGCAGGAATAGAGTTCAGAATGGAATTGGCTCTTTAAATGGAAAAATGTGCCCAATTTTGTCTGTGATTTTCTGGAGAGGAGAACACGATTATAACTGCCACAGTTCACCTAAATTGCTGTCACCACTGACAGTCCATCTGCCTTTTTATGTTGGGCAGGTGGATTTTAAGAGCTCCAAACAGCTGTCTGCTGTCCTGAATAAAGATCCAGATGAGATGCCAGTGAAAATAAAACTGAACAGTGAAAATAAAAATAACCAACAAACTAGGACACAACAGGTCAAATGGGTTGTTGAAATTCATCTGAGTTTGTAGATTGAACTTGTTCACCCGAACTTATTAAAGGTGTAGTGTGTAGTAGCTGGCAGCAATTCGCCAAACTGAAACGGTGAATATAATGTTTCTATTTCTATGTAAAGTCTGTCAAAAAAGGTGTATAATCACCCCCATAAAACTTCGTTTTTCTTTTTATTAAGTTAGAAAAAATATTTATATAATGTACCGTGGCTCTCCCCTTTGTGGAGGCTGACATAACAATCAACCATGTTGTCTACTGGTGGGTTTTGGGGACAGAAGGAGCAAAACACATTTTTTTAATAAGAGTCTGGCTGCTGGTCCTGAAATATACCTGGATGGAATGCAAAGACAAAGAAGAGAGAGCGGGTATTACAAGAGAAGAAGATGGCGCTGTGTTTGACACTGTTGTAAATGACACCCTGTTCACGATCCTTTTCAGCCTTCACCAGCTCTCGTCGCTTAGTGATGAGATGTTTTAGTAATGGGCAGGCTCATTCCAAAATCTGAATAGTAGATGTTGCTAAAATGCCAATTTCTACACACTGCACCTTTAAATTTCCATCTTATTCACATACTGAAAGAAAGACAGAAAGAAAGAAGGAATAAAGAAAGAAAGATCTTACTAAATAAAGCCACAGTTGGCCTTCCTCAGAGTAGAACAGTACAGAATTTAAAGAAGTTAACCAATTAAATATATAATATAAGCCTATCATAGCTATAAACATAACATAAACAATCATCAACACCTGTCTTGTTGCCAGTTTTAAACTATATATGTGCTTTGGCTAATTGCGACATTGACAAGTGAGCACTGCTACCCTGTGCCCTCAGTGAAATGTTGAACATTATTTTAACTTTCATGTGGCACAAAAACAATGAAAAACTGAACTGTGCAGGAGCAGAGAAAGACGCCTCTCAGGTGCGCTGTCTCATAAGCCCAATTTATACTGATATTTCAAGGTGTAATATTTACAGCCCTGTGACGTTTTGCCTCCACTGCGAATGTTCTGGAGATGGAGGTCATAACAGAGGTGAAATATTGGAGAGAGCAGGAGGGAGACAAGAGCACTGCAAGTCTCTACCTTTGCATGTATGTGGGGGCACTTAACCTGTCATGCACGTCCAAGCCATGCTGCAGTGTGACCTGACACAGATAGTACGGCCTCGTGGAATTATTATGAATGCCTGTAGTTGTGAACATAGCAGAGCCTCGATAATTTGCTTTTGTAGAAAAGCACTGTGAATTGGGTTATACAAAAACAATGTTTATACTGGCAATGCTTTTCTAGCGTGATCTGCCTCTGTGATCGTTGTTCGTTGAACAGGAGAAGTTTTTTTTTTCATATTAGTGATTGTAATCAACAAATAATATAAACCCAAGTTAAGGCAACATATGGGCTCTTAAAGTTATAAGCTTCACAGTTTTGACAGAGTTTAATGCAAACGTTTCTCCATAAACAAGTCCAAACTTTCACACAGCTGCTACAACTGGTCACTGGTGTGATAGAAATTTGTGTTAATTCAAAATCGCTGCCTTAAAAGAAAATCTTCAAATGACTAACAGTGTATCCAGTTTATGGGGAATTAGTCCCCATGGCAGCTGGAGGAGTCAGAGAAAAATAACTGACCTGTGAAACCTCAAACAATCTTGCCATTTAACTCTTCTGCAAGCTTGAAAACAAATCAAAGACTGTTGTATTGTTCAGAGAAAACAGGTCCCTGTCTGACAATGGGCACTGTAGCTGAATCCGTAAATAGCCTCAGAGAAGGGAAACCGTCCAAACAGGCTGTTTGGAGCTGCTCAGGCTTCATGCTAGTCACTGTGAGTGGGCTTCAGATTGTTTATTTTACTGTGGAGGGAACCACTTTGTTCTAAATATAACCACATGCTATTTATATACTGATTGTGTCCACATTTAATGAACAATCCCGTTACATATCTTGTATTTTCTTAGTACATAAGTAAGCAAGGTATATAGGCCCCTGCTCCTTGAAAAAAAATCATGTCCACTCAGCATACATTTTTATAAGAACACTTCAACAAAAACATTTAGCTGCTTCAAGTAAGCAGCATCTGTCAGAAAGTTTGAAGTGCCTGATATCTGCTGCTGCTGAGTATCTTGTAAACTCACAGATGGGGCATGGCTCTCTTCCACCTTTAAGTGCATGTTCCTGAAAAGTTGAACGGCCTCTTGAAAATTTTAAAGATCGGCTGCTGTCAAAACTGGTTTTCTCCCTTCAGCCTGTCTCCTCTTCTTTCTCTCTCTGAAACAGCTTTTTCATCCATTTTGTTGACAGTAACGTTCAGAACATTTTGTACACCTCATTCAAAAAAGTGCCTCAGATCTGTGGTGTTCAAAAGGCCACAGGTTTCAATAAAAGGTAGTTGGCAGTTGTTTCAGTGATTCAAGTGCCAACTGTGATGCCTTGTGAAGACTCATTGATTGATACGGAGTGGTCATTTTGTCTGTGTTTCTGTTCTTTAAAGGTTTACAGGACCAAGCTTATTATATGTAAGTGAGGGGGCAACATTCAGAGGAAAGCTAACAGGTTAACCTTTTTCTCTAGAATATGCCCTCATTTATAATGTGTACCCCATATTTTATGCCTTTTTCCAGAAAAAATGCTGCATTCAAACATAACACACCCACACATTTTTCCCAAACCTTACTCTCTTAAGACAACTCAAACATTACCTTCATTCAAAGTTTAAATCAATGAAATTTAAGCATTTTCATAACCAATACCATACAATTAGTGCTCACAAGATGGCAGCGCACTGTGATCACATGTGAGTGGTACCTTAAGGCTTGAAATTACATTATTATTACACAAAGGTTCTTCAATTATGACACGAAATATTGGATTAGAACAGTTTAACAGTCAGCCTTATAAGAATTACAAAAGTTTGGCAGTAATGTTTTACAGAGAAAGAGAGAATATTACAGCTTTTTGTGTCAGATGTGTTGCAATCACGATAATAATAAAACATTTATTTTATTTATTTACGATGTTGGTGAGACAAAATATTTTACATATTTTGTTTGTGCTTGTCTTTAACACATACCCGAATGTTAGACCTTTTTTTAAGAGCAAAAAATGTGTGTTATAGGAGGAATTACGGTAACTAATTTCTTCAAAACACAACAAAGGAAAGTAAAATTAAATCAAGTTGGGACATTGTGTAAAAAAAAATAAACAGAATGAAATTATTTGCAACTTCATTTTAGCCTTTACTAAATTAAATACACAAGCAAGACAAGAAACTTTCAGTTCAAACTGATAAAGTTACTTGTTATGTTGCAAACATTCACTCATTGATTTTGACGTCTGCAACATGTTCCAAGAAAGCTGGGACAGGAACAACAAAAACTAGGAAAGTTTAGGAATGCTGAAAAACACCTGTTTGAATCTTTCATAAGATGAACTGGTGAAATGAAACAGGTGAGTGTAAAGGGGGTATAAAAGAAGCACCAATGAAAGGCTCAGTCATTCAAACAAGGATCGACAGAGGTTCATCACTCTGTGAAGAACCGCATGAGCAAGTAGTTCAGCAGTGTAAGAACAATGTTTCTCAATGGACAAATGCCCAGAATTGGGGGATTTCATCATCCAAAGTCCATAATATCATCAAAATATTCAAAGAATTAAGAGAAATCTGAGCCAGACACTCAATAGGCTGTGCCAACCATAGACTATATCCAGTTAATAAGTGTCCCATTCTTTCATTCATTCTTGTAGGCCTTTTAAATTAAAAATAATATACTGAATACTTTTCATTATAACAGTAACACAGTCACAAACCATCTATTGGTGTCCTCATTGTGAAACTACAATTTCCAGCCGAGTGTTTCTTCTCAGTGGTGCAAATCAGTGGTCTGTTTGTTCCCTCTCAGCAAGAGTGGGAAAACCAATAGATTCTCAGTGAGAGCCAGTAGAGCAGTGATGTAAAGCATCAATGCAGTGTTCTCAACAGAAACTGATGCACAACAATGAATTTTAAAAACATAAGGAAAAAAATATTCATACCTTCCCTTTTAATATTCTCTGGGAGCTTACAAAGGACCATTGCATGCAGGTTTCTCTCAAGTTTTTCTGTCTTGGCTGTTGTGCCTTCATTTAGCAAGGACAGTAGATATGGTCAGTAACTGGGGAGCAAGAGAGGGAATGACATGTGGCAGGAGCTACTGGACAAGCAACTTCTATGAATATTACTCCTGTGTGCAGGCTTCTCTAATCCAGTCTGTCATATTAGTTAATGGATAGCAAACTCCCAAAGGATAACTGTCAGTAGCAGGGAGCTCTGTTCAGCATTTGTAAAAACACAGCAAGAGATCACTTGGTGTTTTGATATAATTAATATAAGGGTACCATTCTTACATTACTTGAGCACTGTAAACCTAATGTCTTTTTCACAGCATGTTTGTTAGTATGTTAGTAAACGTTGGTATATGAAACTGCATTGCAATATAATATGCACTTCATTTTGGAGGATCTCCCAAAATGTCTGTACCAGGTGTTTGTACCTTGTGCAGTTTGCAGGTGAGCTCTCAGACTGTGCTGATATTTGTAAGGTAGAGATCTGAGTTGCCCGCTTTCTCTCCTCAATTTTTGTCAACGAACAAGGTATGTTTATTTCACCAGCAGTCCACATGGTTTATATAGTCAACACAACACCACCAGTTCCTTTAAAACAAGTTAGTGACTTAATTTGGGGGAAAAGCTGCAAGGAAGTGGTGCAGACCAAAGAACTGAACTCTGGTCAATCTGGAAACTCTGCTTACATCTACATGGACCAGAGTTTGGTTTGCAGTGAGTGTGGAAGCAATCTGAACTAAACAAGGCAAGAAAACCACAAGGTAGTAAAATGTGGCTTTGATTTGGCCAAATACAACTGCTCAAGCTTGCTTAAAGCTGGTTGTGTATTTTGGGGTCATTGTGCAAGAAAAGACCAGATGGCAAGTACAAGAACCACAGCTACAACTCCAACTGGTGGCAGGAGGCTGTATTACACTACACTTGACAGCACGGATGCAACAACTAGTCAACATAGTTGACCAAATTGGATGACACAAGTCAGTTAAGGATTTTATCACTGGATTTGATGTCGAAATACCTAATTCCAAGCTTTTAGTGAATGTGAGGACATTACATCGTTCTCTGGAGCTGATTCTTCTGTTGTGAGTCATCTTACTCCCCTTCCTGTCATTGTTGGACAAATAGTGACCACAGTGGGAAAGAGAAACCAAGGCTGATGTTGCAGAACTGAAGGGGCTAAAGTAGTCGCGAATTTAGGAGCTAAACCCATCTCCATCTACAGCTGCCATGTGCAGACACAAGCGTTTCCCCCACATACAGCATCATGGAGATAGGACAGATCAGTATTCAGACAAACTAAATGTAACATTATTGCTATTTCTTGCCAAAGATCAAAGTTTTCAGCACTTTGTATGTGACAGCATAACTCAAACTCCGTCTCACTTGTCTCCACTGTGGTCTCACCCAGCTACAAATTAACTAACTTGCGTAAAAGGAATTTTTATTTGTATTTATTTTGCAGCTTTTTGGTATCAGAGCATGTCAGTACTGCACAAGCATTAAGAAAAGAAGGAACTTTGAACGTCACATTTATAAATCATAAACGATGGTTCAAAAAGCCAAAGGTAAAACTTTGAAATGTTTTTTCCTTTCCCTTTCGTTGTGGTTCTTCACTTTAAAACATATTGCCACTTACACTTCACCCCCACACTTCTTCTTCCCCCAATCCCAACAATAAACAGTAGAGCAAAGACTAATCATAATTGTATATAAACTATAGTTATTGACATCACATCTAGACTAGTCAATGATAGACACAGGGCCATATTCACAAAGAATGGATTGCTCATGCTAATAGTGCCATCTGAAGAATTAGAATTACGCAATCTGCCCTGTTTTAGCACCTTAGCGCCCCAGAGAATTTGCTCTAATCATATGCCAGTGCCAACACGCCCACACAGTTTGGCACCTGAGCGCACTTTGCACTACTGATTGCAAAATAAATGCAGAAAATATAACTCAAATGACCAAAAACTGATCAAGGGGGTCATAGGGGTTTAACAGACTGTATTTAGACAAATTATTCATGTTTACTAAAAAATGGTGACATGGTCACAGAGATGAACACAGTGGGCTATATTACTGTCAACCTTGATGTCAACTAGTAGCTCAGGGATCATATGGCCTGGCAACTGCTATCTGCAAATGATTTGTTGTCACTTCAATCAAAAGTGATACTCTCCTCCGATAACTCCTTTCTTGTGCATGATTCTTCGCATGACAGCCCTTATATAGGCTCTGCTCCACAGTTACCAGCAACTGAGTGCAATTTGCGATCATTTTGAGCGAGCGAGAGAGTGAGAGAGGGAGAAAGAGAAATTGCGCAAATTTACTACACAGGTCTCGCTGGCATTGAATAGTACTGCTTTACAGCCTGTGGCAATTAGCGCTGGTCTCTGTGGAATAGGAGGTATTTGCAATGAGGCTTACTTTCATAGGAAGGGGGCAAATTTTCTCTGAATTTATGATTATTTCCTAATTTACAAGCATACAAATTTGGCCTGCGCAGCTATGAGTGGCAGTGCAGTTTCTGTTCAGGTTGCATGTATTTCACCCTTTGCATATGCTTTTGGATAGCACACCATTTTTTCTGTCATTTGCACAGGTTTAGCGGTCGCAAAAGCAGTGCAATCCTTTTGAGGATCTGGCTCATAGTTATTGGTTGCATCCCAGTTTAGCAGACTTCAAAAAACTGACCAAGTGCAGTGTAAAAGACAGGTAATTTTTGCAAAAATCAGCACGCTTACTCATTACTTTTTGGCCAGTTTTCATGATTAAAAATTTACCAAAGTGCGACTCGTGAGGCCTTTTTCAGTCAGAAAAACGTTTTAGTACTTAACTTTTGGTCATTTTCATTTCTAAAATGACTTTTAAGCATTTTCTCTGAAGTAAATTATTGCACAAAAAAACTGTACTGGTATCCGAGTCTGTTTGGTCAGTTTTCATGACAAAAGAAATCCAAAGCATGATTTTGGGCCTTTTTTTTTAAAAAATATGTAGGGACATGATTTCTTTTCATTATTTACTAAAAAAAAGCTTCTCAGCAATTAATCCTTGAGAAGAATTTTGGGGGGGAAATGAAAAAAGAAACAATGCTGTAATTTTACTCCTGAACCCAACAATGTTTGCTGAATTTTAAGTGTGAAAGTGACCTTAACTGCTCTAATTGACTTGGTGAACTGATTTCAGGTAAATATGTAATGAGTCTAAAGTTATAAGAAGCAGCAGCCACATTCCTGTAAACATGCTCTCCCTCGCTTGTGTTAATCCTTTTACATTTCTTCTCTCTCTCTCCCTCTGTCTGTCACGTCCTCAGTTTAATTTCTCAGCTTGAAGTGCCGTGCTGCCTCGACTGTTAACAAGACGAGGCACTGCCAAAGTGGTTTACCAAATGTAAAATTTCTGCCAGCCTTTTCTTACATTCTCTCACTGTCTTTCCTCTGCCTCCTGTTTACCTCCTGCCAGCTCTCTCACCCGTTCCTCCTCCTCCTCGCCCCCCGTTGTCCCGCCTTGAAGACAGCGTTGCGTTGCGGCTCCATGCTCCTAAAGAGCTGAAACTGTCGGCCGGGGAAGCGGTGAAATGGAAAAATTTAATCGCATTAAGAGAAAAACCTTCTCTTTTCATTTGTAAATTCCTGGGACACGCTTTTTTTCCCCCCTCCACCCGTTTTTTTTCCCATTTACACCTACTCTTCTCTCTCTCCCTCTCTCTCTCTCCTCAGTCCGACACGGCGACTGAGCTCAGAAAACTTCCGTCTAGGCCTCCACATACACACACATTTGGAAGTGCACACACATACAGTTCATGTAAGAACACACACTCCATCTCTTCACTTCACTTTAACCAAGGATTTGACAAACTGGGATGGAGGTCTGTTAGATGGGCGCACACACACACATTGTAATTCCTTTCCTTTCTCCCCTTAAATGAGACAGAGATCAAAGAATGTTCCCCTGACTCCTCCTCCGTTCCTCCCTCCATCTTGCTTTCCCTCCTCCAAATCAGTTAATGTGGCTCAACAGTTTTTCCCTCTTCCCTCTCTTACACTACATCTCTCCTCCCTCCATTGCTATTTTTTTCTTTGGTTCTTTTTTAAGAGCTGTGTTCCGGTTTCTTGCCGTGTCCACATCCGTCTCCATTGTCATTCAACTCCACAGCAGCCTTACCTCCGTGACAGGGACACACACGTACACAAACACACACTCACACACTCAATCTTCATTCCAGCGCTACCCAGCATCCCCTCCTCTCCATGGTTATTGACCTCTCTCACCCAAATACACACACACGGGAATACACACACCTGGAGAGCGCTGAGGATTTGCAGACCGGTTCAAACAGTGTCAAGAGCTTTTATTATCCAACATCCTTCAAGAAACACCAACAGACAGGCACACACTATTACAGATTGTATTTTAGGAGTTTAAGACCCTCTGAAATGACACAAAACAAAAGAGACTTTTCTTCAGCAAAAAATGGAACTCTAAATAGCATAAACTTGAACAATGTTTGGAGCTGCGGTATGGGCTATTTAATTTTTATCTAAGTGAGATGTTGTTATTTCATGAACACTGGTGGACTCTAACAACGTACACTTTATTCAACTGTACCAAAGGACAGCTGTTGAGTGTCTGCACCGTATTTAAAGGGACAGTTCCGTTTTTTTGAGGTGGGGTTGTTCAAGGTCCATGGCACTACTAAATATAATAGGAGGGTTTCAGTCACGTGATTATTATGACGTATGAAGAGGGCATGGTTTTAGATGGAGGGCAGGAAGTAAACATGGAGTCTTTGAAGGAGACCGGCGAAAGTTTATATTGTTCGGATCTAGATCCAGCTGCAAGAGAAAGATATAATCAGCTAATCAACAGATACGTCGGGCGTGATCCATATCTCATGAAGACGAGTGAGTTTTCAGCAGAGACAAAAGATTTACCGGCAGCTGAGGGCATCGACATCGCTAAATATCTGGTAATTCAAACGTCGTACATTACCAAACAGCAGATGAAAGCCTATAAAAGTATGGAGGCATACAACTTTTTGTCAGCGGATGGGTCCACAACCTCGGCAGCAAACGGCTACAGGATGGTTATTGTTTGGTCTTCGCCAGGGTGTCTTTCTTCTTTTTTTATGTGTTAAGGTTATAGCAGCTGGCAGTCGCGGTTATGATGTACACAAACCATGGAAACAAACACGACAACCCAATGATATAAACAAAGCCACTAAAACCAAGCTGGCTTACATACCTCGATTGAAGTGGTCACTACAGACACGGGCATTAGCAGACTCTGCTCCTCCGGACCGCAAACGCAGGTTCAAAATCCATTTTTTTCGGCGTTGTTCTGTGAGCTTTTTACATTTCTCACCTTTGTGAACAACGACCTTCGGTACTCTGTAAAAACCCTTGTCCTTGCGCTTTGAGCTGTTGGAGCACCCGTAAACAACACAAAACATTGGCATCTTAAATGTTTCTCACCGCAAGTTCTAACGTTACTTTACTTCTTGCCCTCCATCTGAATTGCCCGCTGTCGCTATGCAACAATGTGACGTCACGTGAAACCCAGCTATTGCCAGCAAAGCTACTGGCCAGCTATGCCACTGGGGGAAGATAGCCAGTTAATGGCAGCTCGGTGATACACAGTGGTAGACAAAATACTTAACTCCATTACTTGAGTGGAAGAATCAATACTTCTGGTCAAATATTACTCGAGTACCCACTTTTGGAAATACTTAAAGCTAGGGTTGGCGATCTGATTTAGATACACTTTTTGAAATACTGGTTAAAATGGTCTTTATGACCCGATGTTAATCAACTCATAATGTGTTCTTAAAACAGAGCGAAAAATATCCGCTATCTACAGCAGGAGTAAAACAGGGAAAACCCCAACCAATAATCTTGCAGGGACACCTGTTTTTAAACCAATCAAATCCCGTCGCCATTCTGAGTGCCTGCTGCGCGTGCGTTTTCCCTGCGTGGACAGACAGTGCGTGTAGCGTGTAGGGAACAGACTCCGCTGGAGAATGCTTACCTTTCACGTTTTGTCTTTGAAAATAAGGGAAGTCTGCTGTGAGCTGTCCCACAACACCAAACAAGCTCCAGTATCCCTCACATTTTAAGACAGATGTACAAGAAATCTAAAATAAACTCTTTGTTTTTTCTAAGTTTGCTCCGCTGTTGGCTCTAATCTCGCGAGAACTGACATCCATGCTGATGCAGGTGGCAGTTCTCGCGAGACTTCTTCTTCTTCGGTGGTTGGCATCCATAATTTTGGAGCATTACCGCCCCATTCATGCTAGAGACCGAGCTCAGTTTGGAGGGGCAGAGGAGTGCTTTTATTATTATATCGTCACACGGGAGATTTACGGGAGAATACTAATACAGGAGGACGGCGGAAAAGAGGATAAAATATGTAAAATACGGTAGTTTCATGGCCAAAACAGGAGACTTGACAGCTATGTGGAGAATGTCAGAGGAACTACCTATACCCCGATCAACATCGAGTGTGAGTACTAACTGACTTTACATGTTTGTTTGGTGTTTTATTACCGCTGACTGAGACATGACTTAGTGTAGTGTGAAACAAACACATTGTGCTGAGGGTTTGGAGTTGAATCAGTCTTCTGGATATAGCGGCTGTGCGCGTGCATGTGAGCGGGGGGTGGGGCTAGGCGGAGCCCTGAGGAGATGCTACTTTCAAATTCATGCTAGTTTTCCAAAATCGCCAACCCCAGCTTTAAAGGAACTCTCCAACCTTTTCGTTGTTTTCGTGTCTTACCTTACTCCGGAGTCCATGACAAGCAGGTAAACACCATTCTTTGATTGTGCATCCAGTAACAAGTAAGGAGACAAAGATTGCCAACAGCTAGTTAGTCTGGCTCAATGTTGGGAGTCTACGGGTAGCGCTTTAACCTGCCTCTTCCTGAGGTAATCAGATAACTGTAGAAGGTCCTGTGTGTCTGTTGTTACTTTTTTTTTGATCCCTTTATGTCACATTATCTTCTACTATCTTTGTGTTATATTCCTCAACTACCTAAACAGAGGCTTCTTTTGTTGACGGACTGCAATGGTTGTGAGCAGATGTTGTGTTCTAGAGCGAATCAATTCTTTTAACAGCTTTTTTAAGTGAAGTATGAGAATCAATTTGCAGTTGTGAGTGAGGCGTTCGTCTACGAGCCATTATTATTAAATGCCTGCAAATTTGAGAAGCAAATGGCTGTATTAGAAGTACGTTTTCATTGTCAGTGCATTACTGTACTGTTGCCAGAACGAATTTAAAAAACCTAATGACTGGAACAATCTTTTGATTGCTTTGTCCTGCTTATAGAACCTGTAAAATAAAAAACTTGTGAAATATGCTTCGAAGCCCAAAGAAATGCCCATTGAAACACAGTATAATTGACAAAAGGAAAACCATTGCTGATTTCATTATTTTGTTTAACACCCCTCACCCCACCCCCCAAACAGCATGGCATTGTTCTGACACTGCTCTGGCAATATGAACGTAACTTATCTTACCTCAACATGCTTTCTCAGGCTGGACATAGAGTTTTTGTTGGCGGTGATGCAGTTTGTGCATGGCAAACAGAGCCAACATTCTAAATGATGTGAATTATTCTTCATTTCGACAATCACACATATGGATTTCAGATATGGTCATGGGTGCTCTGGTGCGTAATCATCATCAGTATCTATCATAGCTATCATTACTACCAAGACAAACCATTATCTGAGCAACGTTAGCTCAGCATTTATCTGCCTGATCTAAGAGCGTGCGAGATACAGGTACAGCATGACCATTTAAAGAAAATCACATGCAGATTAAACAGATCACATGCGACATTTCATCCACTGACTTCAAAGCTACACTTAAAAGCATCGAGATCCTTCACAGTAATGTAGTTGAGTTAAAAATACAATAGGCCTATTTGTCTTTCAAATGTAGTAGAGTAAGTCACAAGTTTAAAAAAAAACACGAAGTACAGATACGCAATAAAATGATCTTAAGTACAATACTAAAAGATGCTATGTGGAGTTTCTAAGTAATTACAAAAAAGTCTCACTTTTAGAAATATGCCTGATCCAAATACACACTCTAAGATGAGTTTTATAGCATCAAAATAGGTTATCTATAAATGCTATTCCTTAGCTAAGTGGTCGGGTCGGACGGCTGGCTACAAAACTCCGATACTAAGTTTTCCAAAAATTGCTTGTTGTCACACATCAAAAACTATCGCTACGTAACTAGAAAGAGATACATTACCTCATCACTTTGCATCCTGTAAGCTGTTGAAAAAAGAAGTTGTAAAGCAATGCAGAGTTCTGAGGAAGGTCCACAACACATCAACAAAGCCACGCTTTGGCCTGGGTCACGTCTTTTGGTGCGTTCCAGTTGTAGTCAGAAGGAATTTCCGGGTACCGAGTAGCAAACTGCAGCTGGAACGTCCCCACAAGTTGGAATTTCCTACTTGGAACTCGGTGAAACTTCGCCACCCCCGAGTTGACAATGGAAGAGGGATGTCCCCAGTGTGAACAGTTATTTAGCTCCTGTAATAATCAGTTTATATGCACTTCTGACTGAGGTGTGTCGCTCTAGATCAGCTGTATACATAGTATTGTTAGACTTATATTTACAAAAATGCTGCCATAGTGATAATCACATTCTTCATGTGATATTTGTGAACAACAATGCAGGGCGTGCTAACAACAGCTAACAATAGCCTGGTAGATCTGCATGTTTTTTTTCCGACTTCAACTGGAACGCCAATAAGTTAGAGATGTCACTCCCAGTTCCGAGGTTCCTGGAACGCAGCATTACAACAGTCGCCGCGCGTGCTCATGGGTGGCAGAGTCTTTATGTCTTCGGAAATATGTTCTCCTCATAGCACCGTTAAGTAAACCTACTTTACTGTCCACCCCTGGTGATACATAGCTATTATTACCCCACTTTGATGGTAAAACTACATGAATAATAATGTTTGCTTGACTAGACACAACTGTAGGATACTCCGTAGCATTTTACCTATCCTTGACAGACCTTTTTTTGTGATGCAACAATAGGAATATGTATCCTTCAGCTGGCAAAACACTGCTCTCCCCCTGCTTAGGCTGGCAGTTCCTAGACAAAACAATAATCACTGGCCTCACTAAAGTGGAACTGAGCATGAACACTTTTGACTTGAGTGATAATGACATGCCATAAGTCATGGGTGTGAGAGGATATCTTCATGATCTGGAGTACAAAGACAAAAACTTGTGCTGATGGAGTGACCTCTCAGAGTATTATCAAATTCAGAGAATAGGAAAGTAAAAAAAACGCCATGTTCCCTGTTTTCTGATAAGTCTTTAATTAGCATGCATATCCAATCATTAATATGAACCGATGTTTCTTAGGCACATGCATAACTGACTTTTGAGATCAGATGTAAGAGGTAAGCTGCCAGTGGCCCTGTTTACATTGGTCAAAAAATCCTATTGACAATCAGATTGAAAGGTCAATCAGATTAGAAATGTCTCATGTAAACACCTTAGCCAATCTGATACACCCGGATCGGATTGTATTTCGGATCGGATTGTAAGAGGTAGTCTACGCCGATTGATAATCGGCTCCATGCTTAATGTAAACGGCTGAGTGGGGCAGATTGGGTTGACAGAGAGGATCGTTCGATCTGCGCAGGCGCTCCATAGTATGTAAGAGGAACGTAGTGACGTACGCGTAGCGTACCCAAACAAACATGGTGAACAAACAGAAGAACTGGACGGTGGTGGAAACAAACTTTTTAGATAGATGAGGTTTTCATAGAAACCTCAACAAAACAAGACATGTTTCCATCTTTCTAGAAGTAAACAGGAAGCAGGAAGTGCACCCCTTCTTCTCTTACACATTTGCAGGTAGTGGCAGAGTGACCTTCTGCACATGTCAAAAAAAACAATACAATCGGATTCAGCTGGGGCCATGCAAACGTGGATTGAATGTGGATCTCTTAACTCAAAGTTCATGTATATAGATCGAATTAGATTCACTTAATCCGATCGATTTCAATCAGATTGAGAAAAACTGCCCATGTAAACGAGGCCAGAGTCAAACTATGTGTCATTGATTCAAGGTCAGGGTGTCACGCTTATTGAAAGCTTAAACAACTACAAGACTGTCTGTCATGCCTGAAGTTCATTTTTAGTTTGTAAGTTTGACCATGAGGAACAAAGATGCAATCCAGTCAAAATCTGCTGCAGCTAGAGTGCCTTCTGTCCACACTTTATCCATTACAGATGTAATGCCATGTCCTCTTGTAAACAGCAGAGTTTTATTTTCACAGAAAAGATTTATCATTAAGTGCAGAGGCGATATAATAGATAACTACAGAAACAATTACATTAAAAAATGTTACTTACTGTCTTTAAGATTTTGTCAGATTTCCTTTATTTATGCATTTTTAAAAATATTTAAATTGAGTGGTGGGCTGCGCTGAGGAGCAGGAGAGCTGTTTTATATGAATCATTAAAAATGTTTGACTGGGTAAAAAATTATCCCTTATAGGCTTAACACTATAAATACCCTAAGTGGAAAAGGTAATATGTTTAAGAACATTACCTCAGTTGCATCGTACATCTGATGTAATTACTTAAAGGTGCAGTGTGTAGAATTTGGCACCATTTCGCAGAACAGAAATGGTGAGTATAGGATTGCTGAAATAATGTTTCTATTTGTATGTAAAGTCCGCTAAATAAGAGTACAATCATCCCCATAAAACGTTTGTTTTATTTTTATTTAGTTAGAAAAAAAAAAAGTACATTACCGCGGGTCGCGTTCGTGTAGGCTGACATAACGATCCACCATGTTGTCTACGGGTGCATTTTTGGGACAAAAGGAGCAAAACACGATTTTTTTATACAAGCCTGGCCGCCGGTCCTGAAATCTACCTGGATGGCGTGTAGCATCTTAACTGAACTATAATCTATAAAAATAATAGTTACAAATACAATGAAAAAGCCCTCACCTTGTAACTGTTGTAAATGATGCTCTGTTAACGAACCTTTTTGGTCTTCACTGGCTCCCGTCGCTTCGTGATGTGATGGATGGGCTCATTCCAAAATCTGAGGCAACAAAGTTCACCCCCACACAATATTTGTTCAGAATTCTAAACGAGATCTTATTTACATTTAGTCGAAATTACATCTAAACTGATCAAGTAATAAACTTCTCATTAAAGAAGTTAATAAATACTAATCAAACAAATAATAATGTGTTTAATGAGAAGGCAGTGCAAATTTTGTCACATACTTCAGAACTTGATTAATATCTGTCCAAAAGTACTCAAAACAAAGTCTCATAGACTTTACAAAAGTATTTTAAAGAGGATGAGAGGGCAGCAGAAGCACCAGACTAATACATGAATGGGATTTGTTGACATCTCAAATATAGCATCACAATAAACCGCAGGTGGTTGAATCAGTGGCATTTATTTTGACTATCATATCAATCATTACTTTTTGACATATAGCAGCAGATATTGCACAATTTTTGTTTGATTGAGGCACCTTTCCAATAGACCATAACAGTCTAAAAACAATAATGCTGAGTATTTATGCATTCCATACATTAAACATTGGTTTCCTGGTTAATAGCTGTTTCAATTTTGGTGATAATTTTGGTGAATATTAAACTAGTTAGTTTTTTTTTTATAACAGGTTGACCAACATTTTTATTTTCCCACTTATTTTAGTGACTATGCCAACTATACCTTTTGGTAAAATGTTGCCAAAAATTGCTCTTGATCTCTAATTAGTTTAGTTAATGCCTGTGGCAGGGATTTGCCATTCAGAAATACATTTAAGGGAAGCTTCCACTTTGTGGAGGGTATTAGGAAAATGTGATTGTAGCAAATAAATCTTCTATGCATTAGACTCAGTGTGTTGCGTTGTAAAGCCTCTTAACATTTAATTGTCATTATTTCTTTCTCCCCCTGTATCTATATTCCTGCTTGTTTCAGATAAAAATATAAAGGCCTATTTTCCTTCCTCTGATTTGTCTCTATTCCTTCTTTTACGTGTGTGTCAGCTCTAACAGGGCTGGTGTCCCCGCTGAACTCGATGGCATCTATTGTGTGTAAAAAAGACCAGTTAGCTTCACATTCCTCTTGGATACTGTCATTCTAAAAAAGGACAATAGAGGTGCTTTCACACTGCAAATCTTTTGGTTCACAGCTGCAATGTCAGCCAAACTGTAATACCACTCACGCTGTCGTGTGTGTCTGTGTGTCCACCCTTTCATTTGCTCTCCCTCCCTCCCTCTCCCCCTCTCCCTCCAGCCGTCAGAGGGAGCTCTCATGCAACCAGATGATGACAAAAGTGTCTTCTGTGTCTGTGCGTCAGTGCATGATGTAAGTTTATGTAGCAGTATGTTCTTTATTTGTTAGGGTTGATTTATAGAATGTGACTTTGTTAGAAAGATTATGAAAATGGCAGCCTCTTTCTGTCTATTTCAACACTGTTTTGACATTTGAACAGATCTGTGATTGAATAGATCTGTAAAGGGTGTTTATAGAATGTTGTGGATGGAGCTGCAATGGGACTGAAACAGTCATAAATCAGTCAAAGAGGAATATACTTCTCTTGCTACTCTTTAATGCTTGTTTTGAAAATTTCCTTCTAACACTAATTCACCAGGGGTTCTGTATTTGTTTTAGAAATTTGCCAAAGGGCACTTTAACCAGCGCACTGGAGGAGTCAGATCTGAAACTTTACCACCGACCCGCTGACTTATTTGACCTGCCTTACCTCCTGTGCCAAAAAAGACCCAAATATCACTTCAGCTACTCAGTGTTAACAACATTTAGTATTAAGCTGCAGAGGAGTTTGCTGAACTGAAGTTTATTGCAAGGAAGGAGTCTAACCCATCAGAATTATAGAAGAATTATGTTATTAATAAATAAAAGACCTTGGCTGGTGTTCTGATGCAAGGACTCTTAAGAAAGCTTGCTTAGAGATGGGTCTTGTGGACATATGGAGAACACTCCATACACACAAAAAGGATCTTGTACTTCAGTTAAGCACTCAGTTTGTAAAAGAGAACAGATATTAATATGGCTAGGAGCTATGCATCAGCTCAATCCATGTGTCTGATCCTGCAGCAATATTACAATATTACAAAACAAGTAAATGCAAATCTCTCTGAAGACTAAATAACTCACAGGAACAGTTAAAAAATGCAGAAAAATACACACTGAATATGTAGGAATAAAAGACACAAGACCAGCGTGTCCTGCTACGCTATGGAAAGGAGCTAAAGCAGACATAAAGAATCATATAGTTTCATTTTCATCTTCAAAGATAAAGTCTACTGACAATATAGAAAGAGGTGTTTAAAGAAAAATCAAACCAATGAAGGACAGACACAGAGAGTCATGTAAAAATATTTAAATTTATATCTTAATTATTCATTATTAAAATGAAATAATGAGAAGAAACTACAGTACTCCTCTTGGGCATAATTGTCTTGGTTCATAACTGTCTCATACTCCTTTCTGAACATGCAAGTGAACAATTTCATTGAGTTTTGGTTGTTGTTTTTATTTTGTTATTTGTTAAAATATTTGCTCAGGTTAAAAATAAAGAATGAAGAAAGAAAGAAGATGTCCATTGGGGTGGTCTCTGGTCTTCCTGGTCCTATGGGCTCGGGGCCGTCTGTGTTTCTTTGACTGTGTTGGGGGCCTGGCCCGGATTGTTGAAGCCACTTTTTGTTGGGGCAAAAGTTTGGTCACCTTTTCCCTCCCATAAGCACCTGTGCTGATGCTCTCTCTCCTTAGGTTTCTACTGTGCTAAGGGTTGTTATATAAGTTTTGTATGTTTGTTAGGGGCCTTTCATATATTTGTTGTTACTATGTAGAAATGGTACCCTTAAAACCACAACATTTTTTCCTCATATTTTACTAATTGATCATTTTCTACTTGCTGAGGAGAACACTGGTCAAGATTTTTGTTTCAAAGCTGTTCTGAATCTTTTGGAATAACTAGGACCTCAAAATTTGGATTGAATAGTTTTGTTTTTCTTTTTTTTTTATCTACATTATTTAATTTAGCATTTCCAGTCCACCGTGTTTCTGTTGTGGCAGCTCCCACTGGCAGTCTTCACAAGTGTTTGCCAAACCGATGATCCATGTCATCCCAGCTGGACTGGATGGTCTTATGATTCTGTCTGGCTGTTTTCTACTTGACTTATCGGTGTCAAGTGGAGTGCTGGCAATCTCCACTTCCTATGCTCTAATGTGGAAGAACTCACACTACTCTTACTCTGTATGAGAAAAGATCACTAAAGGCTTACTGTTGAACTTCCAATAGAGAAAATACCAACATAGAGTCTGTGATTTTAACATTGATTACATAAATAAAAAGAATCGCTGAGGTCAACTATTGGAATGAATATAATTCCACATAATGGGGGATTCACCAACTATTATAATAGACCTTGATCTATTAACTTATCAATATTTATTTGTAGGGCAAAAACATGACAAATGTTATCTTTAGACATGTTGCAAAAAATAGATAAATGCCGTACCCTCCCTCTTTTTATCATCATATTTTAAAAATGTTTTATTCTATTTTAATTTATTGATTTATTTTATAGCATAACATGAAGCCAACATGAGTACATCATATTATTATCAGTTTTGTTTTACGTGCCAAAATGTTTCTCTGATATTCAAAGTCATGTTTTCGAAGTAAACATTAAGATAACCTATCCTTTCTGCTCTCAGGGCACTTCAGTGAGCAACCTGAAGTACTCTACATGCACTTTTTTAAATTGTCTTATTTAATTGTGTTCTTAAAATGTTCATTTTTCAACATTGTTTACTGAGGCCATGAAAGGTTTTAATATACAGTATGTGTGCTTCATTCTTAAAGCTGCAGGAGGGCTCCTGTGTGCCATGAGCACCCTTAGCTCCGTGCTGTTTATGGTGTTTTATTGTTCTTTACTCTTGACTGCTGGGTGTTAAAATGTATGAGTGGTCTGGTAGACTGCAAAAATGATATTCCCAATGGGATTAATAAAGTTGTCTGAATCTTAAATCTTGAAACATGAAACATGCTGACAACAAACAAATATAACCAAAGCTACCTAAAAACAGGAGGTTGAACATCCTACCTACCAAATTCTTGAGTGCATGTGATAGGTGAGAGTTAACACATGAGCTCTTGTGACAGAGAACTTAAAGGGAAACTCCGGTTTTTTGACACCTGGACCTTATTTTTAGGTTTGTGCATGCTCATATACTCACTCAGTCAAACATTGTGCAGCTCAGAGTCCTTCAGAAGTTATTTAGATCCAACCGATTTAGCCGCACTTAGCGGGGGCCACGGCAATGGAGCTTCAGCGCGGGACATAATCTCTGCAAAATCGCTCGTCTCTACCACAGCCCGGTTTGTCATTGCAGAGAAATCCTCCAGAGTAGTCAGACATGTATTCCTGGATAGATCCATACGCGTGTCAGCTAGTCTCAAGTCCCACTCTGAGCAGCAAACACACTCCTGTTGCTATCGGCGAACACTGTCCACAAGCGCACCACCAGTTAGCATTGAGTCGTGGACGTGGTCCTGTTTGTTGTTCTCGAGCCAGCTGTTCGTCTCTCTCCCTCCACATTCTTCTTTCATGGAGCTCCTCATCCGTGTACTCGGGCTCAAACCAGTAAGGACAACCGTCAAAGTAGTCTGACTCTTCGACATCAGATAACTATTCTGCCATATTGCTCAGCAATGCCGGCAAAAAGTAAATCAGCTGTACCTTTGTGTCGCGCGGCTATGACGTCATCAAAAGTTTGTTTACCAGGTCAGCTGACCCACCTGAAGACAGTAGACGAGCTGACTTTATGATAACACTGGCGATGGATGAAAAAATATAGCCGAAATGAGCGATTTTGCAGAGATTATGTCCCGCGCTGAAGCTCCATTGCCGTGGCCCCCGCTAAGTGCGGCTAAATCGGTTGGATCTAAATAACTTCTGAAGGACTCCGAGCTGCACGATGTTTGTCTGAGTGAGTATATGAGCATGCACACACCTGTAAATAAGGTCCAGGTGTCAAAAAAACGGAGTTTCCCTTTAATGCACCTTGAGCTGGAAGGTCAAGTGTAACAAAGCAGTCAAATATCATTCTTTATATCACTGAAGTGTCCTGGAGGATCCAGCATCACTTTCTCTCCTCTAAAACAAAAAATAATTGCAATTCATGGCATTTTCTCACAGGAGGGACACCTTAACAGAACCTGCACACCCCAACTCCTTGTGGAAATCATTCCTCCAATAGCTTTGTACCATTTCTTTAGTTCCTTATCACCTGTTCTTTTCTCTGTCGTTTTTGCCTCCTTATCTGCTCCCTGTCTCCTTATCTCCTGCCTGTGTGTCCTACTTCTATCGAAAACGGCGGCCTTTTAGATCACAATCATCATCATCACCTCGGGCTGATCTGTCTCCAGGAAGACGTGGCCTCAGAGAAAAGCGGGTGACTTAAGGGTATTGAATATAAATAACCTGAATGGTGTGTTGGTGTGTATGTGTGTCTGTGGAGGTCCATGTGTGTTTAACCTGAAGGTATTGCTTATGACCCTCCTGTAATCCATGTACCTGTGCTGCTCCGTTTGCTTCACTTTGAAGAGGGCAGAGGACCTCCTCACGCCATCATTACACTGGTACAAGATGCTGTGCAAGCTAAAAGCCCCTCCTGTGAGATGTCGGTCAATTTTACATCACTGCCGAGAGGAAGATGAATACAAGATCTTATAAAAACTGTCAGAGTGATGTGGGGATTTTTTTTCAGTAGCTTCAGAATCTATGCCACAAAGAATGAAGGCAGTTGTTGTGGAAATTTTATCCTGATGCATGCTCATACTTCACATTTGCGGGCAAAAGGAAATCCAAGCTGGTACTATCAAGGTGTATTTCATAAAGTCTTTCTGTACAGCACATAGCATTGTATTCAAAATCACCTGTGGTTGCAAAGAAGACAGGCAGTGAGCAATAATGGAAGAAATGGCAAAAAATAGAAATAAAACCACCAGCACACTGGTATGATGCAGAAGCTGACTTAAAAATACAGAGACGTCATGTTCAGCCTGAAACTTGACATGTGGTGGATGCTTTTATCCAGAACTCCCCGTGGTGGCATGCATGTATTTTTAGTGCTATAGGTCTCAGTGGGAATAACATAAAAGGCTTTAAAACGTAAGCACATGGGCTTGGTGCAGAAACTGAGAAATGCATCAAGCTTCAAAAAACACGTACATGTAATTAAGCATCCAGCAGTCGACACGCACAACATGTATAAGGAAGATGGTTCTGCACAAAAGACTGAGAAAGCAGCATATTCGAGCAAAGGTGTAATGTAACCGTAAGATATACATGGTTAAATGGTTTAAATAAATGCAACATCAATGTAATACAGCATACAAAAGGAATGAAACTGAAATAACAATCAAACATTATCTGGACAGCACTTTTCATGTAGTCTTCTAGCACAAAGTGATTTACAAAAAATAACAATAATAGTAAAAAAAAAAAAGGAGAAAATTTAATACAATGGCATTACAAGTCCCTACCTGCCTTCACTATCAACATCGAGCAAACACACACACTTCACACACACACAATGACATCAAGAGGAGGTTTTTAACAGAAAACAGAGGACCTGAGGAAATGCTACTTTTAACTGAATGAGGAAACAGAGACAAAAATGATAAAAACAATAATAATAAATAAGATATAATAATAAAAATATAAAAATAACTTTAATAAAATAAAATTATGAACAATAAATATGAACTGAAATGGAGAAATAAAACAAATTAAGACGATTAAAATCAAGAAAGACATAAGATGACAGAACATATAACCCCAGTGGACCCAATTTTGGGTCTGCTGGGGCTCAAGAGCAAGGCTCCTCGACACAACAGCACAAACACAATTAAAACACGAAGCAAAAGAATCATCGAAAAATCTAAATCAGTAGAGCACCCCCTGGAATCCCACTCGATGACACATTTTCGCCTCAAGCTCCAGCCAACAGCAAGCTACACAAACATACAAGCCATCTGCGGAGAGCTGAGACACAGACTTTTCTAAATACACCATTCTACGATAAGAACTTGGGAAATCAGCAGCCACGGAAGATGGTAGACTGTTGCAGTCGTCCAAAAATGTATCTTATCTTTGCTGTTTTGTCACAAAACATCAAATTTGAGAGCTTCTGATATCATACCAGGGTGATGCAAAGGGCCTCTATGTTTGATTTTGGAAAAAAGATTGACTGTTTTACTAAATTTTTACATCCTGGATTTCTCTATAAACGAGCTGAGCAAAGCTGAGGAGGGCAGGATTGAGCTGATTTTGGCCATTCTGGTTGGGCAAAGATGAATTGGGGGGGGGGGGGGTAAGAGCACTTTAGATCAATTCTACTGGCTCAGATGAGTCAATAGACTATTCAGTCATCAAAATCAGCCAATCAATGGCTGAGATATAGCCCTGATATGTTACCATATGAGGCCTCAATGGAGAAGTCAGAAAATTAAATATTACAGTTTTTAGGCTTATTTTTAGGCACTTTTGAGTAAAAAATGTCAGAATAATGAACCAGAAGATGTTATTATGTGGAGAAAGTGCTGCATATGCATTTTAGACACTATATTTATTACATTTTGCTTTTATTTGACAAGAAACATATATTTTTGACATTTGGCTCAATATGCACTATTTTTCAATATTCTTGCCTGCCTATATTCTTATTGAACCTTTCTAATTTGCTCATTATAAGGATAATCCTTTACAGAGATAATCTTTACATATTTTATTTTAGCAGCAGTTTTAAAGCTGCTACTGCATCATGTCTAAGGGATACTCAGTATTTAAAAAGTGTTTTTTCAAGACAAGAATGAAATCTTCCAATTATTCTGTTTTCTGTCTTCATTCAATCTGTCCTACAAACATATATACTGATAATTACACATCTGAACATAAAGAAAAGAGTATGTCGTTTTCAAGCAGAAGGCTTAAAAATGGGGCTGGGCCTGATCTACGAAAGGTTTGCGTGTATAAAACGTGCAAACTTGATACAGCATGCAAAGCTGATCTACTAACTGGATGCACTGAGGATTGTGTCTGTCAAATGACTAAAATAGGACACACAATCAATTTAGAGCGTTTTGCCTTCATGAATATGCAGCATTCGTGCATATTATCAGAACACACGCGCAACTGTAGTCACTTATCATCCGCAATGAGATTTATCAAACCTCAAACTGATTGAGCTTGGTGTTTTTGCATCATATATATAGCACGTTTGAAAGGCAGGTGTAAACTGGCACGGTGTTACGCACAGATGGCTGCAGTCACTGGAGGAGGAATTGGATGACAATGACAGACCAGTGAGAGAGAGAATCTTCAGAGTGCGTGTCAACATATTTGGACAATTAGAATCAAAAACTAGCACAGAGATACTGTCAATCCAGCAATGCCACTCTGGAGTGCATTTAGAGAAGATTCTCCATTGAAGAAAAAAGAGGTATACATTCTTACAGTCATGGCGGGCAATTTACAACAATACTTTGGATATTAGAAATCACTTTATTTATCCATACTATATGCAACAAAACACACAGAGCACATTTATTTTCAATTAATTAATTATGTCTAATATAAGATAAGCATGCCTGTGTTATTATCAGGTTGGTTTGCAGTGTTTGGGTCAAGGGAGTTATATCTCTTGAGCCCAACAATCAGCTCATCACATAATGTTTCCTGAATCTGCTGCTACATTGGATAGACAGGTATCTCTTCTGCCGGGCCCCACCCGTTTATTCACAGAATTTTTATTATGGGAATGTTTTTCCTTGTTTGTCTGCTGATATCTTGCCATTAGGGGTGCAACGATACACATAATTCACAGTTTGGTTCGATATGTTTCTGTCACGGTTCGATACTTTTTTGATACAAAATATGAGAAATTTCAATGCCTTTTTTACTTGTGGTTTATTAAAATAACCAACATTTGTTTCAACTCAGAGTACATTTTCATTAAAATGAATTAAATGTAACTCTTGCAGCTAAACCAGGCACATTCTTCAGTGCATATTTTGAATCATAAAAACAAAATCACCATGGAAAAATAAGAATAAGTAAAAATTAAATGTATCTAATAGAGTACTCACCCATCTTATGTGGTGCATTCTTAGCAGCAGAGTAAATATTACCAAGAGCTAGCTATAAGTGTATGAAGTGTCCGTACCATGTCCTGAAACCCAGCATTATCCACAACAGAAAAGGGTCTCATGTCGGCAGCAATAAAAGTAGCTATCGCCCGGTCGATTTCCTTTGCTCTCTTTGAATCATGTGCTAATGGCTGTCTAAATGACCCAGGTAAAGTCTGTAGCATGTGTGCTGTTTGTTGTTTCTGTCTGGTTCCACTTGTTTTAACCCAAGGATGATGCTGGCGTTTGTTGTATTTCCCCCTGACGTAGTTTAGCATTGTGTTGCACTTCCGACATACTGTTGTGTTTTTGTCCACAACATGCATACCATCAGGTTCAAACTTAACACAGAAGCCAAAGTAGTCCCAAACGCCAGATCTGAATGATAGTGGAGGGTCTTCAATTTCAGCTGAAGGTAAAGCACTCGCCATGTTACAGTGCCCTAGCGTATATAGCTTCTTCTGTCTCAGCAGCTTGGCCGAATGAAAGGGGAGGTGCACGTGTAGCTCAGCGGATCTGTGCTCGACAATGCAGCCCGGAGTAGTCGAACGCAGATTCACTGAACTTTCAGCGCATAGCACCTCATCAGAAGTTGATCAAATAAATAAATATAAAATTGCGTATTGTTCGGTTCATAGGGTGTACCGCACCAAAGCCACTGTATCGAACGGTTCAATACAGATACATGTATTGTTGCACCCCTACTTGCCATCTTCATTTAATTTCATCGGCAAATCTTCTGGTTTGCTCACAGCAGCCTTTTAACCTCAACCTCTTAACTGACAGCCTCCAAAATCATGTTTCTTCTGGCAGCGCTGAGATGTCTCTGCTGGAGTTCAACAGAGTGTTTATTTGCCTCCTCCACCAAGACCTTCAACTCCATGGCTTCATGGCTTCAAACTTCATTCTTCATTTACGGACACTTTGCTCTTCCAAACCCTTCATGGTGACAGTCGATAGCACGGAAAATCCTTATGTAAAGAGGGCAGTCCACATCACTTTCATGCATGTTATCAATTTTGCACACAATCATAGCAGATCACTCACAACATGCCCACTAATAACACGTTCATTTTTTCAGTTTGCACATGCAATTCAGCACTTGTTATTCAGTATCAAACTCATAATCAGCTAAAAGTCAACTAAAAAGGTTGATCTTGGGTTTGCTTTTAAAATCATGAGCAATTGGATAGTCTCACCCTGCTTCTTTAAATAATTGGTTTAGCACAAATTACATAAATTAGAGGTGCTTCAACAGCAAAAAGTTCCACCAAGGCATTTCCAACACTTTCAGGCAATTGTAAAAAAAAAAAAAAAAAAAAAAATAGAAAACTGGCCAAACTTGCAAGGCAAACAGATCTTTTAAAAAATATCCTTTAAAATCCATATTCAGATCATTACAAAAATCAAAGAATTCCTCTCTTGTGCCATGATTGGCATTCCCTGAAAATTGTATTAAAATGTATTCTTAACTTTTTTAGTCATCTTGCCAACAGCAAATGGACAAACATTGGCAAAAACTCCTTGTTGGCAGAGCTAATTTAATTTCTAACAACATTCCGCTACATACTTCTCACAATAAATACACATATAGATAATATGCTAATAAATAATTTAAAATGTATTTATCTAAAATTCAACTGTGATGGTTTTTCAGTAAAATCTGCAGTTCTAAATTCCTGCCTTTCACCACGATCAACTTTCCCTGAAAATGTCATCAGATGCTGTCCATAACTCTTTCCATTATCTTGTTAAAAATAAAAAAACAAACAAAAAAACCCCACCAAAACACAAACTCCTTGGAGGTAAAAAAGAAAACATATAAAGTTAAACACAAACGTTTGCCTGACCTGTTTATTCTAGACTGTAAAAACTTGCATGCAACCAAAGGAAAAAAAAAACTGTGACAGCAAACAGGATGAATCAGAAGGAAAGACCATCAGGACGCAAGGGATGAAGAAAGAAGAGAATTTATAGAAAAAGCTTGAGAGCACAGGTGTGAATCTTTGACCACATTATTAGTTTTTGTGTGCAGTGACAGCAATAATAGAAAAAATGACGGAAGCCACTAGAGAGAAAATTTGAGAGGTATGGAGCCTAAATGAAGGAGCGGGATTGAAATATGTGAGGCAAAATGAAAAAAGACAAAACAATTAAGGGCAAGATGATGTTGGGAGGAAAGATTTAGGAATATATGAAGGTGATAAATGGAAAATATAAAAACTCTGACCCATCAGACCCACATCAGAGCTTCATTTTCCCGTATGTGGTATAACTTTACCAATATGCTCCATAAAATTTAATACATATAAAGAAGAAAGCATTTGCATGTCCTCCAATGAAAGCTAAATGATTATGGACATTAGTTTAAAAAATGAGATAAGGCACAAATCAGCAGCAAAACACTTTGATTTATAAAATCGGTCAGCATTTTTAATGGAAGACATATATTCATTCCTCTTCCAACAGTTTTTCACAAGACTGCAGTATGAAGTAGCTCCATTTTGAGCTTCAATCCTCAACAGCAGAATCTGCCAAAATCATCTTCTAATTGGCCCCAAATGAAAGTGTTTCACAGAGCGATTGTCCAATCACATATTGGACATGTTTTCCAAGGTTCTGCTTTTCTATGGACTGGTAAAGTATTTCCAATATACCGGAGTTCATCCTGAGCTGTCTACCTGCAGTGATGGGTTACATGGAGAAGCCCCGACCAAGATACCTCCAAGCAAGAAATTTGCTGTGAGGAAACAGCACTACCTGCCGCACCACCTTGCAGCTCCCTGGTGCTACTACAGTAGTTCTTCAAAAAAAAACACAAAAAAAACATTGCAATAATATATTACTTTTTCAAGAAGTTCTCAGAGCAAAATCCTCCACCAAAGCATTTCCAATATTGTAGGTTGAGGTACCTCTTGTTTACAAATCTTGTGAAAGTATCCCTGGATCTACATCTGGATTCTTATCACTGATAAAATATAATTACTCCTCCCCAGTGACCAACATGACCAACATTTCCTGTAAATGTCATAAAAATCTGTGAAGAACTTATTAAATTATTAGTGGAAAAAAGAAAAACTGCTCTATATAACCAAGTAAGAAATGTTTGAAAAAAGTCCTGGATTTGTGTCCAGATGACCCCCAAAATATTAACACCAAAATATCCACCTTTGTGCCTTGACCAAAATTCCCTACTTAGGATGTTAAAATCTGTTCATAACTTTTTGAGTTATCCTGTTCACTAAAAAATCTTGGCAGGGTTTAAAAGAGATACACCAACATTTTTATTGTTTATTTTTGTGCCTTGCGTCACTCCCATGTCCATTACAAGTAGATGGACACCACTCCAGATAAAAAGGTTTCCCCAGGAGTAGTTTCAGGAACAAGAATAAGATGGACTAGAGCTCACTCACTGCTAATTAGCTTAGCTCAAGAACTGGAAGTCAGTGGGAAGTGTTAGCCTGCCTCTATCTACAGTCATTATATTAGCTGTTCAGCAACTTTAAGTAGTCCTGTGTGCTCGTGTCTCTTTTTTATATCCTGTTTTGTTGCGTTATCTATTTTTTACTAAGATTAGCACTTCATGTAATTTGCGAAAGAAATACACGTTTTGTTGACCCACTTTCAAGCACGTCTGCAGTGGTTTGTGCATGCGCCCTGCGATTTGGTTTCATATGTTTTTCTTCTGTGAGTCTCTTTCCTTCCTCTAAAATCTTGTTTAAACTTTTTTGATGGTTCATAATACATTTGGGTTCTTCACTTAAAGGTGTTTGGTCACTGCTGCAGAGCTCTCGCAGTACGACATCCAGATGTGCAATGTAATTTTGGAAAATAGCTGCTATACACAAAAGATGAGATGAAGATGTGTCTCAGCATTGCATGTATAACCAGCACAACATACTGTATCTGTGCACAAACAATGACTATTAGTAGCTTGAAAATGACCATATTTACTAGTGATAAATTCAACAGTTATTCCTCAAGGGGATGCTCTTGTGGCTTAAGACCTTCCATTCATTATTTTGAAAAGATACTGTGCCAGTCAGTTTCATGGGTCTCAAACTGTGGCAGCGTACGTTAGCGTGCGAGGGAACAAAGCATAAAACTTACACAGGAAATGTTGATGTTTGTTACAACTTTCAGAGAAGATGGGGGAAAGTTTTGAGCATATGGGGTGGAAAAGGAATCCATAGAAAAAGACGTTTGATTTTAAAAGCCAAAGGGAAAGTACAGAAGAATAAAAAGAAATACAGAGCATGGATTGTTGAGTCACCAAAACAATACTTGTTTTTAAGGCTCCTGAATGTACTAAAAAACAGCAAAGCCGACACAAAGTGTAAAAAAGGGATTAAGAAGAGAGGGGTTTTAAGAGAACAGAAAAAGGGGTTTAAAAAGAAGGCCAAAAAAAAAAAATTAAAAGTGATCAAGTTCAGATCCAGAGATGAGGGAGAGAGGGATTGTACTTAAAAGGCAAAAGGAAGCAAAGAGACAAAAGATAAAGAACAGGAAGGAAAGGAGATGGGGTAGGATGGAGGAAAGACGGGGGGAACAGGTGTGATCCTTCACAGCTCTGGTGTTTGTTTAGCCAGAGCGGCAGCAGTAGAGCAGAGGATTATGGGATTACTGTAAGTGTTGTTGGTCATGTGAGTTGGCGGGGTGGACGCTGACCCTTCTTACCTCTCTCTGTAAGGAAGCTTAGCTTGGCTGTGAAGGTGGGGTCACACACAACCACACACAAACACCTCCACCTGCCAAAAGTCGATTCAAGCTCCTAGAGAGACGCCAACTGCTCCTTCGCCTCCCATTGGTTCACCTTAACACATTATATTTCCTCCTTACTTCCCCCTCTTTTATTTGTTTAATTCTAACCTTTTCAGTCTTTTTCTGCACTCTGCTCCTCCACCTGTCTGTTACAAATGTCAGGCTACTTTTTGCTATGCACAGATCACTCATGCCTTCACATGTTCAGCAGGACACCTTGATTTTTCTTTTTGGGAGGGAACGCAGTAAAACAGAAGACAGGAGCACGAAATCTTAATGTTGTGAGAAGAACCTCAGAGGATGTGAAGTGGGGGAGTGACCACAGGAGCAACCTCTGCCATGGTAAGTTTATTTTTATTCCTATGAATAAATTATCTTGAGGAAGCAACATTTTTATCACTATATTCTAATTTAAACCAGAGTAGCAGGATTAATAAAATATTCAAAGTCAATAGTTTACTTCAGGTTGTTACACAACAGAGACTTTTTTTACACAATCAAATCAAACAGAATTATTTTGTGAGCTTTAGTTCCAAGTCTTAAAAAAATGCGTATAGTTGAACACGACCTCCCAACTTGAGGCTTTTGCTCTTGTCTGCACATGAACATGATTATTGAATGAAAGATGACATTTCTTTAAAGAGGTACTTTAGTATTATTGAACTCGGATTGTTTGAGGTACTTGGCAATAATCAGTGAAGTGCTGAAAGTGCTCCCAGCAGCACTGCACCTTTAAGGAGAATGAGACAACCAGTGAGGTAAGCTGCTGTTGGCAGGTCCAGGTACTTCACCAGATTGTGTGATTATTATCTAAAAATGTGCCATTAAACTATGATGGGTTGAATATTTGATTGGAGGGAAAGTTTCATATTGCTTTATCTTTTCCTCTGGGAAGTCCCTCTGTTTGGAACTTGTTTATGATGCAGGAAATGGCGACGTGCTCTTCTGGTTTATTATTCTACAAATACACAGGTCGCACCTTGACTTGTCTCAAAGCTCACCAGAGCACCCACTACACAATTTGGAATCCCTGTTGTTTTATCTGCTTAATTTGCTTGACTTTATATTCCTATTTCTTCATTCAAAGGGGACAATGACAGAGCTGCTGTGCACTGGGTTCAAAACACAATACAGCAGGACTTCTATTACTGAAGGACTGATAATTGGAAGCCAGAATCAAAGTTAATGGACTTGTTCTTATGTAGGATTTTTATCGGCTTCTTCTGACACTCAGGATCATTTTTTGAAACTCCTAATTGGGGAGTTTTTCATTGCGCATGCATGTGTTTTTATGGGTACTCCAGTTTCCTTGATAAAGTCAGCAAACACATGAACATCACTTGTTTAGGTGCTAAGCTATAGTACACGAGAGAAGGTATGGCAGAAAAACTTTTAACTCTATTGTTCACAAAAAAATTACAATTTACATTTATTTCAATCCTTTAAAAGTAAACAACATTTTGAGCCGAGCCTGAATCCTCCTCAGGTGCTCTCTGTTGAGCAGGTTTAGGTGTTACTCATTAATCAGATCTCAGGAGTCCTGCTTGTGAGCGTGGACTTCAGAGTTGAAAACATGGAAAAGGTCTTTTGTTAAACAGAAGCTTTGAAATTACTCAAATCATGAATGTTATGCACCAAAATGATGAGATAAGCATGAACACAAAAGACATGTAGACATACCTGGTTTAAAACTGCTGTCCCTTATGGAAAGTTGTTAATATATTTTCAGTCCATTAATTTAATTCATTTTTTTTTTTAACTACATGCTTTTCTGGTCAACTGGTGATCACAGGTTGCCAATAATTGTTTATTTAAATGGTTGTCTTCACTGTATGCCAGGCTTGTGATTGGTTTGCTGTCAGTAGGAAGAACCCTGCCTCTTGCCCAGTGACAGCCGGTATGGCCCACCCAGTGACCCCCTAAAGAAAAAAGGTGGTGTTTAGATGATGGATGGAACTTGTTTCTGCATTGATCTGCTTCCTAATGCCACTACTGACAAGGCTTTCTTTCACTTGCATCTTTCACTCATGCACAGATGTTATAGGATAAAAAGACTTGATTGAACAATATTATAAAACAGATAATTGGAGTATAGTGTTTTTTTGATTTTCTATAACGCTATATAGGCTTTAATCTGATAAAACATTACATTGTTTGATCACTTGAGTAATCAGGTGACTCCAGCACTAGATAACGATGATCACCCGTTTATTTGTGTGCTTGTAAACACACTGATTTGGTTGTATGGCTGAAGTGGTTTGCTGGGTTTTAGACAAGCATGAGACGTGTCATTCTAACCTTATCTTAATTTACTCCCTGATTCCTTCCTACCAGTCATTACTTCCTAATATAAAAAATATAGCACTAACGTCAGCTCACAGCTTCCAGACTCTATAACAAGATCTTGTGATCTAAATTTGCCATAACAAGCAGCTGTCTGATGTCCTAATGGAAATTTCTTTTCCCAAGTGCAAAACACTTTTTTCCAACACTGTTTGACAATGATTACATTAAATCAGAGTCCCAGCAGGTTCAAACCACAGATTTGATTTCCTTGTTTTATTGGCACAGCATGAAGGCTTTCTTTGGAAAAGAGTAAACTAATGAACTGTGAGATAAAAATGAACAGAGAAACACATTAGGACTTGAAATAACTACAAATTAGAAATGCTTGACTGAAATGTTCTTATATTCTGTTTGGCCGACAGGTACATTTTAATTTGGAGATAAATTACCAACATCTTTTATTATTAAACATGTTTTTTTTGTTTAAGTGAGATGAACAGATTATAATTGAAAACTTCATTGTGATGTTTCTTATTCAAGATCAATTCTGATGACAGGCAACAAAAGAACAACAGGCTGGATTTAATTATGGTCGATACTCCAAACCCACCCAGAGGGGGAATGTTCCAGCTCTAACTCTACTTATAATTGTCTTCTTTAATAAATATCATTTTGGGACTTTTTATGTCTTTATTAAAGTGACAGGGCAGAGTAGAGAGTTGAAAGTTTTAGGAGAGAATGTGGAATTTCATGGGGTAAAGGAGCCACAGAGTACATTCAACCCAGGCCAACCACTTCAAGGGCTATAGCACAACAGTGAAAATTAACTGTGAAGCCACAAGTATGTCAGCAATATTGGCATTATGAAAGGAAATCCGAGTAGGACCCACTTATAGTCCTTTCAAGGGCCAAGCCAGGTCTGTGGACTCCTGAAAGGACTAGCTTGATAGCTAATAACATTCAGCTACATACTGCCAGTGCCAGGCAAATTACCTAAAAAAAAAAATAGTTATGGTTACTTGTTACTTCCCCCCAAAAAAGTAATTGATTTACTAACAGCATTACTGCTTCATAAATGTAATTAGTTACCAGGGAAAGTAACTGTTGCACCGCTTATTGGAAAAAGCTTTGCTTCAAGTGTGGCTCCGTCTCTGTGTCCCTCTTTGTTGTCAACTGATCTATTACTTGCAGCAATGTCATCATCAGCGGTGTTGTCTGTGTTTTAGACCACCAGCTTTTAAAGTTACCCACAACAATTGCAGACAAAAGCCCTATTCTGGGACATAATTTACACTGTGTGTTCTTGCCTTTAAAATCAATGACGTTGAAGTTGTGCCTGTACTTGCATCTCAAAAACAGCAGGCTTATCTGCACAGACCATTCTGGACCTGCCATTGTTACAGCTAGCAGTGTTGCCAAATTTTTCGACAGAAATGAGCACCAAATAAAACAAGCCTAAACAAGCAATCTTCATCTATTTTTATTCTAATATGATATTAGTTTTTTTATATTTCTTTTTTCTTAAGAGAAAACTGCATAAAGCATGTTTTCACTTTCAACTACATTACATTTCAGTTCACAGTGACCTTATTTTGCTCTTAATTTACTTATTTAACATCACTTTGCTTGGAGGAGGAACATCCTTTTCTTCATACAGAAGTGAAAGGAGGGGTTACTGTTATTTATAACTGTGTTATGGCTAGACAACTTGTCTAACCTTGACTTTGTAACCAAACAGACATAGTCAGGATTTTATCCAAGTTTTATGTTTATCATCTTCAGCTGCGGTGAAAACATTAAAAGCTACATAAGAAATACATTTACTTCTGGCTACAAGGAATTCTTTTAGGTGGAAACACCATTTTTGCCCCTCTTTTTCCAGTAAAATTTACATTTATGTTTAGAGGGGATGATGTTTGTGTAACTTCTGAATTGAGTTTACATTGGTAGTAGAGTGTGTATCAGATCCCTCCTGGGTTTGGGGGCACAACAAGCCCAAATGAGCCACTGCCCTGTTGGAACAAGCACAAAGAAATGCAGCCCACAACTACCAATATCTATAAGCATTTTTCCAAAAAAAGAAGGTGAAAGTCACTTCTGATATATGAATTTGGAAACTCCAGCATCCGGTTCTCTTGTGTGGCTGTTTACGGCGCAGCTCCTGTCCTGTGTCTGGCTGAGTGAGGCAGGTTGGACAACAGTTGTGAGACACCGATGCATAACAATGCGCCACATTTCACTGCTGGCATTGTAAAGTTTGAAACAGTTGTTAATTAGATACCCATTACTGGGAAACAGTAAAGCTTTAGTAATGCTGTTGTTTTTAATGCCATTACTTCTAACACTGCATACTGTGCACATTAAATTGACATGTAGATTGACAGATGTGTAAAAGCATATGATTAAAAAAGGTATTTAGATAGAAATACAGAACAGTAGATTTCAGAAAAACATCACTTTCACAGGTAGTTGACCCAATTTACTTTTGTACTTAAAATTGTGACATGTCATTCAGCCTTCCACACTGATAAGTGTTGCTGAAAGCAAAGCTGTATTCTTGCATGTGTTTATTCAAAGTGCACCCAGAAAATTCTGCATGTGAAAAGTTGTTAGGACCATCCCAAAATGGTTGTCAATGCTGAGGTCATCTCACTTTTAATATAATTGGTTTCTATTTGTCTTGCAGACATGATTTTGATCAGAAATTTGAGAAACTAATATATAGAACACTGCAGAGCAAAGGCTTTAGGCAGGTGTAAAAATGTTTAGAGGTTTGAATGATAAATCTACTGTATTTAGTTTTTTTTTTTTTTTCATGTATTTTTTGGGCATTTTGTTGTGCCTTTATTGATAGGAGGGAGACAGTGGATAGGCTTGTGAAAGGGGGTGAGAGAGTAGGGGAAGACCCTCTGCAAACTGGTCACAGGCAGGATTTGAACCTGGACCAGCAGAAGCATATACATGGGGTGCCTGGTTGCTAACCACTCCCCCAAACCAGCACCCCTACTGTATTTAGTTTGACCACCCTTTGCCTTCAAACGTGCATCATTTCCTGTAGGTACACCTACAGTCATTGACTTTGTAGGATACATAGTCGGGTGTAAGATGCACCCACTGAACTGACCCACTTATGATCATATTCATACGTAGGTTGAAACACAGTCATGATGTGAATCAGAAACTGGGGTGTAGGGGATTTAAACTGGGCGAGGAACATCAAACTTTGCATTCAAAGTCAGTTTGAGAAAGACAATTTCATGTCTCAGGCCACATGGGAAGACTGAGCGTACGGAGGAAGTGATAAAACTATATCAGGTCTGTCTAAGAGAAAGATTTCCAAGTAGACAGGGGGTGGGGGTTGGATGTCCAGTCAAAAATGAGGTTAGGAGTATCAAATGAGTTTCTGTCTAGACTTAAGCAGTGTTTTGGAACCCCAAAAACGCAGATGTTTGAAACCTGGGCCCAGAATGAACAAATCTCAAAACACTGCCCCTGCCCTGCCCTGCAAAACCATACAGCAAATTTTGTGAAGATCTATCTTTAGTGTTAAAAAATAAAAGGAGTCATGTTACTAATAGCATGACCCCCACAGTGTCCTGATTTTAACATCATTGAGTGTTTTGGGATAAAAGACAAAGGATTTGAGCAAGCAAGCATCCATACAGAGATAGGTAAGGCAAAGTGAGGTTTGGGCAAATATTGATTTGATTTTTTTTTTCTGTTCGGACACTTTGCATTAACTTATTGATAAAAAAAAACTATTAATAGTTGCTTTGTGAAAACATTTTTTTTCTTTACAGCATTTTATTCACAGCTGTCTAAAATAGATGTACAGTACGACAGAAATATTGTATCACATCGAGAGATAGGAATTGAAAACCATTATCATTAGCCTCTTTTTCTCTTTGCTTATCAGTTCTCTTATGAATTTCTTGAACTTTCTTCACCATGCCTTGCCAATCAAGGAAACCGCATTCTCACCTGAGGCAGTCTGCAGATATGCTTAAAGTAGAAGGTAATTATGTGTTCATGGCAGACACGGGACAAAGGTGATTGAAATATGTGTCTTCTATAAGTTCATTTGCACAAGTGTATATTACCCGACATACATGCTCTACTACTTCTAACCAAATGTGAATATGTCAGGAGAATTAAAGGGGTAGGTGGTGGGATGTGGGGGCTGTGGGCTTAAGATCAGCTTCTACTCAGACAGACAGGTAAACACAGACGAGAGCCTTCCCCTGACCAGATTAAGCAGCTATCACGCTAACCATTCATGGCTTCACATAAATAAAAACTAATTAGTTTACAGATACTCAAAAAAAGTAGCAGTCAGACACCAGATCAATGACAATTTTTAGAAAAACAAGCAAGGATTGGAATAATCAAAATAATCAATGATCAGTTGGTCACAGGTGTAGACTGAAGCAGTTAAGTAGTTGAAGTTCGGAGAACCAGCCATACTTTTCATATCACCCTTTTTTACAATTACAATTTCCAGTTAAGTGTACCAAAAGAGTCAGTTTGAAGATCTCCATTTAAAGACTGTGATGGATTTAGTAACACATGGGCATTACAGATAACTGTGCTTCCTGTGACCTTTGAGCACCTTAGCATTAGTGGCTCATAATCTGGTAGATCCGGAAGCTTCCCTGACTGAGACCTGAAAGTGTCTGCTTAATCGTAAGGGACACAATCTGACTCATATCTTTGAATTTAAGTTTTAAGCAAAAAAAAAAAAGTCATAGAGTTCAAATAACTGCAGTGACTGCTTGAACAATTCTGAGTCCAATATTTCATGAACTGAATCCACATAAGCATTATTTGCACACTAATAAAAAACATGTTACCTAACTTCATGAATTGCCTGATCAATAAAGCAAAAAAGGATATCTGATACTCTTTTTATTAGATAAATTGTCATCTGGCCATATATCTCAAGGGAATTTACATAGAAGTCTTTAAAAAGACATTACAAACACAAATAAGTTATTAATATAAGAAAGTTTAATAAAACCCACAGCAATTACTTTTACCATTACATGACTGGGTTTCAAAGAGCCTCTGCTTAGACCAAACTCTCATACATTTGCTTGTGAAATTTCAGGGTAATTTTAAAGATCAGAACTTGTAGCGCTGCCAGAATAGGCTATGATTACTGTATTTTCCGGACAAAAAAGACACATTTTTTGGCAGGTCCTACGACTTGCAGTCAGGGGCTATTTATATATGAAAGTATACATAATTTTGACATACTGACAGACATGAACCAAGGACTAAACATTACCATCTACAGCCACGAGAGGGCGCTCTATCCTAGGCCAGACATCGACAAAATGACCCCAAAATGAAAGTCCTATTCTAACAAATTGCAGGGAGTAATTGAGCAGAAATAACATTTGGAGCGAGTGAGAAACTCGAGAGGGATTGGCAAAAACCAGAGGTTACTCTTACTACAATGAATTAAAAGAAGAAAGTTGACTGTGGTCCGAAAACAAGATGGCCAGAACTGAAGGAACAAGTCCACAGACAGATGTTTGAACAATGTGCTGCCAGGAGAGACTGTTTATGCTCAACGTTAAAGGCTGATCCAGATATATACTGAGTCTCCTGTCCATGCTCTGTGTTCATTTTGTCCATATTTCTGCATGTTTCCATTAAAGCTGGGGTTGGCAATTTTGGAAAACTAGCATGAATTTGAAAGTAGCATCTCCTCTGGGCTCCGCCTACCTGACCCCTACTGATCCCTTGCTCAGCTATACGCACGCCGGGAAAATGCACGCGCAGGAGGCGGGCAGAATGGCGACGGAATTTGATAAACAGGTGTCCCGGCATGATTATTGGTTGGGGTTTTCCCTGTTTTACTCCTGCTGTAGATAGCGGATATTTTTCCCCTGTTTTAAGAACACATTGTGAGTTGATTACCATCAGGTCATAAAGACCATTCTAACCAGTATTACAAAAACTGTATCCAAATCAGATCGCCAATAACTCCATACTGGCCCCTACTTCCCTTGCTCGGCTATCGAACTTGATGCAATAAGAAAAAATGCAATACGCAGCTTGACAGAATAACAGACGAAAGGCTGGTCGTTTTAAAACGTGTCACGCACATTATTATTGGTTGGTTTTTTAGTGTTTTTTTGTGTGAAAGTAACGCGCTGAAAATTCTCAAATAAAGCGTGAATGCACTCAGACTTTTTCAGTGGGAGTCCGCTTATTTGTGTTTTTGATCAAGAAAATATGGCCCCGCAGAGTCCAGCCAAATCAGCAGAGGAGCAGAAAAGACTGTGTCTAACCAGTATTGACACAGAAAAGTGTATCTAACCTTGTGATAGGACCCAATTTGTTCCATCCCGGAATATCACTTTAAGCTTATGGATACGGGCCAAACAGAGCAGTACCACTGGAAACCAATGGGCAGTGTTGCTGTTGCTACCTATTACAAAGCTCTAGTGAGACACGGAGAAGGAATAATAATGGCGGAAATTTTGGAAGAGAAACCTTGCGAGATAGTTAGAAATTACAAACATTTGCATGATGTTACTCCACCTGGACACTGGGACAAACAAATGTAAAAAATAAACAGCTGAGAGGGGACTGGAGAGCATTCAATTATCATCGGCCGGCAGTGAAGCAGAAGTGGAGAAGTGGAGGTCTGTGTGAGACAGATTTATTCGAGCCCTCTTGGTGGATGTATTGGTTAGTAGCGAGGCCGAAGAAAAGGATGTGGTGGGTGTTCTTGGTGTTATCGCTTCATACAAGGCAACCACTTTCTGTTAAGAGCACTAAATAGATGCGACTTAAACTCCAGAGCAACTTATTGGCCGGAAAATACAGTACACTTACTCATCTCAGTTTCCTATCCAGACTAGATCGATTGCCTCTGATTTACATAAACAAGCACAACCATAACATTTCTCACCTACACTAAACCTCAAGTGAAAATGACGATATTGTGAGTATGGTCATGCATCAAAACATCAATTAAGCATCAATATGGCACATCCCCTCCAGAGTTACACTGTGCATATCATGCTGACAGACGTAGAGTGCACCCTCAAGAGGTACACAGCCAATAACAGGGCTGAGAGATAACCATTCATTCACGCAAACACTCATAGTTTGGGGAAATTGAGAGTCACCAATGAACCATACAAACAGAAAGGAAACCAGGATATTCCAGGAAAACCCACACACGCACTGGGAAAACACACAAACCCCACACAGGAACGCCCTGCCTGACCGAGGAGTTGAACCAGCTACTTTCTTACTGTGAGGTACAAGCACTACCTGCTGTACCACCATGCTTAGTAGGGTCGATATTCAGCTCTTGGTATAATCATCCCGTTAGCACCTTGTAATTGTGTAGCAGAGGAGTCACAGTGTTACTGTTGAATAACTGTTGAGCCTTCCTGCACACCCACACAGGTTTTTCCTTTTAGCCTGATTAGCCCTCCTCTCAGAAGTGTGTGGGTGTGTACAGACAGAGTTTGACTGTCAGCTCTCTCCGTCTTCCGTTTGTTAGTGACATTGCATTTTTCCGTCCATAGCTCCACCCACCTGCCGCCAGGCAGGAGCTTTAATCAGCCCAGCCTAATGAAAGTTCTCGGAGGTTAGAAGAGTATTTAATGAAAAATGGTGTGTTAAATAGCTCCATTGGTTGGTAATGTTGGCCTGTTTATGAAATCTTGCACATATTTCATGATTTTATTTTGCGTCCTTTTTGTTTATTCAAGATATTTGTAAAATAGTGTATAATTTCTCTTTTTAATGGCTTGTTAGAAGGCATGCAGCTTTGTGCTGTTTCTACCACTAACAAGCCATTGGTGGACATTTTTCAACTAAATGTGACAAGAAAAGAAAAAGAGTGGAAGCAGAAATGCTGTAGCCCTTCGTTAAACCAAAGAAGAGAACTATAAATAAGTGGGGAGGCAAAAGAAGCTGCTTCACAGCAGAGCATCCTGCAACAGGGATCACATAATTTTTTGATGTAAATGAAGACTGTGTGCCATGGCAGCCATCTGATATAAAACCACATTTGAAAAGTTTTGACCTGAAGTGTTGGATAATTCAGCCTCCAACATGATTTTTAGAAAAAAATTAAATACTTCCTAAAGAACCTAGTTTGCATCCCCAATAATACATAAGAGGGGTCAACAAAACAAGCACAAGTTTATCCAATTTAACTGTGAAAATGGCTAAACTGACTTAGTTAACTCTTAATAACAAAATCATATTCAGAGGCAGAACCATGTCTACCTCACTTCCTTTAATAGAAACAGCATATTATGCACACAATCATGCTATGCTTTCCAAATTCTTAGTTATTCAGCTTGGAGATATACTTGCTGTTAACTTTGTGGACTCATAATGGCCATCTCACTTCAATTCATTTGCTTGAGCTCATCCAGAATCAGTGGCTAGGATCAGTGCCGAAGCAAAAGAGATATGACAGAGTCAACATGACAGCAGGAACAACTATAACAGAAGGTTTAAAAGACAACTAAGCTCACAATCATCAACATCTAAATAATGTGAGGTGACAAACAGATAATTAATGTTGACATTGTTTATTGGTAATCATTTTTTACTTTAACTGCAAGAATTATTGTCATATTTGCAATTTACTACTAACACAACAAGTAGTTGCTTAAAGCCTTGGGTCTGTTGTGCCCTCGAGTGACATCCTCCCGTAGCACCTGTCACATACAGGCTTGTACATAAGCAAATGCAGTCATGACACTAATGTACACCAACACCAATGCCAAGATAAACACCAAGTATCTATCTGATATTATTATACCTTCTAAGTGCACTCCTTTAATTCCAACATGCTGTGGAAAAAGTTTTGTAAGACTGAAGGTCGCTGGCCCTGAATATTTACTATCTTGCCTTGCAAGCAAATCTCAAAAAGCAGAAAGTGTATTTATGCTCTCATAATGACAGAAAAACAAGAACACTAACTAACCTAACCTAGAGAACTAACCGAACTGAACATATATCAAAGGATTTGACTATTTATCTGCATTAATGCCAGAGTGCCTGAATAAAATAACCATCATTTTGTCACCAACATTAAGCCCATGCAGACTTCATATTTGTGTAATGTAACTTTGAGGAAATATGAGACAATGCAACACCTGTCGTGTTTCACACATACAAACATGCAGATATTCTCCAGCTAACTCCACCTGCTCTTCTCTCACCAATGATACACCTCTGACACCAACTCTGGAGAAAGAACAAAGGGGTCATCTTAAAGCACCATGACGTCTACAATGAAGGCAAAACATCAAAATGGGAGCATGAAAGGGGCTGACGTCTGGGGTCTCGCAAGAAGAGTAGTAACATACTGTTACTCAAACATACAACCAACCTACTCAAAATCTACTTTAGGGAGCAAGTCTGAACACAATTGATTGAGAAATGGACTTGAGCTTAAACAGCACTTTTTTAGTCTGTCTGAAGACTCAAGCACATTCATACATATTTGCATGGCACTGGTGCAACAGTGGAAACTTGGAGTGAAGTGTGTTGCCCAAGGAAACATTTACTTGTGACAGCCAGAGCTGGGCTCAAACCCACCAACTTTAAGCGACTGGTAGAGCACCAGACTGAACCACCAACACTCATGAATGAAAAACCCGTGATTTTTGTCTTGGCACAGTACATCTGTATGTGCCTGGAAGCACTGTGTGGCCATAGCTTCAGTAGGTAAACATAATTTTTTACATCACAACAGTGCCACAGGCTCAACATGCACAACATCCAGACATTTGTATGAGGCCAGGGTCCACAAGAATTCAGAGGGTCCATTCATTGAAATTCTGCCTTTAATTACCTACCCCAACCATTACCATAACTATTACTATTGTTGTAGTAGTGTTTGAATTGTTTATATACTGTGTCAGTGAGAGTATAATCTACTACAAGCAACTTCCTAAAGCAGTGATCATCAACAACATTTGTACAAAGGTATTTTTTTCATTAAGATATGCCATGGGGCCAAGATTTTTAGATAAATTTAACTGATATACATATTTGGTTGTAGTTTCATGAGGAGTCTCGGCACTTGCTGGAGGGATTATGTACCCTATTCAGCCTGGGAACACCTTGAATCCCCCAAGAGGAACTGGAAAATGTTGTGGGGCAGAGGTACAGCTGGGATGAACTGCTTGGGCTGTTGTCTTAATGACCCAGCCCTGGATAAGTGGAAGAATATGAATAGATTTTCCACAAACTGTCTGTGTTTCTTAGCCTTTCGAAGTAAAATCAGTCCATATGACCCATTCTGCTGCCAGTCACTTGTGACAGTTGCAATATCTTGGTTGCTTCTTGTTGAAGCTATCATGCTTTACTTCTCTGGGTTTGACTACTAAACACTTGTTGTCCTGGTTTAATGTTAATTAGAAAAAGCCTACTGTTGACCTCAATCAAAATCAGACCAACATTTGCCCACATGCAACATTTGCAGGAATTGCATTAATAGTTGTTGGACTTTGACAACAAAATTGTATCGATTAGCAGGATCGGTAACAGCATTGGTATTGATAAAATCTTATCAATTCCCATCCCTACTTATGAGAAGGGAATACTTTTGGGTTACCAGATAGAACCATACAAAAATTGAGGTCTCTTTGTCTTACTGTTCAGTCATGTCTTGGTTAAAAAGTCGACAAAAATGTTTTTTGTGTGACTCATTTCCTTTCATTATCTCTCATAAACCCACCATGGATAAAGTTTTAGAGTGGCTGTATATTACTGCATTTTTAGAGACAATTTTTGAAGACTAACATGATTTATTCCACTGCTGGCTGGTCATTTTTACCTACACAGATCTTTCCGTTTCCCTTCATACGCAACTCTTTCCTCGGTCTTAAAAATAGATCAATTTTTTTGCTGCTTCCACCTCTCAATATTTCTGAGTCTGTTCTGCCTGATAAACAAGAGAAGAGTTTCTAATTCAGCAGTGGAATAAAACCCTTTATTAGGTGTTAATCTCAGCTGTCCAAATGGGTGACCAATCACACCTATTACTGGACACCACCTCTCTGTTCAAAAAGCTACCATGAGCACTCGTTTGTGAGCAGAACCTTATTTGACATGAGATGAACAATGACATGCCTATTTCAAGCAACATTATACAGAACCAGCAATAACCTAGAGAATAAAGAGGAGCTGCCAAAGAGCTACACTGGAGAAAAAAACATTTATATTTATTTATTCTGATGGATGACTTTTTCTTTTTTTTTGGAAATTCTCAAGAATGTACAATAGCTAGTGTCCTCTACCGAGTCCTGCAGCGATGACTTATTTAAAGACTGGTCTGGAAGGAACTGCATAGTATTTCTTCCTCCATGAGAGTTTAGATCACTGAAAAAATAAGCTATCTGGCAGAAAAAGAGGTTATGACACTAGCCTGTTTAGATTATTAAAATAATCACACATCACACAAAGACTACTTTTAAACTCGAGTGGACGTGACATCACTGGGTGATAGCAATGGTGACCAAAATGCAGTATTTATGGACATATGAAGCTATGTGGCTGATTTCAGTTGCAAAGTTGTGTTTGGTGTGAATGCAGCTTTAGACTTTGGAAATATAAACATGATTTGTTTGTCTTGGTTATCTTGACAAACAACCACTACTTTTTTCATTTAGAATATAATTGTAACTAGGGCTGCCACAAATGACTATTTTGATAGTCGATTAGTCAACGACTACTTTTGCAATTAGTCGACTAGTCACTTCATGCATGAACTGCAGCGTACTGCACCAGCATGCAACTGGTGGCCCAAATTGCTTATTATGAGCAGACCTGGCAACTTTGGTGCCTGCGTAGTTGTGCACGCGCCACATGCATGAGTGTGCTTCGGGGTGTGTTAGTTTGATTCCTGCAGGTGTGATAACCAGAAAACAGGACAGATAGGCAGACAAGACAGCAGAGGTACAGCGGCAGTTTTGTGAGAAAGCACACTTAAAAAACAAAACGACTAGTCGACTATTAAATTAGTAGTCGACTATTTTGATAGTCGACTTAGTCACGACTAGTCCACTAATCGTGGCAGCCCTTATTGTAACTGTGAGAGCAAAAAGCTAATCTTAAAAAGTTAAAGGAGCAGACCGATTTAAATGCAGCTACAGCTCAGCCCTGACTTCTATTTCACACTCCTAGGCCTGATCATGTTCGCACTCATGACGATGGCCAACATAGTTTTCTTAAAAATAAAATAGAAAGTTAACCAACTTACTATGTTGTCCAACCAACATCTTGCCTCAAACATCCCTTTTAAGACGCCTTAATATTCCCAAGTTTGGTATTTACCTAACCTTGCAGTACAGTTGGATCAGCCTGATTCAAAGTCTGCCATCAGAGTCCTTTAGGACAGTTAGAGGACTAAGCTATGAGTGAGAAGACAGGAGGAAGGAACTGCTTGTACAGCGATTAGCATGGAATGCTAACAGCCTCAGTAGCAGTTAAATCAGACTTTGATTGCATTTATTTATTAAATAAAAAACTAGTAACACTACAAACCTTGCTGAGGATATTATTGTTCCACTCCAAAATTTTTGACAAGAGTTTTTTTCTGCAGCACGGTAGCTCCTGCCTACAACATGTTCTGATTGGCCCATAATAGATAGTGATTGAACAATCGTCCTGTCACCTGCCCAATATGTTTTTGAAGGTTCTGTCCTCCCCAAACACTTTCTATGAGCTGTTGCCCAGATGGACCTGTGAGAGATATTGAACAATCCATCTGGTGTGCCAAACTAATTTATACTCATTCAAAAACTCAATTGACTTTTCAACAAGGAACCAAAAGTACCAAAGGGATAACTCTCTGCTGTGTTTAAAGACTAGTATTGAACCACTCCTCAAGTTAAAGAGAAACTTCAGTGTCACCACTACTAATATTACTGGATGTTTTTAGCATGATGACATTTAATATTCCCAACAAAATTATAGTCAGTGAGATCAGGACTGGGCACCAACAGTGATGGGTAAGCCACTAAACTAAGGTACCACATATTCATTAAAAATGTAAGCTTCAGGACTCTAAAGTGACACCTGGAGAAAAAGTGGCAGGGTAAGATATGCTAACACAGCAAAAGTAGCTCAAGGCATTCTTTTAAATTTAGCAAATATATGAATAAATGATAATACTGATGGGGATAAAAAGTTGTCATTTTATCATCATCATTATTAAAGTATTATTATAATTATTGATCATAAGAATGTTGTTCTTATCATTCATAAGCCAGTTTAACAATGATCAGTCTTACATTCATCTGCTGGCAGGCTCAGTCCATTCGGGCGGCATCAGTGCAGATGAATGCTGTATGAATCAGTCGACATCACTGTCATAAAGAAATGGTCGCTTTCTGCTAATGTTACTGTCTTTTTGTGTCTACTTGTTTCTTTTACTTATTTTTTTAAGTGTGTTTTGGGACTGTGACAAAGTTCTGTACTGCTGCTCCTCCTCTTTTATTTGTGGATTAGTAACATATTGGGATGCTATGCACGACTTGATCAATAACATAACTAAGCTTGACTGAGAAAACAACAACACAACCACAAAGCTACTGAGAAAAAGGTTACTAATGACCCTACTTGTGGTACTGTTTTGAAAATGAGTGACTAGTAATATGTCCAACAATGTCCAAATAATAGGGGAAAGAGTGAGCTGTGCTTTCAACCACTAAAAAGTTTATGATGTTATTTTAGGCATCTGGCAGAAAAAGTCATATTTACCAATGGAGCATGCCTGGACTCTTTATAACCACTACTTTTGCTAATGGATACCCAAATTTCCCCAGAGGGATTACTAAAGTATCAGCCTATATCTAATTGTCTTTCTATTTATCTATCTAGGCATCCACCTGGCCATTTATCCATTTAAAAATATCACAAACAGATATGATAGAACTCGGCATCACAATGCTTATTCATTTCCAGGTTGTGGGACATTTTACAGCACCACTATGCTCTTGTCCTGTTTTAAATTATGTCAGTCAAATAAACACCATTAGATGGTGTTTGCATCCTTGCCTTTAATGATAGACTTAATGCTCATGGCCTATGTTGCTCTCAGTTTTAATTAAGCTGCACCCTAAAGCCTTTTATGATCATTATTCTTCGTTAGATGGGTGAGTGTGTCAGTTTCAGGGTATTGTGTTCAAGTGTCATTGTGGCTTAGAATGTCACCTTAGATCAAACTAACAGCTGTAATAAAAGTGACAGCAGTATTTCATTCACAGAGGAAGTATTCTTCAATAGAGCAGTTTTTATTCACATCCTACATTGACGTCTGGGTATTTCTATAAGTTAGACACAAGAAATGTTGAATGAAAGGAGAAGCACTAGTTTCAATGAGTCCAAGCACAAAGAGGCATGATGTGCTGTGTATTGTCTGAGCTGTTAGTCTGCTGAAAGTAAGATCAAGGTACATGGGTAGTGATGAAATAACAAAGCAAGAGAATCCTGAAAGGCAGCTCAGAAGGTTAGTTACTTTGACCTCTGTGAAGTTGAAGAATAGCAGCTAAGTATTTAAGAATGAAATAACAACTCATAGATTATATAAAATAACAGACCATGGTGGTCAAAACAGCACTTCACTCTATATTTAGTATTTCAGAATGGAAAAAGAAATGATAATGGGCAACAACACCCGCAAAAACATTAGAAAACTGAAATAAAATAGCTTCATTTTAGACCATCACATGGAGCTGAAATAGAATTTCACAGTCACATAGCTTAAAATCTTAGATTTTTTTCTTAAATGACTGTGTCGATTTTAAAGTGGCAAACACTCACATGAAAGAAATATGCAGTAGGTATAAAACATTAATTTTGGGTCCCACAGGGATCAGTTTGAGGCCCATGTTTGTTTATTTTGTTCATAAATTAATGATATTTTTCTCTATTCTGTTTGATTTAGTTCCCTTGGTCTTTTAATATGTCACTTTTATTTCCTACGTATTTCTTTACTATTCTCTACAATATGAATTACTGATCCTACATGTAAGGTTTTCAGCGTTATTTAGTTATGGTTTTGTCCACAACAATAATACACCTTTTATGCAAGAAAGTGTGTTTGCTATGGATGTTAAGACACCAAATGACTTAAAGTGAAACATGTGTCACAGGTACGTGATAAGCTTTAAGCCTTCTTTACCACAGCTCCTGCTTTGTGTGTAATCTCTAACCACTGCTCGATCCTACATCACTGAGCATATAAAATATTAAGAACAGTGCGCAGGCTTTGTTCATGACACGAGAGACTGAGGGAGCCTTGCAGATACCCAGATCTGAAGCTGGTTTTACAACACCCACTTTAAACAAAGGGTGTGAGGAACAGTAAGGAAACTTAGAAATAATTTACAGTCATATTGAAAGCATTTAGAATAAGAGAGCAAAGCTCAGAGATGGCAAGTCAAAGACCAAAAGACTTGATTTTGTCTGTCAATGGCTAATAAAACCATTGGATTGGTTTCTACAGGTTATTCAATACTCATTACTGCATCAGAATATCCTGACCAGTTTTATTCCTTAGTGTCAAAATACAGTGCAATATCCTTTAGTCTTTATCTTCTATGTACCCATTTACAGTGTTATCAGAGATTCTAAATTTTACCTCTAAACAGAGCAGATTTTTGTTTTGGGTCTTTCAGTAATAAGAATATTCCCAATGTCTAAGAGATCAAAAGTAATCCATCTCAACTAAAGAAAGAATCTGAGTTCAGTTTCACAACATTTTTCTGTTTTCTATAAAAAAATAAGCATTCATTTATCTAAATTTTCTTCTTTACAGAGCAGAAAAACTGAATTTCAACGGATTAAATCATAGATTAAATAAACTTGAGCTTGTGTAGTGTTTTTGTAGTCACTCTGACTACACAGAGTGCTTGTTCACAACAGTTAATACCAACCCATTCACATCCATTTACCTCACATTCACACGCTGATGTTTGAAGTTTCCATGCAAGTTCCTTCAGTATTTACTACCAAGAACTTCATGCTAATTTACATGCCACTAAGGCAGTGGTGGTAGCAACTTGGGGTAATTGTCTTGCCCAAGGATACATCAACATGTGACAGCCAGAGTTGGACTCAACCTTCAATTTGATGGTTAAGTGTCCCTCCAGACTAAGACCCCTCTCAATATTGACAAATTTTACTAGATTAGGGGTTTGTGTATCTTCCAGATCATGACTACATTCTACAGTAGAATTTTGTTTGCACAGGAAACCAAAACGGCCAAGGTAGCCAAAATGAGCAGAAATTAGATTTAAGTGCATTTTATGAAGGGACCATTTAATCTTTTTTGTGTCTGAATAATTTTTATATGTCTGAACTGTACTGAAGGAGATTACTAGTCCCCCCCCCCCCCCCCCCCCTTATTATTTTGTATAAAATATCAGATGAGGTGACAGAAATTAAAACAAAAAAATGAAGAACATGGAGAATGGCTTGAGTCATTTTGACATAAAGCCAGCACAAGGGTTATCGTTTTTATTTAATAATATCATCGTAGTGGTTTTCTTTTCATTTAAGTCCAACAAACATATGGTACATATTAGATAAGCACTGGCATATAATGATAGATGTACTTGTCTTCTTCACAACAAAATGATTTCTTTTCAGAATGAACATTCATTCAATATTCTGATATTATGATGATATGGAAAGAATCTGTTCTGTTTAGTCCAACCTAACTACACTTTGGTAATTTGTTAGTTCAGCGCTGCTCAGCACCATGTTTTCAACAACTCTGCATTCATTCTACCACCTTTGTTTTGCACTGGGCTTACCAGTCAAAGCCAGTGGGCCTGAACTTATGTTTTTTCTGTCTTGTGCATACAAGCATTATCTCACACAGAGGAGTCATGTAAAATGCACAAAGGGTATATAAAACGACAAAATGAACAAGACAGGCTCTTTGAATCTGGAGGAGTATCAAATGTCTCAACACAATGAAGGATATGTACTTAACTACAGTCTGTATTCAAGTAAAAACTAACTTTACTGTAACAAATCACTGATGACAGCACCTGACAAAGTGGGCCTGTGCGTTACTTTCTAAAGTTTCATTTCCGTGTTGTGTTTTACAGGACCATGATTGGCTGTGAGAGCCTGGAGGGGTGAGAGCCTGAACGCTTCAATGGCGTGGACCAAGCCATTATGGCAACCAGACCCAAAGCCAGGACCAAAATGGATACTCTACAATATCCGAACTCAAGTAACTCCTTCTTCAAACATTCCACAAGTCCAGTGTGCAGCTATCTTGCCTCTCCTCCTCATACTTGCTGCCTTCACTGACATGGTGATTGCTGGTCCAGCTCAGCCAGCTCGCCCCCCTCTCCTGTCTGGACAGCCTTTTATCATCTTTTGGGGCATTCCTGACTCTGCCTGCTCCAATCGACCAGATTTCAGAACTTTTGGAATAGAACCGGAGGGTCGAGTGGCTGTCTTTTATGAGGATGCACTGGGAAATTATCCATACTTTGCTGACAAAGACACGCCTATCAATGGGGGGCTCCCACAGAACACCCGACTAGACAGCCACATCCAAAGGACTAAGCAGGACTTGGACATAGCTTTACCTGCACCAAGGTACCTGGGGTTGGGGGTGCTGCGCTGGGCTGAGTGGGTGCCCCAGTGGTCAAGAAACAAGGATAAGCAGACCATGTATCTGGAGGCATCAAGGAAACTGCTGAAGGCTTTCTTTCCTAACTGGACCCCAGAGGAGGTGGAGAAGTGGTCACAGGTAACAAAAGTTCACAGAGAAGGTGATAAAAAGTTTAGAAAGCAGATGGTGGGAGGAGGAGACAACCGTCCAGGAAATAATAGGAGCTTGAGAGGGCATAGGTGAAGATGAAGAGAAAAATAAAGAAAAAATAAAGTTGTTTGTAGAGGTTTGATAGAAAGGAATTACCTCCTCAAGTGTTTTCTTCAGATTCTTGTTGAAAAAAAACATATAAAGATTCCTTTCTGTCACACCAATCATTTAATCAAGTAAGGTATTCATAGCCTCAGATGCATTTCCAGCAGGTGACTGGACAGTTATTCAGAAAAGTAAATTCATTAGGGGCCAATCAGACATTGTAGTCAGTGGTGGTGAAAAGAAGAAAATGTCAGGCACTTTATGGAGTTAAAACGTGCTGAAAGTAGAGGAAAAATATCCTTCTGGTTGACAAGTTCTTTCAGTGTTGTTTGTTTTTCATTCACTAAATAAATTCAGTCCAAATCTGATGGAGCTGCTACTGCATCTGTTAGCATCTATGCTAATCTCTGCACAAGCAGTCAATTCCTGCTGTCACCTCACTCGTAGCTCCCACCTCTTCCTGCTCTGATTGGACCATGCCACTTTAGGCAGCTTATAATTGTAGCAGATTGGAGTTTGGCAAGATGGATCTGCCTGATTCAGACAACAAATCAGGAAGATCCAACAGCACTACAAGGTTAATTGTGCGTATTATTGCACCATGACCTTAACCATGACATGCACAACAGTACTGCGAGACAGTACCTACTTGTCCAGTGCAGTCTGGGAGTCTTTTGCGCAAAAAAAATAAATAAAAATAAAGTTAAATGCAGACTGTGCAAGATAGTATAAGTCAGAGCAATGAGTCACCACATTTACAAAAGATTTGTGGAGGTTGTGCTGCAAGAGGAACCTGAAACTGGCTGTGCTCGAAATGCTACTGTTAGCCACACTCTGCTAACCTAATTCATAATGTTTAGAAATGCCTTGTTAGTAGGAAGCACAATATTATCAGTTTGATATTGATATCAGCCAATATCAGTTTAAAAAGTTAAGTATCATATCAGCTGAAATTAAAATTTTTGTATATACTTACAGCCAATATATCGGCCACATATATCAGCCATATATCGTCTGGAATATCAGCAAATTAAACACATTTTCAAATTGATGCACCTTCTCATCACTGCATGGGTACATTTAAAAGTCAAGGGTTTCATTTTTGCACCTTGTTTTACATCTGTTCATGGTATAATATGTTGTAACTGAAAGAAACAAGTCCATTTTATTAAGCCCAAAGCTTGAGCTCTTGACCTGAAATATCAGTATCGTTATCAGCAATAATGAATCAAAAAACATCTGAATATTGGATATCGGCAAAAATCTAATATCGTGCATCTCTTCTTGTTAAATGTAGAACATTTTCCCACATGGCAAAACTGGACTTTGAAGAAAACCAAGACCCCCAGTTTTCATGTGGACCAGAGTCGAACTACCAAATAAAGCAAACAACAGTTTATTTAAAATGAACTGAAGCAGATGTAAAAGAGACGTGAGAATAATTTTATGGGCTCAGACATGCACCAAAGTTAATGTGGCAATGATCAGTGTATGATGCATATAAAGAAGCAGCGACTTCAGTTTTCCCCTTTCAGCCGAATGCCTGCCAAGCCATAACATGTATCTTTATGCAACTGCAGGGTTTTCCCTTAAGCTGGTGCTTCTCTAACAAGAAGACATCAATTGGACTTCACCCTTTGCTGATCAATAACATCCTGATTGTCACTTCATCGCGAGAGATCTCATTACTGCCAGATCCCAGCACATTCTAGTCGTGGGCTGGTCAAGAATAAGTCATGGAAAGTCAGTAAAATGTGAGTGGTTCTAACTGTATGCACCTTAATAGGCCCCGAGCTAGCTCAGATTACTTTTGCTTTCTCCAGAGTTTTTGCATCAGGCTTCGAACCAAAACAGCGTATCTTCGATTATTTGGGTGCATGTTTGAAAACCATTCGAGTTAGATTTTTAGGAAAAGTGACAGCCTTAACACATATCATGAATATGAAAGAAGACTGGTAAGATTACATGGTCATGATATTACCATGATGAGAGCCAGAACAAGAAACATGAGGTCTTAGATGGATGAGAAGTCATTTTGTGTCATGACAGCTACAATAATTTAAATATAACAGCACAGTAAATGGATGGAAGAAAAACACTCAGTGATGATCATACTGGTATGTGTTCAGAAATACCAACTGGAATAAACTCCAATACTATTTAATGTGGTTGAGTCAGACATACTTCCTGCTGCCTATAAACTAGAACAACAATCATCCTGATTGAGCTAAACTTCTTGACTTATGTAAACACACTGATTAGAATGTAAAAGATGTGAGCTCATTCAAAGAGGAATCATAAGAAAGAACAGCAGGAGAGAGAGGTTTGAAGAAAAATGGGGGGCAGGGCAAACTTATGGGCACAACCACTGATGTGTCATTCCAACGAGAGATAAATAAGAAGTCTGGGTATTCAAAAACAATGCCTGCATAATGGGTTTTAAAATGAAGAAAAAAAGAAGTCATGATGCATAGATGCACAGCCTTCAATCCTAGTGCATTTATGAAAAGGTAAATTAAGATATTGAAAAGGTTAGGTTGAAATCTGCTCTTTGTTAAGGTTCATTTAAATGCCAGTTAATGTATTGGAGGTAAAGTTACAATCAGGAGTTTGATTATTTATTAATATTTTGAGAATACATTTTTCCAAATTATTTTAATCAAACTAATGCATTTTCTTTTGAGTGATCGGCACGAGTGTAACTCTTAGCCTCAAAGAAAAAAACGATAACAGAAAAAGTAATTGTTCATCTCATAACCACAGTGTGTTCATGTTAATTTTAAGTGAAGTGTAAAATGTTGATTTCTCAAAATATAACTGGGTATTTGATATCATCAAAAAAGTGAACTGTCCCCTGAGTGCTATTGTATTTTTATATAATAGGGAAACATTATCAGTGCAGAGAAAATAAAAGATTTATGACAGACACAAAACTTTTCTCATTAAAGTCACTCGCATCTGCCCGCATGTGTACAAAAAGAAAAATGCAGATTCAGGCAGAGAAGAAACAAATGCCTTCTAATGGAGATCAACTAAAACAGCAAATAATGTGAAATGGAGTGCAGATGGTTTAGCATGGAGTCCACAAATCATTATTAATACATGAATTAATGCATGTAAATATGAAAACATTTCAGTAATGCAAACATATTCCCAGTGTCCCATACCTGACTTCATAGAGAAGGTTACATTTACCCAGGCGTTTCAGTCATTATTCATAATCAATGGTCTTCATAGGTTAGCCAGTAGCTGAAGGCAAAAGATTATAATTCAACCAGTCACCTGAAATCTAACTGTTGTGATGTTGATAATCCCATCATAACTCCTTCAAGACTTCTTAAAAATTGTGAAAGCTCAAACAAAATGAAGAATGACAAGTCTTTAACACTGCTGCGTATCATGAACACGATAAAAACGTCAATATTAATCACTCCTGCTAATCCCTCCTGGAGCCAGAAAGGCAAGAGGCTGGGTTCACCCTGGATAAGTTATCGGTCAATCATAGGGCTAGCATGTAAAGACAAACAACCACTCACACATACAACTAAACCCAATTCAGAGCCACCAGTTAAAAGGACAATATGATTTTGGTCTGTGTGATAAACTAGAGCTGAAACGATTCCTCAAATTATCTCGATTATTCGAAAACAAAATATCCTTGAGGCAAATTGTGTGCCTCGAAGCCTCATTTAATATATAATTATACATGTAAAATATATATCTGGACTACTATACAGTGCACGGTGTTTGACACGGACGGTCATTTCTGTGGCACAACGCACCTGCTACCTCCGCTGCGCGGCTCTTAAAATAATGAAGGAAGAGAAAAGAGAGGGACAGAAAGGAGAGAGTCCGCAGAAGAAATGGCAGAGAGTGTCCCAAGTGTGTGGTTGCTACAAGAAGGGACGAAAAGAAAACACAGTGCAGTGTGTCTGATGTCAAACGGAGTTAGCTTAGCAAGTAGCTTAGCGTGATAGCACGTCGTCAATGCTGCTGCTCGTCCACAATAAACATCCAGTCTGTGCGTGAAGTCCGCACTCCTCAGAGCAACACAACAGGATGACACCATAGACTGTAAAAAACATCTATGGTTGACACTCATGATACATCAACAGAAGCAGCTAATGTGATCAATAACTGAGAAATGGGCTAGTAAGTAACCTACTTTGATTATGGCTCCATGTAAAGGCTGGTTCAGAACGTAAATCAATGCGGAGGCTACTTGCCCAGAATTATGTGTATTTTGTTCACATACTTTTCACATCCAATAACTTTACATTTCATTTGATTGCAGGGAGTAGAAAAGGAAACACTGACAGTGAGTAGAGGAAGCTGGTGTAGGGAATGCTTTCATTTGTGATAGAAATGTACATTAGCTAGTTAAATTATCTTAGTATGTAAGTATGATATTATTTGGTCCTAGAAATAAAGTAAGTAAAATAAGACCATCAATATGGTACAGCAGTAAAGGCAATAATTTAGCAAAAAGAGACAAGTATGAACACAAAATAAAAATAACCATACTCAAAAAAATACTGAAAAAAGCAAGATATGGCCCAGAGTAAAAATAAAAGTATAGATTTTGATTTTGAGATCCCATTTATTCTAAGAATGTACAAAATAAGAAAAATAAGTTGTTAATTTAAGTGACCTGGCTTTTCTGTTTTGTGTGTAACTAATAATAATAATGTGTAGTGATTCAATGTAAAAAAAAAAAAAAAATAGCAGTGATCGCAATGTAACTGTTATCAGACAAAAAATTGCTAGAGTAATCGATTACAAAAAGATTCAATAGCTGCAGCTCTATGATAAACACACTCATACACCTGGATAACAAACACACACAAGCTTGACCGACTTGAGAGTCAGACCAGCAACCCTCTTGCCGTGAAGCACAAGCATTAACCAAGCCCCAACAATGCAGCCCTATACTGAAACATTACTAATGAAATTGTTCTAGTGTATCGATGTATACCATTATTTTTCATAACTTGTCTAAGATACATTTAGTTGCTGTTGGCCAGACCAATCTCCAAAATCAATGCTTTTCGGGAAACATACAAAATAGAACTGATTCTAGATAAATAAATACTGTTTTGTCCTGACAATGATTTTTTTTGTTGTACATTTATTTTGTCAAAAATATTACAAAACCCATACACCAACATGAAAGATTGCCAATAATGATGTATGAAACAAAAAACACTGATTAGTGAACAGTAACTTTGGTGGATATTGTATTGTGTGTTTTTAATACATTAAAATCAAATTTGAAAATGACTTATGTAATGTATATCATATCAGCCTCCCTTTTTTCCATTTCATGACATATTACCTGTTTTTGTAAATACACATTCTTCCTCCAACTAAATTAATTTTGATAAGAAAAGCCCCCTGATTAGATTTTTTTTTCCTGGTGGAGATAAACTGAAACACATGTAGCTACACAAAAAAAACCCACATTTTTATAATTAACATATTAATCCTTCTTACTTGGCAAAGTTGTGTCTTTAGAACATATTAAATTAATAACCAACATTTAATTATGATGCTAATGACAATGATGATCTACTCAAAGTTGATCTGTTAATCTTGTCACAGGTGGACTTTGAGGCAGCAGCCCAGGCGGTGATCCTAGAAACACTACGGGAAGTCAGAAGATTTAGGCCCAAAGCATTATGGGGTGTCTCCCCTTATCCCAGTTGCTACAATGGAGACCCAGCCCAAACTACATTAGCCAACTACACTGGCCAGTGCCCCACTGCAGAGATGGCCCTGAACGATAATCTGCTGTGGCTTTGGAAACGATGCTCCGCTCTCTTCCCTCTACTCACCCTGGAGAAGATCCAGGTAAATCTGACATATAATAACAGAGCAGATCATTTGTTTATCTTTACTTCATTTTAAAAACTTCACACCAAAGAATAATTAACATTGCTGTACATTTCTAAATGATGAGAACTAAGAGCATTTGTCTCCTGAAGGGTGGGACCCCTGGTGGCAAACTGTATTTGTCCAGTGAAATCAGCGAAGCACTGCGAGTGTCGTCTCTGACTCGGTCAGCCTTTGACCTGCCTGTTTTCCCACTGATCAAAAGTATGTACGCCTCAACCAACACCTTCCTGTCACAGGTGAGAGTCTACCCTTGGTTTTAGATCTCAGCACCAGTGATCAATCCTTAATCTAGGACTAGTCAGCAAGTGGGAGAAACTGGATAAATTTTGTATCATGGTACAAATTATTTACAAGTTTTGAAGTCTCAGTTTTATTAGAGTAAAGATCCAGAGGGCTGAATGTTGCTCTTCTTCTGCTCATCTTGGATTTAGGGTGAAATGTTATGATATTCTCACTGTTTCATATATGACTTGTACAAAAACAAGTTGAAATAGAGCCTGCTGTGTTCTGACTTTTTATAGCTTCTTCTTTTATTTCTCCCTCCAGGCGGACCTGGTGAGCACCATAGGGGAGAGCGCTGCCATGGGAACAGCAGGAGTTGTCATCTGGGAGAGAAGTGAGACTAAGACAGAGGTACATGTCTATAAATATGCATCGAGTGCAAACATACAAGAATGTGTCCTCATGCTTATTCAGCAATGGATAATTATAGATGGTTCTTATAATTAAGACTATTTCACCATTTCACTCTGTCCCTGTGAATAAGTCTCAAGGGGTTGCCTTTGTGCTGGAGAGTCTACGTGGTCTAACTTTATTTAATGGAGGAAACTATTCCTACTTTCTGTTCACGTCAAAGTGTTTACTTCTCCTTTTCTCAGCGAGAGTGTCAAGACTTGGCAGACTTTGTCCAGAAGGTCCTGGGACCCTACTCCCTGAATGTAACCACAGCAACTGCACTCTGCTCAGCCTCTCTGTGCCAGGGGAAGGGTCGATGTGTCCGTCAAAACCCAGACAGCTCTGCATTCCTCCATCTCCCACCAACTCCAGAAGTGGTGGAGAAGGTGACAGAAAAGGTGAGGGGAGCTGAAAGAAGCTGACTTCAAATTCATTTGGCTTATTTACCTATCTGACTATCTACCAACCTGCCTTTCCATTCACACTTCCATCCATCCATTAACATATAAAATATGAACTCCATCCATCCAACCATCCATCCATCCTCTTTACCACTCCCAAATGTCATTGGGGCCCAAGCCTATCCAAGCTTATATGATGGGAGGCTGAGTTTACCCTGGGACATATAGAGACACACCAGCACCCACAGTAGCACCTAAAGACAAATTATTGAGAGTCACCAGCTATGAAAGGAAACCAGAATACCTGCCGGGAACCTAGACATGCACAGGGAGATCATCGAAGTCCACACTGAAAGAACTTTTCCAATGAGGATTTGAACCAAAAAACTTCATGCTATCAAGCAACAGTGATTAACCAAGGTGCCATCGTGCAGCTAGTTCTGTCTTTTGGTCTTTTTTAATGCATACTATACATTTACACTTCTTACACAAACATGAGAGCATTTCTTTGTTGGATTTCTAAACATTGAGTATCTAAAGCAGGTGTCATCAGGTACATTTGTTCGTACAAGGGTTGTTTACCTGTTAAACCTGTGGGTCCGCCAATTGGGGGGCTATATGCACACTTTACAACAAAAGGTAAAATACAGAGCACTAATCATGTCGAAATATAGTCATGTTGCATATCAAATAACCGAGGAAAAACTCTGCTGCAAGCCCATAAAATGCATTTTTACACACGTCTAATACAACTCCAACACCTAGCAAATACATTACCAAATATCAAAATCTGTGTAGCCACCAAGTCAACACAGTCACCACATTTCCACAAGTAGCTCTCTGCTACATCATGCTACACATACAAATGAGACTGAGACCTTCCCATCAATACCATCTGCGTCACTACGAACAAAACCCAGGAAACCAGCAGTTAAAGAAGACAACAGTTAAAAGTCACTTATTTAGAATGAGAATAAAAAATCTTCCTTTTGCTGTTTTTCAATGAAACGTCATATTTGACAGTAACACACGCTGTCATCCGAAGTAGAAAGCGTCCATGTTGGTTTGAATCAAAAGAACTACACCTCCCATCATCTCTTGCAGCAGCCTTTGATTAAATCACAACACCTTTGCTTCCTTGTGGTTGGCCAATGGATGGTTTTGTTGCAGATTTTGGTTCTGCCCCTCAGTTCTATTGGCTCTGACGGTTCAATAGAGGTGTCAATCAGCCAAATCAAACAATCTACTGCTGAGAAACTGCCCTGCATATCTTAGAGTCTGTGTAAGCAGCAGACCTTAATCAAGATTTCAGACCTCAAGAATCACAGCATTCGGACTTATTTAGAGGCATTTTTGAGAAAATAAAGTTCAGGACAGCAATCTAAAAGAGGTTGCTCTATGGAGGAAGTGCTGCATGTGCACCCTTAAATGCATTACATTTATTTCTCTCTCACATTTCCTGAATCTAATGATATTTGAGGGCCAGATAGGAAACTGTGTGGAGGGTCTGATGTGGCCCTTGGCTGTTTGTTGATGATCACTAAAGGGTGGTAGAGTCTGTCATCTCTCAATCTGAAGGTTTGGGATTTGATCCCCAGCTCCTCCAGTGAAATGTCTAAGTATTTTTAAGGATGCCTAACTCTAAAATACTCCTCTTAGCTCAGTATGTGAATGTGTAGTGGTGTGATAATTCCAGCACTGTTGGACATTTTGGCACCGGATTATACTGCTACACTCTAGTATCCCGCGCCGTCTAAAGGATTTCTACTCATGCATCTCGTGTTATTAATATTCAATACTTTTCCAAATGCTTGTTGGCAGAGCAATTTATGATCTAGTTCTGACACCAGGAAACTAGTGTTCAGGAACCCATGACAATGGATATAAAGTCTATAATGTTTGAAGTCCTGGCATATGAAGAGCAGCAGTTGATTATCTGCAGTTACTGCAAACGCTAACAGTGAAAACACATCAGGAGTTGAAACTACAGCTGCTGAGCTAGTTTGAGAAGAGGACAGGGAGACATTTATGTGAAAATACACTTTCTGACATATAAGCAAGTAACATGTGCTCTTCTATGTTATGGTGTCATTCTGTTACAATACAAAATCATGCCTGAGACACACAGAGACAAGCAGTCACCTGGTGCTGTGCAGCAGACCAGACACAGGGCTCAAATCCATGTTGCAGTTTCATTTCTGTGGCTGGCACATCAGGTCACTGTGTAGCCCCCTGCATTGGTTTGGGACCATGCAGACTCAGAGGGTAGGTTACGGGGTAACTTTCATGCAGAGTTTTAAACCAGTCTGTTTGTATTTGGCATGCAGTGCAAAAGCACCTCTAGTGGTCATCGAAGGACTACAGATGTGTTAGGCTGGTATATTGACCATTATGAAGGGTTACTCTAATATTACTATTATAAAACTACTAAAGACAAGCAGGAGAGGCCACAGGGGGAGAAGTCAGAAAGATTGACAGACAGAGGCCTAAAAAGAAATCATTGTCAGTATCTTTTACATTTCAGTTTATGAACTTTTGCCTTTTGTAAAGACTTCTTTTCTCTTTGTGTACATAAATACCAAGCTTTTCTTGAGTTAACTTTTGCATCATTTAACACACATGAAATATCATTTATACAAAAAAAGAGGGATTTTGGAACATTTTTGGAGCATGACTGTTTTGTTTCTGTTATCTCCGTTCCAAATAGCATAAGTCTTTGAAAATAAAAGGTTACAATCACAACAAAAATATAATCTGCAGAAGTTTTAAAGGATTAAAAGAACAGAATTATGAAAACTGATTGTCCTATAATAAAAAAAAGATGATTAAATGCCCCAAAATGCCAGAAAGTTCTGTACAGTGCATAGTTTAATTCATCAGATATTCTATTATTTAAGACAAAGAGTTTTTTCTCTGCTGTTAAAGTCAATTTGTTACTTCAAACTGAAGAACCTGGCTGCAAGAATTATAAGTGGTCCTTTGAAAAGTATATGTCATCATACCTATTTGCTCTTTGCAGATGTTTGTTTTAAGAAACAGTGCAGGCTGGTGTGGGTTGGTGCCCAATCTGATATTTTTCATGATGCTTAAAATTTCTGGCAGTGCCCCAGAAGAGAAGTACAACTCGATGAAAGTCAAAAGTTTTTACTCATACCATTAAACAAAATAAACTGAGAGAATATGCAAAAATATGTTAAATATTACTTTAAAAGTACATAACATAACATCATGCTTAGAGTTTCAGCTGTTGCGGGTGTTCATTTTTAAAAATATATATGTCTCGGTTTTCAAATTTATTTGTCAAAATGACAAGTAAATCATGTAGCAGGGACACCTGATGTTACAATAGTATACATTTATCCTGTCAGGGGTTTATTTATGCTTATAGAGTAACAAACAAAATAAAATAGCGTCCTCTCTTTTGCACCAAAAATCGTCCCATTACTTCCACTTCTTGGTGAGAGTTGTTCCTTTAGCTGTCATAAAATAAGTCATCAGTTCTATTTCATTCAAACTTTGAGATCTGCAGGCCCATACTAACACCATCTCATTTAATTCACATTGTGAAGTATCTTGAACAAATAGAACTTTTTTCATTATCAGGCCAACAGACTTAACTTTTACTTCCTTGTTTTGAGTTCTTTTTTAATATGTTTGTCAAAAAGCTTTCTTAGTTCAGAGTTCATGACCCTGGTTTTGCTGGAGGGGGAAACTGTCCTAATGGTGTGGGCGCTGAGACTCCAGCGCCTCTTGCCAGATGGCATCACCTGAAACAGCCTTTCGTTGGGGTTGTTAGGGTCTCTAATGATTCTGCTGGTCTTACTGATTCCTGGCTCTTTTTTAACACATTGCTGGAGGGAAAATCACAACCATGTTTGCTCTGGGCTGTCTGAAACCTCTGTTGAGAATTTTGGCTGAGAGCGAGGCAGTTTCCATAGCAGACAGGGAAGTATCCAGTCAGGACACTCTCAGCTGTCCCTCTGTCTGCAGGATCTTAGGCCACATGCCAAACCCTGTAAGCCACCTGAGTTGAAAGAAGCTTTGCCGACACATGGACAGTCACTCGTCCCATGATGAGGGCCTTAACGATGTGGACGCAGAGGAGCTTGAGGCTTCTGAAGCAGCAGGCCTGTGGATGGGGATGGGGATCATTTTCCCTAAAGCTGCTTTCCGAACTATTTGACTCTTGCTGGCTCTCTCTTGTCTCTCTGTCACTGGTCATTTAAATCACTCTCCATATCAGTGTCTTGGAATCGAGTCTGACTACCAGGTTTAAGCCGGAGAAGCTGAGCAGTCATTCCAACAGAGACTAAAGATTAACATCGCAATTCTTGTCTTGATCTAGAAATTCTATTTTACCTGGCATCTATCAGTTCGTAAAGTAAGGGTACTGGTGTTGAGGGTGACCCTACAGCCTTAAAATCTGTGGTGGAGCAGGTAGGGATGGTAAAGGGATACGCCAACCTCTCTTTCCTTTTCATGTCTTGTCTCACACCTGATAGTCCATGACAAGCTAAGCTCACTGGGTATTAATGAGTAGCATTAGCCTGCCTCTGCCTACAGTCATCATTATAACTCTTTAGCAACTCTATGGTCCTGTGTGCTTGTTGTGACCCTTTTTTTTTTACCACGTTGGCGCATCCCTTTAAGGATGTAGCAAATTTAGAATGCTTGCAACTTTAGGCATGTGTAATTGTTTAATCTTGCATTGATAACTGTTTATGTGGTATGTAGATGAAGTTCATCCAAACTTGAAGTGGATTTTTGTCTGTTTACTCAAGTAGTCTGCTACTTTAAAACAACTCATATCTTTGTGCATGGATGAAGTGCTTAAGGGTTTAGAGGATCTGAAAGTGACTCAAAATTTTATCTTTCTACAAAATCAAATCTCATAATTTTAAGACAATTTTTTCTTTAAACTGAAAAGACAAAGCAGTTACTTTTCATTAAAAAGTGTCTCAAGATTCCAAGATTATTCCAATGGTCCAAATTCTGAAGCATGTACCATAATTATGTTTCCTCATATGAATGCAATACACTTCCGTGTTTGCATCACGTCACACAGGGCCGCAAAGTTGGTTGATTAAGAGTCCTGTCAGTGTTCGAGCCATTTCCAGCTCACAGTCATGTGTTCTTACAGTCATGAATGCTCTTTCATGCACTCCATCTGAGAGGATGGAGGCACAGCACTCTGAAACACTGAATAGTCTGGGCAACACTGCAGGCTGAAGTCTCTGTCAACAGATCAATATTATCTTGTAAACACAGTTCTGATATGTGCTGGGTTCTTTAGCTTTTTGAAAAAATCTGCTCATGTGCAATACCTCAAATATCTGTAAAAAAAAAAAAAAAGAAAAGAAATTTTTTTGTATGGTTTATATGATTTATGTGATTTGCTTGCTAACAGATTTTTGACCTATGAATCAGTAGCTTGAACTTTACCTATTAGACAAAAATAAAATATTTAATTGTTGATTTGATTTTTATTTACCAGCTCAGGCCTGCAATCTCAAATCCTGCAATGTTAAATGTTCTGTCTTAAGGTGAAGTCCTGCAACACCTCTGCTGGTCATTCCACATCACACTACTCAGGTACACATGCCTAAATTAACAAGTCTTTTAAGACAAAAATATTTTCTAATTCAATTATTTATTTGTAAACCATTATTTTTTCCAGTTTCATGAGGTATTTTCTTTTTATTATTGATAAAAGTGCTTTAATTTTCACTACACCTCCATACCCTAGAGTGTCACTTTTAAAGCTAGTATGCTAAAAATCATCAGTGATTTTGTAAAGACCCCCTAATTCGGCCTAGTTAGGCCAGACTGTTATGGCGTGGTGCATCCAGAGAGGGGTAATATGGCAACACTGTCAAGTGTCAAGCAGCTTCCTGCCATTTTGTTCCACCTGTAGCTTCAGTTTATCAGTACTGCTGTGCTGTTATGGTGCTCTTCAACGTCAGATGTGAGCAAAACTGGCAGAACTGAAAACATATAGCATCTAGTAGGAACAGTGCAAAAAGACAGTATTTTGATTCAGGACATGAGCAACGTATTTTACTGGCTGTGTCATGTTATACTTACAGTTAGCATAACCTCTTGACCTACTACGAGTAACCACATTCAGCAGCAGCATGGTCATATATTTGGAGGATTGTGTCAGGCTGTTGTTCTTTTAATGTATTTTTTGGGCATTTTGTGCCCTTATTGATAGGAGGGAGAATGACAATGGATAGGCTTGTGACAGGGGTTGAGAAAGTAGGAGAAGACACTCTATAAACTGGCCACAAACTAAATTCAAACCTCGTTGGCAGATATGGGAAGTCGCTAACTACTCCTCCAAACCAGCACCCCGTGTCTGGCTGTTGTTAATATCAGCAACTCTCCAGCAAGTTAAACCTTTTTACCCACTAATGCAGTGATCTGATGTTAAATACACAGTGCACTGGGGTGCTGGTTTGGCAGAGTGGTTAGCAACCATGCACGCCCCATAAATATATACTTCTGCTGGTCCAGGTTCAAATCCAGCTTGTGATCAGTTTGCAGAGTGTCTTCCCTTACTCTCTTACGCCCTTTTACAAGCCTATCCACTGTCTCACTCCTATCAATAAAGGCACAAAATGCCCAAAAAATACGCAGAGCGCAGTTCTATGTTTTCAGCCTGTCTGCTTTACTTTTTACATGTAAGCTAAATGGATTAATCTTATTAGTAAGTTGCCAAACGGCTCTTAAATCATGGTGACAGTAAAAATAGAACAAGTGCATGTACCTTGCAAAGGCCTTACTGACATTCTTTGACAATGTATTAGCAAAAATGTAGAAGACTATGCTATCTTGCAATAGCAACACATTCTTACAAAAAAAATTCCTGGATATGCACAAATACTTGGATCACAGCTAAAATGTCAGCATTCTGTCTTTGTCCCATGACCAAGGTTCCATGAAAATTTCATCAAGTTAAAGTTATATTGCTCTCAGATGGACAGACAGAACAGATGGATAGCCAAACTTACAGAGACAGAAACAAATAAACAGAAAAACACAGGTTCAAGATTACAATAGACATGCTCAAGACAAACGAGATGTAAGCACAAGGCACAACATAGAGTTCTTTAGTGATCGGAGTTCCCTTACAACACCCACTCCCACTTTGAGATCCTCTTTTTTTCTCATATCAATGATCCACACATCCCGTTTACACATGCAGACTCAAGTTTTGAATTTGTGTTTTTAAGAAAAGCTAAACAATGAGTAACTCACTTTAATTCATGACAGGAGAAAACCAAGACTTTATTAAAAAAAGGGGGGAGGGGGCAGCAGGGGGCTGCCTGAGGATCTTTGTTGAAATAGAAAGTAAGCAGAAAGGAAAACAGTAGCTGAGCAGTGACAGAGAGATCTGCTGTGATCAAACAGAAAGGCTGGGGAAAACTTTTTTGAAATCTCTGGATATATGAAGTTTTAGTTCTCATACAGAGTTTCAGTGTCAGTGTGTCTAAAATGCAACTTTTGAGCTTGAGGTTTGCATTTTAACCTTAAATATTATACCAGAATGATCAAACATTTCAAGTTCCCTGAGCTAGTCATACATTTTTTAATAATATACACTGTACTTTAGTTATGGTCGTACTGCATCCTTGAAAATTTTCCATTTTCTTTTACTTATTTCTATCTATAACTTCCAAAGCATCCAAAGGACTGATGTTGCAAAATGAGCATTTCGATACAAATGCAGCTGCTTAAATTTTCCCTTCCCAGCCAAATACCAGTCGAGCTCCATCTAGTTACCAGACTTTTTCTCGCCACTGGGATTCTAAAAAAGTGTCATTTTGGGCTGTTTTTGCTCTAAATTCCTTCATAGTGGCATATACCATTCTAATCAAAACTTTTATTCATATGTCCGATAAAACATAAGTGTAAGGTTACATTTTATCATGTAATCTAAGCCCTTCTCTGTCATCACCAGCCAAGACTCTGGAAAGTGGCTCCATCTGTAAATCACTGGAAGCAATTACATGACATAGCACCACTGCAACTGTCAGCCCACGTAAAGTGAATCAATAAATATGTAAATAAATGAAGAAATGTTTGTTGATGTTCAGCTGAATTCAACCGGCACTAATAAACTATCTGATGTGTCTCCCATTATTTCAGGCCGAAGCAGCAAAGGCAACAGATCAGCCAGACACAGACACTAAACCAGCTGAACCAGACCCAGCAGAGATCTGGAAGAAGGACTTCCAGTGTCAGTGGTACAAGACCGCAGACAGGGACGCTTCAGATCTGCAGTCACCCAAAGATGGAGCATCTGCTGGAGCTACAGGGGCAGAAACAAAAGAGACAGCAACAGCGGGGGTTATAGCTGCTCCTACAGTAGCCTCTGTGACCAAAGTTTCCCCTGTGATGGAGTTAACAGGGGGGACTTCATCTGGGAATGGGACTCCTTTATTGAACACAACCACAGATGGCGGGTCAAATCCACTGAGTGCCCCAAACCTGACTCTGCTGCTGTCTCTGCTGGCTGGAAGTCTGCTCTAAACCTTCAGATATGAACATACCAGGCTTCCAGGCTTGGGTTAGTACTAAAAATCAGCTTGTCAGAAGTGCCTTTGAGCAAAAAGGTGGATTTCTGTTGACTGCAGACGCTCAGCTGCAGTCAACCATAGATGATGTCAAGTGCCAAGATGTGAAAATATAAACTGGTCACTCTTCTCAGTTTTACTGACTGTACTAAGGAAGAGTAGATTTGGCTCATTCAGTTTTTAAGTGTGCTAAAATCAACTTATCAAACTCGCAGCGAAGTGCAGTAAATCATGCACTGAGTTTAAATCCTTGGCAAATATTGTTCTTGCATTTCAGTGATTTATTTTCTGGAGATTTGCTTTGACACTCTAATGAAGTGCTGCATTTTGTCTGTCTGTTGTCAACAATAGATTAATATTAGTGTCTTTTACATGAATGCTGCACAACGAAAACAAAATTTATACAAAATTTAGAAAACAAAAAATAAAGATTCTTAGTTGGCTTTCACTTCCATTTGATGCACAGTGGATTGTAAGGTCAAATGGTTGAAATGATCATCTTCCCACATCTTTTGATTGTACTTACCTCAGCCTAAATGACAATAACTTCCTTTTTGTCCTATTTTCAAAAAAATTTGAAGTTATTATACAACTGACTAATTCTACATTAAATATATATCTTAGTTGAACACGTATTTCCCTCAATTATTTCTTAATAGAGATTCTTCATTTTTTACTATTGTAACTGTATTTTAACAGGCTGTCACCAGAGCTTGTTTTTCATCGTCATGGAAACACGTTATATCAAACACTGCGGCACAGGAAAGTGCACCTGCCACTCAGTTCTGTTCTGTATGTCATTCATATGTCATAAGCTTACTGGTGATGGAGCATGATTCTGCCCTGGCTGCTGTCCATTCTGTTTCCAAAATGTGTAACACGGAATCACTCAGTCTAATTTAAGCCCACTGCATTTGAAGCTCAAACTGGACATTTCATGAGTAGGAACCAGCTGTCACCTCCACCCAACTTTACTGTTTACTTATCTTTCAGAATGAGGACCAGAGTTTCTGTTTCACATATGAGGATACCTAAAGCCTCACAAGAAGATCAATTCATTTTCTATACCGTTTTTCCCTTTTTCAGGGTCAGGGGTGCTGGAGCCTACCCCAGCTGTCATTGGGCGAGAGGCGGGGTACACCCTGAAAATGTCGCCAGTCGATCGCAGGGCTACATAGAGAGACAGACAGCCATTCATGCTAACACTCATAGCTAAGGGCAATTTAGAGTTACCAGTTAACCTAATGAGCATGTTTTTAGTCTGTGGGAGGAATCAGGAGTACCTGGAGAGAACTCACGCATGCACGGGAAGAACATGCAAACTTCACACAGAAAGGCCCCTGTCCGACCCGGGGGTCAAAACGGGGACCTTCTCCCACAAGAAGATTTTATGATTTTATATCTCTGTGTGCATGAGGAGCCCCTGTTAAAGGTGATATCTTCTTGATTCTTAGAAATGTATCCACAAAATTGAAATGCTAGTGTGCCATTAAGTAAATACACCTCACAGAGGGCAGCTTGCTATTAAAGGGACTGTGAGGAGAATCTATTACCGGGGACATAAAGACTCTGCTACCCATGAGCGCACGCGGTGACTGTCATAATGCTGCGTTCCAGTAATCTCGGAACTGGGAGTGACATCATCTCCGACTTATCAGTTTTCCAGTTAAAGTTGGAAAAAAACATGCTGATCTACCAGGCTATTGTTAGCTGCTGTTAGCACGCCCTGCGTTGTTATTCACAAATATCATATGAAGAATGTGATTATCACTATGGCAGCATTTTTGTAAATATAAGTCTAACAATGCAATGTATACAGCTGATCTAGAGCGACACACACCGGTCGGAAGTGCAAATAAATTGATTATTACAGGAGCTAAATAACTATTCACACTGGGGGCATCCATCTTCCATTGTCAACTCGGGGGGTGACGAGGTTTCACCGAGTTCCCAGTAGGAAATTCTGACTTCGGGGGTCATTCCAGCTGCAGTTTCCTACTCAGAACCTGGAAATTCCTACTTCTGACTACAACTGGAATGCACCACAACACGTTACCAAAGCCGAAGCGTGTGTTTGTTGTGTTTTCGCCCGGACCTTCCTCAGAACTCTGCATTGATTTACAGCTTCTTTTTTCAACAACTTACAGGATGCAAAGCGACAAGGTAATGTATCTCTTTCTAGTTACGTAGCGGTAGTTTTTGATGTGTGACAACAAGCAAGTTTTGAAAAACTTAGGATCGTAGTTTTGTAGCCGGCTATATATGGCTACTTACAGCCCCGTGCTCTAAGACGTGTCCGAATAATATAAATTTGGTCTAGTTTTAATTGTCTTGTTCCCGAAGTTGAGTATCCAGGCCAGTCCAGTCCAGCCCTGTCCTGTCCGACCCGACCAAGAAGCTAAGAAATAGCATTTATAGATAACCTATTTTGATGCTATAAAACTCGTCTTAAAGTGCGTATTTCGATCAGGCATATATCAAAAAATAAGACTTTTTTGCAATTACTTAGAAACTCCTCACAGTCCCTTTAAACAAAGTAAACAGTTGGAAGTAGACAGAGATGACTGTGGGTCACTCTTTACCTTTTTGCCGTTTTAGTTCTGCACTCATCGTTTGTGTGGAGACCTCACTCAGTGTTTTGTTTAAGTTGAGAGCCCTCTGACAGCAGAGTTTTACAAACTATGTCCTACTCAAAAGAATTTAAGGGTCCCATATCTTACTGTCAACAACTTTATACTGGTCCCAAATGCCCCAAGATCGTTTCTCAAGTTCTATATTTTGCCAAAAATTTCATCTCAGATATTGCATGTCCATAAATCGCTCTGCTCAGAACAGACTGTTTCAGTGTAAATGATCTGTGTCTGAACCACCTCCTCTAAAGTCCAGTCCTTATGCCCTAAAGTTGAGTGGAGCTGCCTGTGGGTTAAACAAACACCTTGCTCAGGGTGTGACTCCCTTCTTGGATTTAGGTGTGGCCTAATGACATCATTACAGGTTTTTTTTTTCCTGTTGTTGTATCACCTATTTCCTCAACGGTGGAACAAACAAAAGTGGAAAGAGAGGGATTCTTTTCATGTGTTGGGAGGTTTGTCGACAGGCTGTGGGATTTTATTCATAAAGAAAAACACTTAACATGTAATTTGCATACCATGTGACCTTTACTGCGTTTGAACAGATGTGGGAGGAGGATTCAAAGATCCACTTGACATCACTACCCACAGTGCACTTGAGAACCAGGGATGGGAATTGAAAACCAATTCCAGTTGAGAATTGTTAACAGCTCCATCAAAGAATCAATATCAATTATCAATTCCCTTATCAATTCCTTCCACTGACAGGGTTCAGAAGCATCAGAACTGTAGCTTCATTTTCAGTGCACCTACTACACAACCTTAAGTGAGTGGAAACACCAGCAACTTGCAGAAGCAGATATCTATGCTGTGACTTGTTTGACATTGTTGCCACTGAAAATCAGACCAACATTTGCCCACTTGCAAAATCTGCAGGAATCGATAAGGGAATCGTTGAAGAATTGGATCAATTAGCAGGATCGTGAACAGAATTGATATTGATAAAATCTTATCAATTCCCATCCCTATTGAGAACAGCAGCAGTCTTCATGTGAATGCAATAATCATTCATTCGAATAAAGTCAACACATCTAAATATGCAGGGTTCCCTTTGAGGTCTACCGTTGTCAAGATTTCTTTTGTCATTCAGTTGTTATGCTGGAATAATTGAGTGTTAATACAAAAACTGACCCTGACAAGTGATCACAGGCACCATATTTCAGAAAATCACTGGCCTTCGGGTGTTTCATCCTGTTAAATCTCCCAGACTTTACATCATAGCCCATTACACAGTTGATCATGCTATTGTCAAAATACCTGAGTGGCACATAAACTGAGCTCTCTGTCAGCCTCTGCCTGAGTGAGAGCAGAACTTCATGATTGACTGTGTTTCCCACGTCACGCGTCACTGGTGGAAATCCTCAGTAACATGTTGAATGGTGGCTGGGATCATTTAATTCATTTAGCTGTTTCTTTTCAGTGTCTTCATTTGTGTGTGAAACCTGAATCTCTGCTGCTGTTATTAGCTCATCTGTGACACATCAACTAAATGTCTGTTCTCTCCAGCTTGTTATTAAAGTGGATGTGTGATAGGACATCTGGCATTGCCGTGTTCATTAAACGACCTCTAAAGATTCACTCGGGATTCAGCTTTTTAATATCACATTTATAACCATTCAGACTACAGACTGGAAACATTGTAAGTGTGATCCTGCTGTCTATGTGACTGCTAAAGGAGTGGTGATTATGGCTGTGACAGAAGCATTGAATGGGTGAAATGCTAGCTAGTTGTGAAGTTAAGACGCTATAGCAAACTTGTCTCTGTGTGATCAAGCATTTCAAGAGGGTTGGTCTATTAGCCTCGTAGCCAAGCTCAACATCAATTATGTGTGTTATCTACATTAAAATTGCTGTATGTAGACAGAAAATCCCCAACAGGGACAGAACGGGTTTTAGGAAGCATTCTAATACCTTTTTATCAAATCCTGATAATGTGTCCCATAGAAAGATGCTATGCTCGAGTTGGGTGGAGTATAAGGTGGGGTTAGAAATGGGAATTCAAAACCATCTCCATGTGAGAATTGAAGAACTACAAAACCAGATTGTCCAACTTCTGCTCACAAGACTTCAGAGTGAACAAAACACTAAAATGTTTTTGCTGCTCATGTAAATGTTTTTATTTTTCATTAAAATATACACTCAAGACAAAGGGTATCTAAATCAGTTTTAGTTACAGAAAGAGGTCATATGTACACAGGTGCATCTGATTTTATAACAGAAAATTAATCAGACATTTATATATTTATATACGTATTTATATATTATTCACAAGAAAAGGACATTTTCTGTTACATCTTCCACCTCAAGGTCCTCTTCACCTTCAAATCTATCAAGACTCCCAATTCCTGCCAGAACCTTTTAACTGTCACCTGCAAAAACAAACATTTAAATAAAACAACAATGGACATGTTTGAGTAATTTCAGTTACATCAGTGGGATCCAGGATCATCATATTTTCTATTGTAAGTTGTTAAATACTGCTTCCTTTCTTCTTTAATTTTATTGTCCCCAATAATGTGCACAAACCTTTGCTAACAAGGTAGTGTAAAGTAGTACGGAGCTTTCTGTGAAGCCAATATCAATGCAGTTCTACAGTAGTAGTGTGAATGCATGAGCAGGTGCAGCGTGGAAAGACAGTTCACACAATATAGAGCCAAGATTCAAATATCTTTCTATGCTGGCCTTATTGCTCCAAAAACATTTTAGATGTATTATTCCAGCTCTTATATGTCATCAGTTGGAGTGTTGGACACCTTTTACATCATTTTGTTAAAGAAATTTATCACAAGATCAACATTACTGAGGTCAAAATACATCATTTCTGCCATCAGTTATAAGTGCACATACTAGTAACAACAATAATAGTATGACAATGTAATACAAACACAATGATCTACAACAAGGTTACCCACCAGTGCAATGACAGAAGTACCACAAGCTCTTCATGTACCCAGTGTGATGCTCCATTAGAGCAAAAGGCTTCAGGTTGGTCAAAGAATCCCAAACGTTGCTGCTGTTGTTCAGTGGTTCATCATTGAGTCTCACTTTTGCCTAATAAAACATGTACGAGTCCCAGAGAGGCAGTGCACCAAATCAAAATGGCGATATTTCCAAGTTTTCATTCTTCTTTGGTAAAATAAAATGTTCGATCTTCTGCGTTGAAGAAAATGCAAGCAAGGACATGCTGTACTGCAGTCAACTGAAGCATTGATTGAATAATTTCTCCATGACAAGACGGCACAATGACAGACTGACTTTGTGATTTGAATCTGATTTACACAAGTTTTATGTCCCAGGTATGACTATGAATGTAGTTAGGACATAACTTAAAAAATACTCCAAAAAAGGAATCAAAGTTTTGACAAGAGTAAAGATACTGGCAGCCGAACCCCCCTAAACGTACTCATCTTTACCTAAAGCTAAGCACAGGATTCAGAATGTATTCTGAATGTGAACTCATCGTGTTTATCTTTTCATTATTTTGGCTGAATCAAACATCACTGTCAGGATAAAGTGCATTTCCACCAAATGGTCTGATTTAGTTTGGTTTAATACACAATTATTTGCATTTCCACCTTTAGAAGTTAGGAAAGGTGCAAAAATGACCGTTCTTCACCATTCCACCTTCCTTGGCACTCTTTTGTTAGTGTACCAAGAGAACCTATTCCACTTTAATACAGCTTTTCCACTTTAGGGTATCAGTTTGACTTTGTTTGGATTTTCCATTAGGGAGCATACCTACAGTCATGTCTGGTACAGCTATGTCATCCCCTCTGGTTAGGTTCCTTGGAAGCTGAGTTGAGACTAAAATGTGACATTGCTGGCCAGTCAATGGTTGGAGTATTGCTAGAAATAGTGGAGGGTATCTGACATGGAAATTAAACACCCCCCCCTGGCTATGTAAGGCTGTATGACTTCCTAAACTCTCTTCTAATGTTCACAGTTTGCCTGCTGCTTGTAACCATCTACGGAACATAACTTGTCTCCTTACTGTAACAGAAAGCCATAAACCGAAGGGGGCTCAATTGCTTCTATCTCCTTCTTATTGTGAGGATGTCACAGCAAAAATACTATAACGATCAAACCCTCTTTAAGGTGTACTATCAAAGTCACCGCAATAATGGAAAACAAAGCAGGTAGTACACAAACCGTGTAGAGTCGAGCTGAGTTGAGCAGATACCACAAATGGAAAAGTCATCAAAAAGGCCAGAGCTGGATCTGCCAGGCACTGATATGAACACACTGGATGCGTGTTGGCTGCAGCACGTGCCAGTTTTCATTTTTTCATGCATGTCAGTAAGTCAAGGAATTCAGACTGCTGGCATTGAAGCCACGTCTCACAAATCTAGAAACTTAAACGCTTACCTATAGCTACCCTCACCCTACTACATTAGACAGGAAAATAAAAAATCCATCACATATACTGCTTGTCCTTTTCAGGGTTGCAGGGGGCTGGGGCCCACACCAGCCACATAGAGATGCCTACACACTCAAACCTACAGGCAGTTTAGAGTCATCAATCAACCCAATGAGCATGTTTTGGTCAATGGGAGGAAAACGGAGTGCCTGGAGAGAACCCACGCAGGCACAGGGTGAACATGTAAACTCACACAGAAAGACCCCGGTCGACACAGGGATTTGAACTAGCATTCTCTTGCTGCAAGGCATATGCACTAACCTGCTGCACTGCAGGTTATTATTTTACTGAAGCAGATATTTTCTGCATGTCTGCAAAGTCAAAATATGTCACAAACAAAATACAGAACTTAAAATTAAGGTCTATGCACTAAAACTCTGTTATGGCTTTTCTAAAGTTTTTCCATGTCATGTTTTACGAGGAATCCTGTCAGTTGTGGGGAGATTATTGTGACTGCCTGAAGATGAACAGGACTGTGACGGTAGGAAGACATGGTCAACAGGCAGCAAACATGCACCTGATATAAAAGCTGTGACATCACAAACTGGAGCTGAGACAGGCTCCATCCGTCACGCAGCATTTACTGTGTTAATGGAAAGTATGCAGCTGGTTGTGGAAATGCAAGTAAGAGCAGAGTGTACCATCCCAAAGTGTACCAAAGTCTACCTTACCAAACAAGAACACTTGGCGGAAAAACACCATTACTGACTTTGAGCAATTTGCAAGCTTCTAGAAAAAAATGTAGCTGGCTTTAGATTCCATGAAAAATCATCATCCTGATTAAATAATGCAACATTTATACTGAAATATATTTTTTAAAAAGGCTTATCCTGTTTATTTGTGACTTTTCAAATACTTCAGAATCATTGTGTCAGACATTTTTCTTGTTATGCTCTAAGAAATGTTTCAGACTGCGATGTGAAAGCTAAAGAAGCGAGAATTTAAGGCTGAATTGAAAATGACATGATAAGGCAGACATGCTTTCCTTTAATTGATCATCTAAGGGGATCTGAGCAAAAAAGGTGAAACACATCCACCACCTTCTTCATCTACCTTCAAGCTGCATTTGAGCTTTGACTTCAAATGCTCCTGTGAAGCAGTTCAGAGGCTGCCAGAGGAAAAATCCCACCGCACTGATCAGTCCCATGTGACATAAAGCAGCAATTTAATTGAAACGTGAGCATGCTGAATAAATAAACATAAGAAAAAAATGAACAGATAGAAGACAGACATGATAATCCCCTCCCCTCATTGATCCTGTGGTGAAGAAAATTGATATTTGTTGCATAAGATTAAAAAATAGACTTTCTGTTCCTGTGCAAAAGTCAATGTCTTCAGAGCAGTTCATGCCGTCCTGTCCATCAGCCAGATGAGAGAGCAACATCGCCCCCTCGTGGGAAGGAAAGGTTAGTGCAATCTGAAGCAAACGGGCTGGACGGAAAACAAACATGTCACCTTGGACAGTTAATTTAGAATAAAAGGTGTCCCCACTCCCCCATCCTGGTGTGTTTGCATGTGTCTGAGTGTGTAAGCATGTTTGATCAGAGCACTGACCGAGTGTCCTCTGAGCAGGTGACTTTGAGTGTTTCATGACAACTTCGTTAGAGGAAGAGAGGTTGTTTTATGAAGAAAGAAAGGCGAGAAAGCTCAGCCCTGAGGGCAAATCAACCTTGATTCAACTGAAATCTCACGACACAAACGTGGTCATCTTCAGAGGATGAACAAGCAGAGGAAGAAGGAGCGCAATCATCCAGCATGCCTTGTAGCAATGGTTCAGGGATCCAGAGGTGCACCAAGTCTTTGCTGCGCTGTGTGTGCTACCTGCAGGAAGGTGGTTAACTCGCAGACGGCCTTGTTCAGGGTGTGCTTGATGTTCGGCCTTTGTAGCTAGATGTGTACTTGTACCAGATGGTTATTTGCAGATTGCCTCCAAAGCGTCCAGAGTGCGTTTGATGTCACGAATCTGTGCAGCCAGGGTGTGTATGGGCTGCATGGACCGATCCAGCTCCTCGCAGCGAGCCATCAGCGTGTACATGCCCTAAAAAAAGAGAAAGTGTGAGGTGAAGGATGGAGGATCTGATGCTTTAAAAAAATTAACTATGATTAATGTAATCATAAGTACTCTGATGAGGTTGGACATTGATGCTTTACTTTGTAACTATCATCATATTGCAAACTTTTAGTATTCTTAACAGCATGATGCAGCGTCTGAGTGGGGTTCACATTTTTTGTATCTTATTAGAGTCGGGGATGCATGACATCATTAGACCAATATCAGTTATAAAAGACATTTGCCAGAAAAAGTATTTATCCACACTGGCAGATGTAAAAATTGTTGCCGATACTTAAACCACACAGATTGGGCATATATTGGTTGTAATATTAACAGAATGCAGATATTCACGACAAACCCAACATAGCATAGTGCGGTTTGCTGTTCCTCATGAGACCTGAATCCACATTCAAGATTTCCTGCTGCTTAACAGAGGTTTTTTCTTACTGCCATGATGAGGGACTGGCTCTTGGATGTTGGATGTATATATGTACATGTGTATTTTACATACAGATGTATCCATGCATATATGTGTATCTATCTTGATAAAATGAACAGTTTGCCTTCAGCCTGCTCTCTTGTAACGTGTCTTAACACCTGCTATGAATGGGCGCTATACAAATAAAGATTGATTGATTGATATTGTTTTCCCTTATTATCACATATTGTTAACTTGTTACCCTCTAAGGTGCAATTCATTTAGGAATAAAATGCTTATACTGCTGTTCCTTACACACACCACACAGACCTGTCACCATAGAAAGAGCAGGTAATTCAGCTTAAGTGGAGGCTTTGTACCAACAGTGTCATAGTGTTTGTATCTGATACTGGCAAAAATACAATACCCTGGTGCCACAATGTAGTACTTACACATCAGGTTATGAACTAAAACTCTGTTATGGCTTTTCTGAAGTTTTCCAATGACATGCTGCACAATATCTAATCACTTGTCATGTATTGCAATTCTGCCTGTAGATTACCGGGGCTGTGACCGGAGGAAGATATGGTAAACACGCAGTAAATATGCACCTGGTATAAAAGCGATGGCATCACATGCCAGAGCTGAGACAAAATAGTGAATTTGGAAATTTCAGCATATTAGAGATTTGCAGAAATCCAATATCATACATCCCCAAGAAGATGATGTGTTAGTTTTAGGTCATTTCTCACACACCTCAAGTTTGCACCCCTTCTCCATTAAATGCATTTTTAGGTTGATTTATTTTTCCTTTCTGCTTTTTAGACAATAATAACCATCTGTACTTTGAACAAGGACACTTCACACTACTATCATTCTGAAAGTTTGACTTGATATCCTGGTATTACAACGGGGGTTTGTGTGAAGTAGAGACGCTCAGCTGTTGCAAAAATCATTATCACGACTATTTTTGAAAGATATTGCTATTAAGAGCAACTACTCTCTGATTTTGCATCATGTACCACATGCAATCCTGGAACTCGAACTCTCCTAACTCTATCATTATGAACAATAAAGAGTCATGGTTGAAAACAGATGTGGAAAAATATTACACAACATATTTATCAATGGAAAATGTCAGAACAAGTGTGACATGTAGCACAGTGATTTTAATCTTGATTATTAACTTATCATAACTGTGGGATGCTTAGAATTTGAAATAAATTACAGCCCTGCTCTAATATGAAGAATTAGGAATAATCTGATAAATCCCAGTGATCATGCTCATCAAAGAGCAAAAAACACAAAAGCAGCAATAGAAGAAAAACATTATGAAGTCGGTATAAGAGTGTCTGGTTTTCATCTGCGGTGTCCCACAGTCACTTAAATAAAAGCCTTTATGTGACAAACTGAAAAAGGATGTCCACCTCTAGGAGATGGTGATAAAACATGGTTTGAGATTAGCTGAAAAAAACAAGAGTAAATGGTCAGCATATGCTTGGGTCACCCTAAATATACTTGTAGGGTAAACTTGAGTATTAAATGTTTGTGGAGAGTCCTTGATTAGTGACCTCATACCTCCTTTTCTTCTTACTGTGTTCACAGAGTTCCTTTACGGGGTTGTCAAGTCTATAAAATAATAATAATTCTTTGTCTTTTGTGTTCCTGTGCTTTATCAAGCAATTAGAATCCAGAACCCTAAAGGGGATGATCGCACCAAATAAATGTTACATTCAACAAACCCCAAAGTATCACCTTTATGCTCATGTCCACCGACTCTCCCAGGCTGTCAACGGAGTCTCTGTAGGTCTGAATGTAGCCAACACTTAAAGCTGTCATCTGGAGAAACAGACAGATAAATAACCCATTACACATGCAAAAAATGATATACAATAGATTAAAGACAAAATGTGCATGTGACGAGAGAGAGAGAGGAAGAAAAAAATGACTTAACACACTAAAATTGTCTAGACCAAAACTGACATTCTGGATGGTCCCATTGAGACTCCGCATCATCATCTCCACACTCTGAGCCACCTCCTGAGCGTGTCTCTGCAGATCCAAAAGGACGGCTGGATCAATAGGAGGGATGTCCGCTGGTCTTCGTGTCAACCCCCTGCTTCTGTAGATAGGACCGGAGCAGTCCGCTGGTGAGAAACAACATGTCCAGGATTACTTTAATGCATAAAAATGGCTGCAACAGTTTTACATTTCTAAAGATTCTGAGTCATTTTAAGATCTCTCATGAAGACATTTTTTTAATTAGTGAGCCTTGCTTGATTTGTTTTTATTCTTTAATCTTTACTTCAATTTCACCTTTTCTATCATTAAAAAATAATCAGTCTTAAGAATTCATTTTCACAAATAAAATACTTTTCAGATCCCAATTTTGCCTTAGTTAATGGGTTCATTGCCCTAGTATGCTAACATTCCCTGTCATTGTAAGGCACTTTGTAACTATAATTTTAATGTTTTTGTATTAATAGCTTTATTGACATATCAGTTTGAAAAACTGAGGTATACAAAGTGCTTTGACAAGCACATCAAACACATTGAAAAGTGCATCAAAATAAAGCACAAGAACCCAAACAGCTAACAGACACACGGAGCATTAATGATCTTAGCATGGGAGAAAAAAAAATAAAAACAATCATAATATAAAAAACATAAGAGCCCAGATATGATAGAATTATTAGGCAAAAAACAAGACCCCCACAAGTTTGAAGACTCATATTCAATGAGTACTTTGTGCAAAACTGAAGACCAAAACATTTATTTTTTTATGTACAATGGTGTTAGATCATCAGATGTGAGAAACTGTAATCCACATTGACACACTCACTATAAGATGACATATAATGAACTTGTGGACAGATGTCTGAGTCAGCTTTTAGTCATCTGGGTCATGATAATCCGAGGTTTCTGGACCTCTTCCGGTTTCATGAAGACCCTTCAACTCTTATCCAAAAGGCTGCTTCAATTTTACTGAAACCACGGACTGAAGAAGCCTTTTGGAGAAGAGGTTTTTAAGAAACCTGAACAAGTCCTGCTGCCACTCCAGAGTGGAAACCTCAGACTTGTTTTTTTCTTACTCTGGACAGACAAATTATCCCTGGATCTGCACACACAAACATTCAGACCACATGGAAAAGTCTTTAAACCACCAACAGAAGAAACTCATATGATTTCAAAGTTAGAACCACAAAGGAGAAGCTCTTGACGGATAAATTATGCCAAACCAAACACAACCAAAAATCAGTTTCTGTTGAAATATCACCGGTTTCCATAAAAAGATCAAAATAAATTAAAGCACTAAATTGAAGGATTCATAGTCCTACAGTCACTTAACCTGAGGATGCACAAATTGCCTGTGGCCAGTGGAGCGAAAGCTGAAAACAGGTTTCCATCTCTGAAAATGATTCCTGTCAGGCTGCAGCCTCAGTTATAAATCCTTCTAGTCCAAACAAAGTCTGAGTCATCCATCCTAATTGAATCTGCAGGTAGACGGAGCGGCTGCCACATGGGGCATATTGACTGTGTTCCTGTAGCTAAATTAAGTGGCCAGTTTAGCTTTAGACTATAGGGGGTTTCTCAAAGAGAAAAAGTCCAGCTTCTCTCTTTCTCATGGAACATTTGACAAGATAGATGACAGCTAACAGACAGGCTGAGTTGACCTGTTTCACTTACAGAAATAATTTGGTTTCTGAAATAGCTGCACATACATGACCTCCACAGTGTCATTTTTTATGAGTCCCTGCAGTCTCGTTAAAACAGTCTCAGGCTCAATTTCATGGGCCAGAAACATGAATGAAGCAAGTAAGAGTAAGGGTGGGGTGTGGATCACTCCGGCATTTTAATTATTCATCCAAAAATCTTGTGCAGAGTGAATACTGAAATAGAGAAACTGTTTTGGTTTAATGATCCAGCCTGAGATTTCCTTGCTTCATGTAAGATTTTTATAACAGGATTTTTTGTCTCTACTGGACGGAGGAGTTGGAAAGAGGAGGACACACTGGCAAACTACTCAGTAACTGGCACCTCTGGGATGGAAAGTTCTACGCACAACAACTACAGCTTCATCTTACTGCACCCTGAAAAACTGTCCCATATAAAACACAAAAACGTTTTAAAAATATCATAAAAATAAAAAAAACTATCTGGACATACAGTAGATGGCCCTAACATGACAGTTCAGTATCTTTCACTAGTCCATCTGGGAAAGAGCCCACAGAAAGTGATTGGGAAGGGCAGAACCTTTCACAGCATATCAGCAGATGATTCAACTATCATTCTGTCTATCAAATTCATCACTGGCCAATCAGATAATATTGTAGGCGGGTGTAAAGGACAGAAGGTTAACCACATCATAAAACAAACTCCCAGCAAAACACGTCAGAAGTGGAGAAAAAAAATCCTTTCCACAGAGAAGTTTGAAGTTTTGCTGTATGTTTTTATTTAATTAAGAAATGTGGTTCAGGTAATATAAAACTGCTACTGAAGCTGCTAGCATCTATGCTAATCTTTGTATCAGCCGTCCCTTCCTGCTGTCGTCTCACTCATAGCTCTCATCTCTTCCTTCACTGATTGGTCAAGATGGATCTGCCTGATTACAGACAATGAATCAGGCAGATTCATCTGCACTGCAAGGTTAAGATGGCCCAGTGCTAAAGTGAAAAACTACAGAAAAAATACCATAACGGAAAATGCAACACCATGTCGGTGATGGATGGCAAAAAGTCCAATGCAGCCTCTCCCATCCGCCCAAATATAATCCGACACCATTCTCAGTTTTAGCAAAAAATTATATGATTATGGTATTAAAGTACCATCTGTGCACTCAGAGCACACCAGCCTTTACACACACTAAGGTGAAACAGAGGAACTTATTCCACTTAAGAGGATTTCTCAATGCAAACAAGGACTGCTTACACATTCAGTCTACGCACATTCCACATGCCCCAAACCATTTTTCTATAATAAGATGAAACCAACTTACCACTTATTCTCAGAGTAAATTAAGCAGGCAACATGAATTCTTAAGTATTTATTCATCACACTCTTCTTCACCCATCACAATAACAAAAGATGGTCCTCCAAATCACATTTATCCTCTGATAGTGTCGGCCTAGGACAAAAATAGACCTAAAAAACAACCGAATCATGATTGCATAACAAAAATATTCTGGTCAATATTTACTGTAAGCTTCACTGCATTGATCTGGAATAACTTCCTGTGTTTTCACAGTCAATCAAGGGCAGAAAAGGCATCACAGTTACACCTCTTTCAACATCTTTCAGCTATAATTTGTCTTTTGAATAACTGAGAAAGAGTGATGTGGCTTTGAAACGACCTCGAGATGAAGAGGAAAAGCACTTCTCTCTTTTTATATTTTAAGCCTCCAAGAGAGATGAACACATCATTTTCTTTTCCTTGAGAAAATATAGGAGTATCTTCATGGTTGGAACAAACAAATAAAGGAAATGGTGATAATAGCACATAAATCAGACTGACGTAGCCACCACAACAACGCTTGTGAGAATTCTTCAGTGTTTGTTTATTTTAAGTTATGGCATCACTGCAAATTTGGACAATGCTATTACATTTTGCAGCTTTTCCTCACTTGTATTTGGAAATACATTTTGGAGAAATTTGAATGCTTAGTTATTCTGGTTAGGAATAATAATCTGCTGCATGCTTGCTCAAGTTAACAAAAAGGGGAAAACTGTGTTCAGATCAAAAGAGGGAAAGATCAGAGCATTACCAGTTGGATGAGGATGCGGTGATGAGTAAAATTATCAAACAAATGTGTCTCTTACAAAGGATTTATGTTCAAAGAGCAGAGAAACATCCCATAAATAATAACCATGCACTGTGAGCCCTGCAGGGACGTATATGATTCATGTAAGCACCCATGAGACACAGCAATTAATTTACTTAATGCAACAAATCCGTTACATCTCATGGTTTGGACCAGAACAAAGTTATGCATAAATGATGAGTCGTGGCTGGGTGTGTTCTTTCCTGCAGAGATTAACCGAGTGTGGCTGTGAATGTAAGTCAGACACTCTGCAATGCAGTTTCAGCACCACTGCCAATAAAAATGTTATTAACCCTCCAAAATGATATTTTAGATAGCTCTCTCTGCAGGGGAAAACACAAACCCTCCATTAGAGAATCCAAATACACAGACCTGATGGAGTTATGAAAGTCACTCACATGAATGCAATATGCACCATGCAGCTCTATTGTAAAATACAACAAAACAAAAGCCTTGCATACAAACCTTGCATGCAAAGTTCATGTTTACATGCACTTGAGTTGACTAAAGTCTTTTTGCTCACAAGTGGGTTCATAAACCCTATGAACCTAAAATCATCTAAATTTATCTTCACATTTAACAGCAATAAAGTATAAAACTGTCGCATGATGTGCTATAGATGTACCTAGTAAGTGTTCTCTAGAGGTTTTTACTCGGCTACAGCAATTAATGTTTTTACTTACAGACCTCTTAGAGCAGGTGCCGTGCCAGCTTCCTTCCCAACCAATCAGAGATGTTGCTGTGACACTTAAAGATTGTTGAAAGTGAAGTTTGTTTACCGAAAGTTGAAAACTGACCATGTTTATCTCAAAACCATATTAACAACATGTTAGTGTATCTCTCCTGAGTCCACACTACTTTTTCTCCATTTAAATCCTCTGCTGTTTGTTGAGGATCAGTATGTTTAGGAGAAGTAGCCGACTGCAGAGCAGAAGTGTGCAGGTAATCACAGCCACCTCCAATCAGAGATGTTACTGTAACACTCTGGGATTGTGTGAAGTGTATTTCAGCTCCTAATAAACCACATTTTTCTTTAAACAAAGTTGAGAAGGTAGAAACTTGTTTCTCCTCTGAAAGCATATACTGTGTTTTCCACACTATGTACCTCATTCCAACGTTTCTTAAGTTATGATAATATAACTGATGATCAAGAATTAGGACAGCACAATGAGGGGAGTGGGTGTGTCTTACCCCTGCTGCATCTAAACCCAAACCCAAACTTTGGGGTCTTTAACATTTCAAGTTTAACCCGGCTAGCTGGGCTATGAATTACACCTGTGAGAGAACATTTTATTTTCTTATTTCATTTTGGAATCTGTTTAAGTTTACTTCAGCTCCATACTTACAGTCACTGCAGTCCAGACTGGGCTTGGAGCTCATCTTGATTTTCTGCTCTAGGTTCTTGGTGATGAAGTTTGTCAGGTCTCCTTCATGGCTGACTGTCCCCTCAAGCTCCAGAGCTGATGAGATTGTGGCCCTTCTTCCCTCTGACTGGCCGCCTCTGCCGCCTCCTCGAGCTCCTGAACCACCTATTAAAGAATGTAAGTTGTTAGACACAAAGAACAATATTTTAAATGGAAAACCCATTCTTAATAAATATTAATAAATAACTAAACACAAAATCAGACTTTTCCAAAGAAAAGATACCAACCTCCACAGGCTTGGCTAATTTCATCCAGACTCTTGCTGTCTTGCATACCTCGGACATTGCGCACCCAGACCTGGGCCATGACATGAGGAGGGCAGGGGACATCATCTGAGGGGAGAAGAGGGGGGGGAGAAGAAGAGGACGAGGTGCTGGGACCAGGGGCCGAAGAGGAGTAGTGTCGTGAAGACTGGAAAAGTGGTGACAAAGTAGTTAAAAAATGATGTTGACAATAATCCTAAGAACCTATTATAATCATAAGCACATATTGTGAAAAACAGGCTGCATACATCCTGTATGGTTTATCCTGACACTTTGACTGCTTCTTGTTTTACTCTCAAATTTGGTCATTAAGAAAATGAAGATCAACTTTCAGACATCATCGATGGTCGCACGATGTTTGATTTAAAGAACATGAAGTCTCAGTAAGGTCATTTCCTCAAGTCTTGACAGTACTCATCACCTCTGTGGCTGCTCTGCTGTGTCCATTATTCTTCTCTCATTGCTACATTTAATCAAATAAACTTGAAGTATGCTCACCTCCACCTCACTTCTCCCAGCTGCACGTTGACTAATCCAATTTTTTTCATTCTTCTCATCCTCTTCCTCGTCCTGCTTCTCTTTTTCTCCATCCTCCTCCTCCTCTTTACAGCTGTCAGCACCTCCATCTTCACTTTCACCGTCTGTTTGCTGTCTGTATTTAGAGACAGCACCCCCCTGTAAAGATGAGTCTTTGGGGTGTGCTTGCTCTTTTGAGTCCATGAGCAGTGGTGTATCAGGAGGCTCAGTAGTGTTCGAGGCCTCAGGAATGTCTATGTCTTTGGAGCCTGCGTCTGAGCCTTCTGACGGCTCTGTCACGTGAGATGTATGAGATGATAAACTAGATGTTCTTTCAATGTTGTAGGTTTCTGAGTCCGAGTGGTCTTCGCACTCGTTAATTCTGTTTCCCTCATCAACATGATTCTCTGTTTGTCCAAGGGTTCTGTCCTCTGGTGTTTCCTCAGAACAGGGAACTCTGCTCTCTCCACACTTTACAGGACCATTAGGACCATTTTCTGAGGACACGGGCATCACATCCCCATTAGGTGTATCTGGCACTTCTGTGCCAATCACAGGGGAGAGGCTCATCCCTCCGCCTGCTTGTGGAGAAACAGAAAAGGTAAAATTTTAGTTATAAACTTAAGATTATTTTATGGGATCAGATAGCAGCCCTACCAAATGTCTTGGTGGTTTCCATAAGTCTGGGTACTGCGAACCAGTTCCAGTTTAGAACTGGTTCCAAGTGTTGATAATTCATGCATTGATAAGACAAATAAGTGTCAGTTCTTAGCAGATATAAATAAATATGTTATGGTTAAGCCTCATATCTTCAGAGGACCTGCTGTGTCTCTACAACAATTCGTCATGTGTGATGCAGCAAGTACCCAAAGATTTGAAAGAAGGATCACGGTGGAGCGCAGAAGGGGAAAGTTTGTCTAAACTTTGCTAAAAGCAAAAGGCAGCTCCAAAAACAGTTCGTACAGGCAAGACATCAATTAGAACATGACCATCACTTCATTCAGCAGAGCATAAATGTGAAAATACACCACGTTCAGTGTTTTATGATCTCCCATCCACTTAAGTCATTACATCCCCAGATGCAAGTAGGTCTAAGAGCTGCTGCAATGTCTAGTCAAGCACAGGTATAAACCCAGATGAGCTCTTGTCCTTTGTTCTGTTCAGGTTTAAGAATGATGATTCATATACCACATATGTGTTTCAAAAGGGGCCACAGAGTTTCCCATCCACACCAGTTCACCAACAGTGAATATCAAATAATGGCACGTCTCTGCAGTGAGACGTGCAAGATAATTTTTCTCTTCAAATGGGGGTGTGTGTTATGATGATCTTAAGTTGAGAAGAACTGGAATGTATCTATGATCTGTCAAAGCAGAACTGTAGGATCATCTGTAGTGTAACTGGAACTCAATATTTCTTCAGAATGCAAGGAAATAAATTGTTTTATACTGAATTCATCTATTGGAGACCTTCACAGCCTCTTTAACCAAATGGTTTAACTGAAAGGGCAACTGTTTCAAAACTCCATGTATTGTCCAACTTATATTTAAAGTTTAGTGTCCAGAAGTATTAAGAATATGCATGGCTATAGGTTTGGTTCTGGTTGACAATTTGCAAAAAAGTGTCAGAACAAAAGGAATCACAGTATAATCAATATCCTTCGATTGCCAAAAAAAATCATGGTGCTATTGACTTCTCCACATAGTCCACCCCTATACTGAAGGTATGCAGTGTCTGCGGCAAGCAGCTTGACAACTGTTTGGCATTTTTTAAACTAATCAATCTGATTTATTTCATTGCAAAGTTCTGGTCCAATATATTAGGCCAACACTGCATGATCAGAGCCTTTACTCTGTAATTCTAGGAAACTTATGGGTATATGATAACTTACTTTTAAGCAGTCCATTTGGTTGGAAGGAGGTTTTAACAGGAGTAGTACAACAGCAAAATCGGGGGGACATATGAATACACTGGTCAATATGCATGGGACAGTAAAGTGGACCATTTCCTGTCTGATGAAGTCCTCTTACACAGTTTTGATTTAGCTGCAACATATATTCAACTACCTGTTTTTAATATTCTCAATTACAGGGTGCACTAAGGAATTTTACAAGACTATGTGCCCATAATTTAGTCAGCTCAGTGTTAGCAAAGACTAAATTACTTTCTGCAAGATAAAGATAAAGACATGACTCCTCCTCAGCCTGTGAGGCTTAACCTGATGTAAGAAAACGCGAACTTCAGACATATTAGACTTCATTAGACACCCTTTTCACTAACTCTCATCACCACGGCCATGAAGGCTTCTGAGTGTGTCAGCTCTTCCTCTTCTGGGTGAGGGCCATTGTCCTAAAAGTTTAAAATGACGTAATACGTTTCTTAGCTTAGCACCAGCTCTGGAGTCAGTGTTTACATTAGCTTGTGTAGCTCTGACAGTACTTAAATTAAACAGCTCTGGTGGACATAAATGTCTGATTGAAAGGACAAAGACTACGTAGCCTAATGGAAAAACAGAAACAAAGACACGAAGAGCAGAAACATTACTTCAAACGAAGGTCTGCGATGAGGAAGTTGGTGTACAGCTGTCATTAGCCGCCTAGCTCCCCCGCTGTCAGCCAGTGTTGTTGTGTGATGTTAGCACAGCAGGCTAACGTTAGCAGCCCGGGCCTGAATATCAATGTGTTTTCAGTTAGCGGCCTGTTGTCTGCTACTGTTACAGCATCGTGACAACAAGACTGTAAAATGTGTTTAGGCTTTGGTATAAATTCAGGTGGCAGTGCACTGGGGCATAAAAAAGAGGAAACACTCACCAGCTTGGTTTCTATTCAGAAAAATGTAAGCTGCAACTGAGTCCGACATGAAAACCCGTCCCCGCAATTCTCCAAGGAACAGTTCCGCCTCGCTCAAATTGAACAACTAAATTGATATATTTCAGAAACTACTCTACCACTTCACGGTTGACATGCCTTTGAATTTTTATTCAAATAATGGATTTATTTTTTTAATTAAACGTCAGTTAACATTTCAATCAGTCTTTCTTGTATAGTAAGGAGCCCCTAAAGGGACACTAGGAAAAAAAATATATTTAAGTTTTGCGGCAAACAAGAAATTATTTATTTTTTCTGCAAGTTGTCCCTTTAGGGACTCTGTAGTATAGCGCCAAATCATAAATGTTATTGGCCACTGCCAGGGTGGCATAGTAACATAGCAGGTAGTGCATGGCCTCACAGCAAGATGTTTGCTGGTTAATTCTACCAGGACAGCATGCATGCTCTCCCTGTGCATGAATGGGTTATGTTTGGTCACTCCGGCTTCCTCCCACAAGTCAAAATCACACTTATCAGATTAATAGGTTACTCTAAATTGCCCTTAGGTATGAGTGTGAGTGTAAATGGTTGTCCACCTTTCAATGTGGCCCTGCAATCGACTGGGGACTGGTCCAGGGTGTACCCCACATTTCACCAGTGTTAGCTGAGATTGACTCAGCTTCCAGAAACCCCAAAAGAGACAAACAATATAGATAATGGTTGGATGTATGGGATCTAATGCCAAACTCTTCCTCTTTTAAAATATATTTTTCCTGTTTCGTTTTTTCATTTATATCCTGTTTTTATTATAAACCCAACATGAATCCACCACAAGAAAAGCAACTAGCGGCAAGAAAATTAAATCAGTTTCACTCCATGAAATCTTGAGCAGAATCAGACTCTTGGGGTGTGAGTGGGCAGAGGTAAAGAGGTGGGTGGAGACAAAATGACACACATGAGAATTTATACAACTGATGCCACTAAATATTTGGCCAGACCAAAAAATTATCTGTCATATTTGCCTGTACTGAATTGAAATCTATCAGCAGATAACTTTTTGAATGCAGCTCTCCTATTCAGGAGGGTCCCCTTCTAAATATGGTTGTAACAGTTTTAATAATTATAAATTTAATTTTAATAACAACTACTGCATATGATAGGTATTACAGTGGCATTAGCAAAATTTAATTATTATAAAGTGGAGAGAAGTGTGGAGCTATTCATATAGCAGCATGTAGCTGATCTGCAACTGAATTGGGTTTAATCAGCTTAAAATGAGATGGAGCAGATTGACTCGAGCAAGTCCACAGCAGGTTGTCTCTGTTGGTAGTCGTGGCTTTATCAAGATATGTGTGATATTAGCGGGAATTACCATACTTTAATTGACTAAGTAGATATTACCGTAATGATAATTGACTGGGACTTAAATAGGCCAATCATGTGCAGTTTGTATACTTTAAGCTACAAAGGTTTGCAGCAACGGACAGTCCACACTAACAATCCAGAGCAGCCTACAAGACAAAAACCAAAGTAGAATTACAACAGCAAATTTATTCATTCCTAATGTTGCAGTGTTTGTCAAGGAATCTCAGTATATTAAGACATAGGGTAAAGTAATTTTAAAAATGTTTTCAGTCCAGTTTATATTGATTGGGGTGACATGGGGTGCAGGCTATGCCTATTGCTTAATTAAAAACTTTTGGTCAGCATCACACACAGCAATATGCCTGTTGACCAAATATTTTAAGAAGCAAACACTCATCAAATATTTGACAGGCATTTAAGAGTATTTATTTCCATAAAGTAGAAAGCCAAGTTGATTTGCATGTCAGTTTCCTTGTTGCCTACGAGCAAATGATATGCCAGTGGCTGTCTAAAAAAATATGGTGTGGGGTTTGGAATTTGGTCCCTGGGGATTAGACCTTCAAGTGACGGTGCCTCACAGCAAGAGGGTCATGCGATTCACTCTCCAGCCAGATGGGGATTTTTTGTGGAATTTGCATGTCCCTTTAGTGCATGCATGGTTTTCTCCAGGTTTGTTTGTTTCATGTTGGTTTACTGATTGTTTCACTGAGGTCCTCGCTGCATGTCTCTCTTCCATCCCACAGATGGAGACAAACACCTTTGCTTTGTAACGGCATATGATTCAAGCTGCACCAGGTACAATATGCTCAGAGGATACTTTAGAACAAAAGAGGTGTGAGCGCATTTAGAATGAAAAAACAGGATGAAAGGGGAGCCAGAAGTGTATGCTGGTCAGTCTGCAGGATCAATGATATAGACATTGACGCTGCATAAGTGTGGTAAATTGTAAACAGACTTCAGCTTATATAAGGCTTTGCTAGTTTCTGAATACTCAAATCAGTTACACCACAGGTCACACCTACCCTGCTTGCTATTGGTACAAACCTGCTGTAGCACCCTGCCATCCCATGGAGTGGTTGGTCTTTGGAAAAAGAGTCCAGCTAGGGGTCTCCACAATGAACACAAAAATTTCAAGGTAATTCATTTACATTTTTGAAAGACAGATCCCCATCACTTCTCAGAGGTTCAAACTGAGGCTTGGTGCTGTTATTGGTCAAAACACTAATAAAATGCTGCTATAGAGAATTTTAGTGATCAGGAATAGGAAGTTTTTTGTTCTGTTATCATTCATAAGTCTTTTTCTTTTTTCAAAAGAATTTTTTTCATGCACTCAAACCATTAGGCTGGCAAACGCACTGCCTGTTTTTAAAGCTGTGTATGAAACAAATTTCTGCAGGAGGGCATTTTCCTTATGACTAACTGGTAAACAGTGGGAGTACTGCATTACAAAAGTAATGTGTTTACTGTAATGCATTCCTTTTTACTGTTAAAAAAAACAGTAATGTTTTACTTCGTACAAATGTCAGTAATGCAAGTTACAATGCATCTTTAATTTAACCCGAAGTTAAGGTGTTTTTTGTTTTTTTGTTTAAATACAAATTCACCAGATAGTCAAAATAGGAGAAAAGTCCTCCAATGGGCCCAAAGTTATAGTATCTCGAACACAATTTACCAGAATTATACCTTTTGTCTGTTTTTGATATGGTTCTTGTATTGTGCCATGAGCCATCAATGTGGCTATTATATTCTACTGTTTTTAGCCTCAAGCCAAACTCAGTCAGGTAGCCAACACATCACCTTCCACTGGATGTTTCACGAGTAAGGACCGCACCATCAACAGGATGACAATTATTTATTGCGCACAGTGGATAAACAAACAAAATAGTATGTAGGTGAAGCGGATAACGGTTTGGGGAAACTTCATGGGGAATTCGCCGTAGCTCCCGGGCACGACGAACCCCCTCTTTAAGGCCCTGAGGAAGGAAGAAAGAAGATTTAGATAAGGGGAGGGAGGGAGGGGTGTGTCGAGTGTGCGAAACAAGAGGGAAATGGTCGGTTAGAATTTATAGGAACACAGGAAGAGGCGTGGTTGAGGTGTGGTCCACTCCTGAAACTCTGCTTAAAGCTCCACGTAATGAGCTTTTTGAGCATAATGAGCTTTTTGAGCATAATGAGCTACATTTAGAATGCCAAATCCACATTTCCTATTATTTTGACAAGAGTAACTTAAAAGTAATGTGATAATAGAGTAATACCTACATTTCAAATACAGTAATATTATAATATAAATACTTACTTTAAAATGACAGTAACAAGTAATGAAAAATGCTTTACATTTTTGAAGTAACTTGCTCAACACTGCTGGTAAATCCCTGTCTTACCCTCCCTGTTCTTATCATTGTTAAGCACTTTGAAACCTTGTTTTAATATATACATATACATTTACTAATATTATCCATTAGACCAATCATCAAATGCTTTTCCTTACAGGGGCAATGGAGGCCTGAGCCCACCTGTCACCTGGTGAGACGTGGAGTACACCTTAAACCAGTCCCCAGCCAATCACAGCACCATATAGAGAGACATGCAACCATTCATCACCATACCAAAAGGTAATTAGAGTCACCAATATATTAACAAGCATGTTTTCTGTCTGTGGAAGGAAACCACAGTGCCCACACAAGCACAGGGAGACCATTCAAACTGCACAGAGAGGCACGTGCTGCCCTGTTATTATCATGACTGTTGATGTTTTTCAAAGAAGTACAAATTAATTATTTTACCTTTTTTACACCTTGTCTACAAACACAATTGGAAAAAAAACTATGAACAATTTATGAAATATGTTTAAAGGTAGTTAAAAGTAAAGATAGGTGAAAATCTTGAAAATTAAGTTTCAGTATGGATGAAAATACTGAATTCCCATAAAAATCAAATCAATATAATGAGATTTAAGGATCACAAGTCACTTTTGTTCATTTATTTTCCTGATTTCAATAAGAGTGACATCAATGCCCAAATAATTAAGGGTGCTTAATGAGGGTAAATGTGTTTGATGCACACTATTAAGTCATGTGGTAATCAAGCTAAATTATCAGGATCTCCATATTCTGTTTTTTTGCCCAAACTGAGATACCCTAAAATAAAATGCAAGAGTTTATACCTTAATGGGCAACATACTTTCTGAGGTGCAGACTTTGAATGGAGAAGAAATGCCATGCTTTAAAAAGCAGCATTAAATTGTGTTTTCTCAGCCTTCATAAATAAGGTAACAGCAATGAGAAAGTAGCTGATTGTAAATAACTGAGTGTTTGGCAGCTTGTTGAAAGCCTTGCAACTGATAAAAACCCAACATCCTTTTCTGTTAAATAATTCCCATAAAATCATCAAACAAGCAGCCTTATTTTTATCAGTGACAGAAGCCCTCATTAAAATAAATTTCTAACATGCAAACAGACTATCAGGCAGCCTTTCTCACAGTTACTCATTAAATTAGCTGCAAAACTGCTGTTCTGGTGTTAATAAATATGACTGATTCATTCTGGCTAAGGTTAAATGTGAAGTTGAAATATGTTTCCATTTAGTCCATTTGCATTCATAGTAAAAGTCAGCGGCTGTGGCTTTTTAACATTTTGACTGTGGCCAGAAATGACAAACACAGTTGCAGAAAAGTGGAGAATATCCAAAGCCACCAACCAACCGCACCTAAAGGTCTTAGAAGATTTCTTATCCACGCCCTCTATTCGAGACAGCTGCTCCCTCTCCCACAGTGGGTAATTTTACTGCATTTGATCCCTGATTTTGTTCTTGACATCAAAGTCTAAGACATTTACCTAAAGACAATTAACTCCTGAAAGAGGCAATGACTTCCAGAGTTGAGAACACTTCACAACGACTCTGACCCTCATAGATTTACTTTTCCTTGTTAAGAACATTACTGTCAGACGGCAGATATTTTATCAGGAAAGTTACAGCCACAAGAAAGGTATCATTTAGCAAAACTGATGCATTCACAGCAAATTCAAACCACGTGGATTCAAACAGATGTGGTTTCTTCATAATAAAAGCCGGAGACTGCATGTGGGACATTGGCAACAAAAATGACAGGGAAGGCTAATGAATCATTAATATCAGTCACATCCCAGTTCAGGGGAGGGTCGACTGTTTTTGTCCGGGAACCTGAACTAAACATGCTCTCTCTCATGTAAGACACTGTAACCACATTCACATACAAATGTGTTCAGGTTCTTCCACTGAACTCTTCACACTAAGAGGTGGCTATAAATGTCATGGTTTAGCATCAGATGAAAAGAAAGACCGACAAGTTAAGATACAAACCATGACACTTAGTATTATGCCTTGGCATTATTTTGATCCTCGTTTCTTACCTTATCATTTTTCATTGTCTAAGACAGGTCTTCATTTATTACCCAAGGACTAGAATATCACATCTGTATATAAAAACTGTTAATTAAAAAATCCCTTCTAGAGCTAAATAATAATAATAAAACTTTTTAAGAGTCCAGTGTCATGTTGCATCGATGTGAGGATTTAATTTAAAGATACTATGAGGAGTTTCAAAGTAATTACAAATAAGTCTCACTTTTAGATATATGCCTGATCAAAATACACACTTTAAGATGAGTTTTATAGCATCAAAATTCGGACACGTCTTATGCTGCGTTCACACTGCAAGTGACCCAGCTACCAAAATTGTGTCGCCCACTGACGTAGCGTCGTGCGTCCATAAATACCTCATTTTGGTCACCCTTGCCATCAGCCATCGCATGGTAACGTCACATCCACCCGAGTTTCACCGCGATCATATCATATATCATATAATAGGATGTATAAGCGGACATTATTCCAGCTGTATCCCTTTCATTCACTTATCAACCACAAAACACTGCAGCTGATGCCCTGCAGCATTATTATCCGAGAGTTTCCGTCTAGGTGGAACTAATGTCCTCACTGTCTAATGTTTCCCACAAAGACATGGATTGTTACTCTGTAGTCCGGATGAATAACTGTCTGATAGGGTACCATCACACGTGCACACACCTGCTGGTTGATCAACTTTGTTTTACTTTCACATCACGGAACAAGCTATGTGGTAGTGTGAAAAGCGGCTGTCGCATCACAGGAGGGTTAGCCCCACCCCATCGCAGCTGTACATTGACTTTGCATGGAGAGTGATCGCCAAGGTAGTACAAGTAGCTTCCTGTGTGAACGCACCTTTAGAGCACAGGGCTGTAAGTAGCGATATATATCGCCAGCTACAAAACTACTGAGTTTTCAAAAAATAGTCATGTCTTTTGGTGCGTTCCAGTTGTATTCAGAAGTAGGAATTTTCAAGTTCTGTGTAGGAAACTGCAACTGGAACGTCCCTCGAAGTCGAAATTTCCTGCTGGGAACTCGGTGAAACCTCGCCACCCCCAAGTTGACAATCGAAGATGGATGCCCCCAGTGTGAACAGTTATTTAGCTCCTGTAATAATCAATTTATTTGCACTTCTGACTGGGGTGTGTCGCTCTAGATCAGCTGTATACATAGTATTGTTAGACTTATATTTACAAAAATGCTGCCATAGTGATAATCACATTCTTCGTTTGATATTTGTGAACAACAACGGCTAACAACAGCTAACAATAGCCTGGTAGATCAGAATGTTTTTTTCTGACTTCAACTGGAACGCCGATAAGTCATAGATGATGTCGCTCCCAGTTCTGAAGTTACTGGAACGCAGCATTACGACAGTCGCCGTGCGTGCTCATGGATAGCAGAGTCTTAATGTCGCCGGAACTAGATTCTCCTCATAGCACCTTTAACCTTTTAAAGCCTGAAAACACAAATTACATCCAGAAAATTCAATTTTTTTGGAGCTGAAATGTTTATTTCACTTTCTACTGAAATACATAAAAATCTTAGTTTCCATTAATTTGACTTGAAATATATATATGAATATATACATATATATGTATATATATATATATATATGTATATATATTGTATCTCATTTGATACATTAGATGTTTTTGGCAACTGATTATCCACTAATTTGTTGATCATATTGATTAGTGGTATTATAAAAGTATGCATTAAATATACAACAGGCTTTAAGTGGTTAAGTTGAATAAAAAATGGAAAAAGTCTCTGTTGAGGATCAGATGCAGCTCATTTTTTCTCCCCTTTGGAAACACTCAGATCTGGGGCTGGGGGATTTTAGGGCCGTTTTCTTAAGAGGCATAGAGCATCTCTCACTAAGTTGAGAGTTTAGTTAAAAGATTCAAGTTCTTCTGCTCCCCAAGCCCCTTCTGACAACATTAAAAGAAAGAAAAACATTGCAGGAAATTGGACCTTTAAAAAGACCTTGATTTAAGATCAACAGCCAGGCCAGATGTGGGAGCACATGCATCCTCAGCACTTTCCTGTTTATGGATTATTAGGATCCCCACTTCCACACATAACTAAAGCTACTGTTCTTCTGGTCCATAACATATTTGAAACAAATAACAAACAAATGATACAAAAATTAAAAACAAAGGTACCTTCTAAAAGTTAATCATTTTGCAATTTGCCTTTCCCTTGTCCAAAACAACATTAAAATGTATATTTGACTTAAAAATACTTAATATTCTTAAAACAAATCAATAACAGCTAAACCAAAACAACTCAGTAAAGCCTAGCCAAATTGTAGGATCTTGGGTATTATAATATAAAGAATCAAATACATTCATACGATACAATAGTCTCTTTAACTTATGTGGTATATTCATTTTTCATGGTTGTCACTTGAATTCAGACTCAAACACAAACATCATGGAATTGTGCAATGACTGGATTCTTACCAAGATACTGGAATACAAAACTCTGAGTAAATGTATGTCTTAAACATCACCCAAAAGATGTTTAGGCCCTGTTGATCGTCATTTTCCAAACCTGTGCCAAGCCAATGTGTAACCTCTTCAGGTATCCTCCAAGCTGTCCCCTCTACAAAACAAGCGGTCACCTCAGTGGTTTGGTCCAACCCACTGGTCCCAGGCACCCAGTATGTGGTCAGCTGGATCAAGAAAGTGAGCCAGGTGCCTGTAAGCACAGCTGCCTCAGTACAAACACGTGATAACTATTATGTACATTTACTTCAGACAAGAACTGCAGGTCCAACATTGAACAAAACCAAGGCAGGCTTAAAAACAGCAATACTCTCATTTGTTCTGTTGTTTGGTTTGAAATTGATTTCTTGAACTGTCATTGAGTGCACGATGAAGGCTGAAGGGAGTTTTCAGGGATATTCTGTAAAAAGTCTACTTCATCAGGACAAGACATTTGGAAAACTAAATCCCCAATCTTAATATTTTAAATAAATTAAAATGTATGAAATTCTGTGCACATGAAGCTTTTAGGATGACCTGAAAAGTCCAGTAATACATTCTCTGAAGTCTTCTGAAGCAAATGCCCATGAAATTCAATCTCCAGCTTGAGCAGACAGTTTCACACACCATGAGAACTTCACTGAAACCTCTTATTACACCCAAAATCTACTTTTATATGTGCAGCAGTGGTGAGGGAGTCTTAGAGTGAGCCCTGGGAAATAAGAGTCACTGGGTAGATGAGTCACTCAGTGTGGCAAATGCCAAAAGTGTCTCCATCTGAGAGCCTGATCCAGCTCCCTGCTCTGTTCTTAGGTGTGTTTTCCAATCCTGCTGAATGTTTTCATTTAGTCACCGGCACTAAGCGGAGTATGGCAATAAACAAAGGACATTTTTAGTCACCTCCTCTGTAAATTCTGTTTATTATTGTTGCCTGTCATCATGTTGGTACGGATTTTCTTTATTTTGGTAGTCACTCGAAGACCATAATTCAGAGTGCAGAGGAGTTCAGTGAAAGCTGGAGTCATTTTTTAACAGGACCATGACAGCTGTACAAATTATGGCTGTAGACTGTAATATAGTCAGTGACAGTGCCAGGTCAGCGTGGGGTTTGTTGTAGATCTGTCTTAGACCATGGTTTGACTCACTACCTTACCATTTAAAGAGAGAAAATGCTGTTATTTAGTTCATAAATAAAATTTCCCAAGTCAAATTTTTAACCAAAGCTACTATTAGCATTGGACTGAGCTCATTGCTGACAATTTTAGGTTAATACATTAGGTATACTATTGAGATATAGCCTGCCATCTTGCGTGGCATGTCAACCATGTTTGCAGTTTTTTAATTTTTATTTTATTTAACCTTTATTTAAGCAGGTTAGTCCCATTGAGATCAGCAGATCTCCTTTCCAAGGGAGACCTGACCAAGAATGGCAGCAAAACACAGTTTCAACAGTCACACAGACTCAGTACAGTACAAAGGAGTGATGAAAACAATAAAAAGCCATCAGTTAAAACAGTGACATTCAGAACTTCTGTATTCCAGAGCTTTCATTGCAGATTTAAAAACATTCAGAGACACCAAGTTCTGCAGATTAAATGCAGTCTGCAGATTATTCCATGCAGAAGGTGCAAAGAACCTAAAAGCCTTCTTTCCCAATTCAGTTCGGACTCTGGGAACAATAAACCATATAAAGCTCATTGATCTAGGTTATGTTGTTCATCCTTCAAGATTAATAAGGAGGAAAGATAGTCAGGAATTTTACCAACGATGGCTTTCAGTTTTAGGTTGGCATGTTAGCATACAGGTGGTAGCTTCCCATCACTTGCAAAGTGAGGCCAGATTTCTTAAAAGTCCTTCACAAAGAAACATTTCAAGAACAATGAGGGTGGAAAAACCTTGCAACTATTAGAAATAACTATATTTATAGTTATTGAGAAGAGTTATATACAGTACAGGCCAAAAGTTTGGACACACCTTCTCATTCAATGTGTTTTCTTTATTTTCATCACTATTTATATTGTAGATTCTCACTGAAGGTATCAAAACTATAAATGAAAACATGTGGAATTACGTACTTAATTAAAAGTGCGAAATAAATGAAAACATGTCTTATATTCTAGTTTCTTCAAAGTAACCACCCTCTGATTACTGCTTTGCAGACTTTTGTCATTCTCTTTATGAGCTTCAAGAGGTAGTCACTTGAAATGGTTTTCACTTCTCAGGTGTGCCTTTCCAGGGTTAATTAATGGAATATCTTGCCTTTTTAATGGGGTTGGGACCATAACTTGTGTTGTTCAGAAGTCAGGCTGATGCACAGCCCTAGACGAACTCATATTATGGCAGGAACCAATCAGCTAAGTAAAGAGAAACGAGTGGCCATCATTACTTCAGCGAGGATCTACAATGTAATAAGAGATGAAAATAAAGAAAACGCATTGAATGAGAAGGTGTGTCCAAACTTTTGGCCTGTAATGCATTTTTTATAGCAAATTGAGAAGATTTCAAATTTTGATGTTGGCAAAATGTCAGCAAGGGCAGAGTTCAGAAAATAAACTCCGTTAAGAAAAAATTTAAGGTGAAAAACATTATGTGTCAGTTGATCAAATCCATAATGTCCCTTTAGGATTCCTTAATAAATCTGTGTGTTTTAAATGTGTGACAGTAATTGGGCTGAAGTTAATCAACATCCTATGGAAGGTGAGGAATCACTTAAGTGAAAACGAAGTTCCAATTAAAAGGGTTTATTCACATGCTGTCAATAATTGTTAATTCTGTCCTTAAACGACAATATAATGCTCAATTTTTTGAGCAATGTTCTTTAACTAAATAATCAGAATCTTTAGAGATTCAAAGCTTTTAAAACAAAATTCACGTTATTTAAGAGTCTAAATTGGCTTCAGTACAGGTCATGAATGAAATAACATAGTACACTTGACAACCTGAATGAAACACATGATGTCAGCAGCAAGACAAACTGAACAATGGGCTCAGGAGTCCTTTATAAATGTCTGATTAGACCACAGTGGCTACACCTGTGGCAGATTGCTGCAGCCTGAACATGTGTGCCAGCTGATCCTCAGTGGAGTCACCACAGACATTCAGGATATTAACAAGGTGAGTGACATTTGTAGATTCACCCATCCTGCCTGCCCACCATTACTGTGCCAACAGATGCCACCAGCCCAAGTCATGAAAAAGACAGTGGTTTTTTTTATGTTTGCTCTAACCAAATGGGGTATCTTTATTTTAGCTAATTTCCCCGTCATACATGCCACAATGACACATCAACACGACTGCAGGAGCTAGACTTGAACTCATAATCTTCAGGTTGTTGATAGCAGGACCAAACCACTTATGACCTATTGTCTTATAGGAAGCACTGTCACAGGATGGATCCATGGTTTCATGTTTTTACACCAAATTCTGTGTAACCTGTTGCCCCAGTTTCCTGTTCTTATCTGACAGAAGTGGCACCCTGTTTGGTCTACTGCTGTTAGTGGGCAATCTGCTTCAAGGTTTGATGCGCAGGAATGGTCTTCTGCATCTCTTAACTGTAATGAGTGGCATGGGAACTGTCCTCACACTAAATATATCTCTTTTTTGGACCATTCTCTGTAAACCAGAAATGGCTGTGCATTAAAATCTCAGTCGATCAGCAGCTTCTGAAATACTCAGACCATCCTGTCTGGCATCAACAACCATGTCATGTTCAGTTTCATTTACATCACCCTTTACTTCACTGTGATGCCCTATTTTGACTTCAGCAGGTCTTTCTAACCATGTCTACATGTCTAAATGCATTAGGGTGCTGCCATGAGACTGGCAGATAAGGTGTCTGCATCTGAAAGCTGCTGAACTAGTACATGTGTATATACTCAAAATAAAGTTAGGAAATGTAATTAAGGCCAATTATATTTCCCCTTTAATGACACCACTTACAATTGTATTTCATGTTTTTGGAAAGCCTGAACAGTGGCCTCTGCAATGAGGGACAATCCACATGGAAAGTGAATTCATGGAATTAGTAACATATCTAAAAGTGTGTTTGGTGCCCAAAGTTAATGTGCCAAAATCTCCTCCTCCCCTGGAAGGAAGCCCAATGTTCCTTAGTAAAGTAAGGACGAGGAACTGGCTTAAGCGTTATTATCAATATTAAGGAGACAACACCAGCTGATGGAAATCTGACCAAGTTTAGCTTTTCATCTAATTTTGTTAATTATTTTTCAGGTGCTATGACAAATATAATCGAGTACAATGTATCCCAAGAAACATCACGCAAAAGTGAAAAAACTAGTTTCAAAACTTGTTTTAAAAGGAATAAACATTGATGATTTAGTAAAAGCAACAACAAATATAAGCTGGAGGTAATAAAACAGAATCATAAAGACAGATTTAAGACTGGTAAGTAAACAGACTGAATAAGACTGTAGAACAATCAATCAAATGAAAGGACAAATGGATCCAAGTCCATAAAGATGGATAAAAAAATATTGATTAGACTACACAGAAAATTAACAAGCTTTCAACAGTGGTTATTTTTATGAAGAGGTGAAGTGAAACCACATCCTGATAGCAACAACAAAAATGTACTGGAAAGCAAATCAAATAAAGACACTGAAATACAATATACTCAGTCATCTGGTGGATCCGATGGTTGCAAAAGGAGTTAAACAGAAATAGTGACACATTTTCACCCATAGGTGGATGATAGAGACTTGCTGTATCTCTGTTCCATTTCATTCTATATCTGTATTTCACATAAACAATAGTTTTGGAAAGATTTAAGAAACTTGTTAACAAAGAATTTTAATTTTAAATTATACTGATATAGTCATTGGTCTGAAACTTTCGTTTCCTTAAACTGCATTGTGTGCTGCTGTTTGCAGATTTCTCTCCAGCTCCTTACAGTCTGAGTTTTCTAAAGATCCCCCTCTTGAGAGTATGTGAGATGATCTTTTATGGCCTCGAGGTTCAAACTGACTCCAGTCCATCAAAAGTTTTCACAATGATGAGGCCTAGTTTGCATGCTAAGTGGAGCCCTCTGGCTATCTTACAGCATAATTAGGAAGCGTATCCAGTAATTACAGTATAACTCTGATACTTTGTCTGAAAGAGAAGGCTTTTATGAAACACTGGAGACTGTTTTATAGCCATTAAAACAAACAATACTGCAGTATACTTAAGATCTTTAATGCACACTTCTCTGTTTTACTGTGATATCCAGTTTCTCAAAGTGGAACAGCATCGTGCAGTAATATCTACACAGAGATTTCCTCTGTGATTGTGTTTACAAAGTGAATCTCAGCAGTTAGAAGAAGTCAAAGTTTCTCACAAATAACCAGAGGCTGTCAGGTTTCAAAAGTAGCATACATAATAAACAATCAGAGGAGGGAAATAAGGCTCTGCTGACCTCTTTTTTACCTCCAAGGTTTGGAGGGAGCACTTAAATGATGGTTGTGTACGATATGTAGCTGGACTGGAATGTAGCTCTCAGCCACCAGAATGCTCAGCAGAACATACCAGTTGTTGAAGATTTAATGAGAAAGTACTGTATGTGGTCACTCTGGCAGAGAGGGAGGGTGGTTTGGTATTGTGTGGTATGTTGCTGTTTTGGAGTGAAGACATTGATGGACGGAGTGCAGGAGATATAGCACAGCTACAGAATAAAAGAATGGTTATATTCAGATTTGGTAGCGTGTATGGAACTTTCTAAAGATCTTGGTACACAGAGCCTGAAGACTGTGAACTATTTAAAACCTTAAAATCACTGCTAAATGCTTATTAAGTTTAAAAAACAGTATTTTTATATGGTTATGTATCACCTTGGCCTTGTCCTTAGATTGTGGGAGGGGACCAAAATGTGGGTCACAGAGCTGTTATCAGTGGTTTACCCAGAAAAAAATGTGGGAACAAGTCTTTGATGCACAGGAGACCTAAGCAGACAAACATCCATTCATTGAACTTAATTACTGCCATGATGGCAAATGGTTGCTTTCTCCAGACCTCAGCTGATGTATCTCATCATGATCTCATCTAATAATCTGGTGATCCATTTAAAAATGACCAACATTCGCAATGTATCATGGAATTTAAACCCTGACTTTGGCTAACATATCAAAAGTTTGAGATAGTCTGTCAACTCAGTTTTAAAGCAGGACACCATATAATGTTGAAAGGGTAAGGGTTTGATGTTGATTGTTTAAAATAAATAAATAATGGGCTTTAATAGTTTGTTACATGACATTTGTTCTTCTAGTTTTCAGAGCAGGATATTTCCACCCTTGTAACACCTCACCTGTGTGACTCCTTCAGGGGAAATGATTGGGAAGACTTGTTCTGCCCCAGATCCTCCATGAGAGGTATGCCCACTGCCGTGTCAGAGCTGTAACATCTGCGCCCCATGATGCTTTGCCTTCGCTGTGAATGCAGGGGAGTGAGAGGGGAATGAGTTGATCCAAGCCGTACTGCTGCACAAACTTACAAAGACAGTACGCCCTCAAGGATTGATGAAAATGTTTCCAGGTGTAAACATAATGGAGCCTCATTGCAGTACTTTTGCTTAAAGGCACTGAATTTGGTTATGGAGGCATCATGGGGGTTGCATAGTGTAATATAGAGACAGCGAGGTTAATCAGAATTGTGTGATATGCTTTAATGCTGCCAGACAAAATCCTGTTTGTGCTGAACATATACATCTTTGTGGCCTGGAACGTTTGTCTTGAAAATTAATGTGACATCAACAGATATTCAGCTTTGTTCTTTTGATTTTTTTTTCACTAACTTGTCATTTGAAGGCAGATGATTATAGTAGCATAACTAGTAACTTCAACTCACATAGATTACCATTAATTCTTTAAAAGCTAGCACTAAATAGTGTGGGAAATGATGGTGGATTAAGTTTGTTGTGAGTGTTTTGGTTGGAAATGAGAAGAAAATAGACGAACATCTGTTGGCATCCCTGTTTGGCACGATTTGTACCATTACCACAGTAATGGTGCAAATGACCTGCGAGAAGTGCCCTCAGCTCTCTTCCAGTCAATGTCTAGAGCAGCTCCTTTGCAGTGAGGACACAATTGACCCTTCAACCAACTCAAACAGGGCGACGTGTTCACTCATCACATTACTGCAGTAGCGTAGTAATAATAGTAATAACTATTATTGCATTCAGACCACCAGGTAAATAACAAAGTAGGTCCACTGCTTATTTAATGACAATGTTTTGGATTCCAGAGGGTGAACATGCACAACATAGAAACAGGTTAATAGTACCTACATCTAATGTTCAATGTCTCAGATCATCACGGGACATGGCAACAATAACCAACTCAAAAAAACTCACTACACTGAAATGAACAAAAGTCACACGACTAAAACCGTTCTCACACATGCAACCCTGATATCAGGATAATGGATAATGCTGGAATGGGAAGAAGCAGTATGGGTGTGGTTGAAGTTAATGTTCATAACACAGAAGCAGAGCAGAGCAGAGCTTTACCCTATGATCACAATTTATGCTCACTTCAGAGTGACATGTTAAAAACATTGCAGCAGCATCAATGAAGGACTTGAGAGGAGAGTTGTAGCATGCAGAACTTAATATGAAGCTGCAGCACTATGTGCATAAAGTACAGCTGCAGTGTTTTAGCTCAGTATCCAACAGCAGCATGAGATGTCTCTTTTAATGTGTGAGAGACCCCGTGGTGATCTTTTTGGAGCAGGTGCATTTGATGATATGCAGTGGAACCAACGGTGCCCATGTCAAAACACACATTTGAGTTTCTGATTATTCTCTTTATAATCAGATAAACTTTTCCCACATCAACGATGGTTTTTAATGAAGTTAATGTATTAACTTAGGTTCGAGAGCAGGTCCACGCCACAAACCACACCTCCAATCAGCTGACAAGCAAACTTATACTCAGCCATGCCTCATTGCTCAGTTTGTCTGTGACTCTTCAACCCACCCTCCCACCCTTCAATCTCAATCATGTTTTTGTCTTTTCTCCACTCAGCTCCTCGCTGACCTTATCCTAGGTGGGGGTCAAGATCAGCTCGGGCAGAACACGATGAGACGGTACTCCCACACTGAGTCTCCCTCTGCCTGGCTTATGACGTCCTTCTTGACGGCTCATCTCCCAACATATCTCATGTCACATGTTCATCACTGCCATTCCTCATATTCCTAAATCTTCATTAAACCTTCAAACGCATACGTTTGTGGTGTGGTCCTTGCTAGTGAATCCATCCTGGATGGAGGATAATGCCATCAGCCCTCCTCAGTAAATCATCCTGACTATCCACTGCTGCATTGACACCACACTTAAACTTGACACAAATAAAATACTCGGGGGTAAAAGAAAAACACCCGGGTAAAGCCAAAGTGAAAAACCCACATAGAGTCTGGATGATTTCAGGGGGTTTTGTTAATGTGAATGGAGTTTAAGTGTTGCAAAATTTTAAATACTAACTAGAAGAGTCAACAATTACATTCAATTAGAGTTGAAGCCCCAACTGTCCTTAAAGAGAGAAAACAACACTGCTGTGTGGACCCATATAGATGTGTTAGAAGTGTTAATATTGACTCTGACAGTGTTAATTTGTCTGTGCAGATTTTGTTGTGTTTGTTTTTTTTTAATTCAGAGCCTAAACAAACTACAAAACACAACCACTGGAGGATCAGCTTTTATACATACTTACAGTTACATGTAAAAAACAAATAATTTTATTTCCATCTGCAGTGAAGATATCATGGAAAATCACAGGAGTTGTATTTTGTAACTGCTGCAGAGTAAGAATGAAATATCAGAAGATGTTTTAATGACTGAGGAGCAGATCTACACGACACTTTTTTGAACATTATAGAACATATTTGAAATGCTTTTCTGTAAAAATGTCTGCCTGGACTTCTGCCTCCTCCATGTGTGGTGTAAGGGTCTCTCACATCACACACACTCATATGTACACAGTAAACTTGAGTGGGAGTCCAAGTATTTTTATCATTCTTTCATGTTGTTTGTTGTAGTCATGCAAACATGTGTGTGAGCAGTGACAAAACAGGAATAGCTATATGGGAGTGAACTCAACAGAAATCAAACATGGCATCCCCTGAAAGGCAAAATGAAGGGGTGAGGACCAAAAACAAGCATTTGGTTTTGTTTTATGTGCCCAAGGGTGTGGATTCTGGCTGGCAGGATATGTCACACACTGTAATTTCAACAAACCGGGACGATGCTGCAGAACAGCAGGTTTAATGCTCACAGGTCGTCTTCATCTGCAGACAGAAAGTAAAAGGCAAACGCGCCACACACACATGCACCCTATTCTGAAAGCTTAATCAGTAAAATATGTCTTTTACCAAACTACGTTGAAAAAACACATCTAAAACAAAAATTAAGGAGGGAGTTTGGTGGTTGAATCATTCTCATTTCTATGGCCAAATCAATGTTAATATCAAATTTTGGCCATGAAAGAAATAATGTTTTGAACAGGACAAGAAAATCTTTAACAAGGCAGCAAACAGTTTTGAGCCTTTTGGCTGCAGCTAATGACTGTAACAATCACCAAGAACACACAATGTGCTTTATGAAAGCAAGCTATAAGAAATATAAAACAACATTTTATTCAGCTTTCATCGAGATATTTTAACCTGTTTTGTCAGGATGCCACCATGTTTTCAAATGAAAAAAACAAACAAACAACACAAAAAAGAAACAGCAGAAAAAAATTATTAAAGACCTACAACTAAAGCAGGTCGCAAGGTTGCAAGCCCTATGAGCCAACCCCATCAGCCAAACATCAACCCCCTTCAGCTAAATTACTAATCAGTTTAAAATTATTTACAGTGTCAGGTTGTTATTAAGCACTACAAATATGTCTAATTTCTTAGGTCGGCATGATGGAGCAGCAATTGGAACTCATGCCCAACAGAAAAAAGGTTGAACCCCATGTCAGCCAGTGCTTTTCCTTGTGTCCTCTCCCTGTGCATGCTTGGGTTCTCCTCTGGCACTCTGACTTCCTCCCAAAACCCAGAACATGCTGGCTGGGTTAACTGGCGACTCTATAATTGTCCTTGTGTGTGAATAGTTTTCGGCCTCTCTATGTGGCCCTGTGATTGGCTGGTGAGCGGTCCAGGATGTACCTGCCCCACGCCCAAAGTCTGCTGGGGTAGGCCTGTGACCCTGAAAGGGAGCACAACGGTGTAGATAACCTTTGCTTTTGGCTACATGCACAGTACGTCCCATTAGAATGATGTTTATCACTCATTATAGACACTGGCATTATTATGACTGTTGATTATTATTACAGGCCAGGGCATTATAGATTATCATAACTGCTTATAAATATGATTATGCAGCATTGTAAGCTTGTTATAACACATCATGATACATTTCTAACATTCTCATAATTTGTTTATAAGACAGTATAAAAGGGGCTTTATGATGCCTCAAAGTATCACTTTGCTGCCACAGTTTTATTTCTCCTGTGCATTCTACAACAACCCTAAAAATAACCTCAAAACAGATTTCATTAAGACAGCTCTCAAAATGCCATCCAATTATAAGACCACAAGTGAAAGACCACAAATTAGAGCCTATCCCTGCTGACATTGGGCAGGAGGCAGGGTACATCATTGACTGGTTGCCAGCTGTTTACAGGTCAAGCATTCACTCTCACTCTTACACTCATACCCAAGAGCATTTTGGAGTCACCAGTCAACCTAATGAGCAGGTTTTTGATCTGTGGAAGGAATCTACAGAGCCTGGAGAGACCCCCGCTTGCACAGGAGAACATGCCAACTCTATACAGAAGCTCCTGCCCACCCCAGGGATCAAACCAGCAAACGTGAATCACACGCACTAAAGTAAAAAAATATGATTTTTTGAATTTTATTTTATGGCCTAAAATTAAAAAAAATACTTTTAAGAACCCATAGGATCACTAACAAAATAATCAAAAGGCAAATAAAAAGATAAGATAAGATAAGATAATCCTTTACTGATCCCAGAGGGGAAATTCAGGTATTGCAGCAGTACAGGGCAAAGAACAAGGGTTGTAGCATGCATTGGGTTCAAAGAAAAAAATTACACATATATTAGGACAAAGCAAGGGTGACGTATAATAAACAAAACAAAAATGAGAAACAATGACCATCCAGTAGCAGCAACAGTATGAGCTATTTACAGTGTCGAGTAATGTCATTCAGGCAACTTTGATATGCAGTGCAGTGCAGAGAAGGAAAAGTGACAGTGATATTAATATTAAAGTGACAGTGTTAAGGGTAAAAGGGTAATGGATTAATATACAGTAATTACAGTGCAACAGAGTAGCGTTGGTAGTTGTAACAATATATATTAAATATTAAATATTAAAGTGCAGAACAGTGTAATATTGTGATATTGCCATAAATATCAATTAGTACCGGGGAGGTCAGCGCAGTGATGTACTGTGGCCTCCACTACTGTTTAAGAGTCTGATGGCGGTGGGCACAAAGGAGCGCCTGAAGCGCTCAGTTCTGCTTCTGGGTGGGATGATGCGCTGGCTGAATGAGCTGCCCATGTCCCACAGCTCGTCGTGGAGAGGGTGAGAGGAGTTGTCAATGATCGCCCTGATTTTGTCCATAATCCTCCTCTCAGCCACAATCTCTAGATTGTCCAGTTGAAGGCCCACAGCAGAACGGGCCTTCTTCACCAGTTTGTTAAGCCTGTTGACCTCACCAGTCTTCATGCCACCCCACCAGCACACCACTGCAAAGAAGAGTGCGCTGGCCACCACAGACTGGTAGAAGGTCTTCAGGAGCCTGCTGCAGATGCCAAATGACCTGAGTCTCCTCAGGAAGAACAGCCTGCTCTGTCCCTTCCTGAAGAGGGCATCTGTGTTGTGGGACCAGTCCAGTTTATTGTTGATGTGGACCCCAAGGTATCGATATGAGTCTGTGTGAGAATGAGAAAAAGCTTTAATTCCTGTTTTTACTCTCTAACACTTCATAGTGAGATTAAACTTTAAAAGCCTGATTCACTGTAAAAAGTAAGAAGCAACAAAAGCTAAGAATATATTTGAGGTTTGAGTCCAACTCATCATACTAAGTTATGACAAAAATGACTCAAAATGAAGACTGGCAGGATTCAAATCTTGGCCCACTGAAATACATCTGTGATGTGCCTGGTTGCTTACAACTGCACCAAACCTGCACTCCAGGATTTTCTGTCTTTGCACAAATCATGTGCACAGAACTCGGCCTTACTTCAAAGTAATTATTTAAGTTTTGTTGACTTAAGGTAAACTATGAGACCAACTTTACACACAAACTTTATTAAGATAGTTCTGATGGATACTTTGATTGGGTTTATTACACAACAATAAAGCATTTTGCTTTGTTTTCTATTAAGTGTATCTAATGGAATTTTTTTTTTTTCATTAGTAGTGTTGTATGTGAATAAAACTGAGGTTGCCTCTCTCAGTGACTTTGTGAAGGGTCAGAAAAGGGGTTCAGGAAAGAGTATCATCTCCGGAGGGGGCTAATGACATGAAAAGATTGAGAGCCCCTAATTTAACAGAAGCTTTTTTCTCTATCTTATTCTCCATTTTGTGCTTTTTAATCTAATGAACCACACCCATTATCACCTTGATCTCTTGCCTTAGCTCTTAAATTTGGTCTACTTTCAGTGTGTTTTTTATTTGGGAGTAAACGAGGTAAGGACTTCAAAAGAATTCCCTCACATGATGCTGTTGTTTAAAACAAGATAGACTGTATGCACACTTGGTCTGCCTTTGTTTTCTCGTCCCCTTATTTGAACAATAATCCTACATTTGCACCTGTTTATCGATGTCATTAAGATTCTTCCAGCCGCACCCTTCACTCTGGGTTGAGGCCTCACCTGAGGCTGACACACTCGTCTATAATCCCCCTCTCTCTTTCTTCAAACGCTCACACAGTCAGGCAGAGCTCTGAACTGCCGACCTCTTTCATGCGACCACAGCAAAAAAGCCAAAGGGCCGGGCCCATGCTAATTTTCTCTCTGCTCCGAGTCGTCCTGGTTTATTTTTCTAACAGCATCAAAAGTCCGTCTGATCTATTGCTGAGTGCCATGTTTGGCAGATTTATGGGGTTGGCCTCTGAACCTTCGTGTCAGCTCCGCTCACACAGAGGCACACTGTAAAAAAACACACCAGCAAACATGGAAACACACACAGGCAGCAGTGAATAGTGGTGAAATCTAAATATGGGATGTATTTACTTTAATGTCGGAGGGATTGCGTGCTCAGAATCGTCTTTGTGGAATTGAAATTGAATATATGAAAATCTGAGAGTCTGTTTTGATTGGATTTAACTTTACAAGTTAATGCAGCTCCTTCCAGTAAACCATAGAAAATAAAGTTAAAACTTAATGAAATTAGTGTCTGGCTGCACTTTTTTCCTATTGCATTCCTCTGGATGTTTTAAATTAATCCATGTATATTTTTTCATCTCTTACACAGCCAATCCATACATTACACTCCCCCTCTTTGGGGTACAGTAAAGGCTTTTGCACACAAAGTCCCATTTATATAAAACTGTTGTAAATTAAAATTAAAACTGAATAAAGTCTCATGCTATGTCACATATGTCTGCCAACTGAATCAGAAACTTAAGTTTATGTTTTCCAAAACAGGATACATTTTTAATGTATTCTTGAGGAATTTTTTTAACTATTCAGATCAATGGCTGCAGAGAAAACTGCTTACTGTGTGGATTTTGACCACTGAACATGATTAATAAACAAAAATGTGCTCACAACCACATAAAGGTAAATGGAATTGACAATGTTTTGAACTTTCAAGTCTTTCTGACTCTGCATAAAGCTTTAACATCACATTTCACATCCACCCATCCCCACTCAGTCACTTTCTGATGCCTGAAAACTGTCCACCAATATTGGCTTACCACATTTCCACACTGGCATACCCAACGACAAGCCCTGTGACGCAGTGTGAGCACAATAGTGGTGGAGGGGTGGTTCTCTTGACTAAAAGCCTTCAGGATAATCCTTTGTGTTCTCGGACCATTGAGTTCATGAAACAAAGGCCTGTCTCACCCTGGATGTTTAATGCTTACGTGACAGCAGCATGTTTTCATTTTAAGGGTGTCACTTTTCCTAAAAATCAAACTCGAACGGTTTTCAAACATGCACCCAAATAATCGAAGATATTCGATTATCCCCCCGTAACAAGGGACAGAGAGACAGAGCCAATTATCCATCCTTTCGGCAAAGACCCTGCCAAAAAAAACAGTCACACGGGGTTAAACTCTTGACGAAGCTCCGTTGCACTTGGCCGTATGACTTGGATAAAAAGCTGATGGCTGAGCCCGCAAATAAGTGGAGGACGAGTGACTAAACTGCATTTCACAGAACACACAGCCTGGTCTTTGATTTTAAGTTTACCATCAAGAAGAACTAAAACTACTTCCACACTGCTCTCCTCAGATGATTCAGAGCTGTTAATGTCCACTCAGAGTGGAAACTCTTTGTTTACTGAGGTCAAGAGAGCAGCGGATGTGACTGACGGTCAAGCTGCGCTCAGAGCGCCCTCTGTTGGACGCAACGGTCCACTGCTCTAGGCGCCCTAATACGCCGCTACACTCAATATTTTACATTCAAATATCTATTTACAATTCGGTTACAGATATTTATCCCCATAGTCGATCGGTTATTCGAATATTGAATATAAAGTGACAGCCCTATTTCATTTTGGCGCCTGTATTATCAAATCACAGCTTTCTGATTGCAAGTGTGAGCCACACATACGGTACTGGGTATCTCTCGTGCTGAAAACCTTGAGAATAGGAGGCTTGTCTATTTTTCCCACATGCTACATGCATTTCTCAGTAAAAACAGGCATAAAATGGCAAATATAAAGCCATATTTATCTCAATCAGGCTGGTTTGTCCACAGGGGTAGAGTATGTCACAGAAAGGAGAGAAACTGTCCAATCATCTTCCTGTCTGTGCCTCTCAGAGTTACAGCTTTGTTTGCCAGCACTAAGATTTACTGCAGCTCTGCACCTGATCCTCATCAGCGCTATCACCTGCACCCTCTGAAGCCTCACTTGGATTCATCACCAGTGCCAGATGATTCCGTTGCTCCCTGTTGTTTGTTGACCAAACACCTCGAGTCTTTAGAGTTTTCTAGTCATTTGAGTAACCTCACACTTTTGGAGTGCACCTTTGTCTTACCTGTGTGCTTTGCTCCATCCTTGCAGTGCTTTCACAAGCCAATTCACACCACACGCTAAGTACCTGCTAACGCTGCCTCACTTATGGAAAATTCTGTCACCTCAGAACTCAATCTCAGCATGGACTGACCTCTGACTCTGGATTTCCCCTCCTCTCCCCTAAATTCACTTTAATAAATTCTATTGTTACATCTTGTACTCTGTTTCTGACTTCTTCTTCAACTGGGTATCTTACCCTCACAGTAATCTTTCAATAGAAGTTTATAATTGGGGTGATGAATATGCAGAGATGGAGCTGTGACAGCAGGAAGATGAGGCTGCAGGACGTTCAAGTGTGAAGGCTTTAGCAGTACTCTCCAGAGCTCTCACATGCAGTAAGTGCACGTGAGGAAAATGCTCCAGTGTGAAATGGATAGTACCGTCTTTCTATATTATGATTATCTTACAAGCAAAAGTAACTTCATGGATTTTTAGGCCTAAACTTAATCATCTAGCTATTAAAAGTTAACATGTAACTACAACATTGGGATTTCGACATGAAAAAAACACATTTCTAACCTATAGCATCATGTTTTCATCTCTTCTTTGAGAATTTCCTCTTATTCTAATGGTTGTGGCTGTGGTGTATGTGTTTTTGTTCTTTAACAAGGAAATATATCATCAGGGTCCCCAGCCATTTAAAAGTAAATTAACAACCATCCATTTAGCAACACACTAATGCTTTAAATTTGAACAGTAGGGTTGTGTCCGATGCATTTTATGTTGCAAAATGATACATTAATTTCTGATGTTCAACCTCATTTCAAGTATGTATCCAAAAAGCTTTTCTAAAATCCCATATACTTTGGCCTTGGGAACTGGAAATACTACCACATACATACAGCTTATCCAGAAATAAATAAGAAAAACGTATTGATTTCTGTAAAAAAAAAAAAAAAAAACACTTACAAGGAAAATATATTACTGTTTTAATGGTTTATAAGAGGTATTTGCCTTGTAACTGAAAGACACATTTTATGCTGCAAAATGCTTAATTTTTCTGACCAACAGGCATCAATCATTAAAGGGACTGTGAGGAGTTTCTAAGTGATTATAAAAAGGTCTCACTTTAGATATATGCCTGATCGAAATACACACTTTAAGATGAGTTTTAAAGCATTAAAATAGGTTATCTATAAATACTATTCCTTAGCTTCGGGGTCGGGTCGGACAGGGCTGGACTGGCCTGGGTACTCAACTTCGGGAACAAGACAATTAAAACAAGAGCAAATTTAAATTATTCGGACACATCTTAAGGTGCGTTCACACCGGACGCTACCTGTAATACCTCGGCGATCAGTCTCCATTCAAAGTCAATGTTCAGCCGCAATGGGGCGGGGCTAACCCTCCCGCAATGCGACAGCCGGCGACAAGACGACCACTGCACTCATCGCACGGTGTGAAAGTTAAAAAAAAGTTGATCTATTCAGGCGATGTCGTGTGTGGCTGTGTGGCATCAGCCAATCAGCAGTGTGTGTACGTGTGACGGTGCAGTTATTCATCCGGACTACAGGGCGGATGACTTCCTTCTAGGCGGAACTAATCTCAGTGAGGACATTTGCAGACGGACCGCGGTAAACTCACGGATAATGCTGCTGCATCATCAGCTGCAGAGTTTTGTGTCTGATAAGTGAGTGAAAAGGATACAGCTGGAATAATGTCCGCTTATACATCCTATTATGTGATATATGATATGATCGCGGTAAAACTCGAGCAGACGTGACGTCACCGGCCGACGCCAATGGCGACCAAACAGGTATTTATGGATGCGCGACGCTACATCTGTGGGCCGTCGGTGGTGTAGTTGGATAGTGCGCTTGGTCAGTGATCGGTAGGTTGCAGGTTCAAGCCCAGTTCCGGGTGACACATGGCATTGTGTCCTTGGGCAAGACACTTAACCCCAAGTTGCTTCCACTGCTGCGTCAGTGGTGTATAAATGGGCATGAAAGGGCGTGACTGTGTTAGAGATACTGGTGGATAACTAACATAGAAACTCAGAATCATCAGTGAGTGAATGTGAGGGCGAATGGGTGTGAAGCAGCTTTGAGTAGTCAAAGACTAGAAAAGCACTATATAAGCTCAAGTCCATTTACCATTTACCGTTTAAGAGCACTGGGCTGTAGTCGGCTACAAAACTACGATACTAGTTTTCCAAAAACTGACTGTTGTCACACATCAAAAACTACCGCTACGTAAGTAGAAAGAGAAACATTACCTCGTCGCTTGCACCCTGTAAGTTGTTGAAAAAAGAAGTTGTAAAGCAATGCAGAGTTCTGAGGAAGGTTCGAGCTGCATTCATTAGCATCACATCAAACACACGCTTGACACTTTGGCTTGGGTCACGTCTTTTGGTGCGTTCCAGTTGTAGTCAGAAGTGGGAATTTCCGAGTTCCGAGTAGGAAACTGCAACTAGAATGTCCCCTGAAGTCTGAATTTCCTACTGTGAAACCTCGCCACCCCCAAGTTGACAGTCGAAGATGGATGCCCCCAGTGTGAACAGTTATTTAGCTCCTGAAATAATCAATTTATTTGCACTTCTGACTGGGGTGTGTCGCTCTAGATCAGCTGTATACATAGTATTGTTAGACTTATATTAACAAAAATGCTGCCATAGTGATAATCACATTCTTCATGTGATATTTGTGAATAACAACGCAGGGCGTGCTAACAACAGCTAACAATAGCCTGGTAGTTCGGCATGTTTTTTTCTGACTTCAACTGGAATGCCGATAAGTCGGAGATGATGTCACTCCCAGTTCCGAGGTTACTGGAACGTGGCATTACAACAATCGCTACGCGTGCTCATGGGTAGCAGAGTCTTAATGTCGCTGGTAATAGATTCTCCTCATAGAATCTTTAAATTGGGATGATGAGATACATTTTTAGTGATTACAGGGACTAATACCTAAAATACCAACAGAAGTGCAAATGCAGGTGGGTCAATGTGCTTTCATGGCCTTACTGTTCAGTTTGATTTGGTGTCTCTGAGTAAGAAATTGAAATAATTTGTCATTGAGCAGGAACCAAGAGACTTCACAGCTGTTAAAAACCTTACCCTAAATCTGTCTGTCCTCAAGCAGATCCATTTTGTAGATCCAGTTGTTCCTGGACAAAAAAAAGGCAGCATCCCTTTAAGAAGGAAATACGAGGACTCTGCAGCGAGTGACTTTTGTCTGTGGACTGTTCCTGCTCCCACTGTGTCCCAGCTGCTCCCCCACTCCTGGTGAGAGGGTGGGTCTACCTGCTGCAGCACACCTGTCCCTGATCTCCTCATCACCTGCTCCTCCAAAGCCTCCTGAAGAGATGATCCCGGAGTGCCAGTGCCAGATGAGCTCCAGTGTTTTCTTGTTGCCTTGGATGTTTGTTGTATGGACATAACAATCTGCCTCCTGAAACTCACCTTTGCTTCTCCTCTTCTTTTCCAGAGTCTCTGCACGTCCCGACACTCACAGCCAGACTCTGGATCTCAAGCTTTCTCAGCTCTCACAGATCTCCTCACCCTGCCCCCTGAACACTGTCCTTAATAAATATATCTTAGTTTACCTGGTCTCTGATTATTTTTGTGTCCTCTGAAAACCCTGGGAACTCGTCCCTTAACAAAAGAAGTGGAAGCTGTGAGAAGAGTGACTGCACCCTTTAACTGATCCTTTATGAATGTAACAGACAGAACATTCCTGAAATCACAGACTTTTCTTGTTTTGAGTGGTTTTGCTCGGCCAAAACAGCATCGACAGGATGCTGCCTAGAATGGATAAGAAATATATCTTATGAATATGTGGAACAGTCCACTTGGTGTGTCAGGTTACGACACAGAGTTTGTTCTGATCTTCTGGACTTTGGTGTGGTTCTCACACTTCAGATGAAGGCTGATTTTTGTTTTTAAAAACACATCAACTTTCTGTGCAGGTAAGAACTCAGGCGCCTGTGGCTCAGGCCCCATCCACACAAAGCCAAACCAAGGTCTAAACGCATACATTTTTTGCCGAATCTGCATATCATCCATACGAAGACGGCGTTTTGGGGGTCTGTAAACGAACATTTTTGAAACCAGGTTCCAGAGTTGAAAGATTTTGAAATGCCGTATACACAGCTCCGTGTTTACTGGCTCTCCGTAAGTTTTCTGATACGCTTACGTCATAGTTTCATATCGTCGTTGACACGCATGCGCCACACGCATGCGCCACACGCAGCAACAACAACAACAATGGCGGCGTACATATGTATCAGGTCACTATTCATCAGCATATGTGCTGATGAATAGTGACCCTACTATCCCTGTTGCAGCAAAATCTCCTTCTTCTCAATCACCACCGAGTTGAAAAAACAATTATCGAGGACACATTACGACACTTATGATCACTTTATCACAATGCCTGTGTACAACTTTTGCCGCAAGTGCGCATGCCCACTGTTTTTTCGTCTGTTTCCGCTTGTAACAGTCATTTTGTTACAGCGCCCCTAGAGATCTGGCATGTGTTTTTACGGCGTTTTGATGCGTATCGAGTGCATTCATGTGGACACACACATTTTCTGAGACGCCTTCGTCTTTATGACGATCGTTTTGGAAACTGTTAAGCGTTTCGTCTTCATGTGGATGAGGCCTCAGTCTGGTGGTGCGCTCTGTCACACTAATGCTGCGTTCACACCGCAAGCGACCCAGCTACCAAAATTGCGCCGCCCACTGACTTATCGTTGCATGTCCATAAATACCTCATTTTGGTCACCGTTGCCGTCGGCCGTCGCTCGGTGACGTCACGTCCGCTGGAGTTTCACCGTGATCATATCATACATCAAAAAACAGGATGTATAAGCGGACATTATTCCAGCTGTATCCTTTTTATTCACTTATCAACCACAAAACACTGCAGCTGATGCCCTGCAGCAGCATCATCTGTGAGTTTCCCGCAGTCCATCTAGGCGGAACTAATGTCCTCACTGACTGTTTCCCACACAGACATAAATTGTTCCTCTGTAGTCCGGATGAAAAACTGTCTGTCACGAGCACCGTCACACACGCACATACCACTGATTGGCTGTTGCCGCACAGCCACACATGACATCGTCTGAAAAGATCAACTTTTTTTACTTTGACATCACGCGACAAGCTATATGGTAATGTGAAAAGCAGCTGTTGCATTGTGGGAGGGTTAGCCCCGCCCCATCGCGGCTGTACATTGACTTTGCATGGAGAGTGATCGCAGAGGTAGTACAAGTAATGTCCGGTGTGAACGCAGCATAAGGATGCAGGTTCAAGCCCAGCTCTTGCTGTCACACGTCTATGTGTTCTTGGGCAAGCCACTTAACCTCAAATAGCCCCCGTCCTACTTCTGCATATAAATGGGTATGAAAGGGTGTTAGAAAAAACTGATGGCAAACTGACGTAGAGACTCTGACCCATCAGTGAGTGAATGGGTGTGAATGGGTAGGTGTGACCTGTGCCGTAAAGCTGCTTTGAGCTGTCAGAGACCAGAGAAGCACTATAGAAGCTTAAGTCCATTAACCATTTGTCTGACAATGACAATAGGGCAAAATGTTATTTTTTTTTCTGCAAAAATGCACCAATTAATTCTAGGATAAATTATTTAGAATAAAACAGAGCATACATTTATTTTCTCAGGTGAATGCACTACGCTTTCAGACTTATGTGAAATGTAGATATGGTAACAGAAATTAAGTCAAAACTGACCTTTTTTTTTTTTTTTTTTTTTTTGAGTAAACTAACGTAAACCACACGCAGTCTCTTGCAGCTTCTTCTTCAGCTTTCTAATAAATTCATGCTGGTTGACCCTGATTCTCAAAATAACAAATCTGACTGGATGTTTGAGTCTGAAGCTGTACTTTTGAAAATCTCGTGGGTGGTCCTCGATGGTTGAGTTACAAAAACATACGTGTTAACGATGGCAGACATTTAGACAGGTGCGTTTAAATAAGAGACACAGTTTGTGAGTCATTATGGTACAATTATTCGATGAAAAGCTTGAAGTGTTTTCCAGAAAAATCACTCAAAAATCAAACAAATAAATACAAACATTAAGAACATTAAATAGAGATGGAACAAGTTACAGCAAGAGTCCAGAGTCCAGTTGACGCCAGTCCAGTTAAGCACTGCTGCGAGTTCCAGCTTTTCATAATAAAGGCTTCTTTATTACACATGGAGCCTGCGTCATCATTTACAGCCAGATGTCGTTACCAGCTGGAAGTACAGGAGCAGTTATATAGAACTCCACTTCTTCAGTTGGGCTGGAACCAACTTTAAGTCACAAATGGCCTGTTTAGGTCCAGAGCCACAGGCTGAAAAACATGCAGGTTCTGTACAGAGTCTGTGGGCAGATGAGCTTGAAGTGGGTTTTTCTGTCCATCGGGTGTCAAACAGAACTGAAGTGTTCCAGAGAATCATCCTGATCCTTTCGACACTTCAGTGAGCTGGCTTTACCGTCATGACTGAAGTGATTCTTTGTACAGCGGAGACAGAAATTATTTCAAATATACAACCAACCAAATTTCAGCATTTCAAACAATGATCCAGAAATGGGCTCTCAACACATTACAGACATTTGTTTAAGTATTCTGTCTTAATAGTCATGGGTGGATTATGTTTGGGTTTGTTCCAAAAGGCTTTGTTTTCTCTCACATAGTAGCAGCTTCAGTTTTTAAGACATGTGACAATGTGTGAATCAGTCAAACGTAAATGTTAAACTAAAAAACTTTCAAACAAACTGAATCTGTTGCACAGTACAAAACCAGGACTTCAGAATAAAAGAAGAAAACAGTCTTGGATGGACTTTCCTCTGACACTGTGAACACAATAATTTCAAATAGTTTCATTCCACCTTTGTTAAGCTGTTGTGTGGCATCAAACCAGTCCAGACTTGGACTCGTGAACCTTGGGCATAAACAAATGGAAACATCTCCTGCAGTGCATCACTGCTGCTGCAGCCGTCAGGGGAGGCGATCTGTAACCTCATCAAAGCTGTCGCCGCGCTTTTCTCAGCCTTTTATCTCTGTGGTTGTGGTCTGCCATCTCACAGTCGGACCCCACCAAGCTTAGGAAACCAAAAACTCCCACTGTAGGTGGACTGCTGTAATGTCTTTAGTGACGGAAAGAAAAACTGATTTTTGGTTTTTACTGCTTCTCACAGGCTGCACAAAACTAACGCTCCTCAAAAGTCTTAGATTCATGTCACTGTTGATCATCCTTCGATCAATCACTGAAATAAATGACTCTATTATATTCTTTTTTTTAAATTTTGGAGTATAAGATTTTTACTCTTAAAAGTTGCCTGTGTCTTTGATAGAGGTGTATCAAACATATCACTAAAACAAGCCATTGGGACTGCATGTGGAAAATTCACCTCCATTTATCGTGTGCTGCTGCATCTTCATAAAAAACTATGTGTCAGGTTACAGAGCATTTCCAATTCCTGGTGTTGGCTCAACTTTTTGTATAACCCCAGGTGAAATTCTCAGTAACCTGACATGCCAGATGAACAGTTTCATATTGGAAATATTTCACTGATCCATCTGGGGAGGAGCCCTGTGAAAATGTTTTCAGGGGCAGAACCTTCAATAACAACAGCAGCTTGTGATTGGACAACTGTTTGGCTCATCACACTCTTCAAAGACCAATCCATATCAAGCACTGCTATGACATAGCATATGTAGTGGCTAAACGTAGCAGCTAACGGCTAACCATTACCGCTACGGCTAATGGCTTACAAGGGAAAACAACAGTTAATGGACGTTAGCCGTAGCGGCTAACTATTGATAGCGACTAGATGTTGTTAGCCACTACGGCTAGCGGCTAACGGCCATTAAAGGATAACTTCGGTTCCTGCAGCTTTTACATTGTTTCTAGAATGAAGAACAACAATATACTCACCCAGAAGGCTTTCCTGATGCAAACGGTGCTTCGGGAGATATTTAGATCCAAAATCGAGCAGCGGACACCGATATAATGGTAGCCTGTAGGGCATAGATCGCCGCTCCTAAAAACTGCATTAATCGTCCAAAAACTCATGTTTTTCACCAATATTCCATCATGATTCGCGCCGAATGGACGGCCATTGCAGCCTGTGTCTCTCCACACAGCGCTGTGTGGCTGAATGGGCTGAACCAACGAGTTTGTTTACATGCTCTTCGGGCATGCGCAGTGCGGCTCATTGTTTCAGGGCAGCTACAAATCGACTTTCTTCTTCCAGTTTTGTGCAAAATGGACGAATATCTATGGGATGAAGATGTTGTGGAGGAGGACTTTGAATATGATGGGTGTCCTTACAGTTTGGAGCCACAGTATACAGATAAGGAGCTCTTAGAAATGGAGTACTCGCATGCGCAGAGGTACCCGGTCTTCTTCGTCAGTTCAGAGGTTAGTTCAGCCACACAGCGCTGTGTGGAGAGACACAGGCTGCAATGGCCGTCCATTCGGCGCGAATCATGATGGAATATTGGTGAAAAACATGAGTTTTTGGACGATTAATGCAGTTTTTAGGAGCGGCGATCTATGCCCTACAGGCTACATTATATCGGTGTCCGCTGCTCGATTTTGGATCTAAATATCTCCTGAAGCACCGTTTGCATCAGGAAAGCCTTCTGGGTGAGTATATTGTTGTTCTTCATTCTAGAAACAATGTAAAAGCTGCAGGAACCGAAGTTATCCTTTAACTGTTGCTTGCCCTTGTTAGCCGTTAGCCGTAGTGGCCAATGTCCGTTAGCAGATAGCTTAACTACCTTAAGACTATCATTTCACATTAAATTATACCACTCAGATGTATCATTTAACACTTACATGTGACATGAACTTCCTCAAAGACAATCCCTATGAAGCAGACTTATTTGGAAAGAATATTTCGCCAAGCATAACTGAGTAGCCATGATTAGCACAGGCTAACTGACATTAGCCGCCATGGCTACATGAAGTAATTACAACAGTTACATTATGTAACTGAGTTAAAAAGTCAAATTCATTGCATTTTATTAAACTATTTGCACTCTTGGATTCAATTCATACTCTTGGTCAATCTGTCATAATTTAGTTTATTTACAAAAAGTGAATATAAGTATTAATGATAATAATTGAGATGTGCTTACTGTAGGATACTTCACTGTACTTCACAGGAGACCTTTCTATACTGCTTTGTTGACCAAACACTACGTCAGTTGTTACGATGAAACATGAAAAATGATTGGCATTGCTAGCAGCCAATCAGGTGATTGGTGATCAGTATGGGCTAAGAGACGCCAGGTCTGGGTGTCCCTAATGACCAATGAAAGCTGGGTAGAGCAGCTTTCAGTCTGTATTTCACAATCACTAAAAGTAGGAAAGCAAATTCTATGCAACAATCAAAGATGATATTAACAGAACTGCAGATCAGCTCAGAATCTGCATGTTGTGGACTTTGTTGAACATGTCTGAACTGTTTGACAGCACCCAACAGTAACTAACATTCTGGTGTCACCTTCAACTTGATATCACATGAGAAAAGCTATTCATGTCATTGTCAGCCTTTGTTCACACCACAGCGATGACTTTGGCATTTACTCCAAAGCAAAATACTTGTCATTGAAAAAGTTTTAAGCAGTCGAGCTGAAGTGGGATAAAAGCCAAAAGGGTGAAGTGTCGTAGAAAATCAAATGCAACTCAATAACTTCTGGAAAATGCTGCCTGCAAATACAGTCAGACTGTAGCTGGGGGGAAGGGAGTCAATCGAAAAGACATCTGTTTTGATTTGAGGAATAATCAACAGTGTATATATCATTTGGGCAAAATCATGCAAAGTCAGCAGTCTGGTCCTTTCATGGCAGGGCTCATTACAGAGGGTGGATGATTACATGTTTTTGGAGTAACACGTCTCTTGTTCAGACGTTCCAGATCTTAATAAACTGCTCTTTCATTGATCCGTACATGCTGTTCATCCTTCATTCAGCATGCTATGCTTACTAACTGACTGAGCTGATGTTTATTCACAAGTCTTTAGTTCACACGTTGAAGTCCTCAATGCTCACACCCTCCTGTTTTACTTCAGGTGTTTGTGTGTAGCTTAGTTTCAAAGTTTGTCATTGTAATGAAAAGATGCCTTTTTTGTTGGGAGCTAAGTGCATGCGCATGTCATAGTCTCTGTACATACAGTATGTTTATCTCAGTGTTTAAGTTAAATGTGTGTTTTTGTGTGTGTGTAAATTTGTGTGTTTGCGTAAGTGTGCATGCGTGTGTTGAAGTCAATGAATCCACACTCCTGATCCAGCACGTTCAAGCGCTCCTTGGTGCCCTCAGCTGCGGCTTGCTCCTGCTCTTCCTCCCTGCTGCTCTTCCTCCCCCTCCTCCTCCTCCCGCTCTTCCTCCTCCGTGCTTGTGCCTCTCCCCCCTCTCTTTCTCCCTGTTCAGCTTCATGAACTCGCTGTGGCGCCGTTGGTTACGTGGAGGTCGGTATCCCAGCGCCCTGCAGTGCTGGCCTATGTTTCCTGGGTGAACCAGTGCCATCACGTCCTCGTACCACGGCTGGATTCCTGCGCTCTGATAGGACGAGCTTGACCAGGAAGCCAGGAGGCTGTTAGCTGAGGGGCTCCAGACGGCGAGGCGGACAGTCACGGCGGTCCAGTGGTACCCGTGCTCCTCCACCTGGCAGTGGTAGACGCCGCTGTGTGACAGTTCAGCCTGGCGAATCAGAATGCCTCGCTCGATCACCACCAGCTGCTCACCTGTTAACACCTGGACAGAAAAAGGGAGATGGAATTTAGAATATTTTTTCTAATTTGTAAATCTTTTCAGTGTCAGTGAATTATGCTTCCAGTGGATTGAAAGTGAATTGAATGATATAGTCTGATGTTGAGCGTACCTGGTTGAGCTCAGGACTGTTCTCTCCTGCCTGTTTGTACCAGGTAACAGCAGCATGTCTGGATCGGGGCAGACACTCCAGGTAGGTGCTGTTACCCTCCACAACCATCATCACCCGCTGCTCTGCCTCCACCTGCAGCCCGGCTGAGCGACACAAAGGAAAATATGTTACAGCTCAAAGGTCTGTTTCTTGTTGATGTCTTTAAGTGGTTAATTTTGACACAACTTTTATTTTGTACATGTCAACATATAATCTTTTTTATCTAATAAGTTCCGTCATAATGTCTTCTTTACCTTGTTTCCTGATTTGAGAATTGAAGGTCTGATAAATATTGGATAGATCAGAATCCTTCTAAACCATTATGAAACAAATACTAGCTTTAGGTTGCACAAATTTAACAAACTGGGACAGTGCCATGTAAGTGTGTCGGACAAAAAAAAAGCACAATGTGCAACATATGCTTCATATTTAACATACTAAAGTTTTTATGGATAAAAACTGTACATGGAAAAACAAGTTCATCAAATTTTTGGATTTAATACAAGACTACAACATAGATTTTCAAAATAAAACTTTAGATATGGTGTGTCTCAGCAGCCCTGAGGAGGACTTTAGTTTATAAATCTGAAATGATTACTTAAATTGTTGTTGACTTTAAGGTCAAAGGCAACAATTTGCTCTTGAAGTCAGGGGTTTAATTTCATCTAATGTCTCAATCTGCCTCAAAAAAATTATGTTTTAGGAAATGTATTACCACCAACAGGTCTAAAACGGAAAGTTTAGTAACCTTGCAACACAGCTGGATCTGCCTGATTCAATGTCTGTAATCAGACCGATCCATCTTTCCAAGATCCAATCCATACTGATTGTGCTCGGCCCATAGTGGTATGGATCAACAAACCTTTTAAGACAGCAAGAGGTGGGAGCCACAAGCGTGACAACAGCTAAAGGTCACTGCTGGAACAGATATTAGCAGAGATGCTAACAGCTTCAGTAGCAGTTTTTTTTCAGATCTGGACTGCATTTCTCTATCTAATGTAAAACAAATACCAACACTGGAAGCATTTTTCATGGAAAAGATTTTTCTGCTCCACTTTCAACACGTACTGGTGACTTTGTTCTACAAAAGTGCTCTATTTTGTACTTAAAACCACAGCAGTAGTGCTCACGGACTACATTATCTGATTGGTCCGTAACAAATGTGATTGACAGAATGATCATCGAGTCACCTGCTGGATGTGCTTTTGAAAGGTTCTGCCCATTTCGTAACACTTTCTAAGAGCTGTGTCCAAGTTTGACTTGTGAGACATGGTCTGTATAGTTTACACTGAACAGTCTATCTGTTGTGTATGGTTACTGGTGTACATCATGTAACAGTAAAACTCCACAAAGCAACTCTCTGCAGTGTCTCAGCTCCTCACCTCCCTGTCTCACACACTGGGTCAGTGGATCTTCATCCTCTCCTAAGTGACGGGCGTTCCTCCTGCATGAAAAACAGATCAAACTACAGTAAGGCAGTTGCAATGTCTTCATATTGAGAATAACCATTCTTCTGGAAGAGCTGCATACTGATCCCATGCAAAAAATAGTCAGATAGTGATATCATGTAAAAAAAAAAAAAAGATTTATAAACAGGGGCTTTTCAAACGTATTCTTTTTACCATTTACCACAACATACCATAAAATGAAAAAGCAACAGCAAAACAAGGCTTATCAGGCCATGAGTAAGCTAGCCTTTAGGGCAGTGCAGTGGACTTTTGGATTATTACTAAGGATTACCTTTTTTGTGGACACTACAGTCTGCAATAAATGCATGTTCCATTACAAAAGATATTGTTAGCATGATTTATTTTAAGTCGCAAACCTGGTTGTGAGGAGGAGTTATAACTGTTGTCTGCAGTAGTACATGTTCCTATAGATGTGCAAGTTTTGGTTCACATTTTGCCCATTGTGTGATGAGTTTCAATAGCCTTGTATTCTTTTTTTTTTCTCGAGTAAGTGAGCAATTGTTAAAGCTTAACATGACACAGTTCTGCATCAACATAATGAAACATTTAATTGACCTGAAAGTAGGACAAACATTGCTGAGAGACATCAATTCCTTTTGATTCACTTTATATTGGGTATTAAAAGTAGGAGTTGTCTTCTGGTTATCACAGCAGAACCCAAGAGAGAGCAAGAGTCTAAGCAGGATCATCACTGCAGGGAAAGTTAATCAAATGTGGTATTTGTCATCTTTGGTTCCAGAGCAAAGTTTTGGTCAAGTGGAAAAAATGCATGAAAATCAGTCGTGAGGACCTCAGTTAAAATATTACAAAAATGTAACTTAAACTCCTCCACCGGTTAATCTGATTTGAGCAGTTGATCCCATGTTGGTGTTCTCTCTGCTCATTTTGTTTAAACAAATATCAACTCTGTGAAGGATGCCAGACAAAATCAAATTAGTTTTTGTTGCTGATGTAATTTGTTGTCTGTACCTGCGCACTGTGGGCATGTAAGGGCTGCAGGCATGTCCGTCCCAGGTGCAGTAGGGGTCTCTTGCCAGGCAGCACTCAGCACATGCCTGACCGTACAGCTCACACTGGTACAGAGCCAGCTGGGACACACCCTCTCTGGAGCCCACAAACAACCACTGCTAATGGACAAGGAGAAGAGAGGGGGGATGATAAGCAGAAATAGGGATGGAATGGATAGAGGAAGGAAAAAGACAGAGGAGAGAAACAATGAGGGGGAACCAAAAGACAAAGAGAGAAAACCTTTGCAAAGAGACACATTGATTACCAAAGATAAACCAGTCAGCTTCACTCTCAATCGCTCAGCTAACTTAGTCTAACACCCAGATCATGCTTAAAGGGGTATTTCAGTATTTTTGAAGTTGGGTTGTATCAGGCACCTGAGAGTAGTCCAAGCCCAGAATGCTGGGAAGGTACACTGCTGCTGGTGGGTCATTTACATTGCCCTAAGACGATCCTTAGTTTTCATCATTTACTGCCTGCTGTGAGCTTGGGGTCAGAGATATCCCCACTTTTGCCAGTTGTCCTTGTTTAAAGGTGCTATGAGGAGAATCTATTTCCGAAGACATAAAGACTCTGCTACCCATGAGCACGTGCGGCGACTGTCATAACGCTCCAGTAACCCCGGAACTGGGAGTGACATCATCTCCGACTTATCGGCGTTCCAGTTGAAGTCGGAAAAAACCAAGCCGATCTACCAGGCTATTGTTAGCTGTTGTTAGCACGCCCTGCGTTGTTATTCACAAATATCACATGAAGAATGTGATTATCACTATGGCAGCATTTTTGTAAATATAAGTCTAACAATACTATGTATACAGCTGATTTAGAGCAACAAACCCAGTCAGAAGTGCAAATAAATTGATTATTACAGTAGTTACACACAGTTCACACTGGGGGCATCCATTTTCAATTGTCAACTCGGGAGTGGCGAGGTTTCACCGAGTTCCCAGAAGGAAATTCAGACTTCAGGGGACATTCCAGTTGCAGTTTCCTACTCGGAACCCGGAAATTCCTACTTCTGACTACAACTGGAGCGCACCAAAAGACGTGGCCCAAGCCAAAGCGTGTGTTTGCTGTGATGATAATAAATGCAGCTCGGACCTTCCTCAGAACTCTGCATTGCTTTACAACTTCTTTTTTCAACAACTTACAGGATGCAAAGTGATGAGGTAATGTATCTCTTTCTAGTTACGTAGTGGTAGTTTTTGATGTGTGACAACAAGCAATGTTTGGAAAACGTATTATCGTAGTTTTGTAGCCGGCTGTCCAACCCGACCACTTAGCTAAGGAATAGCATTTATAGATAACCTATTTTCATGCTATAAAACTCATCTTAAAGTGTGTATTTCGATCAGGCATATATCTAAGAGTGAGACTTTTTTGTAATTACTTAGAAACTCCTCATAGCCTCTTTAAGCAGTGCCATAGAGTCAAGGACTCCACTACTCTCTCTTAAATGCAGAGCAATCACGAACTAACACGACTGCATTTGATCAGGGAAATGGGTAGTGATGACCGCTGTGCTTACTTGCAACACATGGGCCATGTACTGTAGCTTATGTACATATTCTCATTTCATACATTCCTTCCCTGGGCTTTAAGATGCCGATCAACTGTTAAAATTCACGGAGTGCCTTACATTTGAAAAAAAAACACACCCTTAGCTTGCCTGATTCTAGCTGCAAATACACACTTCTCCAAGCTATAACTGTTCTCTGCAACTTTCAAATACAGTCTTGTTGCTTTGTTAATCTCTGGGCTGAACTTGGAGCTTCACAATTTCAGAGCATGGTTGGGGTAGTGTCAGTGTGTACATGCATGTGTGTGCGTTTCTGTGTGCGTATTAAAAGGGAGAGATGGAGAAACGGGGTGATGTTTGTTTTATAAAATGTTTTTGTGCTTGCATTTGTGTGTTCCATTTTGTGAGCATGCATACTCTATTTTTCATAAAACCCCAAACTATTTTAATAATGCAGAGTGTAATTCAGTGTGTGTATGTACGTGTGTGTTTGGCATCTCATCATGATTGCTCTGAGTGAGGTAGGGTAACCATAGCAACTGGTGATGAAGCTGTCCTTGGAGATACAAGGTAGAGAGATGAGTGATAAGTGCAGTGTTGTGCATTTTCATCAGTGTGTACGTGAATGTGTGAATGTTTGTGTAAAGGAGTTTGGAAGTTTGAAAGTGAGTTTCTGTCTCTGTTACCTTTTTCTTTGAGAGCGTCATAGCTGTCACGGGTGATTTGTGCTGCAAGGAGGAGAGAAAAAAATATGAGCAACTCAAAGAGCAAGAGAAACAGTAGCACCCTGTCAGACAGGCTGTCAGACAGAAAGACAGACAGACAGACAGAGAGACAGACAGACACAGAGAGAGAGATAGATAGATAGATAGATAGATAGATAGATAGATAGATAGATAGATAGATAGATAGATAGATAGATAGATAGATAGATAGATAGATAGATAGATAGATAGATAGATAGAAAAAGGGTGAACCCAGTATTAACTTATTTTAAGGAAAACAGAAGGACTTTGTTTAAAATATACGCTGTGTGTCTAGAAACCACAATAATTTAAAACAGCTTAAGATAATTGAGAGACTTGATCTCAGTCTGGTAATCAAACATTTTCCAAATCACAGTAATGTCTCACGAAGCCTGTTCTTTACATTAAGCTGAAAAAATAAACTCAGACAAAGAGACCTCCACCACATAAGTCAGAGTGAATGCATAAGATTGAAGCCTCCTGTGAACATTAATATTTGGCTGAACGTTGGTTGTCTGTCATCATAACTGCGTGCAGCTGTAGGGCTTCTGAAGAATGTGTTTAGAAAATCAACACTGTAACATCTTTTTGAAAAGTTAACTAAAATCATGTGTGATGGTCTACAGTTCATACTATGTATAGGTTTGTACCGTGAAAATATGATACAACATACAGTGTATTGAAATTTGATCATGCTGGAATAATGCGTTACATCTGTGCACTTAGATAAGAAAAGATCGCAATATGTACTTGAATTATGACTGACAGTCTATTATATTCAAAACTGCTTAAAGCAACAGCAACTTTTACATCTTAAAGTAGTACTTATAAAGTCTATTAGATGGTATAAAAATATTAAATAGGAAGGACGGGTTCCACCCTGTCTCCGTAAAATGTTTCAGTTCCAGTTTTCTGCTTTCAGCACTTTCTCACTTTAGTAGCTTTCTCCTGGAGAGCAGTGCGTACAGCAGCACTGGTTCAGAAACCATCCCTCAGCTAATAAAAGAAGACAGTTCACCAAACTCTGTTTGTCAACAAACTGATTTCATTCTATGAAGGTGTAACAGCGCTTTGAGTATTGTATGAAGTGCAGTTTGATCTCTATATACTGTTCAGGTTAGTTCATTTGTAGCCACGGGTAAATTTGTTTGCAGACAGAGGGATATATTCATTAATCACAAGTTCACAACACACAAATTATAAAACAAATGTAACAGGGCAGCAAAACGGAAGGAATTAAAGATAAAGTAACCCCAATCAAAAACAATTAAATAAGATTTAAAAAAAACTATAAAATAATAAAAACTTGTTGTACTGAGTTGCCACTCTTTATCTTGTATCAAGAGTGTTTTAACCACTTTATTTTCTGGGTTTTACCTTAATTAAAATAGGACAGTGAAATGACATGCAGGGATGAAGCCACAGGCTGGACCAGAGCTCATGCTTCCTGTGTGATGACCTATAGCCTCTATACATGAGGTGCAACCTAACCACAAATCCATCAGTTCAACAGTCTCTGTCATGTTTGCTTGTTCTATTTGTTACACTGTTCTGGAGATAAAGAACCAACTGAAACAGTCTGTGCTGCAAAACCTCAACTCAGTTAATTTATGTTTTGACGCAGTTGGAAAACTGTATTTCATTTTTATACTAAGGAGGAATGTTTGGACAACAAAAACGAGTGGATAAAAGATGGAGGGGATAGAGAACTTAATACCTGGAACACATTTATCTAAACAACAAAATGAATAGCCATAACAGAAAGTAACAGCCCTTGAATTTATACCTCTGGGCTTCAACATGGAGCTGCCTGAATGTTTTACTGTTCAGTGCTGTTTTACCTGAAAGACCTGCAGTTGTTCCAGAGTGACCTCTTGACTCTGGCCTTGTTCTCTGGGCAGGTGGATGGCCTTTAGCACCAGACCTGAGTCTGTGGGGAAAAAATATATTGAAGAATTGTGTTGAAGAGGGGGAATCCCAGCAAACCACAACTAACCGACAGATATTACTGTTAACAATGAAAACTTGTGTTCAAGACACATTTCTGTTCATTAAATTACAACACAAATGAAGCTTCACTGGAGAGCAATGGCTCAGTAACACTGTGTAGAAAACAAAGAAAATCATAGATGTAAAGTCCTTAGCTTTCCTCTTTGACACTAGCATATTAAATGAGCTTATTATCCCTTATAAAAAATGTGTCACTGGTTCGTCATCTCCAATTTTAGATGAGCTGGCTGGCTGGAAATGTTTGCACCTTTAACAACCAACAAATTAAGAGCCTGATTCTCCCCCTGCTGCTACACATAATTTTTGAAACATTTAATAAGGCTGAGACAAAAATCCCTAAAAAAAAAAACAAAAACGTAAAGCCACACTGTGTAGTTTGTTCTCCCATCTCATGGTGAAACTGCATTTTGCATTCAAACAAACCAATAGTGCTCTCTAGTGCTTGGCTTTACAAATGTGCATTGTAACAGCTAAACTCTACGGTAGCTGTTACATGCCTAGAAGCTATGACAACAAGTCATCCAACACCTCCAGTTGTCTTTCTGGTGAAGAGGTAAAAGCAAACTGCAAATTAGTGTTAGGCTTTCAAATTTGCCAGTGCAGTGACAAGCGGGTCCCGCTGTGCTGCTTCTCTGTTTCAGTCACGCTGGCTCTGAGCAAAAACGTGTTTAGCCTGAGACAGTAGTACTACACAGTGCCTTATGTCCCTCCCAGCTGTTGATAGTTTTTATAGACCTGAAGGACATGGAAGCCTCTACAGGACTTACCCACTATATGTGGGTAAGGGGCAACAAATGAGGACATATTTATGAATGTAAGCATTGTTTTAAGCTCAAAAATTGCTTAGAACGCTACACATAGTTTCTTCAAGTATACCTGGGCATTTACACAAAATAAAAACAAACAGATCAGTAATAAATATGACTGCAAACAAATCAGAGATTGAAAAAAAAAGTTAGGATTAAATAAAAGAGAGGACAATTTAAATCCCAAAGCCACAATAATTTAGTAACACACTCTACCTGTGCCAATAAAAAGAACGTCGTAGGTGCCGTCCACGGCCTCCACTCTGTCCACCAGCAGTTTGCTGAACTTGTAGTGAACACCAACTCTTACCAGGAGGGGGCGCTCTCCGAGTGGCAGCACATTTTCCTACAGCAGAAGAGCAGTTGTTTTTTTAAATAATATCAGAACATGCAAGCCAATCGACTGGTGTATCCTGAGTGCTTTTTAAATCAAGTTGCTCATGACAGATATATCGTATGTTAAGGATGTTGGACTGATGTCCCTTTTGTGGTTGGTTTAATTAATTTCTAGGTCTTACTTAGGAATGAAGACAAAAATAGAAAGTTGCCTTGACCCAACTGTAAAAGAGGCCAGTGCCTGATTTAATTAGATTGGATCAATCTTCATTAAGTGAAATATGAGCCAAACCTCCAGCAGTGGATGAGTCCTGCTGAAGAAGATGACGTCATCGGGATACTCTCTGGTGGAGCTGTAGCTTCCATATGTGCTGCTGGGGCACTGAAAGGAGAATTTAAAGGATGAAATTAAAGGAAGATAATGTCCAAACAATTAGAAGGCAGCTTATTTGATTTTAGTACATGACCTCACAGCTATTTTGGTTGTGTGGAAATGTTGGATGAGTTAAGAGGGACATCCAATCACAGCTGCCTTAGCTTTGTTGTGGTGGGATAAGTTGTAGAGCGATCCAATCAGAGCTGCTCTCTTTATGAATTCATGTAGAGCAGGTTCACTGTCTGTTGTCAGTTCTAATATTGTAACGGAGATACTTTACCAGGTAAGCTGAAAAAAGGTGATTTCACACACCTTTCACACAAAGTTAAATTTGTTTCTGTTAGCTTATACACTCATACTTTGCTGGCATTCAGTAAAGGGTTATTACCTTCATTTTTTCCAGGTGTAAAACATGACTTCAGAAATTCAAGGAAACATAAAAAAATCCCTTACCCACTACATTTCATATTCTAGTCGACTAAATCTGTAGTACATTTCGTCAACTAAAGTGCTGCGAAACTTTTGTGAAATAAAACTAGACTAACATTAAAACAATTTAATGACTTAGATATAACTCAAAGTAAAAGATGTTTTAGGCAAAATACTATAACTAAAACTTGAATTAAAATAAGTGTTGTCAAAATTAACACTGTCACTGTCCAAAATCATATGCAACAGCGGCAGTCCTGTCACTCCCCATACTACTTACTTGTGCCCTGTGTGCTCTTTTTGTCTTTCCTTATGTTGCTTCTGTAACACAGCAACAGTTACTAGTGTTGTTTGAATATTAATGTTAAAATATATAAAAATGAATCAGACTAAACTTAAATTAGCAGTAGTAGCTATGAACTGTGTTTGGCACATCAGCTTCATGCGTACTGCTCGTAAAATCGCTCTGTCCTTTTGAAAAGCAATACATTTAGTTCCGTACTTACTGTTCCTGGTCGTGGGTAGGGCACTTTGCCTGTAAACTCTGCCCACTTATACTGAGGTCCCTCCTTATGCAGGAAGTTTCCCTTAAAAGCTCGAACCACGTCCTCCATCCGGTAAACACACACGGCTGAACCATTCAGGATATCACTGCATTAAAAAGAAATAAGGCACACTGTCAGTCATTATAGTTAGATTTATACAATCTTTCCATGCGTTCATCCTTTACTACTCATGAATAAAACATATGCTAAACCCCTCTTTGATTTCCCATGATGAGTTGTGATGGTCTTTAAGCAGTGAGTTAAACAAGGAAGTAATGTACTCTAAGGGCTGTATAAAGAGCTATGAGTCACTGTGGTTTTTAAGCTTGAAGTAGTTCACATCCACTCAATGAGCTCCAAACTGAAGTCCAGCCTGGATTAATGTTCTGCTCACAGCACACCAGTCCTCTCCACCACACATCCATCCTGTAGCCCAGATGCAGCTAAGATCATGGTGGACATTGTGGTTATGTGTGTCTAAGTTAAAGATTCCAGCAGTCTGATTGGCAGAGTGGCTAGAAACAGAACAAATAGAAAAAACATGTGGTGGCGCATCATGGTGGTCTCTTTCGGTTCAGATGGCTGACACGTGCATAATGTTTAGACTCTTAAAAAATACACTGAGGACTTCTCTGGTCTTCCACAACTAAGGATAAACATGCAGCTTAAACATTATTTTATTCCTGAATTATACGGGCATGATGGTTCAGTGTGGGGAGTCTCTTGTCTGTCAGTCAGGAGATCAAGCTCCCTCTGTCTCATGGGTCGTGGCCTTAGTCAAGACACTAAACCTGAAACTGCTGCATGAGTGGTACGGGAATGGCAATGAGATAGGGTAACTGAGTTCGCTAACACTGACGGATAACTCGCACGAAAACTTCAACCACCAGTTAGGAAACGTGAGAGTAAATCAGGGTGAATGCTTATGCATGACTTGCATTGTAAAAGCATTTTGAGTAGTCAGAAAGATTAGCAAGGTGCTTCATAAGCTCAAGTTATCTCATTAGTAGAAGCCAATGATCCTTAGCTGCACAGTCATGCAAAAGTATTTCCTGTGGCTGTTGAAGTTGTTGAACCCAAAATTCTACCAACAGAAAATAGGCCATTTAATTTAAGTCTTCAATGTATATACCATTGATTTCTAAGCTTGCAAAGTGAAGAGATAATTGTTGGATGTATGTGGGGGGGATGAAAACATATATTTTATGTGTGTGAGTTTGTTTTTTAGGGAAGACAAAGAAATTGAGATCAACTGCCCCAAACAAAACAGAACTGCCAGGCTGAAATTGAATGCAAGTGACCTTCCATCCCTCAGGGGGCACTGCATTAAAATCAGGCATCATGTAAAAGATATGGATCAGTTGAGTGATTTGGATAAGGCGGAAACTAAGTACAGTTTTCTTCAGGAGGTCTAAACCTGATGACCCCAGTAGTTTTCTGGCTTTTGCTCTTCATCTGTCTCCTTCTTGGGTTGGGGGGCCTGTGAGAGGCCTGGTGGATGGGTAACTGTTGTGGCAGCTACCTCATGGCAGCCAAGGGCCATGACATGAGGTAGATTAGTAACTCTTCAGATTAGTGTATTGGGATAGAAGTGAGGGTGGGGGTCCATTCTCTGAGCACTTATCCTTTCATTATGACACTAGTATCTTGTGTTCTCGTAACTGCATAGTGCAAAATATATGATGACTCAAAGCATTTATCATTTTTTAAATAGCTTGTCAAAAGCCTGGTACTATGTGATGGCCACAGAAACTGTCTGTGATGGTTGTCTAGTGTTCAATCTTCCTAATTCTGACACAACAGCACAGAACACAAGACAAAACCGTCTTTTAAACTAGTTCAAGCTTTGCTTAATCATCTCGTGTTTCTTTACAGTGAATGGACTTACAAAGTACTCTGATCTTGTAAAACACAACATTATGATATATGCAAACCCATGCTGTCAGTATATAAAGTTCTAGCTATGGCACAATAACAAAATAAATACTTTAAACTGTATTTAAAACAAACTTTTTAATAGATGTTTGATGAAAACTTCAACAATTATGCCTAATAATTTGGCTGAAACACAGAAGTGAAAGATGTTTGAGGATTCATAAATGTTTTGAAATAAACGAAAAGTGAAAGTGAAAAAAACTTGGCACATTTGTGGGTTAGCTCTATAAACAGAGCATTTTTGTGACCATTGAAAAGGTTTTGTCAAAAATGTCTAAATTCCGAGCAGCTTATCTTTATTTGTTAAGTCTGAATTTAGAAAGCGGACTTGGACGAGTTGTAAAAGATGAATTCGACAAGTTCTAATCTTTTTTTTTTTACGTCTAACACTTTGCATGAACCTCCCAAACAAAAAAAAATAAAGGACAGGATGTCAAAATGACAGAGCCAAAGAGAAAACACAAGAACAAATAAACCTCTGTGAGTGCAACCATGACTGAAGTAGAAAGACAAGTTTCCATTCACATGAAATGACCTTACTGCACTCTGCAGTTTTGTGGTTTAGACCCCACCCTGGGTGATGCTCTGGATTTCCATCCGTTCCCTGCTGAGATTCCAGACACTTTCCAAAACCCAGAAACAGACCAACTCCCTGCTCTGTGCTGCCAAATGCTGTAATGCCCGTGCTGCTACTGGAGAGTTATTCTCAGAACATGTGCTGCTGTCAGAATATATGAAGATATGACAAACAGGCTTTTTGTTGTTTATTTGCTCAAATTTTATTCTCTTCATTTTCAATCCACATTTTCTGTCAAGTCCTTATTTATCCAGCAAGAGTGTTTGTACTGTTGAACCTCCTCTGTTTCTGAAGGGTTGGGGTGGGAGCTTTTTTGAGTGTCAGCCACTTTTCTATCCACCTGTAGCCTGTCAGCGTCTGTCGGCTGTCACATGCACCCTGAATACTTTTTTCTGTCTGTGTCTCAGAGGAAGCAGTTTTTTCTCCTCTTTGGTATGACTGTCTAAAACCAACATGCAACCAATTACCCATCAGTTGATATTTTTGGCCTCTTACCGCACATCATTGAGGCTTTAAATTAAGCCTGTTTTCCTCCTCTAGCTAAATTGTGCTTTGATTTCTTTATTCTTTATTTTCTAAATGTCTGAGTTAGGATTTAATCAGAAACTTTAAAATGGTAGAACGAATAAAGAGCTTCATACGATCTGACAGTCAAAACATATTCCAACTATACTGAACAAGACAGTTTTTTGATAAATTGTTTTAGAAATGTGGTTACACTGTACATTAAATACATACAGGTACAGGGCTGCAGGGTAGTGCAGCAGGTTGTGCTGTTGCCTCAGAGCAAGACGGTTGTTGGTTTGATAACTAAATTCAGTCTACGCCTTCCTGTGCTGAATTTTCATGTTCTTGTGCATGTGTGGGTTTCCTCTAGGTACTCCAGTTTCCCTACCTTGCAAAGCAGATTGATTTGCCAGATATCATGTTTGTTATCAGGCAGGTCTGCGTTTCCATGCTTTGAGGTGAAAGGAGCTATTCAGCATTCTTTAGGGACAAGTAGGTAGCTATGTGTGTGCATTAGAAATGTCAAAAGTTTTTACTTATTTTACCTTAATTTAACCAGGCAAGTCCCATTGAGATCAAGGGGGACCTGGCCAAGAATGGCAGCAATGCAGTATCAAAATTCAAACACATGGAGACACACACAGCTCAACAAAAGCAACAGGTACAGTAATATATATATATATATATAAAACCATCAACTAAAGCAGTGGCAAATAGAAAGTTTGGTTTCAAGAGTTATCAAAAAAAGATTTAATACACTCAGAGGCGAAGTGAGATGTGACTGCAAGCCTCTGACTCATTAACAATAAAAGAAACAGACAAGTAATAAATGAAATCAAATGGATGTGAAATATAAACCAAAGATTTATGAAACAGTCCATCTGGTGTGTCAGGTGACCAATTCTCTCCCACAGGGCAAAACATGCCTTTTAGGTTGATCAATGACTCTTTATTTAGGTTTAAGTGTGTGACTGAATGCTTGTCTATCTCCTTATGTTGGTTGAGTGATTGGATAGTGACCAGGCAGGGGTGTACCACACCTCTTGCCCAATGTCGGCGGGGAAAGGCCCCAGCCCCCTGTGATTGGGTAAACAGCATAGGTAATGGTTGGATAAAACATAGACACAGTCATACACTTTCTTTCTTCATTCATTAAATGTCTTGAGGACAGAGGCTCACAAGCTCCTTTTTGTTTGAACTATTTCAATCAAAGCCTCACAGTGTGACAGAGGCATGCGATCCTATCCTACAGTATGTAACATTTCCACACCATGTTTTCCATCTGATCTTGACATTTCAGTGTCAGTGTTTGTACCTCCTCACCTCTTCTTTTTCTGTAGAGTGTCAGTCATGAAGGGAGCTGTTATGAGTGTCAGCCACTTTCCTATCCATCTGTTAGCTGTCAGGCTGTAAGTGTCTGGCTGCCTTGCATCATGTGCTCTGACTCTTTCTGCAGCGTTTCTCAGTCACTGAGGTGGAGAAAAGTGTTTTTCTTCTTCTCTCTGTTATGACTGTCTAAAACCACCACTCAGCCAATTACCATGCTGTTGAGACTAAAACAAGCGTTATGTCTGTAAACTTAATGAGATACTAATCAATGATGGACCATATTTCCAGTGTCTTTCACTGTTTTGTTGCATGTTAGCATTTACTGTGTGTTTATTTTATTTCTTTCTTAATTCTTTTCTGTCAAATATGGATGGTTTTGAAGTTGTTCTTAGTCTCCAGAATAAACTGCAATCAGAGATTTCAAAATAGGAAAAACACAATCGAGCTTTGACGTAATTGAGCTGCTAAAGCATTACAAATCCTGTAGTTAAATATGAGTTTGAAAAAAAAGATCTTAATATAGACAAAATCACTGACGGGACTTAGCTGTTTTGCAGTCAAATCACCAGGTTTAAGGCTTGCATTAGCACCGTTTCTTTCTTAAAAGGTGCAGTGTGTAGAAAATGGCATTTTATCAAAATTTAGGGTTCAGATTTTAGAATAAGCCTGTCCATTACATCAATAAGCGACAAGAGCCGGTGAAGACCTAAAAGGATTGCGAACAGGGCATCATTTACAACAGTAACCAGGTGAGGGTTTTTCATTACTTTCGCCAAGGAGGTTATGTTTTCGGGAGAGTTTGTTCGCCTGTCTGTCTGTCTGTGAACAAAATTACTCAAAAAGTAATGGATGGATTTTGATGAAATTTTCAGGAAATGTTCAGCATGGGAAAAGGAAAAACTGATTAAATTTTGGTGTTGATCTGGATCACTGTCTGGATCCGCCATGACGAAAAATGTGATTTTTGTGAATAACTACTGAACTAAAATAGATATCATTATGAAACCAATAGCTAATGGTATGTTTTCATGGTCAAGGAATCTAAATACTTACATGAAATAAAGGTAGGACTAATATTTATGGTGAAAATCACAATATGGGTGAGGACTGTGGCGGAGGTCTGCGCTCTCTGAGTGCTTCTCTAATTTATAGTTATAACTATTATTTTAATAGATTATAAGTCAGTTAAGATACCACATGCCATCCAGGTAGATTTCAGGACCAGCGGCCAGACTTGTATTCAAAAAATGCGTTTTTACTCTTTTTGTCCCCAATAACCCACCCGTAGGCAACATGGCTGATCGTTATGTCTGCCTCCACAAAGGGGGACCCGTGGTACATAAATATTAAAAGCTTTTTCTAACTTAAAAAGAAGAAAACTTAAGTTTTATGGTGATGATTGTATACCTATGTCAACAGTTTCTGTTCGCTGCAATGCTGTCAACTACTACGCACTACGCCTTTAAATCTATTTGTTCATTCTTCCATCTGATATCACCTGGTCATGATTCAAATTGCTTGATGGGTTTTGGTTCCAACAGGCAGCTCAATGGGAATATTAGTTTTCAGAAACCAGCTTTAAATTAATGGTTAGGTACTTTTAAAGTGGTGTTAATGAGTCAGATGACAGTAGTAAATACATCAGCCACAGTGATGGCAATAAGCTCTATCCTCATAAAGAAAGAACCAGCACAAAAGCTAGGCTGTACTTAGCAGCTGTTAGGGTCACAAGATTTGAGAGTTTGTTACTTTGAGGCCAAAAAAATCTTAACTTTTATGTTATGCCCCTTTGTTTTGGCTACTCCAGCACATCACATGGTCTGTCACCTGGATAGAAGAGGCTGCACATCCTCCCCTCTGTACTATGTAACTGATACAGTACAGACAGTATGTTCTGATTCACTCTGGCTTTAAAATTGGGTCTAAATATGTCTGTAGGGTTAGATGGGGTTGATAATAAATATATGTATAAACAAATAACGCTTCTTCAACTGGGAATAAGACATTGCAAACTACCCCACCCACAGCAACACTGTCATTTTTTGTACTGAAAGAAAGAAACCTAAAAAGCATCCATTAAAGTTTTAAAGTTTATTCCCAGTTTTACAGAGGTTCCTACCTTGAAGTGGTAAACAGGCCGTAGATGAGAGGATTCTTCTTGTCTTTCCCGTGGAGGATAAATATGTCCTCTGGAATAAGAGAAAGAGGACAGGAGAGAGACATCAAAGAGGGTAAGAAGGGGGGAGGATGTAGAACATTAGTTAAGCCGGTAAAAATCCTGACAGTGTCTGAGCTGGTGGAAGTTTTCATCAGTGCTGCACAGGTTGATGTCAGTGTATTAGTGTGTGTGCATCAATCAGTGTGTCTGTGTGACTAATAGTGTCGGGCATGCTGGCAGCATGGCTGACTGGCTGCCTGTAATGAATCTGTAGCCATTAATAACCAGCCACAGCAGGAGAGATGAGCGTCGAGTCCACCACAGGAGAACAACACCTGCTGTCACACACACACTAACACGGCGCCTCAGTGTTCGCTCTCCATATGAATCACAGCAGATCACAGCAGTTGAGAAGGCTTTTCTCACGTTGGCGTGGCCCCCACAGTGGTCCCTTATGCAGTGTAATCAGGTGGAGTGTGGATTTGTGGCTCATTCCATCTGTCTGCTTAAAAATGATCACTATTTTTTATGTTAATTCACCATTCATTAAATGTGAATTAACATTGCAATTAAACTAACACCCCCGACCAGCAAACAGGTTAGGGCAAAATGAAAACAGACGAAAGTGTCGAGCAAAATATCAGCACTGAAGCTTATTAAAAAAAGTACCAACAAGGTTGATTCAAAGCCTCTGGCAGAGTTGTGACCACAGGAGATAATGTTTTGCTGGGTTTTATTTGTATCCTGACATTGATTCTTGTCAACGCATCAAACACATTAAGTAACATAAATCATTATCTCAGGACAAAGACACCAAAACAAGTGCCTGGTGTATTTTGGGTAGGAAATGAGGCAAGGCTATTTAACATAATGCACATATGTTTCTCTACTTTTTGAGACTGATGGCTTATATATTTTAATCGCAGATTAAAGTGGAAATGAGGCATGTGAAAACAGAGGAAAAAAACTAATGAACAGACTGATATTAAAACAGATAATCAAACAGATGGCAGAAGTTTTGGAGCTAGAAAATGTCCTCTAACAGTCTCTAAATTGGAAATTTAAATAGGACGCTGATGTTTCATATTAGAAAACCAGCATCATATTATGCAGCATTATTGACTCAGTCACTTCACCGAGCAAACAGAGCCATCTAGTTTTTTTTTTCAAACCCATGAACTAAAGAAATAAAGTCTGATCTGATATTGTTAATTGATCCATAGAAATTTTCAAAGATTGAAACCATGGTGTACCTAAAAAAACACATGAAGAGGATCATTTTTGGTGACATCTTGGAAATAAATCTATGACCAAACGTCACACTGTATTCCCTTTACTGAACCGAGTTAAAATTGTGAAACCAATACCCTTTTCTATCAAGACACAAGTAGCAAAACTTAAACACCCAAGACAGCTTAAAAACACAAAAGTCCAACATTTAAATTTTTGTATGAAAACACTTAACATCCACCTTTTTTGGCACAGCTTGCCATTATCAGGTTGAAGCCTTGTTTGCCTTAAAAACTGTCTTAATTCTTCAAGGCATTGATTCAACAAGGTGCTTGAAGCAGTCTTAGTTCATATTGGTTCTACGGCATCACACAGTTGCTGTAGGTTTTTGCTATAGACCTGCCTGACTCCAGTGCCACCAACATCAGCACTGCTATTATTAATCGTGTGCAACCATAAAAATAACTCTTAAAGGTAGTCTAAAAATGCTCCACTCAAACAGCTACAACTATCAACGTGTATCTATTTGAATTCATTTTAGCTGCTGATGTTAATTTAAGGATAATCTCTCTGTTATGATAAATGGTGTTGCTGACTAACACGCAATCCTGCTGTTAAGGATATTTCTTTCTTCTTCTTCTGTATACCTCTCTATCAGCTCAACACCGCAACACAGCTTTAGCAGATGTCTGTTCAAACAGAAGTCTGGTTTTGTTTAAGGTATCTGCCTGGGGAAAGGATTTTTTTTCTTGCTTCTGCATTTTTTCTAAATGTTGCCAAGTGCTGTGCTGAAGATGGACTGATGCAGGGTCTTCTTGAGTAACACAACAAAGAGAAACATCTCAATCTGTTCTTTAATTAAGTGTCCAGAGAAAATTAATGTTAGAAGCTGGTGCTATACAAAAAGCCTGAACTCAAAAATACAGAGGCCAGAAAACTGGAACAGTCCTTAGAATTAAAACTTAGATTGACTAAATACTGACTTCCATATTTTTTAGTCCAGCTTCGGTGAATGCAGAAATGACTGTAACAACTTCAGACCTGAGTTTGTCTATATGATTACACTAAAAGTTTATTTTTTCTTGGGCCAATCTCTCAGCTGCAGCAAAAAACATCTTTCAACACAGTTCTTCTTTATTTTCCAGGCCCAGACTAAAAGCCCTAAATCAAACACTTTGGTTTCTGACCAAAACTCATAATTCTTTGAGAGGAGCTTTGTTATTAAAAGCCCTGCACTGATGCATGCAGTGGAAATGTTTGACATTTCTGTCACGATTGTCGCATTTTCAACAACTTCTGTGCTCATATTTTTAGTGTTTCACATCCCTGTGCAATGTACTTGTCGCAGCAGTAGAGAAAGCCTTGAGTTTTCAGTGTTTATTTAAATCACACTAAATCAAAAGTTTTCTGTTTAGCACGCCTGTCTCAGGAAGAGGCTTGGTATTTTTTATGCTCACAACACTGCAGTAGAGAACAGAGCCTTTCGTTTTCTGTGTCGCATGCTGTGATAATCTATAAATACACAACTTGACTTTGCTTTGGTGGGACAAAAAGAAAAAGTCTGAGGATCTCTATGAAGATGCATCTCTCAGAGAGCTCAAGCTGATGTTCAGATGCAAAAAGTTTGGCGACCTTTGCTGACTTAAAGTTTGACAAAGATTTTGAACACTTGGTTTGGAAGTGCTCTAAATGTGTCTGCCTTTTCTACTCCTCTATGCAAGTTTCTCCTCCTCCCTCTTCATTTTTCTCCTGTCCTTTCTCTCCCACCATGAAGCAAAAATGTTGTGGTGACAGAGACAGCGAAGCATATCAGCGCTCCCACATTCCCGTCGTTCCTGCTGCCTCAGGTGGCCTCCATGGAACTGTGTCCCTGCAGGAAGTCTAATCTCATCCCATCAAACCACAAACATTCACATACACACTCCTGCACCCGCTTGCCACACACAATGACTGTTTCAGATGTCCATTCACACAGACAAAAAGAAATAAAAGCATGTAAGGCCACAAACACACCAAATAGTGATAGTGCAGGTATTAAGGTATTATCAGCACACACACACAATCATCAGGCACTGCAGGGTACAGCAGAGAGGGCTCTGCGTAGTCTGGTGTCTGCAGCATTCATTCATTCCTCCCTCAATGTATTCTTTATTGAATAAACGCTCCTTTGTCATTAGGTTTGGCCATTCATCTTGTCCAGTACTCCCTCCCAAGTAACCTTAAATGTACAATTACTGTTTGTAATTTTTTTTCTCTTTTGGATCCTGTTCAGGTCCTCTACCACATTTAGGATGCAGAATACCGTACATTATATGTCTTTCATTTCACGTTTCTAGCAAGTCCTTTTCCTCTTCTCCCATCATCTGAAGAATGCCCCTGTTTTCATCTCCTTTCATTTATCAAACCTTTATCACACCACTCTACCCCCCGTTTTCTTTCCTGAAGTTTTTTTTTCCCTTGCAGTTTTGTTTTATTACTTTGATGATGAATGTGCTGTTTGGCGAACGCTTTCATCTTAAGTGTTTTTCAGAGAAAGGATGAGCTGGAGTCAAGAGAAGGGCACTGCGAGATTTACATCTAAACCTGCAAAAGCTGCAAAGTCTTACAGCCCCGCAGCCAGACCGGTGAAAGCCATTTCAGCACTGATTTAAGGCGGACCGTTTATACAGAAAATCTGGTAAAAACATGTTTTATGTGATATGATCAAACTGTGTAAATTAAATCTTAAAAATCACATTTTAAGCACACCTAACAAACACTTAGCCTTAAATCAAGTAAAATGTATCCACAGATGGTGCTTAGGGCCATATTTAGCCAAGCTGATGAAAAGCTGATGCAGCTTGTCTGTAAGACAAAGACTTGAGCTGTAGAATAGTGACACAAAAACTTTAATGTGTAGAAGCTGAAACACATATTTACTTAGGTAAAAGTTTACTATAGTAGAAAGGGTTTTAGCGTTTCATCTAAAGAAGTATAAAGCCTCAGAGCAGTGCACCAGAAACATGTAACTGCTTTGGTCAATCACAGGTCAAAAGCAGTCTAGACAGGTATATCAAATCCAGATTTATTTTGTTGGATTGTGGTGCCACTCTTTGGATGTCTATGTTGTAAATGTTTAGCAGATGTCTGAATCTTGAGCAACTGCACACAATATGCAAATCAAAGCGTTCTGTTACTCAGCAGAAGAAACTTTAACGTTCTCATTTACATTTAAATGAAGATGCTGCTTTTGTTGGGCTTTTCAGTTTTTATCTTTATGAAATGACACATGTTTACATCCCATTACTAAGACATAAAACAGGTATTTTTCTCTTGGATGGCAGCGCTCCTAAAAAAACATATAAAAATTTGACCTCCAAAGATACAGAGCAGCCATACAGGCAGCTTATCAGTCAAAGGTAGAACAATAGTTCAGGCAAAACCTTGAATTAGTGGATGTAAACTACAACACAATTTCTTTCCATCCTACTGGTCAGATAATATAAATGATTCCATGCTAAAATGTGCCTCCCTTTTGGCTTATGGTTTTAATTCATTCTATATAACCTTTTGCAGTCCACCAGCAGTACCTCTGCTGCCCACCAGAGGGTCCTGGCCCACACTTTGGGGAGCACTGATCTACAGAGCAGACCACAGGTATGATTAAGGGCCTGTGTTCACAATGTACGCTGCTTGCTGTTGTTGGAAGGTCGCACGAGATGGCCTCTGCTACGCTTAGTTGTGTTTTCTTCCTCTATGTGCAGAAATATCACTTGAATAATGTGTGAACAAAGTAACGAACCCTGTCCTGACATTTAGCAACAGCTCCAGACCTGAAAGTCGTACCATCCTAAAAATTGCTGTATTCTTTCTTTCTGGGTTTAAATCAGCCATGAAATGTTACCAGAGGTCTCCTTTTAACAGAGAAAAGGTTCTTGGACTGTGTGTGATGGTAGAAATAGAGGAAAGGAAACAAAAAACAACCACAAAAGCACTAGATAGATTACTTGACGGTGCAAATAATCCTTGTCATAAATTGCATTTTCCTTCAATTCTCTTTTCATTATGACAAGACACAATGCCAATCAGCCTTCAGTATTCAAACTCGAATGCATTATTGTCCATCTTTATACCTTACATGAAGTTAGATAAAATAACAGAGTAAAGTGAGTAAACATTACTGAAACAGGATACTTTGTCTTTATCCAACTACATAGGTCTCATTTGTATGCATATTACTCAAAGTTTCTATGTTGTCAGTATGTGATAGATTGCATATATCTTGGTGCCTGTGTTCATTCATCAAATGTAACACTTATATAACAAAAAGCAGAAAATAGTAAAACAAGTGAAAAAAAAAACACTGAAGATAAAATATACACTGAAACAACAGTGGTTACATAGTAACTGTAAACTACTGTATGTTGTATTCAAATAGTATGTAAGAGGATCATTTCTCACAACTGAGAGCAGAACAAAATTCTTTATAACTGTATGCAGCGAGTTCATGACGGTGGTGCGGCAGCCTCAAGTTCCAGGCAAGTTTTGTAAAAATCTTGTGGCACTAACTGTGGACAGTTCAACAGTATGAAAAATTAAGTATCACCCAACCCTGAGCCATCCTGCATGGTAGAGTAAATAAACTCTGTGTCAAAGTCTTGGATTAACTTTACACAAAGTCTGTCAGACCCTTTGGGGGGAGACTCAGATTCGCTGCCTTCAGCTTGAACAGTTTTCAGTCTCTCTTTCTTCTCAGCACCTTGCTGGGTATTCAGTTCCCTTAGAAATATAGTTAAACTTTTCAAGACGCCCACAGAAAACATTTTTCTTTTCAGACTTTGAAGGAGTCGGCGCAGTTATTTACAGCTCTGCCTGGCTCGGTAGACACTTTCCTCTTATTAGTACGTGACAAGTTTAAATCAGGACTGATTTGTTCCACCTAGCTTCTACATCTCTTGTCAGTTTCATTTATTAAAGTGATTACTTTTCAACACACACTTACTCACATACATGCATTTTATCACACACTGAGTGCAGAAATTTAAGTTCAACCTGCTTCCATCTGAATCTGAACAGGCAAGTTAATGTGAGCGTTTCATGGTTCATATGCTTGAGGCAGAAATGAGTAGAGACCAGAGGTTTCAAGATACAAAACACATCATTTTCATAATGTTGCTGTTACAGGAAACATCCTTATGTCTTCTTTTATTTCCCCTTTTTATCTTTTAACCACAACTTCCCTTTGCAATACTACTATCTTCTGACTAACAATAATCCTTCATCCTGAGCTGCCTTCCTTTTGTCTCGATCCTCTTCCCTTTTTCTTTCAGTCTTCTTATCTGCTCATCAGGTGCTCATCCCACCTCCCACTCTGCTCAAATCCACCTGGCTGCTTCATATCCCTCTGAGAGTCTCTCAATCTCTTTGTTTCTCACTTTCACCGTCCCCCCCCACACTCCCTCCCTCGTACTATTTATCCATCCCTCCATCTTCCTGTCCATCTGTCTGTCTGGCCTATTTTTCTCCTGAGAATTGTTCTTGTGTCTTCCTCTCCAAACAAAAAGAGACTGTGCTCCCCTGAGGGCAGATAGTCTTGTCTCGCCCGCAGACCTGCAGCTTCAGCCCCTATCTCCCTCCTCCTCCTCCTAATTGTCTGGCTGTAGCCCCCCCAGGCAGTCACCCCTGTCCTCATCATTCCTCTGTTACTCCCTCTTTCCCTCCCTGCCCAGCCAACCTGAATGCCAACATCAACCTCTCTCCATCCTCATGATCATATTTCTGACCACAGTCCCTGGCTTTATGTCCTCCTGGCCATCATACAGTAATTTACCAATAACAGCTCTGCCTCCATCTTTTCTGGAACTTTAACCCTTTCAGCTATTGGCCCTATTTCTTCAGCCACAACATCTTTTTTACTCAGTGACAAATTTTTCCACCTCTGGCCATCACTGCAATCCCTATCTTGGCGCCTTATTCAATTTTAATGGCTATGAATGGACAGAGAAATCCATCTGATGCTGCCTACTCTTTCAAGGTGGTACTCAAGGACATTTCTATTCTCACTGGTCTTGTAAAGGACTTTTTTTCATGCTGGAGCTAATTTACAGGAAAGTATATATGAGAAATAAAACTCAACAATTTCTGTTTTCATTCAGAGGAACTATTTATATTTTATGATGTCCAACTGGAAAAGTTATCTCCACCCATTTTTTTCTATGTTCCTTAAGATTGGGGATCGAGTCCATATGGATCCGGCACTTGGATAGACCATGGGTATAACTCATAAAGCAACTCGCCTTCCAAGTGCTATAAAATAAGTCAAATGGAAAAAATCTAAAATCCATATTTTGTGCCCAAGGGACCTCTTCTGTGCCCCCGCCTTCCTACCATCTCTCTATCTGCTCCATCCCTCATGATTAACCCCATTCCCCTCTTTTTCCCCCGCCCTGTCCCCCATCCTCCCATCCTCCCTCACACCCTTTTAGCTTCATTTCACTTCACTACTCCCAAAAAATACCTTTTGTCTGGCTTGAAGCCATTCCTTTATTCCTTGTGTCCGTCTTTCTGCTTATTGCACCAATTTTTCAAATGTCAAAATCTCTTGTATCATCGGCATCTTAAACCATTCTTGTCACTCCATCTGCCCTTTTTCCTTTTGTGTTAAACACTTATTCAAAATATATCAGTGCCAGCCCACAAAGTACTGTGAAAAAAAGATGTGAAAGAGTGACAATAATCAAGTAGTGCAACAAAGTGTCGGACAAAGTCTTGGTGATGTCTTCTATTGGTTATAAAAGCCATCTTTTGAGGCCAAGCCTCGGCAATAGCAGTCTTGACTGCTTCCACAAGAATTCAAACGCTTAGTTAACGCCCCCTGGTGGGGAAAAAGACTATCCATTTGGCTGTTTGCTACACAATGGTTGATGGTCCCCAAACAAATATTTCACCAGCCTGATTTATGTTTCTTTAAATAAAGATTTTGTTGTTAAACTAGAAGCACTTATGAAGAGACAAGTCAGGATTGTACCTCTAAAGAATGCCATCAGGGAAAGAAAACCAAATACCAAGGCTGTTCAGTGGTGCAGCAGGTAAGGCCTACCTTACAACAAGATGGTTGATAGACTGAAACATGGTCAGGTTCTTTCTGTGTGGAGTTTGCATGTTCTCTATATGTATACAAGGGTTTTCTCCAGGAACTCCATTTTCCACCCACAGACCATAAATGTGCTTGATGGGTTAATTACAAGGAGTGGGAATTTTCCAATAGGTTCAAAATCAAACATTTTTGCACACGTCTTTTGATAACTGGTTCTAAAGATGCAAATAGGTGGCAACCAGTTAATTTTTTATGTAGTTGTATAAAGTATTCAGAACCTGCAACTTCATTAGCAGAAAATACAGTTACTAATTATTGCTTTGTGCATAAAGCATGGTCCGTGTAACATGGATACATTTTGTTTTCTGTTCAAGTAACAGAAAAAATAACTGTAAATATGACGCAGCATCAAATGGCTAAATGTATCCTGACATCCAACAGTCCCAGACTATACCACAGTTTAGAAAATGTCCAAAATTTCTAAAAACATGAACTGACAAAGTATTAACGATTAACTATAGAATGAAATACAGTGGAGCACCACAAAATAACACAGTATATTTGTGTATCAATATTTTCTTACTCCATATCTGTCCTTTGAAGCACAAAAAGTTTGTAGGACAATTTTCTGGGACAAAGGGAAAAAACAGTGATGCGCTTGAAGATTTTGCTCTATTAATGCCAGGCACGGTCTTGTTCTCATACAGAAGCATCTGATCATATGTGTTGACCATTTGCATCAAACCAGCTAATTTGTTATTTGCAGTAAGTCAACTCTGACTGAATTCTGATTAGGAAAAAAAGATAAAGAAAGACAAAAAATAAGAGGAGAAGGATCAAAAGAAGATGTAAGATAAATGAATAACCTTGTGCACTGACATATGGGGCTGTCCAAACTGATCAGCCATGAAAAGTCAAATTTACTTTAGTAACATATAGGTTTCTGTCTCTCTGAAGGGATATTTGAACTGTGGAGGATGGGAGGTTGTGTCACACTCTGAACTTAAGGTAAATGCTGCCAATGCCACAGCAGTTTCCACTTAAGGAGTTTTAAGTGACCTTTAAAAACTAGCCAGCTTTCTTTCACCATCCTCTTTGGCATGTGCCATCCTCTTTTTTTCTGTTTACTCGTTTACTTTTCCTAAGATGAGGCCAACTTTATGTCAAATCTCTTTTTAAATAAGCTATTTCTCTCTCACCCACCCACCTGACCTTCTCCTCTTACTCATCCTCTCTCCTCCGCCTCTGATTTCCTCATCTCCTCCTCCATCCTCTTTTCTTTCTTCTCTTGTCTGGTTATCACCTCATGCCATAACCTCTATCCTGCGTTAGCTCGCTCCATTTTAATTATTCCCTTTGGCCTCTCTCTGACCCCTCCTCCTCCTCTGGCCATCAACAACCTCCTCTTTAACTTTATCCTCTGTTTCTCCTTTGAGGAACTGGGCCCCCATTCAAGTACTGTCCAACCAGCAATGATAAATTACAAAGGCTGAATGGAGGAGTTAAAGCAAAATTAACATCCTACTGTATCACAAAAATAGGATTTTATCATCATTTTACACAAAGCTGGTATTTGTTGATGAGACAATAATGTAAAATACAGAGAGACAACATCTGTCAGATGACTCTGACGGGCTCACGCATCATGATGGCTCCGTTTACATTATTCCTGCTCTATCCATGAAACATTTATGGGCTGACACATTATCTCCTCCTCCTTTGTTTCTCTTTCCCAGTCTCTATTATTTAGTGGTGATAAAGTCGTCATTAAGAAAAATGATTGCCAGTTTGAAGAAATAATATTGCCCATGAGACACGAACTTTTGAGAGAGTTCATGTTGGAAGTGAAGCTTTTACACATCATGGCTGTGGGTCAAAATTAGCCTTTGAGAGCCAAAAACAAGAGCTACCTTAAACTCTCATCTGTCAGAAGTTTCCACTTTTTTTTGTAAGCTCTCACTTGGTTAATGGGGCATAACTGCAACAGCGACGCAACAAAGTGCTGCCATCAGTGCCCTTTACAACATTTATACTGATCCCTCAACAGTGTTATGTCAGGTGTCTCTATCTGAAAGCAAATCCATCATCATAGTTTTATGAAGGCACAAGATAGCATTGCAAAGCAGAAGCTCAATACACTCAGTGTAAGGCCAAATATATACTTTAGAAATATTATTTCTGCATTTTCATGTCCATCTGTTGGCACCTTGAGGCCTTCTGTATAGGAGGGCACACCAGAGCTCAGGCTGTTTACAACCTGATGTGTGAGGTGGAAACTACAAACACTGGTATTTTGATCAGAATTTGATGCTACAAATACTAATACAAAATAAGGCACTGTGATCATTAGTTTACTCAGACCAACTTGTGTGACTTAGATCATGAAGTGCGCACATCTGCACAATATCTACATTTGTTCCCTCTGTGTTAGTAGAGACAGGGATTGATCAGATATTAAACATACAAGTATTAAACCAATACAAATTACTATAACAATTCTACTTGCTAATCAATTCTTCATTGGTTCTCTTACCAACTCTTGTGGGGGTTTTTTTGTAGAAAAGTGTCTAAAACAATGCACTCTTAATAATAATTGCATATCTTCGTAAAGCTGATAAATTCGCCAGATTCCTGTCATCGAGCAGATCTGCCTTGTAAAGCTTAACATTTAAAGAATTGTTACCAATCATAAAATGAACGAGCTTTTAGTATCCTTTTAGGGACAAAGAGGCAGTAGATATAAGTGTGATTTAGTTGTGCTGAAAGCAAGAAGTGACCAGTGGCTGGACTGTAATAAATGCCAAAGACAAAACATTTGTCACAACCAATTTTCATCTAAAGGTTCAGCCCCTCCTAATATTTTACCTATTAACTCCTTTATTGTATATCCAGCATGGTCCACCATGATTACTTGGCTGACTCCTTGTCAACTTAGCAAAAACTAAAAGACATGGAAGCGCGTCGCAGAATGTTACCAATTCACATGTTTGCGTGGATGTATGGGCCCCATCATAAGTTCAGTTTATAATGTACATATATAACATACATGTACATATGAGCACATAAACATAGCACCATGCTCTCCAGCTGGCTCTGCTAATCCCATCTTAACGCTGTCATGCCTCTGTTACGTCCCCTGAAGATGGCACAGAGTGGGGATCACTAGAAAATCCCACCACACCTCTAGTACCCTAATCTTTACATGTAATTTTGATGAAGTTTTACTTTCTCACCCCAAAATACACCATGTTTTTTTGAAATGCTCTTATTGCTCTAAGACAAACCAAAATTTATTGACGTTTTGTTTGTAATCAAATTACTTCAGGACAGTCATGAGGTAAAATCTGGTGAAATATAACTGTATTTGAAGGCAATCATTTCACTTGAAAATGTTGCTGAAGGAATTAACTGGTTAGCAAGATGCTCGGTAACTCTCTTTTTTACCTCAAAACCACCTGGTCTTATAAAGTTCATGTCTTTATGCTTGCTGGCTGTGCAAAAAATAATTGTCTTTTTTTAATCTTCCTGGGCTCAATTGGTCATAATTGCCCTCTCAACAATAGCAGAAAAATGTAATCTGCTCCTTTGCCTTTTCTCTCATGTTTTTCTCTTAATTTAGAAGCAACACTCATCCTTCAATACGGCCCCACGCTTTTCCAGTGACGTCTTTCCAAACAAAAATATCCCTTTATTCCTTTCCAGCATCAGTGGATGATGTAGTGACAAGGACAAAGGTGCTGTCTTGTGTCTGGAACATTGAATCTCACACACACAGACTGAAATAAATGCCCAAACTGCATGAACATACCTCAGTCTCTCTGGTTTTATGACTCAGAGTCCAACCACAAAGGGCTGTCTCTCTTCAGCTCCAAAACCTCATAGCATGACTCTTCCCCAAAACAACAACAACCACAGCATGGACAGCAGCAGTAAATAGCAGAGAATCCTTTCCTGTGGCATTTGAAGGAAATCTATCCTCCACAAGAGAGGAGCCAGTAAACATGAGGTACTTCCACTTGACTGTTTGGTTTGAAATAATTGTGGTTCAACGATGCCTGACATACAAATTTTCACAGTGAGTTACTGCACCAACATGAGCCAGAAACTTCAACAGTGATCCTAATGAAAGTGAACACAGCCTCTACAACCACAAACACCAAAACAATGGCAAAGCAAACTCCAAACAATCTATCTTAGGTCAGTTAATCAAGACCCAGCTACTCAATGAAAAGTTTCTTTCAAGCCCTAAAATGAAAAAAATTGTCAGAGATTTTTTTTCTTCAAAATGTTTTATTAAAGAGGTCATATTTGCCTTAGCGGTGCACACATTCAATTTAATTGAGAGCGAGAGCCCATTCACAGTCGCTAATGTTTGACGTTTTTACATACGACTGTAAGTTCTCCCAACCTATTTCTATTCTCAGTCAGTATAAAATTCCTGATATAGCTCTAACTCTTCCCTACATGGACCGGGTTTGTTCTGAGTAGTCAACAAATCTACTCTGTGGTAACTGATCGATTAAGCGTTGCTTTTTTCAACAATTCTGCATTCATTCCATAACTTATACTCTGCACTGGACTTGCCAGCCAAAGCCATGTCCCTAAGCTGATGAAACGATGGTTGATGGGTCTATTTGCGGGGCTGGGGGAACAACCCATCTCAAGCAGCTACTGCCGCTGTAAACAGGGGAACAGGGACAAGTCCTGATGCCGTGGCCATTTTATATTTTGCATTAAAATACTGCATCACACATAGAGGACGTGAAACACACTAAGAGCTACATTAAACTTAAAAAAGCACAAAATAGGCTCTCTAGCAAATACAGGGTTACAGTACACACTTTTGGTGTTGAAGGGGTATAAACAGTATAGTATAGCTGTGTCCAGGAGATGGCTACAGAATAGTTTAACTAGAACAGGAAGTGGCATGCACCTCCTCAATTTGTCTGTGAACCACCTTACTATATACGGATAAGGTTTAGCTCTGTCTTCTTTCTAAAATATGTAAAATATAGACTGTATCTTAACACAGAGGTATGGTCTGTGCTGTGTGGAGCTTGATTTTTTTGTGCTGACAGTAGAAAGGCCTGGGAAAGTCTTTACTGCCTTGAGGCACTGTAAAACTTGTAATCCATGGATCTTATGGCAGATTTATAGCCATTCACTGTCAACCTGAGACATCAAATGTATTGTTTTTAAAGTCAAGATGGATTCATCCCACATGGTACTGAGTTCCCTTTCACCTGTAAAACCAACAACAATGTCACAGGTGCTCCACCCCCCCAAAGAAGGCATTTTCTGAACCCACACAATGGCACAGCTTTGTATCTGTTTCTCTTCTCTGTAAGTGGGTAGTCTTGAATACAAGTGAAAGACACCTTTTGTTCTATTGTTTTCTTTTGTACTGTAATCATAAAATAAAGAGCTGGAAATACTGATTATTGTGTTTGAAAAATCTGAAAAGTTAATCCTAAAAAACTCTTACCCCCATTCACACTGAGAAATGAGTCAGTGGTTCAATGGCGACCCTCATGTAGCTGAGGGTTTATGGGATTTGTAGTGTTTCTGTGTGGTGAAGCGTGACATAAACACAACACTGCCAGCATTCTTAACCTGATGAGTTGACCTTTTGTATATGGGTTTGTGGTTTTGTGTTTGTGTGTGTGTGTGTGCTGATGTGTATTCACAAACAAGTCTTCGCGGACCCTTATCAGACGGGAAAACGTGGTCAGAGGCATGCTGGTTAGAAATGTTTATGCTTCTGACAAGTTGGGACTTCCGTGTGTACACAGACAGGCTGCTGCTCAAAACCTGCATATGTTTGTGTGTTTATGTGTGTGCCTGAACACAAGAGTCACGTTCTTTACCCTGCGAGTCCTCTGTTTATAAAGACAGAAAAGATAACAAAAAAAACAGTCTGGTCTCTGCAATCCCCTACCTCCATTTCACTGCTTCCTATCTGCATTTCTCAAATGCATTTGCCAAAACACTAGTGGCCTTCCAGATGATGAAATGACCTCTCAAGATTATAGGCTGCAGTCTCCTCCAGGAAGGAAACTAAAAGAGTGATGAATTAAAAGCATAAATGTTTCTCAACCAAGAGAAAGAAAACCTTAAAACAATCCTGTGATATTTGTAGTGCACTAAACTTTGCCTAAACTAAGATATTGACGTTACTTTAAGATGGTTCACTGATGTACAACATGCCATGCTAGAGTTTCAACACATATTTCCTCAATTCGCAACCCCTAGGGTGCCTTCAAATCCCTATGAAGGTGTGCTAACAAGCAAGAAAACATGAATTTTTTTAAATGAACGCTTCTTTTGTTTAAGAGCTGGAACCTCTTTTGCTTTAGTAATTCTAGCATCCTGTATGAGAGCTCATACCCACATCAGGACTGGTCATTGTAAAAAACAAACTGAGCAGAAATATATTCCTCATGAAATAAAATCAAAAAAGCTTTAAAGTCATATTACATATAATGAAACAGCTTGTTAGTGCAGTTACATGTATGCAAGTTTCCTGGGTGAGTTAAACGCTCATCATGGTCTAAGGCTGGCTTTAACTTGGCCATGTCTAAGAAAATATCCTTTGAGATTTTATAGAAGGTCGAAATTCAATCTTTCTTACAGCAGCAAATTTTCATTATACTTGTAGTTTCATTTCCAAAACACAGACAAAGTGTGTGGGTTTTCAGAAACAGACACAGCAGAACACAGTTTGTGCTCCAGGCAAAGACTGCTGAGCTTAAGCATATTGTGCAGTCACTGTATCTCTGCTTTTGTCGAACATCGTCAGTGTTTTCAGAGCTCTGCACATCATGTTGGCTCCCTGCTGTTCATGTCTCCCTCCACTTTGTGTGCATTGTCAATCTCTTTCTATTGTCCCACAGGACCTGAATGGTATCTGTCCATTTCACCCAACAACAGAAGCCCCAGTGGCCTAATGGATAAGGCACTGGCCTCCTAAGCCAGGGATTGTGGGTTCGAGTCCCATCTGGGGTGATCATTATTTGTGCAGTAGCCTGGGTGTTTGCTGGCTTAACAAATCAGAGATTAAATAATCTTATTCCACATGCAATGATGTAAATGTGCGGTACACTTCATTAAAGGTTGTCACCATATACTCAGTATTTGCAGCTATGGTTGAGTATGGGTGTCAAAACCTGTACTTTAACTGAAAATATGCATTTGAAATCAGAGTATACCATTTAGCAGCAGGATGTAAAATGGAGAACAGGCAAAATCACTCTGAGACTGACAGCATGAATTTTGAAGTCATGGATCAATTCATGTATTTTTATTTGATCATGGATTTGTCCTTTCAAACATATCATTTTAGTTTGCTATCCATGCATCAAAGAATATTTTAATTGCTCACATACAGATGGATCTATGCGGAGTACAGCTGAACCCCACACAGGCAGTCCGGCACTCAACCAAATATAGCATGACCATATAGAGAGCAGATACACAGCAACTGAGCCATGTTGCTAAGCGTATATAAGCATCGCTCAGACACTCTTCCTCAGTGAGAGAGACAGCATGTAGCAAGACAGACACTCACTCACTCACTCACTCACTCACTCTGACAAACACACAGCATCCAACTGCAGCTACGTCTGTTTGTCCCGACCATGCAATAATCTAAAATAATCCACAGTCTGGTACCAAGAATCCTCCATTCAAACATCTCACTATCAGAGCCAAAACAAAGTCTGAGGAGGTGCTTTGGGCTCTACCCCAGGAATAGCAAATTTAAACAAAGACTAGGCTATGTGTCAAATTTGAGCAAAGCAGCTGGCCCACTCCTTATCCAGGACCATGTGTTCATTTGTGTGTCCATCGGTGACAGGGGAGGTAAAATATTTTTGGTTATTAGTGTTTATGATCAAAAATCAATACAGTTTGATATTTACCTCCGCCAGGAGGTTATGTTATTGCCGGCGTCTGTTTGTTGTTTTTTTGTTTGTTTGTTTGTTTGTTTGTTTATTTCTCAGTTAGCAACATAACACAAAAAGTTAAGGACAGATTTTGATGACATTTTCAGGACATGTCTGGATTGGGACAAGGAACAAATGATTCGATTTTTGGAGTGATTCAGATCACTGTCTGGATCCGCAATGACAAAAATTGCGATTTTTGTGAATATCTACTGAACTAAAATAGATATCAAGATGAATCCAATTGCTAATGGTATGTTTTCATGGTCAAGGAATTTAAATGTTTAGGAATAAATGTAAGACTAATATTTATGGGGAAAATCACAATACGGGTGAGGACTGTGGCGCTGGTGGAGGTCTGTGCTCTCCAAGTGCTTTTCTAGTAGGGAAAAGTGACAGCCTTACAAACAAAGCATGTTATAATATGAATGACAAGTCATATTGCAAGGGACTATATTTGCAACAAAGCAGGCAGTGTACGTATGTAAGAACTGTCAGAACATAAAGCTCCTCAAAGCTTTTTAAAGAAATGTCAATCACAAGAAATATCTCGACTGACGGACAGACAACCAATATACGCCGGCCACGGTTATTGCTGCACTAAGACAGCTGTGTAGAGGCTGACTCTCCAGTGTATTTGTAATTAGTGTTGCCAAAAGTAAACAGGAACTAGAAAAGCACTCAGAGAGCGCAGACCTCACTAGAGCCACAGTTCTCACCCATATTGTGATTTTTTCACAATAAATATTAGTCCTACCTTTATTTCATCTAAAAGTTTAGATTCCTTGACCATGACAACACACCATTGGCAATTGGATTCATAATGATATCTATTTTAATTCAGTAGTTATTCATGAAAACGCATTTTTCGTCATGGCGTATCCAGACGGTGATCAGGATCACTACCAAAATCTAATCATTTGTTTCTTGTCCCAATCCGGACATTTCCTGAAAATGTCTTCATAATCTGTCCATAACTTTTGAGTTATCTTGCGAACAGACAAAAATAAACTAAAAAACATACGAACTAACAAAAAAACAAACAGGTGCCGGCAATAACATAACCTTCTGGCGGAGATAATTAAATCTTTTTACAGTGTGACATTATTTACAGTGACACAGCAGATCTGGCACCATCTAATATTGAATGAGTCAGCTAAATTAAACCCTAGATGAGTATTATCATTTTACTATTTGTTTGATGAAATCCTTTAAATCCCTGCACTCAGTGACTGAAGACACCTGTGTAGTCAAGCAAGATCTTTTAAACACATCACAGAGAGCCGTTAGATGTTTAATATGCTCAAAATACACATCAAGACTCCCGCCTACATGGACCAGCTCCCGAACACACACAAACCCAACACACACATTGATCCAACAGGAGGAAACTGGTGCAAATCCTTGATAATGAATAAACCCACAGCAATTGAATGTTGAGGCCAGTTGCCGTGGTTACCAAGGCTGAGGCACGAAGACGAACCCAAGGTGACCGACTGGGCTGTTGATCACCGTGGCAACAGTGGAGCCCTGCATACCCACACAGATACACACATACACAGACACACACTGTGAAAAGTGTTAGTTGAGCTTTTCTGAGTTTCTTGAGTCTGCAAACTTTCTTCTCTGACCTTAAAAATGTCTGAGGGGGAAGTTCAGAACTCCTCATGTCTCAGACTCACATTCATAAACACTAAACACACACAGACTGGCTGAGAGTCTGAATAAATTTTGGTTGTATGAAGTATTCAGAGAAATAAGTCCAGATGTTTGAGTGAGTGGTGGTCAAGGCCTGACTCATATTATTTGTTTTACTGTGTATGTAAAGTGTTATGAATCACAAGATGCTTTTATGTACTCACGCAACTGATCGAAGTGTGTCTGTAGGCCGTCTGGTCCTGGGACTGAACACACCATACGGGCCTTCTGGAAGGTACTCCACTTATTGACCAGACTTCTCTGGCCTCCAATGTCATTCTAGACCAAAACAAGTACAAGAAATGGTCTATCTCAGGCAAGTCTCCAACCATGGCTCTGTCTTACCAAAACAAATGAATAACAGTGAATTTAGTTGTGAAAATTTCATTTCAGGAAAGGGTAGGGACAAACTTTTTGATGCAATAAAGACAATATTAATAACAATAACTTTACCTATGTAGCTCCTTTAAAACAAATATTTAAAAAATGCTTTACAGACAAAATGAGGGCAAAAACTCAGGGAAAAATAAGTGAACATCAACAGTAATGTCAAACCAGGAAAGTCTATGATTTTAAAACAAAGAGGGGCAAAAAAGTGAAAACAGGCATAACCAGAGCAAGGCAGGTTAGACCAAACAGGCAGAATACGGGCGCAAATAATAAAACAATCACATATTCTGAAAATAATGTAAGAACATGAAGAAGGAAGACATCATATTGGAGGTAAACCAAAGATGAGAAGGTAGCATCACATAAAAAGAAACATGAATCAGTGAACCAGTGAACCGGGACTAACAGGTAAAACAGAACTAACAAAGATTAGAAATAAGTCCAAACAAGACCAGAATTTTAGATAATCACGAAGTGAACAAATAAATAATTTTTGGCAAATAAGGCAAATGAAGCAAGCATCACGTAAAAGCAAGATTATAAAAGCGAGTTTTAAGAAGCGATTTACATCATTAAAATCATTAAATCAGAACCTATGGATGATTTTCCACCTTGTTATTGAAATTTATAAAATCTAAAAATGCTTTTTATATTAATACTACTAGATACTTGTGGAATTGTTCTGCTGTATCTGAAGGTGATCTCACTACTTTAATGCTCTTTAAAGTAGTAATAACATTGCACCTATTACCAAACTAAACTATTTGCAGGATTATTTTTGCAAAAGTCTTTCTTTGTAACACCAAGTATGCAGGCTTATACAAGTGGAATTGCTTTAGCAAAAACATCTGATGTCTTTTTGGACAAATTATTTGGGTTCAGAATATGCTGTGAAATCCCTCAAGTTAATTTTCAAGAGAAAAGTACTGTACTATGATACAGCTGCAACTCCAGCTAATCTGTATGAAGACAAAATACTTTCTAAATAAAAGGTTTAATTATATTATTAGGATTGCAGCAGCTACCTATCTATTGTCAGCAGTCTAAAGCTTTAAGATATCTGTGTCACAAGTTCAAAGTCACACATTTGAACATTTTGGAAGCAGCAACATACAAAGCAAGGCAGATGTTGTTCTTAAGATAATTGTTAGCTTTCATCAACACAGAACCTGAGTTGTTGAATTATTTTCCAAGTTAAAGTGCACATTTAAGGCAAATAAAAGTAAAAGTTCAACAAATAGACAAGACATGACCTTGATTTTCTTCTTTTCTCACACATAGACCCCAAATGCACACAGGGGGATAACTGTAAACACAGTTTCAGATAAATTCTATTGTGTCCCTTATACTGCATTTAAGAAGTGAATCTATAGGATCAAAAAGGAGCATCCAATCACACAAAGTACTCCTCATGTTAACACACAACTCATCAGACACAAGCAAACCCACTGTGCAGCACGTACGACTCTACCTGATAAGACAAACACACGTTTACATAAACTACATGCAGACAGTGTCTGATAGGAGCACATAAACACACAGACATGGTGTCTATCTTTCTGTCAAAAAACAATCTCCATACCTTGCATACTCGTGCAACTCTGGAGTAGAGCACTTTTCCAGCAGCCCCTTCTGCCTCCTGAGCGCGCTCAGTGAAGAACACATAGACTTTATCATCTTCTGGGTTATCAGTTTCAGACAGTGGCGCTACCCGCACAAACTGGGCATCTGGATGGAGAGACAGTGAGACAGGTAAACTATCAAATCAACTGTGAGGAGATCCAGAACTGCTGATATGGAGGTTATACGCATGTGAGAGTGTTGAGCAACTGACAGAGATAGAGGGAAGGGATGATGGAGATTCACTTTAGTTTACAAACAGCCAAAAAATTCAACATGTATCTATTTGTTATCAGAAGCTAACGTCGACACGCTGGCCTGAAAAAACAAACTGGACGTGCAGGAGATGGTTTTAGAGATGCAGATTTAGGCAAAAAGACAGCCAGATGTTTCTGAAGAACTCGGTTTACACAATCAGCAGCATTTAAGAACATGAAATGAGGCCAAAGAGAAAGCTGAGTTTAAGTTTCGGTAAGAGTGTAAAACATATTAATGGAGTTTTTGTAATCACACTAATTTAAAATATACTCCTCATACATCAGAAAAAAATTGCTGTTGTTAGCTATTTGTTGTAATACCACACACAAAATTTTGAGTTTTAATTTGTACATTGTCATTAGGGCAGTGTCTACGGCTGATGGTTCAGTCTGATGGGGTGCTCGATCAGTTACTGAAAGGCTGCAGGTTTGAGTCCAGCACTGTCTAACACATAGCAGTGTGTCCATGGGCAAGACACTTAAATCCAAGTTACTCTCACTGCTGCTTAAGTGGTGTATAAATTCTGACTTTTTCGTTCGCTGATTTTGTCTTTTCTTATTATAAGTTGATTAATGTTCACTCTAATACTTGCATATTCATAAGTGAAAGTGCGGCATCTATCTGTACATACTAGTGTTGGGACAATATACTGGTATGGTGACATGTCATTTAATTATCAGTATGCTGATAATTAAATATATGTCACTATCATCAGATTTGTAGAGCATAGTAAAAGCAGAAGCTATGGGTATTCCCTGTTATTAACGCATCACTGCTCACTCTATTCACACTGTGAGAAAAGCTTAAATGCATCATAATTTCTCCCTGTGCATGCAAAGATGTTCACAGAGCTGCTAAAGAGCACATCTTGATGGGTAACAACCAAGGACTGAAACATTCTGAGTCTCAGGCAACAAGGAGAAAAGTTGATAAAGGACGGCTGGTATGTGCACACAAAGTTTACTAGTCTGCCTGCATGAGTTGATCTGGTCTTAAACACTCATGTGTCTTTATTTTGTCCTTATTTACAGGAGTGTGTTTTGTTTCAGGGCTGACATGTAGAAACAGATGACCATTTTAACATATTCAACCTCTGCTTCTGCTTCAGCATCTCTCAACTCAAGTTTGGAGATCAATTTTAGAAAGAGTGGTTTTATATTAGCTTTTATTTAAAAGTATGTAATATATACTTACCCTGTAGCCAGGTGGAGTCATACTGCTCTGTGCGGATGACGTGGCGATTGCCCAAACTACGAAAGAAGGCAGAGTCCCGGCTCATGAAGTCTGAAGTGATTCCAGCATACAGCTCCCCGTCTACATAGAAGAAAAGTATATATGCATATACACACACATGTAGAAATTAGTTCTTTTTCTTTTTCATACTAACATCGTTTTTTTTTAGCTTTTTCTTCTTATTGATTCAACATTTTGTTCCTCTACAGCTCTCTAAGTTCATTGAAAACAAATTAATTACCAACGACAGCAGAGGCTGTTTTCTGGATCGGGTCATAAGGACATTTCCCCTTCCCACACTCTGTCTGGCTGTAGGAGAGAGTCTGGTGCTCAGACTGTCAAGAAAACAGAGACGGAGGTCACTCAGACAGACAGGGAGAAAATCAGCTCAACAGAACACAACAGGCAAGTGAAAAAGTACCATTTGGGAAAACTTGTCACTGAATTTGAATGATTGGGTTGCCTTAACTCCAGTTCATTCAATAACATATAATAAATTGTGCTTGTCTCCTAATCCAGGTTTAAAAAAGTCAGAAGAAGCAGCCTGCCACACACACAGACACACACATGCACACAGTCACAGATTGAGCGGATAATTGAGGGTAATCGGGCTAAGTGGAGGGATTTTAAAATGTGTGAAGTTCAGTCTTAAAGCAGTCAGCACCACCAGCTCCTCTAAGCTCCACGTCTGAACCTCTCTGATCTCTCACACGGCCTTTCATGGGATTAGCTGTTCCCTGACACTCACTCTCTCAAACACACATATTTCAGACAGGCATGTACGGAGCCTCAAAAATGTGAAGGAAGGAATGCACAGACCTGCACGCACATAAAATTAAACATGCTTTCACACAAGTGCCGCAGGTAAAACCTCCAAAACACATCCTTATACACACTAGACGCACACACACATACATGCGAAAGCAACTGGGGCAATTTAGAACCATTAACCTATTTCTGACAAAATGATAACCCACATGTGCCCACGTTTTGAGAAATGACCATCTTATCAGTGTGGAATAAAGGACACACATTTTCTTGGGCACTAGAGTTACATTTACATTTCCTTTGACATAAAAATGTCATATAAAGAATTCTCTTGGTGTGTGCTCCCCTCAGAGAGCAGCCTCAATGACAAAAGGAACACTGTATATATTACAGACAGATGGCAGAGGCACTGCCCCTGGTGGTTATACGGGTATAGGGGCAGACACCACACATGATATTTCAGGTACTGATAGGCCTGTGCATAGGGGCAGAGACTGGGAGCAAGAACACACACAAAGGATGGAGGCTGGCAGGAAAATGTTCCCTACTCAGGCTGCAACAATACACTTCACCCTAAATCAACATTTAACTCACACTTTGTAGGGTATCTGGTTTAGTTTGGTTCTTACAGCTTCTGTCATTGGAGTGGTTTCGTTCTTTTCTTTGTTGATTTTTTTTTCTTTGAAGGTTTTTCATACCAATGCAGTTTATGTAGATTTTACAGGAACGGAAGGGATTTTAGGGAGAAAAAGCTGTTTCATTTTAAAGGGGATTATTCAAGAGTTAAGACAAAGTATGGTTGATCTTTAGCTCGAAATGACATTTAAATACATCATGATCAGATTTAATTTATTCACCTCCTCCTCATGTTTCTGAACTTGATTTGAACAATTCATAATGAAATATGTTGATCATTAAATTAGCACATTGATGTCTGTTCTGCTGATTTACACACAAATTTCAACATAGTTCAACAGCTTTAACCAACAGTACAAATGACAAAGTGTGCTTTTGGCAGGTTCTTTAAGCAAATGATGGGGATTTACTACTTACCACTATGGCCGGGTGATACGGTCCAAACATTATATCTCACTAGGCCTTTTCTACCAGAATGGCAATATTCGAGAAATATCTCAATATCTTTGTAGATAAATAATTTTTAAAAACACAGAGAAGGATGAAAGAAGGACTGCTTCCATGCAGAGGGCTACAAAGCCTTACTGCACTTGTTATGACACTTATGTGTAAAAATGCTCAAGCTTTCGGTGCTACCTGTTTTTACAACGTCAGCACTGGAGTTCCTAATGGTGGCTCACTTTTTGTTATTTTAGTGTATCAAAAACTTTATCAGTACACATGATATTGTCAAAACTTACTTCTTGTTTATAAATGTATAAGTATTATCCAAAAACTCCAACCACAGGCGCCAGTCTTTTGAGTCTGCTTCAGAGTTGGTTTTGTTCTGTTTTGTTTTAACACCAAGCTAAGAGCTGTAAGGTACAACCTTTTTGCTTAATTTGATTTGCTTGGAGATCATGTTCCTCTCTGCAAGAATTTATAAATGTTTTTATACTGCTGTTGGAATTAAATGGCACGATTGATCAAGACCAAAAAGACATAGTAGATATATTGGTCAAAGATCAAATGCTATTGATTTGTAGTTCCACATGCTCCACTCCTACCCTCATCAAATACTAGACAAATAGTGTTTCCTAATAATGCAGCCTCTCTTCACAAAGTAATTTGAAGTGTGATGTATTGCCCCAACTTTCACACCTTTGTTAATATATTCAGGCTACTCGTGGGCAGAAGTTCCTGCATCACGGCGCTTTAACTCTCAGGCTCAAGCAAAGCAGAGCAATAACAAGATAAAAAGAAATGAAGGAAGCTGGTTATGTAAAACTGAAAATACCACAGTCGGGTGCTGCACCAAACAGTTCAATCTTATTGAAATGTAACATCGCCTCTCTCCACAAATCAAATATTAGCCACATTAGATTTTACTATCACAATGGTTATTCTTTATTGCCTTTTCAAAAATACTACGGTAATTGGAAGCGTATTTAACGAAATCTAGACAGAGTCCTTTGTTAGGACACTTCCTCCTTTGAAACCAGTTTGAACTGGAACAACCCGAGACACTGAAATTCATCAGTGAAGACGATCACTTGTGAAAACATAACACTGGCATGATTACTATGATGGATGCTCACTCACAGTATTACAGGCCCAAGTCACTATTTAACTTGTTGTGGTCTCTCTCTTGTTTTATATGGCTGCAGGATGCAATGGAATTAATCATTCTAAATAGAAAAGACGCATTTATCTGATGTAGTTTCGTTTAAAAAGTACACACAATGTATACAGCAGGAGGAGTAATAATACACTATCATTTTTCCAAATATTGTTCAGCTGTAGGCACAACTATCACACCTAATGTATCTGCATTCCAATGTTTTGCTGCTGATGTTGGCCTGCCTAAATGTTAACATCTGCTAACTCTGTGACTCATTTATTACCTTAAATAGGCCAAAAAAGATGACATACATGTGCTGCTTTCACAGATTGAGCTACATTTAGAGACAAAAGTGTTTCTGGCAGAAGTACCTGTTGGAAGATGCTGGTAGCAATGAAAGCACACCGGGGGTTAAAGGCTCCAGTGCCACAAATGTAAAGGTGAGTCTGATTAAAAGGCTGCAGGACTCGCAGGAAGTTGGCACACTCCAGCTAGTGACAGATATGGGAAAAAAAGAAAGATCAGGGAACAAAATCAGTATATTGGTATGAAGAGTTCAGTGTTTCTTCTAAGCTTATCTGCAGTGGGTACCCCAAAAGTGCTGAAATTACAGTGGTAGCATTTTTTTAGGAGCACCAATCGCTGGACAAACATGCTTGCACACATTTTTGAAGCACAGTCTTAGACGGATCAAGTCAATAATCTAACTTTTCTAATTGCATGTATACCCACTGACTGTAAAAATACAGTAAATGTTCTATGTATAAAATTGTTTGTTTGGTGTTCCTTTTTAGTGGTCTGCTTATGTTTTCAACCATTACCATTGTAAGGTAAAAATCTAAAAGGACGGAAATTGTGTGAACAAAATAAAATTAATGACATACAGACTGTAATTCTCATTAGATACTGTTGTGCTGTAACAGTCCCCATACATGGAGGGCATAGATTCTGCAGATGATACGAACTTGCGATAAACATCCACCTCAGATTTATGAGATCGATGAGCGTCACAAGTTTTAATCCAACTTTCCTGCATCTTGATGTCCCTGCCTGCATCATAACCCTCTTGTTGTTTATTGTTTCTAAATGAAACAGATTCATTCAACTATAGTTCCGCATCAGATTGTTATCCATCATGCCCCTGTCTTGTTTAATTGTTGCACAACTCTTTGGACAGTGCCTTGTGTGGTAACATTTCTGCTCACAGAGGATGAGAACAGCTGATATGACCTGTAAGCCACAGATTCATATCTGTGTGCAGCTCTCAGCTGACATACCTCCTCTCCTGTGTGACTCTTAAACTGATTGCCTGCCTCTACGGTAGGACACAGAAGTCTGCACGTTGCTTTCCTTACGCAATGTTTGTGTGTGTAACTGTGTGTGAGTATGCTGTTGAGTCACCTCTGGATCCTTCCCAGCCATGAGACATTCCTGAACGCGATCTGGACTGGCAGGCCAGTACAGCTGCAGAGAATGAGAGGGAAAGAGAAACACAGAGGGAGAAAAGATGTAGAACTGCTTTAGTATTTCACTCAAAAAAGAGTTGTGACACGAGCAGTTACTTTACGCTGGAGTGCGCAGTCGGCAAAATGTGATTCAAATAAATGAGCAATGGAGGAGATACTGCAGGTGTTTTGATGCCTCTTCTGTGGACCATCAAGAAGGAGAAAATGAAAACCAACTGGCAGCACCACAGTGTCCTGTTTATGAGCCAAGCTGTCAGAGCAGCATGCTGGCAAAATGACTAATTAATCTTCTGCTCGACTGTGACTGCACAGGCTCCGGCCACAGTCGCTGTTCACAGTGATACAACTGTTACCATAACTTGTTGACTTATGGTTTCATAGTAGATGTAATCCAAATATTTAACTATGTTTTCCAAATCGTTATATTTTGGGTGATCTAACCTTTTCTAGTTGTTTCAATTGTTTTGCCATGAAAGAAAACTTCTCCTGGGAAACACTGAAGACTCCATGACAGTTCCTGATTAGAGAGATCACTTAAGGTCACTCTCTAAACCCGAGGTCCAACCCACCAATAACACGGTTTCCTTTCTTCCCCTGACTCAACTGCCTGAAGTTTGTTTGTTCTTACTTGATGTTTTGTTTGTTCCACAGTGTTATGCTGTGACTCAAACCCTGAGGCTGTGGAGTGGTCATGCTGCACTTGTTCTGTAAAAAGACGGACATGGGGCCCTTATCCATTGAATGCCCTCTTTTACATTACAGTTCGTTGGCCCACTGTTCTGTGTGCCCCATGATTTTGGTCATAGTTTAAGGTTTGGTTCAATTTTCACAGCCCAACTCATCAAATCAAATCAGGTTATGTTCTTCACTGTGAAACTAGGCCTGTGGGGATTTATAGGCAACAGGTAATTATATGTTGAGTTTCGTGTTTACGTTATAATTTGTGATAAATTAACAAAAATGAACAGTACATACAAAATCAGTCTTCTGGTTTATGTTTTTCTTCATGTTATGTTGTTACACTTGTCAGTGAAACATGACTCCTCTGAATCCCAAAAGAATCCCAAACTGTTTTTTTTCCCCAAGAAATTGGTACAAATACATGTAAATGTAGCTTGTATCCAACTTCAGCTTCAACTAATGGCATCAACAGCTGATCAACAGCTGGCTACACAAACAAGTTGTTTGTTATAACTCAAAGTGTTGATTTCATACTTTTGCATAGTGTTTATTGCAAAGGCTCAAAACGCCAAAACCCTAGGTCACACTAACTAATGTTTGTGCACCATTGGTATTAAAATGAAGTCTTCCAGTATTTATAAAGCCTAAAACTAAAGCTACGTGTGATTGGATATTGACCCTTCTGCAGGAGTTTCATCATCTTTCCAAGTTAGTTTAAAGCAGAGCTGATAAAATCAGAATAATGAAGAAAACGTGTTGTATAATAAATAGAAAATGCCACATGACACTTCAAACTGTGAACGTTGTCCCATACAGTTCAGGATTAAGCTATGAAGTGTTGCATCATTGTTAGTAATGCACAAAATACTCAGTTTTTAGGCACTTCTCACCTGACCTTGACCTCTATCAGCTGTATCCATTGGTCTGTTTTTCCAAATGCTAAAAGTATCACAAAGAAACTGTGAAAATGGTGTGAAGGACTTCTGTCCTGGCCTCAGCTATGGCACCTGGATCAAAAACCTGTGTCCTAAAACAGATTCTGCTTCTGTTTGATGTGGACTGATTTGTGAGGCATAAAAGGCATAGCTGGTGCCAGTATTCTTCCAAAAGTATGCAGAAGTAAAAAACCACAGATGCTGAAGGCATTTTTTGTATAATTAGGCCCTTTAACAGTGAAAACACTGGACTAAAATGATTTGTATTAGAATTACGACCTTGGTTTCAGCTTACACCTTTCATTTGGCTCAATTATTAATTGTGCTTGCAATTCGATAATAATAAAACGTTGACATATTTCTTGAGGGGATGTTTGGTAATCAAAAGAACACTTGCTGCAGAAAAAGGTCACTTTCTCCTTGAAATGTTAAGTCTGTCTGATTTACCGCTGTGTCTTTCAAGTTTATAAACTAAAGTCCAAGCACAACTGAACAAATAAACTTTGATTTGATTTAAGACTAGGCTCAGGCAGAGACAATCTGACATCAGTCAGGCCACAGGAAAATTCACTTCACTTGTTTTTATTTCATTTAAATTCATGCTGTGTGTAGACACTTTGTCATGTGCATCACTGTCAAGCGAAAGTATAAAATGACTGTTTTCCAGACTTCTTGGAAGAGCAGAAAGAGAGAAGACAATGAGATCTGTCACACTACATAAGCAAAGCTAAGGCTGTTCCAACTACGGCTCAGTGACAGACATACAGACATTAACAGACTTAAGTCTTTAGTGAGGGCAGGAGACAGTGATTATTAACTCTTGAAACAGTCTGAATCAGTTAGTCTTAAGAAAATAAGTGTTGCAGGACCAGGTCTTATTTGCCTGTTGTCGGTTGCTACAGTAGAGTAGTTCTTTCTGAATTCAGGTAGTAAAATGACCAATAAGAGGATAGGATTTATTCCAAATCAAGAAAAGAATGACTTCACCGTAAAATAATAATCCTGAAAACAGACTCACCTAATAGAATTAATGTAATCAAAACAGCATGCACCTTGAATTTGTTGCCAAAATCTTATGAAACTGCTCTGTTTGTCTACACATAAATTAAATTAGTGTATAATAAAAGCAATAAACAATTGGAGACTACCCCATTGCTTTTATGTAAAGCCAATAATAGAGAGAATAATGGAGGGCCAGAGGTCCCTAAGAGAGGGAGACAGACCGAGAGAGAGGCGAGGATTAGTGTCAAATAGCAGCTTCATGACTAATCCAACTATTTCCCTCAGTCAGTCATTCCCTTAGAGAGCAGGATTGTGAGGCACAGATTAAAGTGATACGATAAGGGATCTGGAATACGCAAAAAAAGAAAAAAACTCCCTTTGTTTGAAAAATAAGGGTGTGAAAATATTTGCTTTTTGACCATACAGAAAACTGCTGTGCAACTGCTTGGCCGCAGATTGCTTCAGTGTGGAACGTGTGACACCAACTATTCAATGGTGATTAATGATGAATGATGGTGCCTTTAGGAAACATTTCTCTCTTAATGTCCTGTAATGGTTCCCTGATGCAGTCATTCCCACAGAGCCCTGTGCAGAGACCATCAGATAAGATTAGAGACTACGATCAACCTTATCTCCAAATACCACAAAATGACAGGAACACGGACCACCCCTAAAAGATCCTCACCAGGTTATAGAGTCTGCTTAGTGGAAATGTGCACTTCTGAGAAAAGCATACAGGCTGTCAGTTTATTCAGCGAACAAGAATGTGGGTCGAAGCACAACAAAGACAAAGAGAAGTGGCAAAAAATGTAAACAGACTAGAGCTGGGAATAAATTACGTTTTAAGATATGCTAATGCTTTTTTCATAAAATGTGTTTAATTTGAGGGAAGTTAACATGGTTTATTCCTATCTAGCTGTATACTGATGTTAATTTGGAGAAAAAAACCCTGGTGGTAAAATGAAGAGGGTTGTATAAGTGATGGACACTGATGGTTCCAGGGTGTTTGGTTGTGGAGTCTGTTAGCATAAATTGTACAAGTAAGGGGTGAACATGAAGCCTTAAGACCTCGACCTTTCACTCCAAAATCGAACCAGGTCATCTTTGTGGTAGAGATAGTATTAGTGCAATCTAATGGCATACTTTGCATAACATGAACACAAGCACAAGATATTCATGACACACTATAAACGTTCACTTTGTCCCACCTAAACCTTAACAGTCTTTCCTTGAGTCACACTCTCTGGAGATAAAATGTTTACAAGCCACAAATGATTTTCATCACAGTGGCCTCTGTCCTGTAATTACTTTATCCTTAGTCATAGGGGATGTGTGTGCTAGGCATGACCAGAAATCCCTTAAAGAGTTTTCAAAATATTGTGACCATAAGCAAAAGATGAAAATGAGGCACAATATATTAAACTTTGATGTATGACCGCCAAATCTAACTGATCCGTCCTTTAGTCAGATTTGACTTTTATTTCTGAAAATTGTGTTTGAGATATTTTGTTACAAAATAGGCCAGATGTATGGACAGACTGACATAGGGACAGACAACCTGTAAAAAGTGTCTTAGTAATTGGCTGATGCTGGCATGGCATGGCTGTATGCTTATAGACTATTTACAGTAAAAAACAATCAGAAGTATATACACAAGGTGATCTCTTTGAAATCATTAGTCGATGTAATAATCCTCCTGTCATTACATTTTATTTTATTCAAGAAGCATTTAAGTTTTGAATGATGAAAAATATTAGTCCTTTTATGTTGCCACAACAGCAAAAATGAAAGTTTTTGATACCCATTTTTCTCTTTTGAACGTTTTTCTTCAATTGAAAATAGCAAGTGAGCTCCTCAACACCTTCTAAATTGTAAAATATTGTTGGCATTATTTTCAACCCACTCAGATGTCTTATTTTGAAACACACTGTATTTAAGGGCCTAATTGATGGAAATGTTGCCACCGTTTTCTTTTAACAATTAAGAGAGAGCCTGAGACTTTTGTTGGAATCACTGATAATTAGAACAATGGCCCAATAATGCATGTCTACTTGTTGTCACTGTATCAAACTGATTTAGAGTATTTTCAATTTTTGATTTAAGTTTGTTGAAGTTTACAGCTATAATATTGTGACAATCATTTGTTCTTTCTTTGAAACACCAACAAAAAAAAGAAAATATATTTTGCATTTACCACAAGGCTGAAATACACTAACAAGCCCCTTTATTAGATAAACTAGTCCAACTGCTTGTCCAAACAAATACCTAATCAGGCACTCATATGGCAGTGAATGCTTTTTGGCAAGTAGACACAGTTAAGTCAGTCTGTTAAACTTCAAAGTGTGCATGATGGGAAAGAAAAGGGACTTCAGTGATCGTGCTCAAAGGCAGCGTCATTGTTAGTGAGGATGCATCGAACATTCGGTGGCTGAATATATCCGGTCGATTATTGCAACAATAGCCATATTCTGCCTTCAGTGGAGGGAGGTAATAGCAAGGCTGAATAGTACCATGTGACGCAATGACGGTATCAACTACGTCATTGCGTGTGACTGTGGCTCAGCAGACTTGTGTTGAAAGGACAATAATTCATTTGTTGCAGGTTTATCCACTTAAATGCACTTCAGTGTCTTTTTTTAAAGCGAGTTTTGTTTTGTTTGAAGGCCAAATATGAATGAAAAACTTTGTTGTGCTATTTCTGAAAAGCAAAGGCTATTGGAATATTAAAAATGTCATAACTTTTAATAAGCAATTACTTTCTTTTAAAAACATGTCTAAAAATGCATTTTCAGCTTTTTATGCACTATTAAAAAATACAGTGAACTACTTAGCCTCCGCATTGGATATTCGTTGTTGGGTATTCGGCCATGCGTTTATATTTTATTCAGCTTCGGCTTCGGCCACAAATTTTCATTTCGGTGCATCCCTAATTGTTAGTGCTACACTTGCTGGTCTGAGCACTTCAGAAACTTCAGATCTGCTGAAATTTTTAAACATCTATAGGGTTTACAGAGAATGACATGAAAACGAAACAAATATACAGTGAGTTGCAGTTATCTGGGTGAAAATGCCTTCTTGGGTTTTGATGGAGATGGGCTACAGCAGCTGACCACACAGGGTGCCACGCCTGTCAGCTTGGAATAGGAAACTGAAGCTACAATACGATAACAGAGAATTGAAAACATGTTGCCTGGTCTGATGAGTCTCAATTTCTGCTGTGACATTCAGAAGGTAGGGTCAGAAGTTGGTGTCAGCAATGTTAAATCAAGGATCCGTTAAATCAAGGATTGTGGTGGTGACGTCATGGTTAGAGGAGTACTTTCTTGGCACATGCTGGTCCCTTTGGTTCCAGTGGAGAATGCCATGACCTACCAGAGTATTAATGCTAACCGTGTCAATCCCTAACCATGACCCCAGCTGAATCAATGCAACAAAGAATAATGGGAGTTTAAAAGGTAAAAAAGGTCCAACTCAATACTTGCTAGGTTTACCTAAAGAATGGCCACTGGGCTTTTACAAAGATTTGACTTTTAAGCCAATTTTTAAACATATTTTTCCCACAGCAGAGAATACTAGTTCTCTCACCATGAAAAAAAGAAAAAAGAAACAACAGAAGTTTTTTGGGGAAAAAAGAACACATGCAACAAAAAGCCACATCACACACTCATCCCTTTAGTGACCCTTTCTATAATGTGGGTTGCCAGCTGTAGACTCACACAGAAGGAATGCTGTGAGGTTTTTTCACCCCATCAAAGAAAAATGCAGCTGAGGGCAACGGCATCACGTTTGGCTATGCATTCAGATAGACTGAAGAAACTGGTTACGTGTCCATCTCTTCAAGCCAAAGGCAGCTCAACTGACATCACATACTGTATGCTTCTATGCTGGACTTAAACTAGCTGATAATAATCTGTGGATGTCAGAGAAAAACTGCAAAGAGGAAAAAAATGGCTGTGAGAGCTTTTAACACCACAAGGGAAAAAGCTACACATGATCTGGAACAATTTAAACAGGCTATAAATACTAGATGTACAAACATACAAGTTTACAGCCAGAACAGAGTGGAGTTATGAGAAGCCTATGACTATCTATCTGCATTTGTTGGCTGGCTGCCTGCCTGAGTGGGTGGCTGGCTTGCTTGACTGCTGTGTGTCTCTCTTAATGTCTGTCTGTCTGCTTGCCTACCTGTTTGGCTCTCTAATAGCTAGCGTGTCAGTCTGACACATGAGGGTATTGATTTGATGCAGTATGGTTGACTTATGAAAAGGCAGCACTGTCGCTGGCCTCTCTGTGAACTTGAGTCTGTCTGGAAAGCTGTCAACATAGCTGGCTGTCTGCTTCTCATCTTCAATGTGCCTCATAACAGTGTATCCTTCAAAAGAAATCTTAATTTTTTATTCAATTCCAAGTGTTGGTATAAAATTCTGTAGTGATACATTTGTAGATTCAAGATTTTTACACTATTTGTTGTGTTATAGATGAACATTTGCTCAGCTTTATAAGGACAAGTGGCTTGTTGTTGTGCAGAAACCAAACTGGTTGAATAAAGAGACGGTAGAACTGACATGTTGCATATTGCATTAGGCTTTTAATTAAATGCTATTGATGTCTAACCTTGTTGTGCAGTTGGACCTGCCTGAATCATGGTATGAAATCACGCAGATCCATCTTGTCAAGCTCCAATCTCCAATTACTTCATCAGCCAAAAGCTGGACGGCCCAATCGGGAAATAGGGGTGGGAACTGAAGACATGACAGCAGGACTCTTTTTTTTAAAAGGGAGTAAAGAATATCACTTAAAGCTTTTCTTATGGGAAGTCATGTTTTTGCTCTTCTTTCGACCAGGGATTCCTGCTGGGAGACTGGGAGAGATGCGGAAATCCGCCATGGACAATGCTGGTAGTCTATGGTAGCCCAGAGTGTTGGTTACTCAGTGATACTTGGGGATATCTGCTCTCCTCAGAAGTTTACCAGATGAATAGCGGGGTTTGTTGTTGACGAGGTTCATGTAAAATGTAAGTGGTAAATGATACATTTGTATGGTATAATTCAATGTAAGACAATAGTCTAAGGACTGAAATGTAGTTGAGACAACAGGGTCTAGCTGCTACGTCATCTGTGGCTTAATATGGATTGGTGTGTGATGAGTGTGATTAGCAGAGCAGACTAGCACACCAGTTGCAGTTTTTTTTAAATGTTCTGTCCTTTAAAACGAATATATGAAACTGTCTGTCTGCCATGTCAGGTTAAAGGACGCCATGTGAAAACCCTGATCTTATAATGTTTTTGTCAACCTCAGGAAATACAGAATAGGTCACCTCAATCGATACTCCAACATCCTTTTGAGCATCGGTGTAAAACCCGTTCTTGAACTGTAATTATATTTTCTAATTGAAAGATACAGTTCTGCAGCACATGAAGGAGCACTGAACAGCCCAATCCAACAGAGGGCGCTCCCAGCACAACTCAACTGCCCAATGCTCTCTTGACATCAACAACCACCGACCTAGAGAAAATGCACTTTGGGCTCCACATCACCAAAGGCAAAATGAAAAACGTGTAATTGTGCAAAGCAGCTGCCTCACTCCACAACAAATCCACAAGCCTACATGTCGACCTTCCAATCAACTGCAGCGGTGGAGGAGTGCTCAGCCCCAGGTGGCCGTATCCTTCTCTGTAGCCCCCTGCAAGAGGCATGGGAAAGGCCATCATGGACAAGACTGCAAGAATCATGTGCCAGGACATGCTTTAATATATAATATTTATATTTATATTTAATATAAAAATTATCTAATGAAAATGCACTTATGTTGCAGGTGGGACAATGCAGAGGGTATGAATATCTTTGGTTATTGATGTGCGTGCTCGAAAACTGACTGAGATAGATTTGGGGGAAGTGACGACCCTGATACAGTATTGTAATCATAAATATTTATCATAAACATTTTACCTTCATCATAGCTATAAATCTTAAATTTAAGAATGCCCAGTCTTTTATCATACATGACTGTAACTGCTTATGTGACTCATTATTTTATGAATATAACTGGCATTGTAAATGTATTGAAGAAATCAGTATTGGGGTAGTTCTATAGTAAGGGGCGGCCACTCATTTCTTTCATTAGGTGGTGTTACTCTTTGTGTTTTCTTTGATTAGTCTTTCCTTTAGCATCTTCCTCCATCTAGTCACATCACCTACAAGAACGCCTCAGGTTGTGACTCCCCTGATGTCCCTGCACTGGCTCCTGTTTGTTTTTCATATCAAACACTAAATTCCTACAGTAGAGCTTCCCAAAAGATAAAGAGTGTTATGGAATTGTTGATTTAATAGTGCTTAGTAATATCAATTTAATCAAATTCCCCATAAAATAATTAATATTCCACTGATAACAGGCTACATATAAACCATGTTTACTTTTTACTTAACTAGAAAAGCACTCAGTGAGCGCAGATCTCCGCCAGTGCCACAGTCCTCAGCCATATTGTGATTTTGACCATAAATATAAGTCCTACCTTTATTTCATCAAAATATTAAGATTCCTTGACCATGAAAACATACCATTAGCAATTGGATTCATAATGTGATCTATTTTAGTTCAGTAGTTATTCACAAAAATCAAATTTTTTGTCATGGCGGCCAGACGCGGATCCGGATCAACACCAAAATCGAATCAGTTCTTTCTTTCCCTATGCTGTACATTTCCTCAAAATTCATCCATGGCTTTTTGAGTTATTTTGTTCACAGACGGACGGATGGACGGACGGACGGAGGGATGGACGGACAGACAAACAAACTCTTCCGAAAACATAACCTCCTTGGCGGAGGTAATTATACCTGACAAGAATTATTACTGATGATTAATAGATAATATAATGACAATATACTTAAAGCTATGGTCTACGACTTGGAAGCTTTGTACATATTAATAACACCGTTTATAAGGTCCTATGGTCCTATCTACACAGTATAAAGACCAAAAAGAACGAAAAAAATCCATTCAGTATATCTGCTGAAAAGCTGCATACTAGCTGACCAATCAAACCAAAGAACCTGCGACTATTAATTGGTCCGTGAGTTGGTCCATGAGTCCATCCAATCCCCTGTCTCTCTCACTACGCAGCTTCATGCGTAGTGCGTCATGGTCCCGTCTCCTCCCCTCTACCTCCGGTGAGCAGCTAGCAGCGTTAGCTACTGAACTATCATGGAGCCGGAAAAGCCTAGCGCCGAGACCGAAGCCGCCTCCCTCTCCCGCGGGGCCCAACGGAGCTCTGCCCGCGGGTTGAGGCCTGTTAGCGGGCTAACGGCTAACGAATAGCCTCAGCCGGCCGTCAGACCTTCAGCATCGGCCGTTTCGCCCCTGGTTGATCAGGTAATGGCTTTGTTTACTACAGTGGGAGATGTCTGCTGAATAACTCTGGTTAGTTTGTGCCTGCACGGGCTAATAACTTGTAGGGGAGCGGGTTAGCCTGTTAGCCGCTAATCGTTTGCACTGTAAGCTGAGCTGGGGAGGACAGGCTGAGAAAGATAAATCCTCCCCCACACTCGGCTCCGCTCTGGCAGCGCCAGACCCGCATTGCCGCCGGTCCAATTGAAATGGCTACTGCTGTGTGTTACAAGGAGGATGTCTGTCGTGTTTGATACTTTCAGTTGAGCTGAGCTGTTTTTGATTGAGTTTGCTGCTGATATATTGTGCTAGTCGCTCGTAGCTCTGTCCGAGGGGGCTTTATGAGGCGACACGAGCTGGGGGCGGGATCTTGGAACATGGGGGGAGAGGTGAGGGAAGGGGGGGCAGGCTGCGGTTTCAAATCGTAGACCACAGCTTTAAGCAAGTCATAATATTTTTTTTGTTTGTTAAACTTAACGAATGTGTAAAACAATCACACTTTTGTGATAAATGGGGTCTCCAGCTGGCACCAGGTGTGATAGAGGTGTGGTGTCGGTATATCAACAGCTCAACTTTGACCCCATGTAAGTCAAAGTTTAAAAGAAAATTGACAGTTTTAGAGTTTCATGCTTGTGTTTTGATTTTATTCTTTTTACTGATATAAGTACAATTCATTTGCATAGTTTGGAAATTGGAATAAAAAATGTATTGTTATATATTTCAGGCTCTGTGGTGGTAACTGATGTTACATTAGAAATGTCATTCTGGTTGACTGAACGGCTCCCTGTCGGGCAACATGGGCTCAGGGCACCTAGTCGTCCCCCCTGACTTAGAGTATTGCATAGACAAGTACCTGGTAAATACTAAGAGCCTCTGAGGTTGTAGGGCATTTGCAGGACTCTCAGATCTGCTGAGATGTATTTTCTGGTGATATGAAAATCAAAAATTAGGTGAATATGCATTTAATACTGTAGCTTACCTTAATACCTTAACCCTGGATCTCTCTCCAAAAAGAACTGAGAGCTCTGTGGGAACTTTTAAAAGGCACCCAAGGACCCATTTGTCAAGACTCAGCTTTGTTCATGTCTGCTGTAAGTAATTGCCTTTTATGTCAGCTGCAAAGTCTTTGTTTGACCTCTTTCATCTTTAATTGTGAGGTACTTTGTAATGTCTGCTCTTAAAAGTTGCCATGTTAGTAAACTTAACTTACTCACTCTCAAACCTACCTATTAGCTCCTTGCAACTGAAAGCTATTATTTTGTTTTTGAGCTGTTTATTGAACACAATAAAATGGGACTGAAACCACAAAGACTTTTTGGGAACACTTTTTTAGATAACTCTTTATGGGCTGAAAATGTAGCTTTTATCTACAGTATTATACAACAGAGTAGTTTCTAGGACATTTAAGAAACAAGAGTACGCAACTGAAGACACTGTTAATGATGTGTCAAAACTGTTCACATACTGGAGGTGAGATTAAAAAATGACACCCTGTTGTGTTGTGATATTTGGCATGACGAACACTCAACAACCTTAGCTTGTCAAAGCTGCCCTCTAGATCTAAGTGAGCTAAGAAAATAGCTCAATCCATGATTTACTTAAGGTGGAAAGACTTAAGGCCTTACCATACTATGGGAAACAAGGGCTTTTACTACATGCTAGTTGGAGCCCAGGTATGTGCCTCTGTCTCTGGCATTATTTCACTGACACAGCAGTACTAAAGCTCCACAGAGCAGTGAAAGAAAATGCTTAAAAGAGTCTCAGCTTAGCAGAGCATTAGCTAGCATTTTACTCCTGTGACATGAATATTCTGAGACATAATGATTATTACATTTTATCGAATTCAGTCTTTATTTTCTTTTTCCTTTTTTTAAATGCAGCCAAAAATAGATACATTTGTTTTTTTTCTATGGATCTCGTTGCAGGTAATCCCTGTATGTTTGTGACATACTTCATCTCTGATGGTATGTGAATGTGTGCATGAATGTCCTCCAGTTCTAACCTTGCGTGGATTCTGCGTTATGTCATCCAGACTTGTCGACAGCAGGTTATCTTTCATGGCCACGTACAGACGCCTCCGGTCCTCATCAGGCAGCAGAGAGTGCATGTCCCCAGCCATCAGGGGCAACGTTAGCAGGCGACCATTCTGGATCAGCTCTGAAAAAGAGTACAGGATGCTTTTTTAATCAACTTTCAAATGTTTAAAGAACTGAGAGAGTCAGTGACTTAAATTATGCATCCAACTATGTTCCTTCAGCATTACTCTTTCTAAATGACTTCAGCATGTGTTGTCAATAATGACTTCAAACAATATCAAGAAAAAAACAGCCATCTGAAAGTATCTGTGAGGATGTTATTTGAAGTATGCTCATTAATCTGAGCAGCTTTCCCAGAGAGTCATGGGGAAGATAGATTCTATTCGCATGTCTTTGCATTAACTTTTGAGCTGGAGCCAAGAGTCCATCAGCTTAGCAAAGCATAAATACTGGAGGAAGGGGGATCACCTGAAAAGGGTTCCTGCAGGGTTTACTCACTCATGGAACATACCGTTGTATCTCTCTGGATCAATTTATACACAAAATCTATTAGATGGTTTACAGAGACATTATACAAGCTAGATAATTTTCAGTGCATGCACTGCATTAGTTCAAAGTGAATACTCAATGGGCAGACTAGGAGTTTTAGCCTCTTTTTTTAAAATGGAAAACATTGCAGTTAACATTGTTTAAATGTTAACTTGAGACAAAAGTATTTTCATGTGCTTAAGAGAAGGCGAAAATTAATAATTAAAAATAGATCAGTTCAAAATCTCCAACTATCATGGTCAATCTTGGAAGTAAAACATCACTTTCGCGACAAGTGTCATCTGAAGGCTTTTACATTTGATGCACAAGAAACAAACTACAAACACACTTCAATTGTTTTTCTAAGGAATCTGATAGTGATGTCGGACTTTGTTGTGGATAGTCAGGGTAACAAGACAATTGTAAGCTTTGATCATCACCAAACAAAAACTGGGAAAAAATGCACATCCTGCTATGTGACTATTAAATTAGGATTACTATGCTCAAATAATAATATTCAGCCCTACCATTTCGAAAGGATGACAAGATCCTCACATATTCATCTGTCTTTGACTGTATTTGACTGCGCAGACTTTACACTATAGACCTCTTTCCTATCACCACTGTGATGTATTAAAAAGTACAATCTGAGATAAACTTAATGTCAGACCTTATGCTCATTTACTTTCTGACCTGTGCTTTGTATATAGTTGCAGTTGTAGTTGTATGCTGGGAAGATGTAGCTGATTTGTCAAAGTCAACTGGTAACCTTCATCCGACTGCGTTCCTGAATGTCATTGTTAAGCAGCTGATAAAAACTCAGTGAGGCCTCCTGAATGTTTCTTTATTGAGGTTTAGAAAGAAGCCCATTGCTCCTTTTTATTCTGCATTATTCTACTATACAGAACATATTTGTTCATCCCTCAGGACCAGTCTGTGGCTATATTTTATTTCATAAAAGTGTTTTGTGGTTAAAAAAAATAATAAAAAAATGCATTTCTGTAGCATAGGTGCATGTTCAACCTGCTGAATGAATTACTGACAAAAATGCATTAATTAATTAATGGTTACATTAACCTTTACCTTAAACAGCTAATAGGAGCTTTTGTTTGCAAAATGGACATTTTATCAAAGTGTCAGGAAAAAAAAACTAAAACTTCCTTGAGATGATGCATTACAAAAATGACCCCAAGAGGAGAGGCATCATGCTCATACAGACAGACAGACAAACTCAGACATTAAGTCTTGGCTCTGACTATTACTGGTGTTGAGGCACTAGAAAACTAACCTAAGACCCAAGGCAAACAAATGTCATATCACGGGCAGATGGTCTATGTTTCTGAGGCTAATTATGAACCTTTTTAGTTCCAACACTCTGTCAAATAAAGGGACAGGTTGGATGAACACATTTTTCCCACGCTTGATCTATCTGTCACACAGAACAATTGCTGGTTGTTTTTATTGCAGCTTCATATCTCTAATCACACTGCTCACTTGAGTTGAACAAAGAAATGTATCTGTTGTGGGTAAACAAACACAGACACACTTAGACATAGAAAGTTTATCTGATCCACATCTCCAGACAGATGCATGATAACAAATGTTTCTGATATGTAGAGCCAGTCTGCAGATAAAACATCTTCTAAACTTTTGCACCATATTTTCTATGAGAACTATGACCAAGCTGCACGTACGTCTGTCTTGTGTTAACTTTCATATTTTAACAGCCGCAGTTTTGTTTAAAGGGAATGGGCCTGGCATCAGCTCACAAAGCTAAAAGCATAAACATAAAGTCTTCAGAGCAGCACCAGGCATGGCTTCACACATTGGCAGCTCTAAATAGCAGTGAGAGGCAGAAAAAAAAACGTATGAACTATAAAACTCAGACAGTTTGAATCAAGATGGTAATAAATGGTCCAAAGCATACTCTTACATAGAACTATCAAGGTGACAGGTAACACATGAATATCAGGTAGAAGAGTCATCTTTTGCCATTTCAGTGCTCAGAGCAATGATTTGGAGAACTGGATGAAAGCCTCTGGGACTATCTTAATAATTAATTAACATGATGTGATGCCAGTGTTTCTTTAGCACAATATCGGTTCACTGAGGGTAAGAACTGAAGGAGATGAATGATTTATCAGCTTTCACTTTGGCAACCAACTCAGCTTAATTTGATTAAAGGGGGGATCATGAAGACTTCAGTTTGCTTATGCTGTGTAAAATCATTTTAACAAGACTCTGCTTTTGTTTATGCCTTCATTGTAGAGAAAGCGCCACGACCACAGTTGGAAATCAGGGAGCATGTGAATGGCAAATGACATGTTGACATGTAGGAAATTGGCCACAGGCAAACACTGAACCAAGGCCACTTGCTTGAGATCAACAACCTCTGAACATGGGGCATACTTTCAAAACCACGAGGCTACTGGTGACACGAGCTGTGGGAAATCTTCACTGGCTTTGCTGTAAAAACTCAGTGGAAGAGTTTGTCTGCTTTTGATTAGAAGGTCAGGGGTTTGATCTCAGCTCCTGAAGTCACATGTCAATGTGTCCTTGGTCAGGACACAACTCTTATTTACTCTAACTGCTGTGTCAGTGGCTGTAAATATCTATCATTAATTGACTCAAAGTTATACATTTTTTGTTGAGAGCTAACATTCCTTTAACATTTTCTTAAGTTTTTAAGGTCAGGGATTTTTTTTAATTTTATGGATATTATGGTCCAGATAATGGCAACAGATCATTCATTGCCACCAAAAGAACATGCAGGCATGCACAAAACGCTAATTTTACATACTAAGCCTTTAATAAGAACACTGACACTACATTTCCCCCCATATGCCACAGTTGCATAGCGTGACATTTGAGGGCTGCACGTTTGTGGTAAAAATCTTTTATAAAAATCATAAAAACAACTGTCATCTAAAAAAAAATGAGACCAAAATTTTAAAACATGATCAATCACTAATTTTACAACAAAATACCATAAGCAAGTATTGAATGACCCTAACAGAAAAAAGCAAAAAAGAAACAAAATATTACAAAGGAAAAGTAACAAAACCAATGAACAGAAACAGGACTTGTCAAGTGTAACAAGTTGCCCAACAATCTTTTAATCTAAATGATTTTGCTTTCACATATGTGGGAAACAGTTAATGTAACTTAAACTGAAACGTCAACAGTTTCCCAACATGTGGTGTAAAAGTGCATTGAGCAGTCAAACAAGAAGTGTTATTGTTGTTGAACAGGTTCAAATTTATCGTTTACACAGCATGTTTTAGATTCTTCATGTATGAGGATCATTTCCGCAAAGCCCCTATCTTAAACTGAACCTGGCATCAAAAAGCTTACAAATTCTGTTTCTTTGCTTGTTTTGTAAGGACATGGCTGCTCTTGTGTTAACATCAGATTTCAATGCTATCTGATAGAGTTTAAACTTGTTGAACTCCTCCTGGAATGATGCATTTGACGCAGTTTTCTCTGCAAGTTTGAGTTTCTTATGTCTGATTTGGAGATGAAAAATATTTTGCAATGAGCAACCACTTCTAGGCTAACTAAAAATATATATTACAAAAATATATAGCCACTGCTTTGCCCACTGGATATACAACTTCATGCAATAGAGATCTGCCTCTGGATACATAAATCAGTTGGCTGACATCGCTGTGTGTGCAGAAACTTTGTTCTCCAAACACATGGCAATTATCTAAACTACAGCTCTCTGGGGAAAAAGTGATGACTTACTCTGATAACTTCATAACTTTGCAGTGTCTGCTCCACAAATGCTGCATATTCTAGTGGCTGGCAGGAACGTTCAAATAGAAAACAAAGCATGTTTTAAGAATTTTAAGGTCATGTTGAGAATACTAGAGATGGATGGATGTGTCGAGGGACAGATAGTTTGAGAAAAAGAAACAAAAACAGCTAGAGTGAGATGACCAAACAACAAAGTCAGCCAATGTTGAGGTGTATAAGTTTACTCTGAAAGATGGAGCATTGGTTAGTTGATTTTTATAAGGCCATTCTACATGAATGACCACAAACTGCTTCTTGTTTATGTTTTAAACCAACAAAAAAAGTGTCAGTAGCTCCAAATTTTGGTGCATTGGACTTCAAACACATGCTGTTCGCCCAAATTTCTGTCTTCGTTTGAAGAGATTTTAATATTTTTGCTAAATCATCTTGGCCTGAGCTGCTGAGTCAGCTTAAACTAGAGTGTTGTTTAGTTTGAAGAAATTAAGGATTGCTAAAAAATCTGTCGCCCTCCCAAAACGCATTAGGGCTGGATAAAATGTGATCATTGGCTGGACCACATGACACCCTGGTATACAAACATTGGCATAATAACATCAGGCAAAGTCACCAGTGCATTGTGTGCCTGTAGAAATCAGTGGGAGAAAAGATCATCATTTTTTCTGTCTAATATAAACAGACAAAAAGGGGAAAAAAAAACACAAGTCTCAAAAGAGTGACTTCGACACTGTCGTTCACTGGAAAGAGTGAGCTCTTGGAACTTGTTCACTAGTCTTAACTAGTTCCTAATATGGCTGGGAAAAATAGCCTCAATATAAATTCAATGATTTTTCATACCAAACTGATTCACAGTTCTCCTCTTTTAAGACTGAAAAGTTCTATTTTAATATTTTACTAACATCCAAAAAAGGTTTAAAAAAAAAAAAAAACACCTATCCTCCAACACATTCCTGTTCAACAGAAAAACATGATATGAACATGTTTATGATCTGCAAATAAATGTATCACTATCTTTTATTCTCATCTTTGTCCCGTTGTTTCTTCACTTTTTTCTATCGTTATACCATCTTGGTTGTGTCATTTACTGCTGAACAGTAGCATCTCCCTACTACACAATATGATTGGCTCACTGTGAGCATGGCTGACAGACAATGGTTCAATGACCTTTCAGACAGGATTTGATATGTTCTGGCCTCCCCAAACACTTTGATGGGCTGCTGCCCAGATGAACAGCTGAAATATCCATTAGATGACTGAACTGTCCATCTATCATGTAAGGTTACCAAAAGAGTATTTGAAGACAATTTTTCTGCAGAGAAGGATCAGGATCAGTGAACAAATATTTAAAGTCAATAGGATATTTTTTTATCTAAGTTGTAGGACAGGGTTATAAATGAGCAGTGTGTAGATAAAAGGTGAAGCCCTTTGTTCTCAGAAGTCTTCAATCCTAAGAGAAAATTCGTGCAGTTGCAGTTAAGTTCAAGAAAACATTCATTTTCAATTTTCAAATCTTGATTTTACATAAATATAGTTTGCTAAATTAATATAATGCTCTGACTTAGTTTCTCATATTTATGTAGAAGGCCAAGGAGGCCATACTATGCATGCTTCTTTAGAGCACCAGCATACCGGGACAGAAGGAAGCAAATGTGAGGCAGAAAATAATGCACTTAAGCGATTAAATGTAATTCCAAGCAGGAGTTTCACTCAAACCACAACATTAACATGTCAGATTTAGGATGAGCCCACCTCCCAGTGCACAAGCAGAGGTTACAGAGAGGTGAGCCAAAGTGTGCTCGGAGTAAATCCCATCAAGTAATGCAACATATAATATGGATTTCATATTTAATTAACAAAATGGGTTAGTAAGCAATGAACCTTGGGTAAACCCAAGACTGAATGTGCAAATTCACAGTTAATTTCACTTTTCATAAAAAAGTTTATACTCAACCAGATCAAACACCAGCTGAAAAGTAAAGTTCATCATGCATGATTAAACCTGCAATTCATTTTGTGGAAGCCTAAATCAGATTTGTCTGGACCTTTGCCAGGTTTGTAAAACACCTACCATGCTAAAACGACAGCTTACAAAACTCCGTCCAATTAACCTTCTGCATGCTGTGTGCTTATGTGACTCCTGTTCACAGGTGCTGGTCGGCATGTGATTCAGAGATCCAAACGGAGCAAAATAGTCTAATTCTTCTTTTAAAAGGGACAATGCATAGAATTTTCCCTGCAAAACATTATATACTTACATTACCTCAAATATCTGACAAATCCTCATTGATAGTTCTTTATAGCTGTTACAATATCTGTCATGGGGTCGATGGCAGATGTGTAAAAATGATTGAGGATGCATTAAAACATGGCCTTAAGGCTGCCAATGGCCCAGTAGTTATGTCTGTGCACCTAAAGAGAGAGGATAATGTCCTCTATGCAGGCAGTCTAAGTTTTAATGGGACTATGGGTCCACATATCCTGGTGTTCAATTTCATCCTCCAAAACTGTCCAGTGTTTTACTTAATAAATACAAAAATTACCCCAAAAATATTCTTTTTTTTAGGAAAAATTAAGCTTTACAGTTATAAAGAGCCAAAAATGCCTACAAACGAAGAAGTCAGGGCTTCTCAAATTAATACATATACAGTATATTGTAAAGTGATGTTATAAATCTTCAAATTTAACAGAGCAACATGATTTTGCAGGGGACTTAAGACAGCTAAACAGCTGTTGGGGAACAAATTCAGAAAGAAAGTACCTACAGAAGACGTGGGTAGTGTCTAAGGATGCATGTTGTTAGAAATATAAACTTTTATAGTTGAATGACTAAATGAAAAATTACAAGTTTAAGTAATTATTTCATCAACAGGTCCTAAATCCCAGTCAAATGCTCTGATTGAACCTTTACACAGCTGCCTGCCACTGATTGACAGTGTAGCTCTGTTGCTACTTTGCCACTAAAATGCCTTAAACCTGTAAACACACTTTGCTGCATAGATTAGCACTTCAAAAAATTGCGGGTGCTTCTACCCACTAAACACTGGCATCAGGGTTTTTGTCAAAAATTAAGCCACAGCTTTGACCAATTCTGTGTCCTGTCTCGTGATTATATTTTTGACCAGTGAATTGAGTGAAAAGGCTCGAGATTTCAATTCCTTGTGGGGGCTGTTGTCGGTTCCTGACAAAAATTAGTTTCAAATGCCCATCTTAACACATGACATTGAAATATGTTTGGTGAAGGAGTGTATTTTACTGGCATGTTCAGAAACAAAACTGCACATTATTTCGCTGACCGAGAAGTTTTCTTTTGATACTGTTCGATTGAGCCCGCCCTACTGGTAAAACTTCAGTTTCAGTCAAAAAAGAAAAGAAAAAGTTTCAGATAGAACATTAAACTTGGAATGGGTAAAGTGAGATCATTTTGTTGCAGTGCTGAATTTGTTGAGCACCTTTCATTTGTATTCATTGCGCACATAAACCACAAAGTCACTGTGAGAGGATAGAATAACAAAGGTGGATAAAATCAAAAAGAGGAGGAGGAGGAGACGGGGGAATTGGAGTAACAGGGAGACAGGATGAAAAAAATGACATGGCAAAGTGACAATGAGATGAAAACTGTCTGATGGGCAAAGACAGCGCCGAGATGAGAATAGGAAAAACGTCAAAACATGACAGGATGATAGACAGGTGAGGGGGAAACGGGAAGAGGAGGGGGAGAAGAAGAGAGGAGAGTAAAAGAAATCCTGATAGATGAAATTAATAAACACTGATGGAGGATGATGAGGATGAGTAGGGAGAGGAGGAATGGGAAAAGACAGGTGGGGATTGGACAGGGAAGGTCGATAAGGGTGGAAGATAGAGCTCCTGTAAAAATCATGTTGCCATGACAGGATCGGAGAAATGATGGGCACATGGAGGAATTGAGGAGGAAGTGGATGGATGATAGAGGGGAGGAGTAGCTGAGAGCATGAGGGAAAATTGTGAGGTAATAACAGGGGGAAAAATGATGGATAGATAGATGGATTGAGGAGGAGGAGGAAAGGGAAGAAGGGCCAGATGAGAGTGAGAGAAAAACGATATGAAGACAGGGTTAAAATGATGATTGGAAAGATCACAGAGACAGAAAGAGCAGGGAGGAGAAATAGTGACAGAAAAGGAGAAAATATGAAAGGCAGACGTTAATGGAGGCAGAGAAAAAAGCTGAGAAATCAGGAGGAGGTAAAGGGAAAGAGGAGAAAGAAATAAGAGGAACCACAAGATGCTGACAGTCGGGAGAAAACAGAGTAATAGTTGAGCAGAAGGGAAATGATGATAGAAAAAGACAGAAGAAGACATGACTCAGTGGAAATGGAGGAATAATGTGAAACAGAGAAACAGTCACAGTAGGAGAGGAAAGTTCAGCAGACTGACTGCACACAGAAGAAAGTTTCGCTTTAGCTCAGCAGGAAATCTGCTTATTAGCCACTGGAGACTTTGTTAATATTCAGAGGACGGCCAGAGAGGTAAAACTGTTGTGCGTCACACTGATAGCAGCTTCATTAATCCCAGTTGGTGGATCTGCAGAGCTATGGATGATTCGGGATAAGCATTTATTCATTGTTTTGTCTCCAATTATTCATTAATTTTAATAATCTATTTTTATTGATGATCTATTTTTAAACAAATGCTGTGCAGCAGCGTTCCAAATATGTGAGAACCTGCATATTTAAAGGGACTGTGAGGAGAATTTGTTTCCGCCAACATTAAAACTCTGCTACCCATGAACATGCGCGGCGACTGTCATAATGCTGCATTCCAGTAACCTCAGAGCTGGGAGTGACCTCATCTCAGACTTATCGGCGTTCCAGTTGAAGTCCGAAAAAAACATGCCGAGCTACCAGGCTATTGTTAGCTGTTGTTAGCACGTCCTGTGTTGTATGAAGAATGTGATTATCACTATGGCAGCATTTTTGTAAATATAAGTCTAACAATACTATGTATACAGCTGATCTAGAGTGACACACCCCAGTCAGAAGTGCAAATAAATTGATTATTTCAGGAGCTAAATAACTGTTCACACTGGGGGCATCCATCTTCGATTGACAATTCGGGGGAGGCGAGGTTTCACCGAGTTCCCAGTAGGTAATTCAGACTTCGGGGGACGTTCCAGTTGCAGTTCCTACTCGGAACTCGGAAATTCCGACTTACGAGTACAACTTGAATGCACCAAAAGCCAAAGCATGCGTTTGTTGTGATGCTAATATGTGCAGCTCAGACCTTCCTCAGAACTCTGCATTGCTTTACAACTTCTTTATTCAACAACTGACAGGATGCAAAGCGATGAGGTAATGTATCTCTTTCTAGTTACATAGCGGTAGTTTTTGATGTGTGACAACAAGCAGTTTTTGGAAAACTTGGTATCGTAGTTTTGTAGCCGGCTATATATCGCTACTGAAGCCCGGTGCTCTAAGACGTGTCCGAATAATATAAGTTTGCTCTAGTTTTATTTGTCTTGTTCCCGAACTTGAGTATCGAGGCCAGTCCAGCCCTGTCCGACCCGACCGGAAGGCTAAGGAATAGCATTTATAGATAACCTATTTTGATGCTATAAAACTCATCTTACAGTGTGTATTTCAATCAGGCATATATCTAAAAGTGAGACTTTTTTGTAATTACTTAGAAACTCCTCACAGTCCCTTTAACAGAGAAAGGAAAAAAGACTGTCTTACATCCCAACATCCTGGCAAAACATATTAGCATAAAAATGCTGTATCCAATAGTTTTTCATGCATTAAAAATTCAGTGGTGGCAATCACTGATGTCTTACCAGCCCCTTCCAGAGTTAAACATTTTAACTTAGCTGTCTTTGACAGGTATCAAGAGACCAAATCTACACTAAAATAAAGTGGTCAGGGGACACTTTCAGCGTTATTATTTTATCCAAAAAGTTAACTATATATCAAAACAATATACCAGTGTGATGTAGTAACATTATGACTGCAAGTACAGACATCACCATCATCATCATCATCATCATCATCACATATCAAACACTCATGGCTTTCCACGGAAATAAAGTAGTAAGCCAGAAGGAAAATGTGGCCTGCCAGGGGATTCAAAAGTATCCCCATAAAACCAAGATCAAGTTGATGACTGTACCATGTTTCCACAGGGTGACCTCAGGGATTAGAGTGGTACAAAAGGAAATAAATTGGGAGTTATAACTGCTAAGAAGCTGTATTTTTTATTTTTTGAAGTGTTTGAAGTATACTTGAAAATCAACTGATACTGTACTGTTCCAAACAGTGTATGAAAACACAAATGAAAGCAACCAACGATTTATTCACACATTGTTTGCCAGTTTGTACACAGTTGTTACGAATGGATGAAAACTAGAAATTCTCATTATAAACTGATCACATATCTTGGGAGATATAAACTGACATAGGTTGAAAAGAAAACATTGAATTTTTTTCCTCGGTCTAGATACATAAAAATAGTAAAAGAAAAAGAAATAGTTTTCCAAATTGTGTATACATCTACACCCATTTCAGGATGAAACCAGCAACAGAAAAAAGTAGCTGTAACTAAGTGAGTAGCTGGGTATGTGTCTTGCAGCCAGCACCCGTGGAAAGACCAGGAGAATTTGAGTTTTTTTAATTTTTATTTCTAATTTCTATATCACTTGGTTTTTCACTGTTCAAAATGAGCAGAAAAACAGAGCATTACAGACAGGGCTTGCACCAAATGTCAACAGTTTACCCCTTAGGTAGTTATCCTGCATTTAAATGAACAATATAGTTAATTAAATTAAACTTTTGCTGTGATAACTTGCTTGGAACACATGTTCAAAGACAGTAAGCACAGAAGACAGCAAATCTCACAGGCTACATGCACCTTTCACTATGGGCTGAGTGCTCAGGACAGCAGAGCATATAGCTGGCAGAAAGGAGAAAGACCATCTCATTGTAAAGAAGAATTTTACAAATAGAGTGACACATTAGCACAGATACGGCATTCTGCAGATATATATTATGGGACACTGCAAATGTATTTCTATCATTTTATAAAACAGTAGCTGTTGAGCAGTTTGTTTGTATGATACAGTATTACGTATAAGCAATCAAATACACATTAACCCAAGTTCAAATCTGGAAGTTATGATAGTAGGTCCAATCTGCTTGAATGCAAAATCTGACATTCAGAGAAAAGGTATTTGGCATTTTATTTAGAATATAAGTCAGTATAAAAACAAAAATTAATAAATAGGAAAACACAAAACAAGACAGAAATCACTTGACACATCAAATCTTCCAGAGAAAGATCTGTACACCTCTTTTAAGCTCATTCAATAAACAGTTTCCTTTCTGTTTGTGATAAGTATTATAACTGTATTATCATTAACTGGAGACAGATCCAAATATTTGCCCATGCTAAAGTAGGCTTTAACAGGAATTTTTTATTTCATTTTTTATTTTACAGGTGTATCAGTCCTAACAGTGTCATGTTCAACCAACACAATAGAAACATGCCTGTTCACGGTAAGAAAGATCTCGCCATTGCCTTGTTATGGTTTGGAGAAAGCCCTCCTCTTTGTGTGACCTAAAATGTGCCCATAACCTGATTTTTAAATGAATGACCAATTGTAAACATCCAATTAATATTCCAACAATAACTCTCCTCTCATATTTGTTTATGTACAGTACCCCGCAGAAAGACATCATTATCAGTTGATACAAAGCATGCTATTGTGAGGGTTAATTATCTTAGAATAATTAAGTTTACAGAGAATGACTACACACTGAGAGACTTGTTAGTGATACAAGCACTGAAAAATATTTTTTCAATGTAGAAAAATAGAACAAGATGTAGAGTTTAGAGATGTAGAGTTAACATTTTTTTTTTTTCTACAACAAATTAGCTTCTACCTTCATTTCCGAGCTGGTGTATTAATGGTCCACTGCACAATAATACCTGAAAACACATGGCTCACTTTGATGGATAATTAAAGGCTCCCCTGTAAGTTCAAAGTTTTGGTTCACCGATATGAAATCCTACCTCAGCTTCTTTGGAAAGCCAAGTCTTCCCAAGATGGCTGGATCTACTACAAAGCCGGAGCAGCACCACCCTTTGGTAAATGGTAAATGGAACTTGAGCTTAGCTGGGTTAATGATTAATGAACAATTATTTTATACTATGCTGGAATAAATTAGTGGTGATACCGATGGTTGACGACATGGTCTTTCTGCAGTATTTTCACTTCTTTCGGCTTAATGTCCCCTGCACAGAATCCAAACAATGGAGACAGTATTTTTCTTGGCTACAAGGTCCTCTGATAGATTGCTGTTTGTCTCGTCCATGTTTGTAGCATGTCCTTCGCTCCTGGTGAAAATGAATGCGGACTGTATGGAGGGGGAGCGGTCACCTGACTTACTCAGGGAAAATATTCAAAATAATCGACATGAGCAACATTACATCGATTAGAGGGTCTAAATGTTGATTTTCATTAATTTTTGACTAATTTCCCAGCCCTACTTGAGCTTATAAAGCACTTTTCTAGTCTTTCTGACTAGTCGAAGCTGCTTTTACACCACAGGTCACACTCACACATTCACTCCCATTTGCTCTCACATACACTCACTGATGGTTCTGAGTTTCTATGTTAGTTGTCCATCAGTATTAACTAACACATTCACGCCCTTTCACACTCATTGACACGCCACTGATGCAGCAGTGCTCAAGGACACATTGCCACGTGTCACCCGGTGCAGGGCTTGAACTTGCAACCTCACGATCACCAACCAAGCACACTATTCAACTGCTCCCAACAACCTTTCATGGAATTCACAGTAACTTAGTCCAGAGGTCCCTCTCTACCAGGACTCTGCTGTTTTAAAAGTCTCATCCAGGTATTAAGTTAAAAAAAAAAAAACAGGCATGTTCAAGGGGTTACCAAGTGAGCTTAGGGCAGGCTACAGCACCACACTCCAAGGGCACGCTGGCAGTCTGACACCTCATTTAAGAACAGCCAATGAAAACCGAACTTCAAACTTATCATCAGGACGTTTGTGCCAAAAAGGAGGAAGCTCCTCATAGCAGGATGATAATTAATTGAGCTGGAGGCCTGAACAAAGTGGGAGCTGGCAACAGGTGACAAAATCTCTTTAGAAATAGTTTTGCACTTTTTTTTGACACATTTTTGGCTCTGTCTGTGTATGACAACGAAGCTGAGCCAATTCAAGCACTATCAACCTGTATGGTGAGGCCAGGAAGTCCCGCATGTCTGAAACCTCTAACAGCAGAAAGGTACACAGGAGCACATCCTTCGCAGCTTGAGAAGGGAGGTACATATGTTGCTATGACTAGCTTCCTCATTCAATAGCATTCAGTAACACCCAGGCTTGTATCTTCATGAAACTTTGCTTCTGGTTGAGCTCAGAAGCCAGCTGAGGTTTCTGGTTATCATAATAACTTCCTGTTTCAGGCTTGACATGGTCTTGATGTCCAAGAGTTCAAGCAAGTGGTATTGATCAAGCTGTCTGTCCCAAGAGAAGACCAGTTAAAGGGGGCTTAGAAGAGTGAAAGAGCCAAGTGAAGAAAAATGGTAACAGAGGTAGCAGAGTACTTCAGTGTTCTGTTCCAATTCAACGTCTGCATCGCAACAAGTTTAGTTCATGTACCCAGATGTGGACTCGCACCCCCCCTTTTAGCAAGTCTGCTACCGAACCTAACTTGAGTGGACTTTTCGCTACAATCCCACGATGAATTTGCATCATTCAGCAGGAAATTCCAATATGACAGAGGAGAAAATGCACAATTGTAAGTAACCATTGTTGCCAGGTAAAATAATGGATAAGTTACTTATTTGTGACAGAGTTGTGTTTGAAACCTGAATGTTAGTTCATTCTGAATGGACGATGTGAGGTGTTACCAACAGACAACCAAATGTAGGTACATGGAAGGGGACGTTAGCAGAGCTGTGGATGCTGCTCCATTTATGGTAAGATTGTTCTGTGGACTCCTGCACCCCTGAAGTCCAAACTATGGGACGAATTTCCCAAGTCCTAACTTCCAGGGTCCACAAATTCAAAGTGATCAACTCTGAATTGAGAAACACTCAGAGTGTCAAAGGCAGAGGTGTAAGGCCAGCGGACAACTTGTAGAGGAGGGCAGTTGGGACTTAACCTCCCTATTTTTAGCACCATTTTTAAAAGTGCCAATTTAGTACTAATATCAGAAAAACTCGAAAAGTGAAACCAAATCCTAGTTTCTTGTATGATGTCTATACAAAGACCTGAAACATCTGACAACACATCACCTACAACAGGTCCAAGCTGCAGATTAATGTGTCAATGTCTTACTAAATCTGGCCCATTGGCAGCATTTAAAGTTTGGAAAAAGTGAAACTACACAAAGTCAAATTTCTAAAAAATACTGTCACACGGTAAATCATCATATTTAGTCTTGACATACTTGGCCTTTAATGTTTGGACAAGAGCCACACAAACTCTGTTTGCAGGGCCATGTTTCTGCCTCTATTTCAATGAGAGAATCTAGCCCTGGTGGGATTTCTGCTGCTCTGCAGATATTCAACACTTTATCAGAATTACAGTGAGTGTGCCACAAGAGCGGCATGACTTCGCTTAATTCAATAAAGGGAGGAGCTCAGCCTAACTGAATGTGAAACCACCTCTGCAGTGGAAACACCAGCAGCATTCAGCATCTGTTACTGTCATGAGATCCTATTGGGTCAGACAGGCTTAAAAATCCAGCTCACATCCTCACTTCGGAGCCCATTAAATCAGCAATATGGCAAGAGGGAACTGAGAAAGTCTGTTTAAACACAAACACACAGTTGAAGAGATAGAAAGTGAGAGCAATTAGAGTCTCAGAAAACAAATTTAGATTCAGCACACTGGCACACCAAACGATTCCAAGCCTTGATAACAACTCTGACTTACTTTCTTTGTCCAGTAAACATTAACACAGTCACTGAATTTTTTTGGTAAATTCTGCCCCATTCAAACGTCTCCCAACATGACCTCAACCATGAATGGCTGTTTTTCAGTTCAAAACACAGACACACACAATCTGTCTTGACTAATGCATGCACACACACATCCCTTACTTGGTTGGGAAACAGCAGCTTCACCCACCCCACCCTTACTCATGGGACAGTTGCCTTGGAAACAGCAACCATGCCGGCATAATTTGAGGGGCTGTGTGTGGTATGGTGAGGGGTCTCTCTTGGTCTTACCTCCTTGCCCCCTTCTGACACACACTCACATCCTGCATGTCTCACTCTCTATCTTTGACACTCACAGATGAGCGATCCGGCCCATAACTCTCCTCAACACTTTGGCTGAACCACGGAGGGCAGTTTGCAATAATGGAGTGTTTTTCCAAGACATCAAAAGGCAGTTAACCTAATGAGAGCACACACACGTTTCCATTCATAAATCAATCAAATACTGGCTCATGTACTTAAGGATATAAGACGCATCCTCATTGCCTCACAAAAAACTTTCTGTCATTATGACCATTCAACAGAAGGTCAACAAACACCTGCTGGGGTGCAGTAAAGTCTTCTGACATTTTTACCTCTGCCAGGAGGGTATGTTATTGCCGGCGTCTGTTTTTGTTTGTTTGTTTGTTTCTCTGTTAGCAACATAACTCAAAAAGTTATCAATGGATTTGAAATTTTCAGGAAATGTCCAGATTGGGACAAGGAACAAATTATTCGATTTTGGAAGTGATCCAGATCAGCGTCTGGATCCACAATGACAAAAATACAATTTCAGTGAATAACTACTGAACCAAAGTAGATATCATTATGAATCCAATTGCTAATGGTATGTTTTCATGGTCAAGGAATTTAAATATTTAGATGAAATAAAGGTAAGACTAGTATTTATGGTGAAATCACAATATGGTTGAGCACTGTGACGCTAGTGGAGGTCTGAGCTCTCTGAGTGCTTTTCTAGTTAACGAAGCAGAAGGCAACGACAACCAGAAAGCACTCAGAGAGAGCACAAACCTCTGCCAAGGTAGCTCACATACAGCTGTTACATCTATAAGCAACAGTTCTATGATAAAGTTACCATCATAGTAAGATTCCTTGACCCTGAAAGCCTACACCTAGTACTCAGAATCATGTTGATGTCATTATTAATGAGACAGCTATTGAGCAAAAATGGGTCATCACCAAAACTGAGTCATTTCTAAGTTGGGCCAGTAACAACATCTCCGGAAAATCTGTCCATTAGCTTTTGTATAATTTTGATAAACAGACAAACAAGCATACATCAGCAAAAACACAATCTCTCTGGTGGAGGTAATCAATGCTCAATGACTGCTCTGCCTCCAACATAAATTAAAAGCTCCAGAGGTTTGCACCAGTTTTATCAATTCAGGAATCTGTTCTCCACCTCTGCAGATCTTTCACAAAGTCTGAGCCACGTTATTATTTTTTCAAGTAACTCTCATCCCCTACAAGCTACATGGAACATCTGATATCAGAGAAGGAAGGTGTCATGTGGCTTTTTCATGTCAGTGGACATGAAAGAAGAAAATCTAGAGCGTATAACAGACACATCAGAAGCTGCTTCATGTTGTGAGTAAAACTGATTCAAAAGCAAAAAATGACTATATTTGAGGGATAGGCTTTATATTATGATATTTGTTCTACTTTGAAATACTTTCCTTATAAGCCTTTACCCTGTCTTTCTAAAATATGTATTTTGACACATGTCTGTTGGTGGATGTATTTAACTTTTGAATTCAGAGCCTTCACTATCACAACAACCTTCCTCTTTAGAGCACACACAAAATTCTGCATCATATCAGAATCATATTTTACCTGTAGCAGTGGCAGCACTAATTAAAAATTACACAAACAAGTCAGTTTTGTGAGCATTGTTGCCTCCATTGAGAAGGCTATGTTCTTGCCGGCATATGTTTGTTTGTCTGTTTGTTTTGTAGCCAGATTACTCAAAACATACTGAACAGATTTTGCTGCAAAAAAAAGATGTTGTGTATGATTACTTATTTTTGGGTGTTGTGGAAAAATTATGAATTGTTCTGACTGAGAATGTAGGGGGCAGTCGCCCTTCTCTCAGACCGCTGAATGACAACCCACTTGAAACACTGAGTTTAAACATAGATGAGAGCATCTTGTTTGTTTAAGCCCATTTTTATTATGACCTATAATTTTTTTTTTGGCTGCATGTGCACTGACGCAGTTTCTCTTTACAAGCGCCCCCTGCCTTTCTTCTCCCCTGATGGTACTTTTGGTGTTTCAGTACATTGAGCAACGCATCTCTGTGTGTACACAAGGGCCCGACCGATGCAGCAGGAAAAAATACAGATTCTCGATTTAATCGTCCAGACGATGAATCGGTCGGTCCCGAGTGCAAACCCCTAAATGTTGCAAAATTTCTGCTTCTTTTGGAGCAACTGACATCATCGAGCTTACATGTCCTTGTTCATTTTCTGTCATCACGAGCTCAACAGACTCTGGGTAGATACAAGTTCTGACCTTTAATTAAAATGCCTCCATTGTACTAGGTTATCCCCTGGAACTTTCATCACTGTATCACACAGCAAATGAGAAAAATTTGTTCATGTGATTCAGAGAGGATAAAGATAAAAGGAGCAGAAGAGTATAAAGTATTGATCAAATAGTTTTGATAGCATAAATGCCCTTGTTTAATAAATGCATCTCAATCTGTCCATTCTTCACACAAACTTGCATGCACATACACGCGCCTGCTAAGAGCAGCCATTCTTATCAGCATCAAGATGACAGTGGGGTCAACGAGGGTCATGACCTCTGATCCCAGCCAATTGGCCTTTGACTCCTGTCATAGCGAATCAAAGAGCAAAGAGTTAAGATATAAAGGAACAGAAATGCTGCCACATAATCCTACCGGCACAGGCACGCACACGGACAAACACACACATTGAAAATTCTTGAATGGCTTCTTTATGTTGGTGCGAGCGTCTGCCCGTCCATACTTTCCTCCATGAGTGTGTTTCGCTCCTACGTTGTTTGTGTTATCATGTGTGTGTGTTTGTGTGTTGGTGGTAGGTATTTTTATCCACGGTGAACATTAGATTAAAGCCTGCTGGTCATGGGAGCTCTGATGGACCTCGATGTGATTAGGGAAAATGTGTGGCGTGTGATACAGCTAAGAACATTCCTGCACTGGACTATACATAACACACACACACATACACACACACAAGCACATACATGATAAGACATGCACACATTTACACAAACATGCACATGCATGCATAGTATTCACACAAAGAAATAACACACACGAGACAAATTACTTCATACAACAAGCAGGTGAATGTTATTTGGTATTGATTGATGCTTAAATTAATAGTGAGCCCCTCATACATAATATAATTTCCTACATGTCATGCAATGCAGACATTTATATGGTGATAGAAAATAGACACTTGATTACAAGATTACTTAAAACATGTACACTTAAGTGCAAGACATAGTATGGATGCATCAATTCACAATTACGGCAACATTACACTGTCACTAAGATCGTTCAATTAATGAAAAAAAATCCGAAAAATATGTATATTGATTTATATCATAGTTATTTGACATAACTCATTCACTTAACTACACAATTTTGCATTAACTCAACATGATTGAAACATATTGTTCTCTTGCCTTGTAGAGCTGTCATCTTGTACTTGACATTCAAATATCCATTGATAGGGGTAAAATCTGCATTTAAAATGTAAACTGACACTTGAATTGTAAATATACAGCTCTACGCAACATAAGGGCACCTGGAGCAGCGGCCTGCCCAAAAACACGCACCCAACCAAACACTTGCTGCTCTCTTGAACTCAGTAGACAGAACAAGACAAGTAGGACACCCCAAGAAAATGGAGGCTGTGTGCTGATAATGTGCAAAGCAGCTGGCTTATCTCCTCATCCACAACAAATCTGCCTGTTTGTTGCCCATGCACCCGAGTGTGGCAGCGGAGAGAGCTCAACCCCTTGGAACTCTGACACTGCGGCCTAGGAGAGTTAAATAGTAAAATAATCTAATGGTCTGTGTCTATGTTGTAGCAAGTTATTATATTATTGTTATCATTAGGGGTGTATACCGTGGACCGGTACATGAATGTATCGGTCCCTTATTGGGTCAGTACCTGAACACCGTCAAGAATCTGGAAAGACGGTACTGTTATCGGTACTTAAACGTCTCTTCAACTGTCACGTAGTTATGACACTACCCCCGTAGTGTTAAAACTACAGATTTAACATTTTTACCTGAGGAGAAAATGTTTTTCTTTTTAAATTATTAAACAGCTGCTTCAAGTGGATGACAAAGCAGAGGAATCAGCAGGTGAGTAAACAAGTTTGTTTAGAAACCCCAAAGTTGCTGCATGAGAAATTACCTACAGGTTGATAAATCAGAGACAAGAGGCATTCATTTAATCATTTCATCATTAGTTTTAATAGAAAACCAGTCCCATTTTAAATAGAGTGTATCTACTGAATATCACTTAATTTATTTATCTACATGTCTGTTGTGAACCCCCCTTTTCCCTAAAGTTTGTTACAGATGATTACTTGAGTTAGAAACTGGTCAGTGCTCAATGCAGACTGAGGATCAGCAGTAAAGAGTGATGGCCCACAGCCAACGATGAGCTTTTTCAGGTTTTTAAATACCCAGAACCACCTGATGAAGTGTACTAGTAAAACTACAACACCTAATATTTGATAAGATGCCCAGAGCAATCACACAAACTTTACAGTCTACACACACTTCTTAGAACAAAGTTCCTTCACTGACCATGCCTCTGGGATAGACTAAAAATCTTTTTGTCTCTTCCTTTCTCACCTAACTTTCCTAACCCTTGATAATTTAATGGAAGCTAACATAAATCTGCAGGATCTCTGGCTTTACTCAGAGCCTTCCTGAGAGGCAGCTGACCAACAAGAACAGGTCTGGTGAATCAAAGATCAAATTAAACTCTCTATCTAAATTAAACATCATGCTTATGCAACTCTGTTTAAAGTTGCTAATAAGCTGGTGAACACCTGCTTGAAATGTAAAAAAAAAAGTTGCTCCAAACATACTATTTTAAGGGAAACTTTTAAACAGAAGTGTTAGAAAATGATGCCTATTATTTGATAATTGTTCAGAAACAGAACAGACAAAAGTCATACTGGTAAATGCTCAGTGAGAAACCACCTTCATTTGAACAACACCTTGGGAGATGAATAATTAGTGGTCAACAGAGTTAACGACATGAATGTGTCTGTTACCAAACCAAATTTGGTTTACAGAAACTGCCAGCTTGAAAACATCAACAGCAAAGTCAAATGTAAATGAGTGAAACAGGCTAAGACTTTCCATTACTCATTAGGAGAATTTTTGCCTGCTTAGTATTTGACTGTTTGTCAACATGTCTGAGCTGGTTCAATTCCATCTGTGGTAGGGACAAGACCCACTCAGCTGTGGAGTTTTGTTTTCCCTTTGAGCACTTAAAGTTCAATAGCACCTCTTCAATGTAGCCACGTTGGGTGTGTGAAAGAACAAGCTTGACTTTATTGGGGGAATTCTTTTTTCTGTGTTGTTTAGACATACTACACACACATAGACTGAAATACACATGCACATGTGCATACAGTATTTGTAATCATGCACTTGCACTGAGATGTCAGAGTGATGGTTTGCTGCTCTATATGAAACGCTGCCTGAGTAACAGCAAAGAGTTAACTGTTTTCTGAAGGACACTTTGGCAGTGACCAGAAGAATACCTCGCCAGCTACCAAACCAACTTCCAAACATGGTTTGATTGGGACAAATATGGTTTGGCTGGGACTTTAACCGTCCACCCTCCAGTCGTTATCCGAGGTCTTTCCAACTGAGCAATTGTTAGGACCCAAAACAATACAGGAAAGAAAGAAATACTGTCAGACAATGGTGTTGCTTGATCTTGGCTTGTGGCTTTTTGTCACAGCAAACAGAAGAGAGAAGAGTTTTGTTCCAGGGATAGTTGCAAAAACGAAAAAAAAATACTTCTAAAATTGGAGAATTGAACTATGGAAACAACAAAAGCCATTTCGATTCTTGTCCCACTGTGATGTGAATGTGATCATTCGGGGGTCAGCAGTCTTCACATCATTTACTACTGGCTCAGCTTATGTGGAACTTCTCTAGATGGGAGACTAAAAATTGTGCTGGATTCCCTTTTTCCAACTATTTTTTTTTCATTGTTGTGGTTTTACCTAATGGAAATTCAAGGGAAGATGAGCATATACAGCAAAATGGAAACGTCCAAAACGTCTGCCTTGTTTGTCTATTAGTTTCCTCTGCGCCTCTCCTGGTATTCTGCTCACTTTATATTACTTTTATTGGTATGAATGTTGACTCTGTTGTCGAAGCATTTTAATACAAATAATAATAATTAGCACCATTCAAAATATTCAAGTTATTCAAAATAAGGGAAATAATCAGTCATAATTCTAAAAATGTGTAATAATGTGACATTACAGTGAAGATACAAAAAAAGTTTGAACATAAAATGGGAAGAAAAAAAAATTAAAAATGAAAAGAAATGTGTGTGCTGTAGTTGTCTGTGTTCTGGGTTCACTGGTCGTCCTTAGGTCCTCACACACTGATATATTTGGCTGCAATAATCTCATTTCTACTGGTAAGTATGGGATTTTCTGAGTCTCACTTGTATCATGAAACTCTGTGATATCTGGGAACACTGTTCCTCTCTGACAGATGTTCAAGGTAGATATTTCATAGAGAAGTCATAGCAAATGCTGAAACACTTGTTCTGCTCCGTGTTACCTGTTCACAGTCCCAAGAGGACATGCCTCATCGCCACGAGGCAAAATGATTGCTTACTGGTAGATTAACATTGTGTCTCTGTAAATACTGTAGTGTTACTATGTTACTTAGTTGCTACGCTCTCTGTAGTGCTGTAAAACACCTTACAATAGCTATATTGCATAGATGAGAATTAATAAATTTAACTGTTGAGGAAGGTCATGTTGTAATTCTCTTTAAAAAAAAACAATGAAGGATTTCCAAGAAAAAAATTCTACTGTCTTCAGGACTTTAACATACAGAATCTCGTACATGAGAATAGCTCTGTAAGGCTTGCTAAAGATTGCACGGCAGTGTGAAACACAACTTCCATTTAAGATACTGGAAGACAGCATGTTGAAAGACTCGAATTTCTCTTCCAGTTGTCATCCTCCTCGAGGGAGTCAGACTTGTTGTTTCCTGCTGTTGTACATTCTTGTTTCTACACCCAAATACACACACCCACACACAAGCTACACTTATCATCAATCTATCCAATTATTCTCTTACAGCCTACAGCATTGTCCGTGGGACAGTGTGTCAGCTCCCAAACGTGTGCAGTTTTGTATGCCTGTCTGTCTTTGTCCGTCTGTTCGTCTCCTCGTAAGGCCCCGGGGAACTTTAGCTGTCTGGTGCTACGTTCCCATTGGGAGGACTTTGTTGGCTGCGCAGCTAGAGGGGGGTTGTTGGTGGCGGCGCTGAGGAAACCGGGGCACATTTCCTGTGGAAATGGGGTTATCTCTTCACCAATTACTGTTGCAATTACAGCAGGAGGCCTGCAGAAGCCTGGGAACAAAGCTATAGGCACACAGATGGGCACTCATGTGGAGTAATGCACAAATTCCTTACCAACACACATGACACTCCACACAGAGGGTTAAAAATCCCACAGTCCATCCGTCACCCTGCCATGCAAAGATATGAACACCACATACGTGTGTCTCAGTCTGGCTAACGCTGGATTCGTCAGATCAAATGTTCTATCGTGAATAAAAAAGGTCCACAGTACTATTTTGTCATCACTCATTTATCCAGACACTGATCCCTACTCAGTGCAGCTTAATGTTCGACCACACACACTCACACAACACATACCACAGCAAAATGATATTCAGACACTCAACAAACTGCATCTGGACTGTGTCACAGACGGAGCAGGCCCACGTGGACAGCTTAACCTTTGACCTTGATGTGTATGACTATTCATCATCATCAGACGGCTTGACCTGCGTTTCCATGCTTCTGCATAAGGGTCCATTTTCTATTTACTTTTCATTCTATTAATTGTTCCTTCTTTATTTATGTAAGAGAGTTCCACTGAGAACTCTCATTGTTTTCTCCTCTTTAGACTGTTTTGTGTGGGACCCACCCACTGCAGAACAATGTCACTGGTTTAATGCTTTGGCCACAATATTGAGGACAGTTTTTCTTGCTTCTTCCTTTATTTCATCTTGATTTTGGAAATAATAATGCAAATCACCAATTACTCAACAGAAAATGAAGGGAAGAAATACAGTCCACGCTATCTGTCTCATTTTCAACCAATCAATACTTGTGTCCAAAAGGGGAATATAGTGTTTCTTGGTTGCACTAAATAGTTATGTTCTGGTAAATTTTTGGTTTCACTTTGCTGCTGCAAAGGTAAAAAGGAGAGAAAAAGTGTGGTACAGTGGTAGAGAAAACTACGCATTTTTGTAAGCCAATCCAAAGTCAGCATCACGCTTCATATCAAGCACATCAACGAGTCCCTGGAAAAAAATGGCACAAAAACATTATTACATCTTACTACTGACCCGATATTGGATTGTCACTGCACGATTATCATGAATAAAAAATAGAACAAATGATAGTACTGCAAAATTTAGAGTAAAGTTAGGGAAAAAATATGTTTTTGATCTCTGCTTTGGCAAAATACTCCTAAAATGGTACATAGGGAGGTGGAGAGATGATATGCAGCTATAGCTGAATGAAAAATATTCTAAAAAATAATAATAATTCATTCATTGAGACAAAAACCAATTCAATGATAGTGTGGAATGATATGAATATTATGAGTTTTTCTTCTTATATCCATTTATTCTGCTCTTTCTGTGTGTAGTAATGATGTCACTGCAAAGAAAAAAGAGTTAGTGTATTTAAAAATGCATTTTCAACAACTACAGCCTCTTCTCACCCCTAAAATCAAGTCCCTGAATTCACAAACTTGTGCCTGTGTAAAGGTGACACAGTGATGTTCCCAAAAGTCACTGATTTCTGTCAGTCTGTTGTATCTGTAACTGATTTAGTGCTTCATTCAAGGATGTGATCATTAAAGGTATACTATATGATTTTTGAAGGCTACAGCATAAAGCTCTGAAGTTTGACTTGTATAATTGCCTCTGGCATTGACTTCTATTCCTTTTCAATAAATTGATAAAGTAGCTGTTTCCAGCAGTTGACCATCAGCTGATGTTGACTGTAGTCATTGCAGTCATAATGGTTGACAGTATAACGTATATTAGGCTACAAAACCTAAAATCTGTATATGTTCCATGGTGCTTAACCTTGTATGGTTACTTTCAAATAAACAATTTGAAAATTTGCTTAAAGCTAACATGTGATCCAAAGTAACAATTTATTTATTTCACTGAAAATTAGAAACTCAAATTATGACAATTTCTTAAAAAGAATAAAAGAATCTGGTGCCTAAAGTCCTACAATTATAATGATCAATTCGTGAAGAACAGATTATTTCGCGTCAGCTCTAAAGAAAATATTTTCAACTCATGTAATAACATTAAATGAAATACAGAACTATATCTTCTGTGAATCACAACAAGATTAATCCACTTCAGCGGTGAGGACAGCTGACAGGTACACAGGACAGTAACTGCTGAGGCTCCTTTACAGACTGGTGCACATTTGGCAGCAAAGCCATCAACATAAATTTTACTTGATGTGAGATAATGCAACATTTTGCTCATGATTTTGTAGCTCCACACACCCATCAGAGTGAAATATTACGGCAGTCTTTAAACTGTCTGTGCCTCAAATCCTTTGGCTCAGCCTCAAAGCATATTGGACTTTCGGTATGCTTGGTGGACGTTTGCTTTGGCAAATGGGCAATAACTATAGCTCTTCATCTTAAAAATGAGCTACCATAATGAAAAGTAGCTGTCCTGAGAAGGTAATTTATGGTCCTGGTGTTTTCAATGAGCTCAAATTTATGTTTACAGTCAGCTCCGAAGGTTAACTTAATGATGAATCCTGACTTTAAAGCCTGGCCAGAAGATAAAATCCTTCCATCTTTATCCGAACATCCTCTCTATTTTCTGATAAGTCTTGCTCTTTTAAACAGGAAGAGGAAGTCTGACTTCCAGCCTTTTGTGTCCTTTGTCTGATCTTTCTATCACTGACAAAACTGGGAGCATCAAATTCTTGTGGCTTCTTTTTGTTTACGCAGCTTTGGAAACTGAGTTCACAAACAGCAAGAGTTAAAGATCAGACTGTTCCTATATATGTGTCCATGCAGTGGTCATGTACTGCTCAACTGGGGACCACATGTTAAAATCAATTCTGGTGAGTTTATATTTGTTCACAATCATAGCAGGAAGTTTTGTTTTATGACTGAGTTACTGCTGTTTGCCTCTCCAGTCGACAGCTAATGAGGTAACTCCTGATTGGCTCTATTACTATTAATCCTGCAGTTTTCAGCTGGGAATAAGTCAAGTGTGCCTTTGTGGATTAAGTTACTTAATACAGCTAAAGTGAAAGGAATGCAGAGACAAATATATGTCCCCATGAAAGCCAAAGGGAGCAACAAACCAAAACAACGGGATCAGCGTTAATGCAGCCTCTGGGCTGCTCAGGTGAACACACGTGTTGCCTTGAGTCTGTGCTACCACTGATTTAACCCTATACAGCAACCAACAGGTTACATGCCTGAACCAGTAACTGCTTTATCAATGAATAAATACATAAAAAAACATTAACAGCTTGAACAAACAAAACTAAAAGTGTGCATTTTTTATTATCTCATGAATCAGTTCCATATCTCAGTAACAATAACCTACAAAATAAACAGAATCCCAATCCACATTACAGTTGCATTATGAATCCAGATTTCCTTTTGGTAACTGGAATATATTTCCAGTTTGTCCTTTTGGGCACAAAAAACACTATCTGCAGTTTTTACGATTGCCAAGTTTTTATTGTCTTGTTATTGACACAATATGCGATGCACAATATTATTGTATCAGTATTTGGATGATATTGGCCTATGAAATTTAATATCAGTATTGGCCGATATTGAACTTTGAAATATCAGTAAAAAACTTAAGTGTACCATTATGCCCATCACAGACCTTATTGAGTTTCATTTTTAAGTGGGAAATAATTTTCTTCTTCATTGTCTGTGTAGGGGACACCTCTTCCTTCAACAGACAACAATAGTCACATTGGAAGCAACAAGTTAATTTTGTAAGAATTTTGTACTCTTCATTTGAAAAAAAAAGACAATTTTCCACAGCAGATTTGACGTTCTCAGCAAACAGTGAATACACATTTGCCAAAAGCAAAACAGTGCATTTCGAGATGGATCAGTATCTATTCTTTTCTAAAAAGAAAAAAAAAACAACTCTATTTAACCCATTTGACTTTTCTCCATGCTGGCTGGCATCGCCCTTTTATGATGTCCAAAAGAAAACTTTCCTTTGGTACTCTGACAGTTGCTGAGTTTCTGTGAGGTTGTGTGTTTGTTGTCAGTGTGGGGTGTCACAGAGTGGCTGAATCTTCTGCTGTGCCCAATTAAAGGACTTCTACTTTTTTTTTTAATCTGTCTTTGCAACTGTGGTATACCACATTTTTAATATCAATCTAGATCTGAAAATCTGCTGTGCTGCCATCTTAATAGGGCTTAAAACTTTTCTTCTGCCTTTTTAAAAGTTATACAGGAAGAAGTGCTGACACACAGCAATATTATGGTCGAGGAGAGGTGAGAAAATCAGCTCTCGATTTTTGACATCATGGAAGATTAGAGAAAATTAATACTTAAGGGAGATGGAGGAAATATGATGCTTGTGGTTTTTCAACTTAATTGCAGGCTTTGAGCTAAAGATAGCTTTAAATATTCGCACCAGAAACCTCTCGAGGGTAAATTTACAGCATGTCCACCGTTGTCAGGGGCTGTTGTTGCCAAAACAGGGGGGTGTAATTAGACCCAGTGTCTCTGTCCAGAGAGAGGAGAAAAAACATGGCCCCTTTATTAGGATAGGTCTAGTATTTATGGGGACCTTAAGTTTTGTTGCAGAAAAACAAAATGTTCAAAGAAGTCAGTTTTACAGCAGTCTCAATTTATGCTATGCTGCAAGTTCTCCTGTATTTGTATGAAACAACTCGAGAAAACGCTCCCCTTCCATAGAAACTTTTTATTGTTCTTCAGTCAAAATTTATGGGATAGAGAAACAGCTGTTGTTCAATTTCATTAATGACAGGCAGTGGTAGCGCCACCATTGGGGACAGCCTCCATTAAAATTAATAACAGAGAATAGCCTGATGCTGTGCCAGATAACCATTTCAGTGAAATCCATATCTCAGCAACATCCTCAGCCCTGAGCCTGGAAAGCAGTGGCCTAGATAGAAACAGATCTGAAAGAATAAATGAATAATGAAATATCTCCTGATTTTTAATATCACTGTGAAGTCTTTTGTGCTTTATTAGTACACAGAGAGAAAAGAAAGGTGAGGTTCAGGAAAGTGTAAGAGGATGTACGACAGGAACCACGTACCAGTTTCTTAACTTCAGTCTCAACACTGCAAAGGAATGCAAGAGCAGCAGATCATATAAAACCTACAAATAAAAGACATTTCCGGGAAGAGTAGCTGAAAATTCAACCCAAGTGTGAAGTTTTATCCGCAAGGAAGATTTCTAATCTAGGAGAATGTAACATGCTTCTTGATTCAGTCCATTCTCAGCACTTCTTAAAAGCTGAATTACTAAAACAGGCTGTCCTGATCAAAGGCTTTTTTTCTCATTTGTAACAAAAATACACAGGAATGGTCCAATAGCTAGGGCCTCAGTGACCGAGACTGGTCATACACTCTACCAACAATCAGAGGGTCTAGGGTTTGACCCCAGCTCGGGTTGTCACATATGGATCTGTCCATGGGCAAGACACTTGTGCTCATACTGCTGTATCAGTGGCATGTGAATGGGTATGACACTGCATGGATGTGTGAGAAAATAATGATGGTGACGACTTCACACTCAGTGAGTAAATGTGGGTGTAATGGGTACCTTAAAAGTACAACATAAGCTCAAGTCCAGAACATCAAGAACACCAGTTCATTTGATTTGGTAAGAAGTGGCTCATTGAAGACCAAAGAGGCCCTCGTCCTCTTGGAAACTGGTGTCTCAGTTCTTTTCCAGACAAACTAGATTATGCTTTGCTGTGTGTGTAGTAACAGTGCAAAGCTTAATATCATAACTGTACCAAGTTAATGTATGGTTGGTAGAGAATATCAGAATTGTAGAAAAATTGTAATTGATAACCTAGCACTGTTTGCATATCCAGCCTCTGGTCCCAGAAACAGGAATAACTTGAACAAAACTATGCAGAATATGGTTACACATTGCTCTGGTTAATATGTAGAGCTATTGAGCACAGCCTGAATATAGCTTTTACTTTATGTTATGGCCAAAAATACTCCTGAACTGCTCCAGGCTTAACAATGTCATTCCATAGTGTTCAGTTGTGTATAACATATGACAGGCAGGTACAGGGGTTTATGATATGAGTCACCTAACATGTTTTTGTCTGATCCTACAGTTATCCACAACACTGCCACCTCTTGATTAAACTTATTCTTAATGCTTTAATCAGTTCCTGGATTTTATTTGTAGGTAGGTGGCAGTAGATAACTCTCAATTATGACCAAAGTAACCACGTAACTCCAGCAGTCATCCTCTGCCAAGGAAGTTATGCTTTTGTTTGTATGTTTGTCCACCCATCCATCCATCCATCTGTCTGCTCGTTGTGTGAGCAATATTACTAAAATACTTCTCTCTGTGGATTTTGATGGCATTTTCAGGAAATACTGTAGTGATCTGAAACTGATTCAGAATTTTTTTCTGTTATAACTCATGTACAAAATAGCTCTGGTGCTTTGTGCTCTTGGAGCAATGTTTGTTAGATGAAGGAAATCAGTGCTGTCTGCAGTGGGAGTGTGAGTATGAGACTTTTTTCAAGGGAGATTTATAAGCATTAACTATAAAAACAAGGCTGAAATTTAAAATTTACTGTTTTACAATTTTGAAGCTTAACTGTGTTGTCTCAACACTTGCAGTAAAAGTCAACAGTCTGGATAGTTAAAGGTTTTTCCTACTTGTTTGAATTTAGCTATGATGAGATCCAGCAGCAACAGCAGGATGGGCTGAATGTGAGTCATTTTTTTAATTACTGCAACAACATTTCTACTTTATAAAAACAGTCAGCTCATGTTGGTTTGGTGCTGTTGCAGCTCTTTAGGACTACAAACATTTCTGAGATTGTTCTTCAGCTAAGGCCACCTTTCCTTTATCACTTGTAAAGTCATGACAAACAGATAAATCTAAAATTAGATGAGGATATTTCGACCTGCAGCTGTTATTTGTTCAACACAAACTCATCAGAGAGGAAATCTTAATTGATTTTTTTCAACCATGCACACACAAGCAGACCAGCATCTGGGCTATATGGAGCTAATCTTCTGTGTAGTATAACCAAGCAATTTGCATTCTAATAGCGTGAAATTGAAAAGCACTCATTTACATTTACATTATAATCTGGGCATTTGTCCAGAGACCCTCAGAGCAAACAGCAGGAGAAGTTAAAATGCCAAGATTACAACTATCACATGTAATCAACAGCAAAGGTCAAATCCACTGTCTCTATGCTCAAACAAACTCATATGTTAATTTTAATACAAAAATATTCTCCGGTGACTGTCAGAGATTAGAAATCCACCACATTAAACCATTTCTCATAGTGCATGCCATATGAATAAAACATGAGTCCGTCTGTATGTGGGGAGATAGATTCACACTGACTTAATAAACCGCCCAACGATCTTCAGAGGCCTTTACGGAAGAATCTTTATGATGAATCTTTATTCTCATGTTATGGCCGAAGCTGCAGATCTAAACAAGTTGAAGTGGTTGTGTAAAGGTGTCTCCATGAAAGTATGTACTCCCACGGATGTGTATGTTTCCACGCTTGGTGGTCAGCATTCATCTTGAACTGCATGTGACCTCTGACTTTCTCCTGCCGGTGTACATGTTTGAATGTGTGAGTGTTTTCAGTCTCAAATGGTGTTCCTTCTCTGGTTCTGTCTGTTCACATTTTGATCATGCTTTTGGTGAGTACTTTTTCATGCAGGACATCTTCGGCCATCAGTGAAAACGTCTGGTTTTAGGTAATGCTGCAAACTATTTTCTGATCCAGCTGTGTGTATATAAGAATGTCAGTTTTGATTTTGATAACCACTTGTGTACTAATGCTTGGAAAAAAGGGGGCTTCTGTACTGGTTCCAAGTTATCAAATCTGATCAGGAAATGTTCAGTTCCTGACAGGGACAAAAGTCTTTTTTTTTTAATGATTTAACCTCGGGAAGGAAACTTCCACAAAAGCTTAATGTATGTTTAAGGACCTGCTGTGTTGCTGGAGCATTGTGTAATGTGTGATGCAGAACATGAACAACAAAGTTTTCAGAAAAGTTCGCAGTAGGCCACTACATCAGAAAGTTTGACTAAACGAATCAGAAAAAAAGACAGCTCCTGCAGTAAAGATGTTTACAACAGGCGAGTCAGTACAAACAACAAGCATTTACTTCAACACAATGCAAATGTGATCATGATGACATTGTTTAAGGTGAACGAATCATGTAGCTACATTATTCAAATAAGTTTTAAAAATAGAGATTGTCAAGAGATTGTCTCTTTTACCGTGAAGAGCTCATGTGAGCTTGTGATGAATAAACAAGAGAGCAGGTATGTGACTGTGCAATCAGTGATAAGTTTTGTGACGCTGACCAGTAAAACACAATATTTATTTTAAGAAATCTTCAAAAATAGCCATAGACTCTAACCAGTTTCATACCATCAACTTTTCAGCATGTTTAATCTGTTGCTTTAGGCAAAAATGTAAACAACAAAAGCGATAATAACGCTATAAGCCAATTCAAAAAAGAAATGTTTGCAATTTCATGTCATTATTTAATTAAAAAGTTTGTCGAACAAATATTAATGTCAAAATGTTCCTCAAAAAAAGAAAAATATTTATTGGTGTATACAGACCCGCCCACAGAAATGGATGGGCCCCTTTTTTTGACACCCTCCCCCATGCAATATGAATATGTCATAATAACAAATAAAGACAGAAAAATAATAATTATGAAAGAAAAAATTTATAAACATGTAATGCTATAAACACAAGATTACCAGGCAATTCATTGTGTTGCCTTCATAACAAATGGTAAGTATTTAGGTTAAGATAATTAGAATTGGAAGTCATGGCTTAAATTCAGGGTGGGTGGGGTCTTTATAAACATCGACGGGCTCCTGCATGACTCTGGGCTACAGAAAGCTTTCCCCTTTATCCCCCCTTTATGGACAGCCCTGGATGTATATCGAGGGGAAAAATGAAAAAAAAATCTTTTATAGCTTACAATGCGTTGTTGGGACCTTAGCGTGTCAAACAGAAATGGCAGACACATTTTAACCATGAGCTATGTATTATATTATATTTTACTCACCACAAAAATGTGGAATCTGAATAAGAAACCATTATGAACCAGAATCGATAAAATCTTAACAGAACCAACGTTTAACTTTTTCTTTTTTTTGTTATAATAATTTTGATATTTTACTTTCATACATTTTTGAAGTAATCTTCTCAGTTCGATCAAAAAAAGGTCAGCTTAATAAAACAGGTGCCAGCCAGCAAATGTTTATTTCAAGAATGTCAGTGTGTATGTCAGTGTGTGTGTCTGCGTGTGCGGTACAGAGATGGTATCAATATCTGCCCTCTATCATCGAGAAAATCACACAAATGTCCAGTTAATGGTCGGGATAATGGACACATTAGGCTGGTGTGTGTGTGTTTCTGTGTTGGCTCAATCCTGCATATGGGCAACTTGAAATCAAGTGAATAACTAGGATAATTTAGTCATTAAGAGAGTAAGAGGTTTAGGAGGTAATCAGACGTGTGTTAGTGTTTAAAGCTGCTTTTTTTCCAGACACATGAAGCTTTCCTGTCAGTCCGTTTGATTACACTTCACTAATCAGAACAAATCACCCCGCCAGTGAAAGGATCTCTCTGCCAGACGATGACTCTACACAGTAAGGATTAGCTTGCCAGTAATAATTCTGCATAATGTCTATTACATATGTGTCTTGAGAAAATTCCACAAAGCTAAAAGGGCAGCTGACGGGAGAATTTAACTGTATGGAGGTTTTATTTCTAAATGTAACAAACACATTTTTAAAAGAAAAAGTGTTTAGTAAGAGCACAAACACTTTTGAAAATAAATGTTCCTTTCTTTTCTTTTTCTTCATTATTATTTTATCATTTGTCATCTCTGTGAGCAGCATTCACATCACAGTTTTAAAATAAGTTTTATTTTATCTACATCTATCACACGCAAGTGAATCCAGCGTTTACGTTTAGTTTTCAAATGTTGCCTAAATCAGTTGTGACCTGATGAGAACCATCCTATTTCAGCTGGTTGGTTTCAATAAAAATCGTTTTGCTGCTGACAGGTAAAAGCTTTCATGTCAGGAAAGGTTTGTTTGTTTTTGATGGGTTACTGAGTTTCTTCAGTGAGGTTTCAGATCTTTTTCAAATGCAGAGAGGTTGAAGGTACACTGCGTGGTAAATGTCTCCATATTCATTGGATAAAAACAGTCAGATTGGTTTCTAAAAGTGAAGTAAAATAGCACCATCAGTTGTCCTTTTAGCTTCTTTCACTTTTCTTGCATTAAAGGTGTATCCATTTAAATAATGTTTACTTCCATATTGCATGGTTTTGCATTGAGTGATAATTTTATAGATGTTTTTCCCCTTAAAGAGATTTAAATGTTTGACCACACGTGAAATCACTGAGCCTATCAGCCTATTGGTGTACAGATCTGTATAAATGTGGTCCCCAGACCCTGAAGTGATCTACTGAAGAAAACTACAGATCAAAGTACTGTGCATAAGGGATGAGATTTTATGTATATTACAATGAACTAAGTGGAAAGCGTTGATTTGGAAATATTTAAGCATAAAAACAAATGATGTTCATACATAGTTGAAACTACTTCTCAGCTGTAACAGGTTCCCTATCCCTCCATCTTACTGTGATACAATATGGCCTCCACAGCACTGAGCAGGTGACTGCAGGCTGAAGGTGACAAAGCTGTTCAGAGCTGATTGTTGGTTCAGATTAGAGCTGAAACGATTCCTCAAATTATCTCGATTATTCGATTACAAAATATCTTCGAGGCAAATTGTGTGCCTCGAAGCCTCGTTTAATATATAATTATACATATAAAATATATATCTGGACTACTATACAGTGCACGGTGTTTGACACGGACGGTCATTTCTGTTGCACAACGTGCCTGCTACGTCTGCTGCTGCACGGCTTGTAAAATCATGAAGGGAGAGAAAAGAGAGGGACAGAAAGGAGAGAGTCCGCAGAAGAAATGGCAGAGTGTCCCAAGTGTGTGGTCGCTACAAGAAGGGACAAAAAGAAAACAGTGCAGTGTGTCTGATGTCAAAGCTTAGCTTAGCTAGCTTAGCGTGATAGCACGTCGTCAACGCTGCAGCTCGTCAACAGTAAACATCCAGTCTGTGCGTCCTCAGAGCGACACAACAGCATGACACTCATGATGCATCAACATAAGTAGCTAATGTGATCAATAACTGAGGTATGGGCTAGTAAATAACCTACTTTGATTATGGCTTCGTGTAAAGGCTGGTTCAGAACGTAAATCAATGCAGAGACTACTTGTGTATTTTCTTCACACCCTTTTCACATCCAATAACTGCATTTAATTTGATTGCAGAGAGTAGAACAGGAAACACTGACAGTGAGTAGAGGAAGCAGGTGTAGGGAATGCTTTCATATGTGATAGAAATGTACATTAGCTAGTTAAATTATCCTAGTATCTAAGTATGATATTATTTGGTCCTAGAAATAAAGTAAGCAAAGTAAGATCATCGATATGGTACAGTAGTAAAGGCAAAAATTTAGCAAAAAGAGATAGGCATGAATACAAATAAAATAAAAATAACCAAACTTAAAAGAAAATACTGAAAAAAGCAAGATATGGCCCAGAGTAAAAATAAAAGTATAGATTTTGATTTTGAGATCCCATTTATGCTCAGAATGTTCAAAATAAGAAAAAGTTGTTAATTTAAGTGATCTGGCTTTTCTGTTTTGTGTGTTACTAATAACAACAATGTGAAGTGGTTAAATGTAAAAAAAAAAAAAATAGCCGTGAGCGCAATGTAACCGTTATCCGATTACTCGACAAAAATTTGATAAGAGTAATCGATTACAAAAAGAATCGATAGCTGCAGCTCTAGTTCAGATTGTATCCCAATTCTCAGCTCTTCTGTTACAACATTGTAGTAAGATTATGAAAAACTAATTATGTGCTTGACCCTGACAGAAAGCTCAAATAATGTTTTTCGGTGTGTAAGTCTTTAGAAATTAATCCAGCAATGGATCAAGCACTTTTTTGCCTATTTGGAGATGACTGGTAAAACAGTGCAGCAAGTCCTCGTCAGGAGTCAGTATCATTACAGGCCTTTATTCCGCTTCTTTTAACTCCAGCTAATGGTTTGTAAGATGAGAACTTCCATTTTTGCAGAGTCTGCATACTGAATGCATCAGGTCAAGCTCTGTCATATCTGGGACTGCAGATTCAAAATACACCCATACCTGCTTTTAATGAGGGAGGTACAGGTTTTCTTTGCTGTTTTAAACACATCACTCATGCAACAAGGTTAGCAGGATTATCTTAGCAGCATGACTGACTACAGGGATGCACGATATTGGATTTTTGCCAACATCCTATACGCTGATAGTTTTTAATTCATTATCGCTGACACCTATCCCGATATTTCAGGTCAAGAGCACAAGCTCTGTACTGGACAAAATTAATTTGTTTCTTTTCGTGTTACAGCATATATTTTGCGAGGAACAGATGTAAAACAAGAAAAAAACATTTAACTCTTGCAAAAATGAAACCCGGGCGGCACGGTGGCGCAGCTGGTAGAGCGCATGCCTCACAGCAAGAAGGTTCCCGGTTCGATTCCTGGGTCGGGAGGGCCTTTCTGTGTGAAGTTTGCATGTTCTTCCCGTGCATGCGCGGGTTCTCTCCGGGCACTCTGGCTTCCTCATGCTCATTAGGTTAATTGGTGACTCTAAATTGCCCTTAGGTATGAGTGTGAGTGTGAATGGTTGTCAGTCTCTCTATGTGGCCCTGCGATCGACTGGCGACCGGTTCAGGGTGTACCCCGCCTCTCGCCTGATGATAGCTGGGTTAGGCTCCATCCAGAAAGGGATAGCCAGGTATAGATAATGAATGAATGAATGAAAAATGAAACCCTTGATTTAAATGTACATAGCAGTGATGAGGAGGTGCATCAATACTGCACATTTGTCTAATTTACCAATATTCCAGCTGGTATATGGCTGATATGTGTGGCAATATATTGGCTGTAAATACCTGCAAAATTTTAGTATTGGCCAATCCTGGTATCAAATCAATAATATTGTGCATTCTTAACTAAGTACCAGCAGGTACCTCTCTACATCTGTGTTCTAGAGAGGCCCAAAAACGCACAGGAGAAATTAAAGAAATGTGCTTGCAGCTACTTGAAAGAGGACAGCAAAACTCTTTTTGCCTCCGTCAAGGAGGTTATGTTTTCGCTGACATATGTTTGTTTGTTTGTTCGTCTGCTTGTTAGCAAGATCACATAAAAACTTCTGGACAGATTTTGTTGAACTTTTCAAGAGATGTTGGTAATGGCCCAACTTAAAAATGATCAGATTTTGGTGGTGATTCAGATAGCTGCCATTGGCTAACAAACGCTTTTGCTCAACAACTGTCTAACTAATAGTGACATCAACATGATTCTGAGTGCTCGGTGTGGGTTTTCAGGGTCATGAATCATACTCTATCATTGAACTATGGCTTGTAAATGTAACAGCAATATGTGAGCAATCTTTATGGGGGGCTTGCACTCTCCAGGTGCTTTTTAGTTAAATATTGATTATAGAGCATAAGACTTGTGATCCTGACCTCTGATTCAAACCCATGCTGGCCTGAAAGACAACTATTGATAGAGTGTGATTACCAGCATCACTTTTCTGTTATATGTTTGCCAATTTCATCTGTTTGTCATTTCCCATCCTTATCTTACAGCCTCAGCACCTCAGTAATTGAGATTTGTTGGGTGGCGGCTTCAGAGGGCAAAAACCTTTACCGCCATGTCAGACAGGATTTCCAATTAGCTGTTACATCAACAGAAGAACAAATCCAAATGAATGTTCTGTTTCTCTGTACTGATAAACAACCCCAGAGTCAGAGCGTTTAAGTTAAGCTGAAATCCTTTTGTGATTACAGCAGTTCAAAAAGAAAAAAAACACCCACTGTCTGAGGAAAAAAACCTCAGCAGTGATGAGAGGGGAAACGACCAGCGCATGGAGCTCCCACAGAGAGATAAAGAGGAGAAAAAGCACAAATTGGATGGTGGACATAAAGCCATTAAAATACCCACACACACACACCACACGTTTTATTCCTGATTTGATCTTTCCTTATGATGTAAAAATAAATCACACATAAACATCTGTTGTTTTAAGTTATGATGATTCACATCAACAGAGACACAACAAAGACTGAGGTGGGCAGCGACACCGGAACAGAAACAGCTCTATTCAAGCAACACAGACACAGACGAGAGCAGTAAGGACAAACTATTAATCAGATCGAGTTGATTTTGAGCTGACTAACAAAACTTAACGTAATTTAGTGGTAGTGGTTGTCACACTACAGGAACAATATACTCTGTCATGATTTTAGGTCAAATTTGTTTGGTTTTCTGAGGATTTCACAGGATTGTTTGTGATTGTTGCAGCAAAAAATGTCTGATTTTTTTCCAAGTTAAAAGTTTGAACAAAATTTGTGATATTTTAAGGTTTTATTTTATTAGTGACACGAGAATAACAAGGGCATTTTCGAATGCACTGCATCTGTTCCTAGTGTTTTAGTCATCCTTTCCAAAATCTGATGAAAAATACAATGAATCCATTTAAAATCCATTTAAAAAGAAACACACCTGCTCAGTAAAAACATGAGGAGGGCTTTCACACCGGTATGGTTCTGGTTCTTGAACCGGCATACCAGTTTAAGCGAAACAAAAGTGGGAGGGCATTATTCAGAGTTACTCAGGAGAGACTGAACAACTGATCTGCAAAAGGTAGATCACATCGATATTCTAAAAGTGTCTGTTGCTTTACTTAAGGAGCGGGTAACAACTGTTGATGATGGGGAGGCATAGAAGACGTACTTAGAGGGAATCTAAGTTTAAAAAGTGTGTGTGCTCCTCTACATCCTCTACTTCCTGCTCATTTTATCAACACAGAACACGACATGTCCACAGATGATGCCACAGTTCACGAGCTGGAACCAATTTTTTTTTCTGTTCCAGCCACAAACCAACTTTTCAGGTCCTGAACCAATTATTTTTTGGTCTGAACATGCCGGCCGGTTCCAATTAGGTTTGGAAAGCGGAACTGGCACGAAGCTGTACCAGTGTGACAGCCCTCAAGCAGAGCAGAGACATCATGAAGTAAATAAAGTGTGTTGTTGATCAGCTGGAACAAAACGGGTGCATACCAATTACACGTAATCTGTTAAGTATGTTGCCTTTCTTTTGGTAAATGGACTTGAGCTTATATATCTATTTTCTATTCACTTTGACTACTTAAAGCTGCTTTACATCAATTCAAACCAGTTCACTCTGATATTCACTCATCGGTGGCTCAGAGTTTGTTGAAAGTTTCCACGAAAATCGTCCATCAGTATCAGCACATTCATGCCCTTTCAGACTCATTTACATGCCACTGATGCAGCAGTGGGAGCAACTTGGGGTCAAGTGTCCTCCCCAAGGACACTGCAATGTGACAACAGAGGATGTCAGACTGAGCCACCAACTGCCCTGTTTGGAATGACCAGAGGGTTGCACATTACTCAACAGCTAAATACAACATGACACACACAAACACGTAGCCATCTCTAATATGGTGGCACACACTAAGGGGCTGTTTACACGAGGCTGAATACGGTCAAATCCGATAAGACTTCATTGCGATTTGGCCTTGCGTTTACATGGGAACACTATAGGGAGTGCCCGAATCCAGAAACTTATGAAACCAGTGTCCAGAGTGGAGAGTTTTTAAAACGCTCCTCCCTGCAGCTCCATGTAAACCCATATCAGAGCGTTTCAGGGTAAAACAATGACATAACTGCATACTCAGTACTCTATTACATGAAGGCTGTACGCGCATATCAGAAAAAAACAGCTTTGGCCATCTACCGAGTAACATGTGTGCCTCTTACCGTGCTCGGTTTGTTATCCAGACAGATTTGCTATTGGAACTGATTTGTTGTTCAGAAAAGAAACTCCTGCGTCTTTGTGGGTCCATTCGCCATCGTTGTTTGTGACAAGTTTTTCTTCTTCGTGCATGTGTTGTAGCAGTACTGCCTCTCTGCAAACCTACACAGCCATCTACTGGACCGGCATGCATACTACACTGGTTTTATGCATATCCAGCATCTCCTTCTGAACACAGATCAACCTTAAATATGCAAAGGGAAAACCTTTGTGTTTTAAGTCAGAGTCTCTGTGTAAACATAGCCTAAAGCATGAACGGTCTCTTATCTGCCTCTTGTGCACAGCGCTCACCCTTACACACACCTGAACAAGTGATGGGGGTTGTTTGTTTTGCACCACAAAATGCGGGAGATACAAGAGGTTTGTCACTAATCTCATGGCACCAGCAAGCAGCTTTTAGAAACTTTACACTGAAATTGTTTATCAATGAAAGTTTTCTGTAAAGTGTCCTCTCAGTCACAAGCAGTGATGTCAGTCTGGAATCTGATGTTGATGCAAGGGAATAGGAGGGGAGGAGCACAAGGATAACTGGCCCAAGTTTCAGGAAAGCCGCAGTCATTGGACAAAACTGAAGGTGAACGGTATGTGAGTATTGGCTGAATTTGCATGGATTGTTGTGATTGCTACATCTCAATTTCTTGGAGGGACTGTGTAATCTGTTTTATGCCACGGTAACAAAAATTGGCAATCCAAGACACATCAAGTGTTAATATGGGCTGAATTAAAGCACAAAAATACACTGCTCTGTTTTTGTTCCTTCTGCGACATATTTTTCTATTAAAAATGTAAATCACCCACGAGAAATGCTGCTTTAATTAGTTAATGAACATTTTGGTTATTTTTTTTCTTTTTTCTCATTTGGCAAACTCTTATTATGGTGTTTAGTGACCTTGGATTTCAAATCCACATCCTACCCAGTACCCCACCCACCACCAAGTGCAGTGCTCTGACAGTGACAGACACACACAGAGTAGGACAATGAAAAGGGGACAGAGAGATAAAGGTGGAGGAACATCTTCTTTTAACGTAACAAATGTGCTTTAAATAAACATCAAACACGTCTGACAATGTTAACAAGTTTAGTCTTCATGACACTAACTTGAAATTAAATCTCCCAGTATAAAGGTGTATGTGACTCACACACCAGCGCTCCACCACAGCTGTTAAATAAACAAATACAGCTGCACATTCGTCAGGGCTTTCCAAAAGCACTTGCTGCCATACAAACAACCAACTACACCTCCACTTAGAGCCAGACACTTTCTTCTATGCTCACACATCTTAAACTGACATACCTGCACTGCAGTTCCTAATCACCAATGCATAAATATACTGGGAAGTTTATTTATTGCTATTTCATTGTGCATTAGGCTGAGAATAAAACATTAAATAATGTTTTTAAAATTGACTTATATTTTACAATTACAGTTTGTATATCCCCAAATGTGGCCTATTAAAGGTATACAGTATATTTTTCCATTTTCTGTCATCGACAGCATTATATATATTATTTATTGACTAATCTCAGAAATGTTTTAAATACCATGTTTAGAAAAAGAGAAATAAGTCAACAGTAGTCCCCTTAATAGGCTTCAAACACAAACATGACAGTAAATATGAAAAAATGATCTAAAACCAAAAACATATGTCTGTTTTTAATCTTTTCATCTCTGTGGTTTTACTAATCTAGCGTTTGGCTTACATTTTGACCAGCTGAAATACAAAGCCTCAGTTTGCTACTTTGATAAACGACAATAAATTTGGTAAAAAAAATGACGGTATTTACTTAACCTGTTTGGTTTGATGGGTAGACTACCATACCCACTGGCTGGCTATCTATTTCATTTTTGTGCAAAGTCAAGAATCATGCCATTAACACCTTTTTGGTTCTCTGATTGGTTCACCAATCAACCTATCAGAATAAGATAAGTCCTTCTCAAAACAGGTGTTGCAAACCCAGTGAGACAACTGTGTTGGCAGATTCTATCAATGCTGTATCTTCTCTCAAAGGAAAGAGAAAATATATAATACTGATAATATTCTCTGTTCTTTTTATGTGAAAATAATGAAGCACCTTTCTGATGTGAATAGTTGATGCTAGACAGCACTGCCAAGGTCATTTATCAATTAATCTTTTATCATTTTAGCAAACACAACAATGAGTTTTCTTCCAACCCCCTACAGTTATGTCTTTATTTTTTCCTCTTAGGCCAGCAATTACAAAAGCACCATTAAGAATCAATAAAATTCCAATAAAATTTGTATAAAAGTAAGTTATTGTCAATTGTTTCAAATGACAGCAAGCAACGGCCAGCGACAGCAGGATTTGTCTTTCTTTACAGTTTTAAGATGGGCAGGGCTTGAGAAAAGAACCCTTCCTGTAAAGGACAGGGCTTGACATAGGGTCAATTGATCACTGTTTTGGGTCAAAGCATTGACCAAGGCACAGGACAAGGTACTGCTTATTGCAGAAAAAACTAACTTAAAATCCATGTAAAGCAACTGAGCATCTGCTGTGCATGTCATGTCAGCATCTCTCTGGCTGAAGCTGCATAATCTGTAGCTTTAACATTAGGGGGTCAAAATAATCTTATGATTGATGCATTGTGATCCAGATGAGGATGAAGATGCATCAGTGCAAAAAGTCAATAACTGTTTAATCTCACAGAGGCTGCTGCCAGACTGCAGTATCTGTTTTTTTTCTGGGGAAGAAAAAACAGGTATGTGATGCTGAGACCAAAGAAATGTTTGTTTTGGTTTACAATTAAAATTTATTGTTGATGGAGTTTATCTCATAAGCAATTATGTACTGAATAAAATAGTTTATATTTATCTGAATGTTTGTATTTTTGTACCTAACAGTAGCCTGGTGCAGTACAAAAGAAATCAAATCAAGGATAATCAAGGATACTACTCACTGCTTTGCAACGTGTTATTCAATTGATTTGACTCATTAACTTCATAGACATAATGAAATTGCGAGACTAATGAAGATGCACAGATCTGCTACACATGCATGGACGAGACATAAGCGCATCTAAACAACATTTTGAAAAATGGTGGGAACTGATGAGGAGCAAGAGATTCCTTCACTTCTTGTCAGTTTCACCAAGTCTTTCAGATGCAACCAACCTATTTACTCTATGAATCTTACAGTAATCAATCTATTTCATGAGCACATAGCCTCTTTTTTAATTCAGTGTCAATATGGAACAAATCAAAACTAACAGCGAATAATAATATCCTCAACATATCCTTAAAACGCATTTCAATGCTGAGCCAGGTCCAACACACGCTCTCTCTTTCTCTCTCTCTCTCTCTCTCACACACACACACACACACACAGAATCCTACTGCACCTTGAAAGCGACTAAAACAGACTACACACTTATGCATTATAAATTTAAGCACTTACAGCTACATACACAAATATAAGTACACAGATGCACCCAGCTTCTTTAAGAGCCCTTTACATTTCCACATTCAGATTTCATAAGAGCTATAGCCCCACCTGGGAGAATCCATCAAGGTTTCTCTCTTTCTCTGCACTTTCTAGGTCATGATTGGTAGACTTCAGCCTTATCACTTTTACTTCACAGACCCTTTGTGTTAAAGCTTATGTAAGAATGTGTAATCAGGCTGTTTCTTATTCGACTTAGTCTCGAGTAAACATGATTAAAGGGAGATGAGTTTATCTCACCGTAACTAAACTCAGGAAAGCTTTTAATTTGAGGGCAACGCACTGCAAATAGAGCACAGAACATAAAAGAAAGAATCCCAACTCCTGTGTTAATTATACGGTACTGATTCTTCTTTCCTCATTGCTTTAGTCGGTCATGTTTGTTGTGCCCAAACAAAAACACAGCTGATGTGTTTGTTCAGACTTAATGGGTTTACAGCATTGTTATATTTCAAAGAGCTTCAAATACAATGCCTTCAGATTCATCAATATTTCCCCACTGCACAGATTTTCCCACAATATTACAACACACAACAGCTACCAGCAGCTCATGTAGTTCCTCTTCAGCCTTTCAAAGGATGCTTCTCTCCAATTCAACCATGCATAAACTCACTAACAGGACAAACTGTGATCTTGTTAAACACTGGCATGTTGATCCAACATGTGTTCATGCAACATGCTGCACAGTGGCCATTAACAAGTGCACAAAGAAAACACAAGTGAAGAACTAAGTAAACCCACGCATAAGAGTATGCGCTGCAGTATAGAGAAGGCAATTTCCATCTTTCATTAGACAGGAGAAATATGTGCCCTTCTGAGTTTCTTCAATACAAACTGCTGCGCAGATATCACTATGGTGCACTGATTGGCCCGGGGCCACAGCTAAATTAATTTGGTGGTGATGAGGATCTGGGATTTGAGCCATCAGATAATCATTTCTTTGTAAGCCACAACTGAAGCTAACACACATGGACTATTGATTTTGAATCCTAACGGGGCAGTTTTGCTGTCAAGGCAGTCACTTTGTGACAGGGAGGTTGACTGTGGATGTGAAGCTTAATTGATGGTTGATAAATGTTGGCAAAGATTAAAAATAATGGAGCAAAAGAGATGTAAAGGCAAAAAAATAAAATTACAGCTGGTATTTTAGCAGAAGAAATTGACCATAAATATTCTGTGCAGATGGCAAATGTACCATAATAACTTACCTCATCATCACTGAACAATACTTTAAAAATCAAACGTCATTTACTGAAGACTTAATTGTTTTTCTTGCAACTCAGTCAGTAATCCAAATGGTCTGTAATCATGAAAGGAACTATTTTTTTTGGAGGTTTTGTACTCAAGAAGACATATCCTTATCAATAAAAATTCAATTCAATAGATATATGAGATGATATACTGGCATATCAGAAAGTGGCAAAAAATCTGAATTATGCATCCCTGATATCAGCATCCATACCAGTACTATCTAACCAAAAGAAAAGGTCAGAAATTTACCTGCATTCCAGATAACTGATCCCAACAAAATCTGAAAGTTTAAGATACATAACACAAAATCTAAAGAACTGGTCAATAAAAACAAAGTTAAATGTCAGCATTATGTTCCAAACATTTGTTCTGAAGTATTAATATATACCTACAGACGAGCTTCTTGGTTCAACTTTGACCTACTCCACATTCTCTGGTGCTTGTTTGCACATAGTTTTCCAGTCTAATAGGAGGAAATTTGCAACAGGGCTGCCTGTGTGTCGGCCTGTTAACACACTGTCTGATCAATGACTTTTTTTTGTTCAAATGTCACCTTGTTCTAAGATGTCAGCAGTTACTGTGGTGAATACTGTAACTGAGAGAGGATGGAGAGAACTGGGCAGATTAATACCATGTTTGAGTAAACTCTAATTTTCAAAAAAAGCACCTTACGAACTTAAAATCTGATCACACAGCGGCATGCACAATTCAAACACTCTGATATGACCGTGCTGGTGTAATAAAATGGACAATTTCATCCTGCTGCTTCCCAAAAAAAAGCTCAGAGTGAGCGGAGAAAGTACGGTGGACAGGGAAAAATGACTTCTGCAGAAAAATTAATTTCACAGAGTTAATCACATTGGAGAAAGTGAAGTGGCATGAGGAAGAAAAGGAGACAAGCAGAGGGGAGGAAAGGTAAAGGTATAATTTGTTCTGCACAGATCTCCTGACAGTGTGTGGGCAGAGGAATGAGAAAAAGTGAATAAAGAGCAGTGGGGCAAAAACCAGTGTTACAAAGAGTGCCACAGATGTGATAGACAGTAAGAGCAGAAGAACACGTGAAACACTGAGAACAAAAGAAAACGATAAAGAGGAAGTCTCACCTGCATGTGTGAACTGCAGTCTGGGTTGAGATGCTCTCCACGCTCCTGTAAAGGTGGCCCCGAGGAGGAGAAGAAGACCCGCTGTCACCGGCCAATACATCCTCCTCATCAGCACGGACACAGTTTGAGTTAAATTCTCCTGAAGTGAACAGAGCCTCCACAGCTTCAGTCCAAACCTTATTCAGGGGAGGTGCTGATACTTTAAGTCCAAAGCGTTGCTCCTTCTGAATCCAGTTTGAGTTCAAGTCCAAGACTCAAAGATGCTGAAGACCCTCTTGAAGTCCAAGTGAGTCAGGCTGGAGAGAGTCCAGATCCTGAAAAAAATTCAGCGCTCCTTTTACAAGGGGAACAGCAGCACTCACACACACACTTCACCATCTGTGTGTTAGAGTTTATATCTTTTGTGTGTATGTTTGTGTGTGTGTGGGCTCAAGAAGTGGACGGGGAAATATACTCCAAGAAAAAACTAAGACGTCTCTTTGCTGCTTCCTCGCAGCTTGACAGCTCTCTTCTGTTCTGTCTCTCGTCCCGCTCTTCTCCACATGTGACTGTTTTCTCTCTCTCTCTCTCTCTCTCTCTCTCTCTCTCTCTCTCTCTCTTTCTGGGAGGCGGAGGAAGAAGGCTCCCTGATCATTGTGGCCACCCTGCACACACACACACAGATGCAGGCATGAACACCTCTTCAGCACTCCAGGAAAACCTTGTTAAAGTGGAAATGAGAGGGACCAATCAGTTTTCATCTATATTCTCATCACTCTCGCTCTCATTTTCCCGGTTTTCCACTTCCTATTTCTTCCTCTTTTTCCTGTTATACCCATACCTCCATTTTCTTATCATTCATCTTGTTGTTTCCAGTATACAAAACTAATATCTAACTCAAACGGTTGAAATCACAAAAATAAGAAAACCAAAAGAGCAGCTTGCAATATAAACAATTATATTAACTTAGAATAAAGTAAATGTATCCATTTAGCCTCTGTCACTGTTGATAACATTGTTGTGACCCCTCGGTAATCAGAGTTTAAAATCCCTGCCCTACACAATAAGTCATTTGTTGAAACATGTTAACCCAAATTAAGATTAATCCTTGTTTTTGTTGAGTCAGAAAGTTATCTTTAATCCTGAACACATAAATGTATACAGATATACATTAATAAATTACATAGATAGATAGATAGACAGACAGACAGACAGACAGACAGACAGACAGACAGACAGATAGATAGATAGATAGATAGATAGATAGATAGATAGATAGATAGATAGATAGATAGATAGATAGATAGATAGATAGATAGATAGATAGATAGATAGATAGATAGATAGATAGATAGATAGATAGACACCAAGCAAATTCATAATCAAATACTGAAATCTTTAATTCCTATATGAGTTGCTTTGTATGGATTTCTTTGAATGGGAAAACATATAGAGTTCTGGTTGATTTTTCCAAAAAGAAACTATATATATATGTATATATATATATATATACATATATATATATATATATATATATATATATATATATATATATATATATATATATATATATATATATATATATATATATATATATATATATATATATATATATATATATATATTATTATTATCTTATTATTATTATTATTGTTATTATTATGATTTTTTTTTTTTAAACAGTCAAAAACTGCTACAGATAAGCAGAAGAAGATAAAGTTGATGTAATTGGGTGTAATGACCACCAAAAGTGACAAAGTTGAAACATAAAGTTTGGTGAATCAGCAGTTTCAAATGGGACTAATGGTGCCAAGCTGTGCCAAAATGTGCCAAAATGGCCAGTTTGGCGATTCTGCTGACCACTCTGTGGTAAAACCTCTCTTCCTTTGCTTTACATCATTTTATCAGACTCAAACTGGGCAGAAGTAACATTCACATGTTTTGATATTGATTCATAGAGCTCTAAAGCTGCAACTGCATCATTCCAAAGAGATATTCACAATAAAACGTTGTTATTTTTTAGGTAGGAGGAAATTTTCAAATTACTCTGAGTTTTATCTTCATTTACTCTATCCCAGTAACACATATACTGATAACTCCACATCTGGATAAAAACCTCAAAGTGTAACTTTTCTTTTGACACCAAAATAATTCAAATAGACGCTGTGGTTGAGATACACTCTCTTCTTTATCAGTATGTCATTTTTTCAAGCAAAAGGCTTAAAAAAGGGGGCTGGGGCTGAACAGGTAGAAGATCAAAGTGGATTCTGTTTATAACAGTTAAGATTATTGATTCTGATTGTTGTCTTTCTTTAAGTAAACAGAAAAAAGCTCACATGCCCCGTCACTCCTCATGCTCCACTCTCTTTCAGTCCACTTCTCACATAGACTCCTCCTTTCCCCCCGTCTGTGTGAGAGCACTGACAAAGTTAATGTGTTTTCTAAAGTTTTAAATATTTGTGAAAGGTTGCCCTTGTTGTAAATGAGGCTCATAAACGATGTGTGGCTTATCCAAACAAAACAGAGCAGAACACAGAGCATGCAGATGTTAGACACTACAAGAGCAGGAGCAGCACGGAGAATCATTCATTCATTCATTTGTTGGTCTCAGTCGCAGAAATATAAAGAACAAAATGCTTAATTTGTCAGAATATGTACCACGGTGGGATGCAAAGATAATAACTCACACATCTAGTCTTTACTGCCAAACATGAAAAGTGCAGGTGTGTATTTCCTGGTGCCTTCTGTGTGACAAGAACAGTGTTGTGAAAGAGAGAGAAAGAGGCGTAGCTACTGCACAAAGGATCCAAACTTCACTCATTTTGATCTCTTTCTTTAAGAGTCTGTCTCTCTGTTTCGACCTTGTTCACTTCTTACATGCGACAGGAGAGAGCTGCTAAAGGATCCGCTCACATTGTGAGTGGCGGGTTTGCAGGAATTGGATATTTAGTGCAATGAAATTCAGGCCCTAATTACTTGCTCAAGACTCAAGGACTCACCATGTTGAGGCAAAGGGGCTTTTGTTATATGCTAGTTGGGGCCCCGGTGTGTCCCTCCATCTCTGCATTATTTCACCAACACTGCGGTACAGCAGCTCTTCAGAGCGGTGGAGCTGAAAGAAGAAGAGCAAAGCAGAGTGGGCTGCATTGACTTACAACATCAGTCTGTGAATTTAACTCCTGTTTTTAATAAAACTGAATGAAGTGGCATAAATATACTGAGACACTTTTTAAAAATTCAATTTAACAAATGTTTCTTTCTTTTGGATGTAAATGCAGTGAAGAAAAGTATTTAAAATATATCGTAATGTCAAGTCTTACAATACTCGGCAGACCCAATTTAAATAAAATCAGATCAGGACTCAAGTATCGTGATATCGCACTGTGTGGGGATTTTCACCCCTAATATTTTTTTAATTGCAGAAATAGCAAAAATCCAACTCTTTAATCATTCAAACAATATTTCTATATACAATCTAATATATTTTTGATTATTTGAGTGGGGAAAAGGAATTTGTTTCGTTAAAAAAAATGTTGTGATATAGGTCAAAACAACATAACAGCGACTCAGTATTTTCTCATATATCCAGTTTTATTTTCCATAAATTTCTCAAAAAACAAAGGCAGCGTTTTGAAATGGAAGTAACAATGGAGTCCATACACCTCAACAATTCTTCTCACTTTTATAAACTGCAAATATCTTTGTGCAACATATACAGCATACAGGGGTCTGTCGACTATATCTGTATAAACGTAGGACAAATAACTAAGCATTGATTTGCTTAAGACTGTTGTTTTTGCTGCCATGACACTCCACCTGTAGTAATATCATTTGATATTTTCTTAGAAAATACCTCAGAACTTAATAAAAGGTACATTAAAAACACACAATTTCGACATTTTTGGTCTGATAATCTCGTGGCAAATAATAAATCTGTTAGTGGTACTGTAAACAGTCTTTCTACTTGGCTGTAACCCTAATAGCTTTTTCTTTTTAACAAAACTTTTTCAGTACAAAAAAATCTTGATTTTACCTCAATTGAAAATAGACTGAGGGATCTGAAAAAATTTGATGTACTTCACAGTCAAAATATATACTCATTTTGGAATTATCTTGGAAACATTGCTTTAACAAGCCCTTTTTTGTGTCTTGGGAGTAAAACCTCCTCCTTAGTCTTTGCACTCTCATTATTTTCTCTGTTTCCACTCCCAACCCAAATACAATCATTAAGGCTCAAGCCCTCTTTCTTGCTCTGTTGTTTTCATTAAGTAGACGCTCACAGGGTTCAGCAGCGCAGGCTGAATTTTTCACCAGCTCAAGTTCAATCACAGGCTAGTGGGGACAATTTATTCATCCATGAGATAAATAATGAATTTAGGTTGCGTGCAAATGAACAAGTATATATTCCCTCCGAGGATCTGCAATTCTTGAATGATTCATTCTCCACACTTGTTTGCTATAGAGTTTTCATTCTTTTATTAGCAGCCAATTGCATGATTAGATGTGATGTTCTTTAAAGTGGTATTATTACACCTTCTTACAGCATTTAATCTGATAAATGGAAGTTTGTCCTGGCCTGAACATTACAAAGATGATAATCATCATTACTGTTATTCAGTTATAAAAGAGACAGAGTAGGGCTGCATGCCGACGCTGCAAGTACTGCTCTGGCCTCACAGCAAGAAGCTGAAGTGACTCTCTGGAGGGAGTATTTCAGTGTGGAGTTTGCATGCTCTTCCTGTTCATGCACGGGTTTTTCCTTGTGTACCCATTTTTTCCCACAGACCAAAAACATTTTTCTGAGGTACATGTGTGACTCCTAATAGGTGACAGTGTTTTTTTCTGTTTTTAATGTCACTCACTACTACCAACAAATACAGTATGAAGTATGTACTGCGTATTGTATTTGGTAGCAGTATGCAGTATGACTATCAAACAGCTTTAATTTTGCTGTACACTTGACCCAGCCAAGCGATTCTCTTTCTGTGTTCCGGTTGGTGGCAACTATCGTGCAAGACTCATTACTGCCACCTACTGAGCTAAAGTTTTTCCTACAGTACAAAAACTATATCAAAAAATAGCTACATTAATCAACATAATTTTTTCCTCTGCATAGGATTCCTTATTGATTGTTTCCACAAAGGTCTGGATGCTTTGTGTCGTGCTCTCTTCAGAAGACACCAGCAACAACACTGAAGGAGTAAAGGACACAATCAGGGCAGGCAGAAGCAGTCAAAAATGTGGCTTTATTTGACACAATATGACAATAACTGCACAAGATTAAGCACCTGTGTCTGTGTGATTATAAGCAAGGGTGGAAACCTGCCGAGGAATTTGTCTGTGCAGAAAAGCAAACATCAGGAGTGCCATGGGTTTGACATTGCTGCCCAGAAAATCCGCAGGAATAAATAAAGAATTGGATCAATAATCAGAATCAATAATGGCACGGGTATTATTAAAAGCTTACCATTACCACACCTGGTCATGCTGGGTGTATCTATACCAGTTCCTGCATGCACATTAGACATAAATGTAATTATCAACCCTGGACTTTTGAAACACAGTCAGTCATTCTACTGATCTGTGATGTGCTGTTATGCCGATTTAATAAAAAACAGAGTTTGGAGGTGAAATTGTTGCTGCTCTTGCTTGAAGAGAAATATGCAATAGCAAAGCAGAAAACAATGATGTCACAGTCATCCTTTTGACATGTGAGTCAGTGAGTCACAGCCCAGTTCCTCTTGATAATTTTAAACCTGATAGTTGCTAAAATGAGTATTAAGGTGGGAAAACTAATGAGCTGGTAAAGATACGACAGATATAGAGTAAGATAGTTTATTTTTAAATAGCTCAGGCTGCTTTGTCCTCTGACTTCATCTGGGTATGATAGGGCTGGACGATTATGGTAAAAATAAGAATCCCGATTATTTTACGTGATATTGAAATCACAATCAATATACACAATAATTCATTTATTTAAAAACTACAGTAATGATTTAAACACAACTTTAAAGAACAAGCGAGTGGCACATACAGTATTATTGATCCACATGAGTCACATACACTCGCTGTGGCTGCAAGTGGAACACAGAAGCGCTATGAAGCACAGGAACTTGCATACACGGCACTCCACACTGTGTGGCATTTTACTCATTTTTCTTCGATTATAATGTTTTAATGATTGTCAGATGGCAAAATTGAAATCACGATCAAAATCCGATTAATTGTCCAGCCCCAGGGTATGATTAAGCATAATTTTAAATTAACAGTGCTAAACACTTTCAATTTTTTTGTCTTAGTTTTGTATAATGATTGTATCTGATTTCTTATTAGCTTGTTTTGCTTTCTAATGTCTTGCTTTTATTTCACATTGGGTGGTTTATTTTTACAGTATTTCTCTGTATATGGCTATATTTTGCAGAAAGCTGCAAATAAAACTACCTGTAATGTTTGGCAGCTGACCCATGCACGAACAAGAGTAAGAACAGACTGATCGCTGTATGCGCTCAATAGGCCTAACTAGATCCTGGATTTGGTCCATTTCCCAGCCCATGAAACCCAGAGGACAGTCAGATATAAATATTAGTAGACATGCATCTCTACATATGAGTACATGACTTTTAAAAAAAACATATTGCCTTGGAAATACACATTGGATTCAAGAGTAAATATATATAAGAAATTTCCAGCGTCAGAACGCTGTCTTCATGTTATGACTCTTCGTCTCAACTGTACGGAAAATTTTTACATCTGCCAAACAACAAAACACTTTAGTCGGCTACACAACGGATGATTTGTGCCAGATTTGTGCCAGATTTGTGCCCTGATTTGCCCCAGTAAATGTTCAGCGTGACCCCATTCCAGTGTTGGGGAAGTTGCTTTAAGAAGTAGTGTTTGCTCGTGACCGGTTGCTTCTGAAATTTTTTTTACAAAATGTCACATACCCAAAACAAGACCAAAATAAGCAATCTCCAGCTATTTCCTTTCCTAATGTGGTATGCTACTTTTAAAAAGAGAAATCTACATAAAGTGTGTTGATTTTCATCTGCATTACATTTCAATATCACAGTGCCAAGCATCTATTCAAGAAAAGAACGTCGCTTATAATAAACAGACCTGGCAACTTTGGCTCTGGAGCATGCGCCATGTGCTTGAGTGTGTTTGGGGGCGCGCACGATAACCAGGAAACAAGAAAGATAATCAGGGGGATTCACACAGACAGAAAGGCCACAAGAAGGAACTTCACGTTTAGAAACAAGCCAAAAAATCTGCAACCCGCAGCCGTGACTCATGAGATTTGCGGCCCTTAGAAGCTTATAAGAAGCGGACTTGGCAACACTGCTCGTGTCTAATGCAGGCAGCTGAGAAAGCATCATCAGTGTCAGAGCTGTCCGTGGGAAAGTAACGTCGCGGCACATTAAAAAAGGAACTATGTTTCATTACCAAATTTTCAGTAGTAGTGCGTTACATTACTTTTTACCCGAAAAAGTAGTTACATTACTGTAACGCGGCACAACACTGCCCCATTCAAGGCTTGTAACAACTAAAATGGAGATTATTTAAAATAATAATTATACACTTATTTATACCCCTAAATAATCAGAGTCCTTTTGATTTCCCTTTCGATACTTAATACTGTTATTTAGTGAAGGCAAAAACACAAAAAATATTATTTTGCAAAACTGGTATCTACAGAACAAAGCCTGATTTATTTAGTTAAAAGGCGATTAACCTGCTCAATATATTTTTCCAATCCATTTTTTATAATTAACTGTATTCATATATTTTTTTCATATATATATATATATATATTGCAAATCTATATATTAAATTGACAGATAACCAGACTTTCTATTTTCAAACAACTTTATAGAATCAAGTCACTCACCAAGTCCTGAATTTCTTTTTATAGATGCAACACTTGCAAACATCACAATAGCAGTTCTTACACTGATCTAATTGTTATTTTTCCAAGCAGACCTTGAAAATATTATAACATAACTTATATTCACTCATAAAGTTAGCTAACTGACTGATATTCTGTCAAATTCTGAACAGATTTCAGCACTGGATTTATAGGTCAAACAAAATGACAGACCAAAACATTTTGGAGCTCTCTCAATGCAGATTTTAACAGACTAGGAGGTCGTTGTGTGAACGTGCTTCCTCCCTCAACAGCAAAGTCAGCAGAGCTTTTCTTTTGTTTGTTTGTTTGTTGTTGTTTTTAATTCCGAGCTTACAACTGGAGCATAGGTACTGGCTGTATAGTTTACTGTGATGCGCAGTTCTAATTTTACTAAGTTACTAAAGTTCATCCACCAGTGTAACGAAAATATGACCCATGAGACTGGAGAGCTGTCAACTTTGAGGTCAAGTGAGTTTGATTTTAAGGTTTTTAGCGATGAAGAACGGGGTCCAAACAAATCCCTGATTCACTTCCTACAACCAATACTTTGTCAAATTAATTATCAAGCTAAGTTACTCAACTATTTACTGCCACCCACAGGGCTAGAGCCGTGCCAATCACAAGATATTTGTGACAGGCTGCCTACGATGTAATACCAAAAAGCCAATATGAGTGAGCAGACAGGGAATTATAACAGGCATAATTCTACCTACTTTTACAACTTGCACGGCAACAGACAAATGCAATATTAATTTATTTTTATTTTATTTTTATTTATTTTATGGCTTTTGTAGCAAACCGGAGCTCACACCAGGATAGCCAGCTGAGAAGTTCATCGTCAAGGTTCCACCGTAAAAATAACTGCAACACATCGTTTTTCTTTGTTTGTTTATAACCAAAGAAAGACAGAGAGTAAACAGAGATGTAACAAAAAAATGAAATTCTGATTTTCTTTTTCAATAATTTGGCCCAACACTAAGTTATACTTTGATACCCAGACTGCTGTTCCTGCTTTGTGAGTTTCTGTGAAATCTTGTTGGTCTTGCTGTGCATACATGTGGTCTGGTTGAAAGTGTGTATTTGGAGGATTATATGTTTTTAAAAAATCAGTTGAAACTGTCCTAAATGTCTGTTGTCTTTCATGTTTTTGAATCAGTCAGGATCTAACGTCACCCTCTGTGTTGCCAGCTTTAGAAAATTCATCAGCCTCAGGCACTCCAGTCTGCAGCAATTGCACAGCTATAGCTTTCATCCGACCTGTAAGTCACAACCTATAACACAAAGCTACACAAAATGTTCATCAGACCTTCACAAGCACCAACAGAGTAACAGTGGACTGCATAACAAAAGTGGGGTGGTGTTGCTTGGATGCCCCTAGCTCTCACTTCTCAGAGGAAACAATGGCAGAGTCAGACGGGCATTGATCGAGCTCAGTTTTGTCAGTTTGACACTTTCAGCTCCAGGAACAAAACTGGCTTACTACCTCCGAAAGTGTCCTTTAGAAAGGATAATTGGAAAATCCTCACCCATCTTAGCAGATTAGTCAGCTTGTTAATTAAACTTACTGACCTCCCTGTTCATCTAAACAAAAAAACCTCTGATTTCGCTTGACAAGTGACGTCAATTAGTCAATTAGTGTCCGAGCTCTGTCTGCTGTGATCATTACTGCCATCAGATCTTCCCGCTGCTATTGTCCACAGACCACATAGACACACACAATTAAACCCATTTACTCATGCACATTTTCAGTCTTTCATGGGGAGAGTGAGAATAGAGCAGTTAATGAGCGCACATTGTCACTTTGTTGTTCAGTTTGATTGGTTTCATGTGAATTGGGTCCCATTTTTCAGCTGTTATGGACCCTAATGTACCACCAGCTGACAATGAAAATAACAATTTAAATAATTTACCTGAAAGACAATAAAAAAAACTACCTATAACACCCATATATTGTGGTACAAAAAACTTAATTTAAGAATTGGCCCCCAGCCAGAGCAACAACTTCTGAAAAGTATGAAATGAAAGATTAATCAAGAGTTGTTAGTCGTGTGATGAAGTGACAATTTGACCAGAGGGTCTCCAAGAAACACTCTTTAAGAGTCCTTAAAGAGATATATACTGGCAGTGTGGTTGGTGTGTTTTGTCCATTAAGACAAAAGTTTTCCGAACATGTCTGACTGTCTGAGTTTTGTGCAAAGAGGTCTGGTCATGTTTGTAAAAGGTCTTTATTAAACTGTCAACACTAAGTTGTATTTCGGCTGGATTAAATGTAACAGCATTTGTTAGTCTTGAAAATATGTCAGATATTTTGGTTATTTATTCATTAATTTATCAACAAGATAAAAGGGTAGGAGAAGGTTGATTGTATTAGTGCAACTGATGAGAATTCAAAATAAAAAAAAAAACAGAAAAGAGCTAGAATTTAGACTAGAATTTAAATAAATATATGGCACAAGAGGTTTTCACTGGATACTGGATATGGTTTTACCTGTTTAACTCTTTGTAAGTGAACTTAAGTTTTGAGAGTGCCTAAAGGTATTTTTGGTGTCAAGTAAGGTTTCAGTGTCAAGTAATGCATTAACTCCATTTTGTGAAAACAGATTTTGGCAAAGATTATGAGTAACTTAATGACTTTTTTATGATGGAGTGTTAATAATCGTTAAAAAAAATGAATTTCTTAACTGTATGTTATAAAGCAAATACTGGTACTGTACCATGTGTCCCCATTTAGCTAAAAACATTTTTTAAATGACTTTTGGTCTTGATTGTCCAGCTCGACTATCCCATGCAATACAGTAGTATATGCACTTTTCAAGGTGTTTGTAGGGTTGGGTGACATTACCTAATCTCAATATCAAGATTAATTGAAGGTCTTACCTCGATTACAATTAATGAACAATTATTTTATGCTGTGCTGGAACAAATTAGCGGTGATACCAATGGTAATCGACAGGATTTACACTTAACTTCTTTCCGCTCAATGTCCTCTGCACAGAATCCAAAATGTGCCCAAACACTGGAGATGGTATTTTTTCTTGGCTACTAGGTCCTCTGATAGAGTGCCCCTTGTCTCCTCCATGTTGGCGGTGCACCTTCACTCTTGGCAAAAGTGAAGGTGGTCTATATGGAGGGGGCGTGGTCATGTGACTTGCACAGGGAAAATAATCAAAATAATCGTCATGAGTAAAATTACTCCGATTATAGGGTCTAAATGTCAATTTCAATTATTTTTCGATTAATTGCCAAGCCAGAGGTATTTGTAACATAAATTGACATTTTCCTTTCATTTGAGAATTGCACAGAATGCACTGCAAAAAAGAAATAAATACCAGCATCTATTGCTGCAGGGCAGTAATAAGTCTCTTCTCACTTTTCTTCTCACTTGTCTACCTGCAGACAAGAGCCTCCCTGCACTTTGAAGCCAAAGCTGTGATATTTAAACAATAGCTGTCACCAGTTCTCTTCCTGTTAAGTGATTCAGTTAATATTCTCTAACAGAGAACCATCCAACACTGAAGGTTAGACAGGCTATGGGCATAGATACCGCCTGCAGTAAACTCTTGAAAATATCTACACTATCGTGCTTTCTCTCCAAGACAAGGCACTATTCACTCAAGAATCCAAACCAGTGAAAGATAGATAAATGTTATTTGTTATCTCAAGGAGCTTCTTCCAGCTTCTTAGAAAAAGTAGCAGAATGTTTAACATTAGTTAGTCTGACTTCTTTTTCTTTGACATGAAATTTGTAAAAAGAACAGAACACTTGAACCTCCAGGGCTGACAGTTCATGTGCAGCTGTTCACACAAAAGTTAAACTTTACAGTTATGATATTCTGATTCAATAGATGATAGTTAATTTGTACATTACCAGCTTCAATACTCCTTTTCTTGTCTTCAGGTTGACTGGTTCTATCATACTGGGCAAAAGGTCTAGAAGTGTAGGTTGCAAGGGGTCCCAAGGCTACCAGAAGAGGGTCCTAAAAGACAAAGAACAGTGTAAAATTATTTCACTTTTTCTTTTTGAGTAAAAAAAAAGAAATACTAATAGAGTAGCCCAAAAATAACATCAAAATCAGTGGATGAGATCTATGCTGAAATGTCATCTTTAAACAAATCTTTAAAATGTAGTTTCACACATGGCAGTCAGAGTGTGGGGCTGTGCTGGTTTTTCATCTTTTCACTGTACTTTATGAAATAATCGTATGGTAATGAGTGTTTCGTGTTCTGTTGGTGTTGCTCTTGTACAAGTGTTTGGTGGAGGCCTATCAGTGAATGTGTGAGGTGGTTGGTAACATCTATGCTTTAACCAAAGAGTTTGAAAATGTCACACGGTGAAAGTTTAAATTTCATATCAACATCAAACCAGGTCTCACCAGTAAAGACTCAGAATAATGTACCCTTTAACACACTGATTAAGTGAGATAACTTAAAATAATGATTGTAGTGATATTACACATTTTTATAATATTATGGAAAAGGAACATGAGTATTGCTTAGAAGTAAAAAAAAAAAAAAAAAAAAGTAGTTATTTCCGGTGTATTTGTTTTCTTGTTTTTGTATCAAGTGCATGTACTCTATAAATCTACATAATCAGAAGTCAAAAGTACTCTATAACCTTCACCAATGAGACAATTTTGGCTGCATTTCTTAGATTAGTTGTTGGTTTATTGGTTTGTGAACAGAATATCTAAAAAAGTTGTGAATGTATTTTGAAGAATATTTCAGGGTATGTTATTCATGGGACAAGGCAGATGTGAACCCATTTTGGGGTCATCCAAACCCCAATGTGGATCCAGGACTTTTTAATGAACACTGTGAGATGGGGAAGTTTCCACGTGTCTTGACCAGAACTCACCAAACAATGTTGGAAATGCCTTTTCGGACAGGTGTTCTTTGGGGATCTTCGAGTTTAAGTACTCATAAATATTGAGTATTCTAATACCTTTCTGTATTGTGTGAAAGAAATGTGATGACTCAACAATATTTTTTATTTAAGTATATCATATTAAAGTACATAAATTGTTGATATGGAGACAACACTGGCTGATGGTGACATTGTTTTTCCCCGTTTTATTTTTAACTCAGTTCTCAGATACTTTGGCAAATGGAGCTCAGTACAAAATCTTCTACATCATACCAGAGGAAAATTTAAAGTAAAATTACAAGTTTTGAAAGTACCCAAAAAGCCACCAATTGACAAAAAAGAAATGGCCCAATGTTAGCTGTTACTGTCCACCCCTTATATAAGTCAAATCAGTTGCTGGAGGAAACCTTAAAATTGGGACACATTACTGAAAATAAGCTTAAATAATTCGACCCAGCTTTAGTCAACCTTATTTTTTCATTTTAAAGGCTTAAGCACTTCAAGTCTCATTTAAAGAACATTAAAGTTGAGACTGTACACGCAGCATTTTCCCATAAAACTAAAGATTTGTGTTCATCAGTCCTCTGACACAATAACAGCATATATCAGATTTTTGTAAATATGTTTTTTTATGTTATATGTTTCTTTCAGGTACCTCAGAGAGCCTAACTAATGGACAGGTCTTCTTACCTTATTCTGAGTATTTTGCATTCTTGTAGTTATTTCTAAACGACAAACTGAGGAAAGGGAAAACTGAGACCAAATTATCTTACCAAGGTGTAGCAGTGGCCGACAGCTTGATTGTTTCTTTAACTTGGTCGAACTTTGCTGCCATCTTGTGTTATATTCCCGCCAATTGGCTGATCAAGATCTCGTCATTTCACGTTTCAAACATAAAAATCCCGCGAGAACTGCTTCATCTGTACTTAAATTATTTTTTCTGCATTAGAGAAAATCTCCATCCGGAATCCAGATGAACTACACTTACCGAAAAGATACTAAAATGCGTATATAATTTATTTTAGTGAAAAGGAGGGGGCTCAGCATTAATAAATCACAAACTTGTGGTGTATTGACGACTTTATACCTCTAGAGGTCAGTGCGAGATAATGTAGCCTAAATTTAGTATGCTGTTGCAGTGAGAGGGAGCAGAAATATTACTTCTGCATTTAAACCGTGGATTTTAAGAATAATAAACTCATTAACACAAAAGTACTTCACTGTGTACATATATATGTATATATATATATATATATATACATATATATATATATGTATGTATATATATATATATATATATATATATATATATATATATATATATATATATATATATATATATATATATATATATATATATATATATATATATATGTATGTATATATATATATATATATATATATATATATATATATATATATATATATATATATATATATATATATATATATATATACATATATATAGATATAGATATAGATATAGATATAAATATATATATATATATATCCATTATCTCTGCATTTTTTCCCTTTCAGGGTAATGAGGGCTTTAATGGTAAAGCAGCGCAGTTTGATAGTGACCAGACTGGACCACAGAGCCAATCCAGCTGATGTTTGGCAAGTTACAGGGTAAAATCTGGACCATACCCATATTTTTTTTATCAGCATTTCTTTTTCATGAGTGATTTTGGAACAGTGTTGTACAAAGTTACATAAACTGATCAAAGTTTATATCAGTTAGTGCTCTTGTGGTTCCAAAAGTATGAGCATTTATTAAGTTCTTAAATTAAGTATCATTATACTTGCTAATAAAGAAATTGCAAGTAAAGTTAAGTTTCACTGATTCAATGTATATGGACAAATTATTAATCTGCCCATAAAAAAGGTATTCTTTATTATTTTATATCAATATTTGAATCAAATGTTATACTATGCTTATAACTACACTGCTGTGCTTACATACTAAAATAAAATCCAGATTAACTCATCACTCTCATTTCCACTCCACAGTAGAGTGCAAATACACAGCACTTACAGTACATTATAAATGACAAACTTTTTAATCTTAATTTAGTAGATTAATTTAGTGCTAATTATTGAGTAAAATTTGATCAAAGTAGGGCGGCACTGTGGTGCAGCAGGTAGTGCACGTACCTCACAGCTAGAAGGTACCCGGGTCGGACAGGGGCCTTTCTGTGTTAAGTTTGCATGTTCTTCCTGTGCATGCGTAGATTCTCCTAGGCACTTCAACTTCCTCCCACGGACCAAAAGTATCTGCACTTTGACTGACCCACAACATGTTTGTTCTCTTTCCAACCCTCATTATTATCATTATATTTATTAGTAGTAGTAGTTTTAAGGGTACTGTTTTACATTCCTACAACTATTAATACTGCCCTCAAAAGCATTGCAACTAAAAAAAAATGATCAGCCAAGCTTCTTGTTTCTTTGTTTTACAGAAATTCACCCGTTGGCTAAAGTAGCCAACATTTAACCAGCAAAAACAAACATCTTAGAGTCAAAATATCTCTACTGAGCTTGTTTAATAAGGACTTATCTCATATCTAAAGGCTAATGCACATATAATTGAGGTCAATGCATTTACAAAGTAACCAATAATAATTAGAACAAATATTATTAATGACATTTTTTAGTTATTCTTAAAATCCAGACCTTATAATGTATATCTTTGGACAATAGCTGAGGTCGTTGTACCAGACTGTTGTTTCCCAACCTGAGACCCGGGCCCCTTGGGGAGGCACCATGGATCTCATGGGGACCAAAAGGCTCTTTCAGCTTTACAGTTGACAAAAGTGTGTTAACATTTCACTGAATTATGAAAGAATAAAACTGCATACTCAATAAGTCTTTTGATAAGGATATGTGCACAACCTATTTTATCAGGATTTATGGATAAAAACAATTCAAACTGATCTGATGTTAATTCAGGACCACAAGCACTTTCTTGTTGTGTGAGTGTTGAGGAGCTTGATCCTTTGTAGATTAAAAAGGGGGGCACCATGTTAAAAAAAAGAAAGAGAAACTGGTCAGGAACCACTGCCTCAAACCTGCAGTTTTCAGACTTTTTATTTATTGAGTATAGCATACAAAGTGACACAATTATACAAATATATGTGTTTCTTAGGCAATACTTTGATTTCTTGGTTGTCTCCTTAATAAGAGACAGAGTGCGTAATACCAAAAACAAATAAACTGAAAAACAGATATGCATACACCTACAAATCTAAATAAAATATCTTAAAACAAACACAAATTGAAAATCATGAAAAAAGATGTAATGAAACACTGATAGTAGTCTCACGATGTAAGTACAATAACACTTAAAGAGAAAATTAGAGAGGAAAGTATGAATACTGTATTTTATCAAAGAATTGGATATATGAACGTACTCCACATATCTCTGAAACAAATAAGCCGTTTAATCCTTGATATCTGTTCCACACCTTTATTTTGATACAAATGTCTGATGGTATATGATAAACTATATTCTTAAAAAATATTTGTGTGCAGTGATTCAACATTTATACCAGTCATCCATTCATCATTCATTCATTAAATGTTATTTACTTCTTAGTTGTGGTTGTGGAAATTTCCACGGCACACCTCGACTTGGCTCAAGACACATCAGTGTGTTCCAGACTCTTGCTTGCAGTAATTACATTATTTATCATATATGCCCATTTAAAACCATCAAATGTTACGTAGGATTTTTTTGTTTTGTTTTGTTTGTTTAGACACTGGGGATTTCTCATTATCTTTCTTCAAGAGGATGTTTTGTATAACCATAATGTTCTTGAATTTTTGGAACAATAAAATAAGATAATTAAGTTTTCAGTAAACTCTCAACATCCAAAGAAGACTATGAATATATAAAACTATATCTAAATCAAATAATTCCATTAGAAGTGCAGATGTTGTAACAATGAATAGTAAATAGCCTAAAAATGCCACATGGCCTTGTTTCCCTCAAATTTAACATGTCTTAAGCATAATTTAAAAACTTGCTGATTTTCTTTTTCTGTTAGAATTTGCACTTTAATTTTACTGAGAGCTTCATAGCTGTAATGGTAGTCCTTCAGAGGAGCTCTGGTGATATTTCTTTGTGTAGGGGTATTTGACAGGGTGGGGTGTTGAGGGGGAGTGGGCCTGACCATCGTGCGCGCTCCCGCCGTGATGTGTTGGAACCTTTTGTGTGGGGGCGCGGCTGACGGGAGCGCGCTCAGTGCCAAAGTCTTTGAATTTATGGTGAAATAAAATCATTACATCTACAGTTCTCGAAGTTTTCAAGAATGATAACACGTGTTTATAGTGTTAGCTCTGTGACAAACACTTCTGAAGGACTTGTAAGTGTGCTCCACAGAGGGATGTGTCATGAGGGCAGCTCAAACCCCTGTCCCAGCAGAAACAGACAGACGGGTTAGACCACTGGGCGTTGCGTTTCGGCCGGGACGGTCTAAAAATAAAACAGGAAACAACAACTGAATAGGTGGGTGTATGTATGACTCACAATCACGGGGCAATCCTTGTCACGGACTTACTCTAAAGTCATAACAAAATAATAGAGATGAGACAGAAGCTGGGCAGGCGGTCCACCCGCTCCAAAGTCATCACCGAAGATCGTCTATTCGAAAGATCATGGAGCAGGAGGCTTTGGGACTTTCCTTTCTTTCTGTGCCATCAGTGCAGGATCAGCATTCATGCTGTAGGCTGAAGTAGACCTGTGGATCCACTTTAGTTTTCTGATTCATTTCTTTCCACAGTCTTGAACTTAAACTATGTCAAAATGCACATTATGATGCCTTACTATTTACTAAGGCAAGACACTTCCAATTACCAATTTAAAGAGCTTGATTGGCATGAATGTTCATTTTTGTCCAAAAAAATGGTCAACGCAGAAATTAGCACCACACTGTTTCCTTTAACTGTAAGCCCTAAAAGCCTGTGGGGTTATTCACTGTGTTTCTGATCATTTCAAATAAGAACAAACCTACTTTTCACGTTATTAATCAGTAAGCTACTTTCGAACTACAACATGGCAATTTGACCTTGAAGTAACTGCAATATTGCCAGTATACAACATTTTGTTGTGACCTCTTGCTTAAGAAATTCCTCCTACTTGAATGAATTGATCAGGTTTTATTCATGGCTGTGACAGTAGTGTGAATTATTGATTGTTAAAAAATGATCAAAAATGCTTGTCATTGGGTCCCCAGATATGTTTTTTAGTCTTTGCCAGAAGTTAGTTTGTGCAACTGTAGTTTTAAACACAAACCAACATCTTGAGATTCAAAAGCAGAAACAGTAGATAATTTTATCATTCCAATTAAACAATCAAATCTCATGAAGGGATGGAAATTGATACGATCGATACCAGTGCTATTAACAATCCTGCCAATTGATCAAATTCTTTAGTGATTCCCTCGATTCCTGCAGCTTTTCCGTGTTGGCAAATGTTGGCATGTAGATTTTCAGTGGCAACAATGTCAAACACACGTCACTGTTTAGTAGGGGTGGGAGAAAAACTTGATTCACATAAGTATAATTTTTTTATTTGACAATTTTTGAATTGATACTTTTGTTCACACATCATTTTTTTTCCAAATTTTAATGCTTCATTCAAGTCTGTGTTAGTAAGACACTTTTAAATCCAACCCAGAAGAGAGTATAAACCGCTGGTGAAGATATATTGCTGAATAAATCCTAAAAATGGATATGTGATGTGTATTTTTCTTGATATAGTCTGTAGGCATCATCATTGTTCATCTTTTTCGCTGGTGTTAAAAAAGCTAACTACAGATGGCAAAAATCTGCTATATTGTAGAACCACATTTAAATCAAATTGGCACCTAAAAAAATTGTAAAAAAGCGTGAGAAAGGCGTATCGTCACAGCCCTACTGCATAGATAACCTTAAGCAAGTTGCTGGTTTTTCCTCTCACTTAAGCTGCATTTACATGGGGCCAGATACGGTTAGATACAATACGTTTTCATTGTGTTTTGGCCTTGTGTTTACATGAAAAGTCTTTGTGTTTTGTCTGAAAACAGTAACTTTTGAAAATGGGCTCCAAAGTGGAAAGTTTTGAATACGCTCTCCATGCAGCGCCGTGTAAACCTGAATCAGAGCATTTCAGGGTGAAATGCTGACGTCACAATATGCGCAGTACTCTTTCACATGAAGGCTGTACGCTCATACCAGGAACAACAACAGCTTTGGCCGTCTAATAATAATAATAATAATGGATTTTATTTATAACACACTTTACATTTGTGGCAAATCTCAAAGTGCACAGTAGGAAACAACAATAAAAACAATGATAAAGACAATAAAAACAGTAAAAACAGTCAGCAATAATAATAAACAACAAAATTAATCACGAAAGGCAATACAGAATAAAAAGGTTTTCAGTCCTTTTTTAAAAGAGTCCACCGTCTGTGGAGCCCTGAGGTGGTCGGGGAGGGCGTTCCACAGACGGGGGGCAGCAGCCTCGAAGGCCCTGTCACCCATGGTCCTGAGCCGAGTCCTGGGCGGGTGCAGACGGTGCAGTTGGCCTCACCAGGTTCTGGCTGAAGTGTGTGGGTGGACTACTGACTAACGTGTGTGCTACCTACCATGCTAGGTTTGTTATCCAGACAAAACTATCCAGACAGATTTGTTGTCCGAAATGATTTGTTGTCCAGAAAAGAAACTCTTGCGTCTCTGTGCATCCACTCGCCATTGTTTTTTGTAAAAAGTTTTTCTCCTTCGTACATGTGTTGTAGCAGCGCTGCCTCTCTGCAGACCTACTTTGCCATCTACTGAACCAGCATGTACACTACAGCGGTTTCATTTGTCTCCAGCGTCTCCGTCTGAACGTAGATCGACTTTGAAAAAGCAAAGGAAAAATCTTGGCGTTTTTAAGTCAGGAGTGTCCGTGTAAACACAGCCTTAAGGTTGTGCAGTATGCACCTTTTGTAAAAAAAAATTGAGTCTGTCAGTGAGAGGAATTGATAAGGAAATTAATTAGCAAAAAGACTCATTATATTGATTCTTTGATGGAGCTGATAACGATTCTCAACTGGAATTGGTTTTTGATTCCCTTCCCTAATCTCATGTGTATGTGTTGTTCACTGCAAACCTAAATTCAGGGATTTATCCAAATCCGGTGTTCAAAACCGCATTTTCAGGCTTGAGTACCAGGTAGTGCTAAATGTTAATTCAGTCCCAAGGTTTTGGACTCATTCCTGCACCACTCTAATGTGTTATTACCTCATTCTCCTTCAGTTTGTTGTCTCTGAAGAATTTTAAGGTATGCATCTCCAGCTGGCCTTTAGTTTCAAGCTATATGCATAACATTGTCATATTTTCATGAGAAAACAGAAGTCTCTTCAAAATATATCGTACATCTCAAAATATGGGTGAATTGGGTTTTCTTGAGAGCAAATTGAGAGAATTGTCTATAAACTAAGACAAACTACATTCTCCAAAACAAGCCTGTAAATGTTATTTGGTTGATTATAGGTTGATGATACCCTTTATTAATACCAATTGGTATGTATTTTATGTAGTTGGAAAGTCTGATTAATCACCTTTACAGTCAGGTACAACTTATAAATATCACGCTTTTATGAAATAAGCAACTCAGCGAAACGTGTGGGCAGCGGCCAAGTTCCTCAATGAAGCAAAGGGGGAAGAACTGTCCTCTTGAGTTGTTTTCTTCCTTGGACACTCACTATACGGTTTGTCTTTGACTTCACCAGTATCACAGAACTTGGTTCAAGCTTAAAATTTGGTACAGGAACACCGGCTACAGCTGTGTTGCTCATGTAACTGGCAGGTTTCTTTACCACAACAAATACAGTGGAATATTTTTAACTAGTGCAGCTGTCGTCTTTATAACATCATGGTGATGCTTTGGGCCATGTTTACAAAGAGACGCTCTGACCTAAAACGGAAAGATTTTTCCTTTGCGTATTCAAAGTTGATTCTTGTTCAGACAGAGACACTGGATAAGAATGAAACAACTGTAGTATGTCAGTCCAGTAGATGGCAAAGTGGGTTTGCAGAGAGCGCTACTACAATACATGTACGAAGAACAAAAATTTTCACAAACAACAATGGCGAGTTGACGCACAAAGATGCAGGAGTTCTTTGTCTGGACAACAAATCTGTTGGGACAACAAATCTGTCTTTATAGTTTTATCTGTATAACAAACCGAGCACAGTAAGCAGCACACATGTTACTCAATAGATGGCTGAAGCTGTTGTTGCTCCTGGTATGCGTGCGCAGCCAACATGTGAAAGAGTACCGCACAGGCAGGGATGTTTGTGTTTCACCCTGAAAAGCTCTGACTCTGGTTTACAAGGAGCTGAATGGAGGAACGTTCTGAAAAATCCCTACCCTGGACCCTGGTTTTAAAAGTTTACAGATTCAAGCACTACGTACACTGTTCCCATGTAAACAGGAGGCCAAAACGCAATGAAAACATATCAGATTTGACCGTATTAGGCCTCTTGTAAAAGGCCCCAAGACTCAATTAATACTAATTATGGAACTGTCCACCATGGGTTTGCAGCAGGTTTGCAATGTCGGTGAGCTGTCCAGTCTGTTAATATGACGTTTACTTTCTTTTATTTTCTCCTTTCTCTTAAAATATGATGATTTTAGTGGAAATCCATCTGAAGGTAAGTGGAGACTACTTCACTGGCCTCAGTGATCAGTAAAGATGGCCTAATTCAACATTAGAGCCATCTTATATAACTGTGCCCCCCCTAAAAAAAAGTTTACCATGGACAGTCAGTTACGTCATACAAACTCAGGCCAAGTGTAGGCGTAACCTTTGAAGAGTGACACAGTCACCTTTCATGACATTTGAGGTGAGTGTTGCAGACTTCAAAGGAGCCGAAACGGCACAAACAGACCGAGCTGTGATGAAGAGGCGCAGACTGACAGAGGGGAGAGACCACAGCTCAACCTTTGGTTAAAAAAGAGGCCCTGGTTATTGGTTTAGTGCAAAAAAATCTATATATTGAATAAGATACACTATTACAGTGCTGCTATGACAACTGAGATTGTTTTGTTCCTTCATTTATGTGCAGTACTATGTTAGCAAAAAACATATATTTAATAGCCTATGTATGACAGACCATCACAAGCCTCCTAATTGTCTTGGACAGTGGGATACGCAAGGATGGGAATGTAAAAACACTTCCTGTTAAGAATTGAAACCAAAGAGCAAAACAGTTCCTTTCTCTGTGCTTTTCAATTAGTTTTCAATGCCTTGCAAATGAAGGTCATGATCTCATCAGAGGCAGTCAGCATGAACAACAACAATAATGTGACAGAATGATGCTAACAGTTTATTACCCAGAGTCTTTGTGATGTCGAATTGAATTGGTTGTTTCAAACATAAAAATGTACCAAAAAACAAAGAGTGGAAAATTAATTCCGCACTCACTGATTCAGTTTACAGATCCAATTTTAAGCCGAGTGGGAACACCAGAAACATGCTTAGGCACTTGTGCACGGGGAACAGCACTAAATACCAGGAGTCCTGTGTGTTCCCCTTACCTGATAAATACCATGCGTCGATTTCACAAGAAAATGGCAGAAACACCATGAGAGATATCAACCTGTTTTTCAATATGACAAAACACAAAAGACTAAACAAATCATCCAACCAACCATCATCTTTTCAGGCCCGCAAAGGGGCTGGAGCCCATTTTAGCTGACATTAGGCAAGAGGAAGGGTACACCATGGCATGGTCCCCAGCCAATGACAGGGCTGATATAGGGAGACAAATACAACAAACCCACAGTGACCTAAAGGCCATTAAGTGTTTCCAGTTAAACTCATGATATTTTTGGTAAGAGGAAACTAGAGTACCCAGAACAAACCTACATATGCACGGGGAGAGCATGCTAACCTGCTGCACCACTGTCCAGCCCCCAACTAGATCAGAAAATTTACATTTCCCTAAGGGATCACTTAATGTGTTTTGGATTGAAGCTGATAATAAGCTCTGTACTTAAACAATCAAACCTACAATTTTTTTTAAGCATAAACATTATCAGCAAAGTGAAAAGCTATTAGCTAAAGGTACAATCAACAAAATTGCTGTTTGACTAAGAAGTAACAACAATATTCCCATATTTAACCTCATGTTTGAAGGTTACCTCATGACTGAGCGCACACATCAGATTGTTCCCTATGGCTGTGATAATACAGTATGAATTATTTCTTGTCAAAAACAATCAGAAATGCTTGGTGTTGGGTCCCTGGCCATTTTTGTAGTTCATAGCTGTAAGTTAGAAATTGTCATTTTAAACATCACCTGCATTCTATTATTTCCCATAAAATATTAAAAATCCTGAGTGAATTCATTTAAGGCACTTGTCCAAATTCTAAATCCCATTTACCCTGGGGGGATGGGAACCAGGAAGTGCTAAACGTTAAGGCTTCTAGGACCCATTCCTGCTCCACTCCATTAGAACAGTTGGCATTAGGGTACTTGTTTCCCTTTACTGAATTTTTAGTATTCTGAAAAAGAATCAGAGTGAGATATCTTTCCACTCCTCTCCAGTGCTCCGCTTGACAGGCTCTTGTTTAACCCCGCCCCTCTCTAATGTCCCTTATTCCTATTGGTCGGCTCCTTCCTGTTCCTTCTCTTCCTATTGGATGAGTTGGGCGGGCGATGAGCTCATATTGGTTAAATATAGTTGGGCTCGCGAGGGGCTAAAAATAGCCCGGTATATAAAGGCGGCGGTTGAGCTGCGGAGACCGCTACTCCTCTCAGGCCGGCAGCCGGAGGAGCAGAGAGAGGAGGAGATTCTACTCATGAGAGGAAAAGAGGGCAGGCTCGATAGAACCAGCCTCCTTCTTGCTCATTTCCCTCCAAGTGTTGCACCAGAGGCAGCGGCGGGTCTTACATTGTACCCGGCCACCGGTTTTGGGCGGAGGAGGCACTGACGAACTTCCTTCCTTCCTTTTTAAACTCTGGTTTCTCTCCGAAGGTCTCCAGAGAGCAGAATCATTTCCCCTGGCTCAGCTCGAAAGAAGAAATGAGTTCGTTTAAAGAAGATTAATTACAACATTATCCAGGAGTTCTTACTCACTACTTTTTCCTAGTCTGTAGAGCTCACTGATGTTTAATGGGCTCACATGTTTGTATCATATTAAAAAGGAGAAGCCTTTGTCATGTAGCTAAATCTTATTTTAGTGTTTTATTCATACTTTTAAATGCAGTTCCTTAATGCAGTTTAATGACATTTTTACACCAAGATCATTCCGCAGAGTTAATCCAGTACAAGTGCGTGCTGCATGCTCAGCACCAAGGTCGACCATGGGGGGGCCAGGATTATGAAGGGCCCCCCTGAGGGTTAGCAAAGATCAGTCCATCCTAAATGAAAACACAATTTTTCGTTTTAAAGACGCTATGAGGAGTTTCTAAGTAATTACAAAAAAGTCTCACTTTTAGTTATGCCTGATCAAAATACACACTTTAAGATGAGTTTTATAGCATCAAAATAGGTTGTCTATAAATGCTATTCATTAGCTTCATGGTCAGGTCGGACAGGGCTGGACTGGCCTGGATACTCAACTTTGGGAGCAAGACAATTAAAACTAGAGCAAAATTATATTATTCAGACACATCTTAGAGCACCAGGCTGTAAACGTACATGGGTGATTCTTCAATTAGGGGCACTTTTGGCTTTGGAAATTCTGAAAAAAAAATCTTCTTTAATCTCTGTTTTATCTATTTAAAAAGGTTTATCAATTGGTCTAGAACAAAGATCTTTGTGCAGCTTTGATTGTACTTCATGATAATTTTGATATTTTTATGCTTTTTTCAAAGTTGTCACAGCAAAATGTCATTACCATCACAAAAACACAACACCCATTTTATTACAAAGTGATTTGACAAGCAAAGTTTTCACAATCAGTCCAGTAAGTACAAACCAAGCTCTTTAAGAATCATATTCTAAATATTTCTAAGTACATTTTAAATTAAGTTTATTAACATGTTCTCTCCAACTTTTTAATATATCACCCTGTCCTAACAATGAAATATTGTGTGCTAATTAGAATATTTGAATTACACTGTATATTTTTTCAGAAAATGCAAATTTAGACTTTTAAAAATTACCACAATGATTGAGGTAAACCCCAAGTTAACCAAAAGCAATTTTTTTTAATCAAAAAATGTATAGTTATGGTAATGACAACATGTTTTGGTAATGACAATGTGTTTTGGTAATGACATAAAAATTAACACTGGTGGGTTTTTTTTATAAAGAAATTTAAAAAAAATTAAGAAATACTACTTTTTTAAAGTAACACCTTTTGAACACTTAACCTTCCATTAAAATTAATCACTAGGTAAGCTACCATAATATTGCTAATGTAATAATATCTTCCTCTAACTAGCTGGCCAGTTTCTGACATAAAAAAAAGAATCAAACTGGCATGCTCAACTCATTGTCCCATAGAAGCGTTGCCAATCTGAAAATGATAAAATTGAAAATAAAGTTATCAGCACTCTCAAATAATTGCGTAAGATTTAAAATCATGCAAGGGAACAGTGGCATGTCCCTTATTAAACAACAGTCAGGGACCTGCTGGTGATCACCAACCTGCCAAATCATTGGAAAAATGCCATAAACCCACAAATACTAGTAAGACATACAGTATAGGAAAAAAATAGTTTTTAAGTTGTTAAGAAACATACAGTGGGTACCGAAAGTATTAAGACCCCCTTAAATTTTTCACATTTTGTTGTATTGCAGCCATTTCCTGAAATAATTTAAATTAATTTTTGTCCTCATTAATGCACACAAAGCACCCATATTGACAAAAAAAAACTACAGAATTGTAGAAAGTTTTGAGGATTTACTAAAAAAGAAAAACTGAAAAATCACATGGTCATAAGTACTCAGACCCTTTACTGTGACACTTGTTTTTTTTAACCAAGGCATTGTCCATTTCTTCTGATCGCCCTTGAGATGGGTCAACACCTTCATTGGAGTCAAGCTGTGTTTAGTTGTACTGATTGGACTTGATTAGGAAAAGCACACACCTGTCTCTATAAGACCTTTCAGCTCACAGTGCATGTCAGAAGAAATGAGAAGCATGAGGTTGAAGGAACTGCCTGAAGAACTCAGAAACAGAATTGTGGAAAGACACAGATCTGGCCGAGGTTACAAAAGAATTTCTGCTGCTCTTAAGGTTCCTAAGAGCACAGTGGCCTCCATAATACTTAAGTGGAAGAAGTTTGGGACAACAGGAACTCTTCCTAGAGCTGGACGTCCAGCCAAACTGAGCAATCGGAGGAGAAGAGCCTTGGTGAGAGAGGTAAATAAGAGCCCAAAGAGCACTGTAGCTGGACTCCAGAGATCCAGTGGGGAGATGGGAGAAAGGTCATGTAACTCAACCATCACTGCAGCCTCCACTAGTCAGGGCTTTATGGCAGAGTGGGCTGACAGAAGCCTCTCCTCAGTGTAGGACACATGAAAGCCTGCATAGAGTTCACCAAAAAACACATTAAGGACTCCCAGACTGTGAGAAATAAGATTCTCTGGTCTGATGAGACCAAGATGGAACTTTTTGGCCTTAATTCTCAGAGGTCTGTGTGGAGTAAACCAGGCACTGCTCATCACCTGCCCAATATAACCCCACAGTGAAGCATGGTGGAGCAGCATCATGCTGTGGGGGCATTTTTCAGCTGCAGGGACAGGACCACTGGATAACATTAAAGGAAAGATGAATGGGCCAAATACAGAGATATCCTGGACCAAAACCTTTTCCAGAGTGCTCAGGATCTCAGACTGGGCCGAGGGTTCACATTCCAACAAGACAATGACCCTAAGCACACAGCTAAAATAACGAAGGAGTGGCTTCAGAACAACTCTGGGACTGCTCTCAAATGGTCCAGCCAGAGCCCTGACTTAAACCCAACTGAGCATCTCTGGGGAGACCTGAAAATGGCTGTCCACCAACGTTCACCATCCAACCAGACAGAACTGGAGAGGATCTGCAAGGAGGAATGGCAGAGGAATCCCCAAATCCAGGTGTGAGAAACTTGTTCATCACTCTGAAGAAGACTCATGGCTTTATGAGCTCAAAAGGCTCACACTTAGTACTGAGCAAAGGGTCTGAATACTTATGACCATGTGATATTTCAGTTTTTCTTTTTTAATAAATCTTCAAAAATTTCTACAGTTCTGTGTTTTTTGTCAATATGAGGTGCTCAGTGTACTAAAATGAGGAAAAAAAAATAATTTAATTGATTTTAGGAAATGGCTGCAATACAACAAAGTGTGAAAAATGTAAGGGGGTCTGAATACTTTCCGTACCCACTGTATATGACATTCTCTGACAGCAACAACTGCACAAGTAACAAAATGATTTTGAACACACTATACAATAACAAAATGCACAATATCAACAACTCATGTGCAGAACCCCAACAGCAAAATTAAAGTGTCTGGCTTTGTATTTAAACTCTATTTAGTTAACAACATTTAAGATGAGAACTGTCAGAAATATCAGGTTAAGGTTCAAGAATGGGCACTTCATGTTGACGCTGACCTATAGGAGAAATGGGAGGTGTGTTTCCAGCTATATATCTTTGTGTCTTCTCTCTGTTCCTATCACTTGCCCTTTTGTTTCTTTGGTAAACTTTCCACTGTCTTTTCTTACATGTTTGTTCCTGTTTTCATAACTGTGAAGTGGCTTTCAATCTCCCTGTCTCTCTTCTTTTTTTCTGTATCTCTCTTTTTCTTTTTCAAGATATTGCTGATATTTTTCAGGATTCTCCCTTACTTTGTCTCTGTATTTTTTTGGCTGTTGAGCTGGTTCAGATGGGGCCACGTCAACATCTTCAAACAAGAATAATGTAAATTACAGTTGGTTACTGTTCAGTTATGTATCAAAGTATGTATTAAATAGTAAATTAAGCTAATGCACTATAGTTTTAAGGTAATAAACGGATAAACTGTCATTACCATCACTGATTGTCTTTACCATCACAGTCACATTTGTGATGGTAATGACATGTGATGGTAATGACAAATTTTAGTTTTTGCAGAAAATGTTGGCTAATTTTTATATTTGCTAAACTAACTGGTTAGGTAGCATACAATGTACACTAAATATATATAAATAAAGTGAAATTTCCTATCAATTAATTAAAATACACAAATAGTAACTTGTTTGGTAATGACGTCTAATAAACATACTCGCAGATCAGGATGTATAAAACATTAAATTACTTACATTTGTGGGCATCAAAAAGTCAGGCTTCAGCCTCATGTCTTGGAATGTTCCTTTGGAGCATCTGATTAGCATGCCACAATTTCAGTATTTTTTTGTTAAGCCTTTATTACTCTGTAAAATGTTGAGTGTGATGGTAATGACAGAAGTATGAGGGACAGCGGTATTTAACTAAAAATAAATAGTAAATTGAACAAATATAAACTACATTAATTTAAAAAATGTCTTTTTAAGTTGTAATGAGGAAATGCAAAGCAAAATTGAAGTGAACTGGCAACGTATTATTGCTTTATTACAGAGGTGATGTCAAAATTCCTGGGTTGGGGACAAGCTGAAAACAGTGAAATTCTTGCACATTTGAATTTTCAACACACAGAAAAAGTATTAAATTGTTATCACTGAGACACACTGAATTTTTTCAAAGCTTCTTTAACCTAACCCAAACAAACTCAATAAAAGTTTTTTTAAAAAAACACTTTTTTCTTGAAAATCTACCCTGGGGACATAAAAACTCCCCTAATTGAAGAATCACCCACATATATACTACTTGTAGCGATATATAGCCGGCTACAAAACTACGATACTAAGCTTTCCAAAAATTGCTTGTTGTCACATCAAAAACTACCGCTATGTTACAAGAAAGAGATAAATTACCTCCTTTGCATCCTGTAAGTTGTTGAAAAAAGAAGTTGTAAAGCAATGCAGAGTTCTGAGGAAAGTCCGAGCTGCATTCATAAGCATCACAACAAACGCACGCTTTGGCTTGTTGGGTCACGTCTTTACGACAGTCGCTGCACGTGCTCATGGGTAGCAGAGTCTTTATGTCGCTGGAAATAGATTCTCCTCATAGCACCTTTAAGAAAAATTAATTAATTAAAAAAAGTGTGTGTTTGGGGGTGACTCAGGTGGGCACAATAAAAAAGGAAAAGGGGTGAGGAAAGGACAAACCACCTACTGCACTCATGTTTTGCTTTATTGTGAGGAGCTGGGTGACAATCAGGGGGGTTTCCACTCACAAAAAAGCAGGCCCAAAGTCGCTTATAATATGCTGACTTGGCAACACTGGCATAATTGTTGTCCCAGTCTGCTTGCAACATACTTCCTCATGCTTTCTGCTTCCTCGGCAGCTACAGTAATAACTGGTGTTGTAGTCAACACACAATCGTGAAAAGCTGAAATAGGGGACAGTTTTAACTGAGGACAGGTCTTCCAATAAAGGGCCTGTCCCTGGAAATAGGGAACAGCTGGTCACCGTAGCTTTTTTATTTTTTTGGCTTTTCTTTGCCTTTATTGAATGATAGGATGGAGGATAGTGTTTAAAGTAGGAGAGAGAGAGTGTGGAATGACGTGGGGTAAAGGAAGCACTGGCCATATTCAAACCAGGCCAGCCATTTCAACTGCAAGGCCACCAGCATTTCCTACAGACTGATATTCAATGACATCCGAGGAGGGACCATTTGCTGGTCCTTTCAGGGGCCCAGCCATGTCTGTGGGAAGGACACTACGATCGATTCCTGTTCTAACACAAACAACCGTGCCCTGCTCGCCCTGTAGAGGTGGGAAAATATCGACAAAAATACAAAGAAACCACAAGAAATATGCAAATCTGGAGCATAACTTCCCTACTAAATAAAAAAAAAAACAGCAATCAAGCTGTAGGAGAGAAAACCACAAACACTTCCTGCTTGTATGTTTGTTCAAATCAAGAGATAAATGCACTCTAAAGCTCTTTTAACACCTGCAGTATAATCAGGATAATGTCACGGTGGGCTGCCCGGGAAATTCCCTGACATGGTTGTTCCCATTTGCTCCTCTCAGTTAAGAGTGGGTCCTGCTGGATGAGGGAGAAGTGGTGTAGGGAGACAGGGTCTTGCCAGTCAGCAGGACATGACGCAGAAGTAAATATGAAGCAACGTCACTACATGCTTGATGATTACACCAGAAAAAAACGCTGCAATGTTTCAGCTCTGTATCCAAAAGCAGCACAAGATGGCTCTTTTTATGCACGAGTGACCTGGTGTGTTAGAGTAGATAATCGACACAACTTTGATGATGTGCAGTGGAAACAACATCACATTTGAGTTTGTGGTAGTCTTCTTACAGTCAGATAAACTTCTGTTTTAGTCCTTCAAGTCAAGTCTCCCTTTTCTGGTTTTGCGCTGGTCACACAGGATAAACATCATCACTCCTCCCCACTCACCCAAGTGAATTACCCAGGCTTTTCTCTGCTGCTTTCACACTTCAGCTCACTCAGACTTCACATTGTATATGTTCACACATACTGCTCCATTTCAAGGTTTTTTTTTTAGAAATGTGAAGGGGGTTTCAGTGGCTGTTTTAGAGTGGTGCAGTAATGAGTCTAAACACGCTGAAGTGGGTTAGCATGTAGCACCTCTCAATAATATATGGGATTTAGGATAGCTGTTTAAGATCAATTCCTTGAATAATGTTCTTATTGAACACATGCACACAATATTTCAATCATCTAAAATTAAAAAATGATTTAAAATCTTGAAATTAATGTGTTGGCTGCTGTTCCTGGTGACTACTTCAGCGCTGCTGAAGTGTCCTTGAGCAAGACACCGAACCCCTGATTCTTCTGGCACTTTCATGTGTAGCCAGGCTCAGACTCTGCTCCACTAGCCCATGTCCTGGACCAATTTTTGTGTGTGCATACACACTGTAGCTTTTGTATGTGAAGCATGTCCCAACAAGAGAGTGTAAAAAATGACTTTCTCCTTGAAGGGTTGATAAAGTCTAGCTGCTGCTGCCTCTTCGTCTTTCACAGAAAATGTAAAACATGCAGCGTTATCATTGACGGGGGAGTCATTTTCAGTCAGAACATCACAAACCAGCTTCATGTTTCCTCTCACGTCCGCCCACAGGTCCTCTTATAATCCATTAATAGAGACAAATTCCTCCTAACATCCAACCCTCCATTTTCTATACCTTCTCTTCCCCTCTCCTCCTCCTCTTATCATACAGGGAGCTGCTAAAGGTCGTCTGTGCACAGCTCTGATGTAATAAGGTGGAAACTAGAGTTTGACCTGCGATCTGAGTGGTAAGCAATGGAAAGAATGCCAGCGGGAGAGCCGTGGATGTAGAATGTGTGTGGGCCTGAGGTTGTCCAAGAGTCTTGAGATTTTCTGTTGAAAACAGAAAAACTTCCTGACAGCGTCCTGTTCTCTAAAAATTATTTTTACAAATTAATAATTCAATAAAAGTACAGAACCTGCTGTTTTCAATTCAGTTGATATTTTCATCTTCAGTTGTTGGGGGGGGACTCATTAATTACTGAAATGTAACAGGTTAGTTTTATGTTATCAGTTATTTGTTCCTCCAGAAAAAAAAGTGATAATAGAGATATGCAGATTTACTTAATGCTAGAAAGACTCTTTCACTGAGTAAAGTCCAAACACGAGGTATTGGCAGATTTATATATATATATATATATATGTATATATATATATATATATATATATATATATATATATATATATATATATATATACATATATACATATATATACATATATATATATATATATATGTATATAGATAGATAGATAGATAGATAGATAGATAGATAGATAGATAGATAGATAGATAGATAGATAGATAGATAGATAGATAGATAGATAGATAGAGATATAATTATAGATATAGATATATATATACTATGAGCAGCGGTGGCACGTTCTCTGGAGTTACAAATCACGCTTCTCCATCTGGCAATCTGACAGATGAGTCTGGGTTTGGAGGTTGCCAGGAGAACAGTACTTATTGGGCTGCATTGTGGCAAGTGTAAGGTTTGGTGGAGGGGGAGTATGGTGTGGGGTTGTCTTTCAGGAGCTGGGCTTGGCCCCTTCGTTCCAGTGAAAGGAACTCTGTATGCCTCAACATACCAAGACATTTTGGACAATTTCATGCTCCCAACTTTGTGGGAACAGTTTGGAGCTGGCCCCTAGCTCTTCCAACATGACTGTGCACCAGGGCACAAAGCAGGTCCATAAAAACATGGATGACAAAGTCTGGTGTGGATGAACTTGACTGGCCTGCACAGAGTCCTGACCTCAACCCGGTAGAACACCTCTGGGATGAATTAGAGGGGAGACTGAGAGCCAGGCCTTCTCGTCCAACATCAGTGTGTGACCTCACAAATGCGCTTCTGGAAGAATGTACAAAAGTTCCCATAAACACTCCTAAACCTTGTGGACAGCCTTCCCAGAAGAGTTGAAGCTGTTAAAGCTGCAAAGGGTGGACTGATATCATATTGAATCCTATGGACTAGGAATGGGATATCACTTAAGTTCATATGAGGGTCAAGGCAGGTGAGTATATATATATATATATATATATATATATATATATATATATATATATATATATATATATATATATATATATATATATATATATATATATATATATATATATATATATATATATATATATATATATATATATATATATATATCTATATATATATATCTATCTATATATATGTATATATTAATATATATATATATACATACATATATATATATAGAGGATGTGAAGTACATTTTCATACATTAAGCTAAATACAATGTTTACTTTTACCTATACAGAGACTTCCAAAGCACCATAAAGCCACCACACTCTTCAAATGACATGTAAAATATAATCCAAAAAAAGTTTAACACAACAAAACAACACATTAAAAGTCTCAGCAAATTATGGAAATAATTCATTATGTAAAGTATTACAATTTCAAATATGTTATATACATAAAAACATTAATGTGATCATTAAAAAGTAAAACTGAGGACAAAATGTGACTCTACATATTTTCTTGTCTTCAAGAAGTCTTCATATCTTCTGTTAATGTCATTTTTTACTCAGAAGTTCTCACACAAAAGTAAATTTGCCAACCTTTCCTGATGATGTCAATGAGCTCCACTCCAGGAACTACAAGTTAATTGAATGAGTGATTATAAAAGTTCAGACTTTATCCAGCTGCTTTTCAAACAAATCACATTTAGACTGGTGCTTACAGCTGCTAATGTTTTTGTCTAATTCATGTTCTAGTGTTTGAAATAATCTCGTAATGAAAGCCAAATATGCTGGAAATGATATCAAATACAGAACTGATGATGTTTTATGTAAGAAGTTGGTATCTTCACAGATGCTGATGCATCTTATTTTGATCCATGTATTAACCTCCCAGTTTATTGCTTTTAATGACTCTCTCTGTAAAGAAGAAGGACAAAATGATCAAGTTTCTTTTAATTCTTTTTCTCTCTTAGAAATATAACTGAAGGTTATCGACTCAAACGTCTGGTAGCACCAGACAGAAAATAAAGTTGAAGAGACATTTGTCCCTGTTTGGTTCATTCGGTGGCAGTAATGGCTTTATTTAACCCAATGCCACTCTGATTAAAACACATTTAATGTGGGCCGTATGTAAAGACACATGCTGTAAGCCTGTTTAACACCACATTGTTACAAGCTTGCTCCTGGTGCTGCATCCTGTTTATACATTAATCCATTTTTATTCCTGGATTTCCACTCCCACACACTGCCTTACACAACTACAGTCTTTTATTGTTGGTTTTGAGGCAACCACTCACTGCCCGCTCACACACTCACAGCTTCTCCCTGTTCCAGCATCGTCCCACACATGCTGAATCTGCCTCACCCCGACAGCCCACACACTCTGTTACCTCTGCAGCAGAGGCCTCTCAGCAAGGTTGACGGCTCCTCACTGAGTGCTTTCTGCTATTCTACCTGCAACCCTCCATACAACAAGATATATTGTGATTTAGTAGAACTCAACAAAGCAATGATAATAGTTGTCTCTGGTGCTTCTACCCTGACACTCCAGATGGACCTTCTTTCTTTAGCACCTTATTGACATGAGCTCCCTCTTAAAATGGGATGCCACATTTCAAGAGGCTTGCCCTTCATGAATTTATACTCACTGAGACAGAGGTGGTGGGGATGGATTTATGGTTTGGGTGTTCATGAGTCCGTCACTACCATAAATTCTTATTTTCAGTCCTTTGTCTCTGTCACTGCAAAAATAGTGTTTTTAGGTACTCCATGTTTTCTTTTCTATTTCTTAGTCACATGATACACACAGGAGTTAGAACTTGATTGCATAACCATTGTTTTTGAAGACTGCAGCCATGCGTCTTGGCATGCTCTCCACCAGCTTCAGACATTGTTCTGCTGTCACAGCAGCTCATTCCTGTTGCAAAAATTCAAATGAATTTGTTTTTGGGCATGAGGTTCTCCATTTTGAGTTTAATGATGTTCCACAGGTTTTCAACTGGATATAGAACTAGTGATGAGAAGGCCAGGGCGTGGTTAAAATGTTATGACTCTCCATCCAGGCTTTAAAGGATAAGTTCGGTTTCTACAGCTTTCACATTGTTTATAGAATGAAGTAGAACAATATACTCACACAGAAGGCATTCCTGATCCAAACAGTGCTTCGGGAGATATTTAGATCCAAAATCGAGCGGCGGACATCCGTATAATGGTAGCACATGGGGCATGTATAGCGCCGCTGCTAAAACTGCATTAATCGTCCAAAAACTCATTAGTTTCACCAATATTTCATCATGGTCCGCTCGGGCTACTCCTCCTTTACAGTGTCGCTCAATGAAATATTGGTGAAACTAATGAGTTTTGGACGATTTATGCAGTTTTTAGAAGTGGCATTGTCCTGTTGGTAAATCCAGTCATTGGAGGCAGAAAGAGTTTATCAGCCAAAGGAAGAAGACTGTTTTCAAGCCCTGTATGTGACCTGGTTCATTCGCCCTTCACACAGTTGCATTTGCCCTGTTCCACCTTCATTGAAACAACACTGTTTAACCCTCATGTTTTACTGTAGGGCAGAACATTCTGGTTTGTAGGCTTATCCAGGCTTCCTCTTAACCAGTAAGTTTGCTGGAGTGGGCATCAATCCAAAATTGGATTCATCACTGAAAAGAACTTTAGCCCAATCATCAACAGTCCAATACTTGTGATCCCTGATAAAGAGTAACCAAGTCTTCCTCTGCCTTTGGTTGATGAAGGACTTCTCCTGTGCCCTGTGTGACTTCAGACCCGCTTCAAGAAGTCGGTTTCAAACTGTCCTTGCTAAACAAGTCACATCTCTCAACACTGCTCACTCATTCTTCAGGTACCTGGAGGTCTGACCAAGATTCCTGACACAGGAAAGAATTAGTGTACAGTCCTCTCCTGCCTCGACCAGCTAGCAATTTGGTAGTTCCATGGTCGGCTTTCTTTATCTTGGTTAATGAACAGCTATCTAAGAGATCTTCAGTTTCTTGCCTACCTGTCTCTCACTCATGCCACTTGCCAGCCGTGCCCTTTTTGACTTCACATAATTCTTTTGTTTTAGGCATTATGTAAGAGCTGACAACTTCAAAGTTTTGCTACAGGCTGAATGTAAGCAGGAAACCACTCCAAGTTCTTGCATGTGAGGTGCTGCTCATGACATAAAATGGCCTCTTATATACCTGGGAAATACAATGTGAAGCTTAAGCATGTCAAACAGGACATAAAGTATTATGGAATCAACTGCATGTTTTGTTTTGTTCATTGTATTCTTCAGGTAATATATCTTTGGGGGGACCAGGCATTAAAATGAACAAGATATTGGAGAAAACAAGGTTGGTCTAATAGTTTTTTTCATGACTGTATGTGTATCCATAAAATGGAGACTTTGTCTTCAGCCTGTTCTATTGTAAAGTGTCTTGTGATAACACTTGTTAGGAATGGCGTTATTCAAATTAAGACTGATTGATTAATGATGGACTGTTTCACATATTTATGGGTTATTTTTCACAGAGACAGTGGATGAATGTCTTTAAGTCACATTCCCTACAATCCAGTCACAGGCTTACTGTCACTTCCTGCTTTACAAGATGTCTCTGCCTGTTAACAGATGTTGAATATTTAAATCTAGCTGCTTTGCAATATGATAAACTCATAAAGGGTACCTTGAAATTTCAATTATTGTAAGTATGGTAACCTGACACACCATGAAACACTCAATATATGTTCAACCAAGTCCATAGAAAGTGTTTTGGTATGGGCATACGTTTTCAATGCATATCTTGCAGGTGATTGGACAGTCATTTTGTCAGTCACATTAATTGCAGGCCAATTAGATTATGTAGTGGGTGGGCACTACTGCCGCAGTTTGAATTGCAAAGCATATACCACTTCTTAGCACAGGCTGTTCTGTATACTAATTCTAACTTTAACTAGACACATGCAAAGTTCTAGTCAAAAAGACCAACCAAGACTGTGGTAACAAATCACCTTGAATGTAGGGATGTCTCAATCAGGCTGCTTGCTGCTGATGCTGATAGTTGATCACCTAGTAGAGAAATCAACTCATTACATTATCGATCATGCTTAGAGTTTTGTGATTTAAAAACCTGTGGAGTTTAAGCTCAGTAGAAACAAATGTGTTCTCTCTCTTGTGTTATGTGGCTTAATTAAAAGTCTATTTCATTGGCTGAACAGTACAAATAGGACAATAAATAAGAGGGAACAAGTTTATTGACATAGCTACATAAAGTAACAAACCTTATTGTTTCACTTGACCAAGAAAAAAAATCTCCAAACAATTGGTTTAGATTTCTTGCCAAAATTTGCTCAAACTTCGCTCCCTTACAATTTCATTTGAACATGTCATGTACAAAATTTTGTCACTCATTTTTCCAACAAAAACACACCATGTTGCCACCTGAAGCTCAAATGCATCACTGTGCACGATATTGTCTAGCTGCTTCTCAAGATGGTCTCAGGTTACAGAGGTGCAAAGATAACATATTTTTGGAGGCTAAGACAGAAGCTAGCATTCTGCCCTCAACTGCAAGCCTGCTAAGAGCCAATGGGATTTTTCAGTTTTTTTGGATCATCGCTCATAATAAGTTCAAATGAAAAAAAATAATCAGACTCACACGTGCTGCTCTTTCTGATAATCTGAACAAAAAAGCAACTTTTTACTTTCTTTTTTTAACTTACATGTAACCAGCTATCGCTAAGCCACTATGAAACTAAACCATGGCAGGTCAATGTAGAAGCAACTACAACGTACAACATGTTGTTGTGACCTCTACTTTAAGAATTTCCACTCTATCAAATGACCTGATCAAGCTGGTCCTTGTGTTTGTGGAGGATATGTGAAATGTTGATTATTGAAAAATTATTAGAAATGCTTGCAGTAGTTCTTGTTAGTAGTTCATTGGCAACTGTGCTTTTGAACACACAACAATGGTTTAAGAATCAAAAGCAGGCAAATTTAGATTCATTTTATCATTTCAGATTACATTAGAAAGCTTATTTCATATGTTTTTCTAAAACCTTTTTTCTAAATCTCATATAGTTTTGTATGGTGGCGTATTGCATTCACTTGAAAATAAATAAAATCTGCCTGTATTTAGGAGATACTATCTCCTAAAAACAGGATACATTTATTTATTTTCGATTTTCCTGTATTTATGAGATACTATCTCGTAAAAACAGGAAATTATTTAATTTCGAATTTCCTGTTTTTATGAGATACTAAGGAATCTTAAAAGTAACTAACTTGCCGCGAATGTTAGACCTTATTCAGTTTTATTTCATGCTCGGTTTGAAACATTGGGAGATACTTGTGTCTTTGAGCGGTGTAGATGGTATTGTTATTAGTTTGTCCCCATTGCGCAGACACATGAGGAATTTGCGGTTGTTCCAACACAAAGCCCTCTCGGATCTGCTTGATATTGTGGTTTTTGTACATGATCAGTTGGACCAGTACGGCGGGCCTACCTTACCTGTGTTGACCAAGTCCCTGGTTGATAACTGCAGCAGCCAGTCTCGAAGCAAAGCGTCAGGGGGAATCCAACAGGAAAATCAAAAATAAATAAATTCCTTTTTTTTTTTTTTTTTCAAGTGAATGCAACACGCCACCGTAGTTCTGGGCTTGGAAACTAGCTAAATGCTAACTAGCTTCCATGTGTTTGGACTCAATCCTGCGCCACACTTTAATGATCCACTTTTGATGAATAGAGGCATTTTTACTTGTGTGTGTTGGAAAAAAATATGGTTATTTTACTCAATGATGAGGGATTTTTTCACATCTTTTTTTTCTGCAAGTTGCAATGTTTCCTCAGATATTACAGTAAATATATTTCATTTGAGCCTAATTTACTTAAAAACGGTAAATTTGCTTTTTAAAAGAAACCCTTTTTGAATTCTGCATGTTTTTTGTATATTTCATTCATGTTCTGACAGAATATGCTGGTTTGGTGTATTGACAGTTGGTCAAAATCAGTTCTTCCACTGAGACATTGTGGGTTTGGGTGACTCAGATTGTCATTCATCAAGTCTGCTGCTGGTTTAAAGGTCCTTCATCCAATCAAAAAAAACTCTGCTGTGGCTTTTTATGGTCCAACAATCTGTGGTTCTGCACCAAATAGATTACCAACCCAGTACTCCAGACTGAACAACAGAATAAGGACTTTCATTCGATGGTATGTAGTGATAGGCAAAAGTTGTAGTCAGTTAAATATATCTACAGCCTGGTGTTAAGCCTTTGGCGGGACGGTTCAGCAGTTGGTAATTCAAAGACTACTCTGTGTTCAAAGAATATTGATTTACTTTAAGCAAGTTAGGTGTAGTTAATTACTAAATTCTCTGTTTTAACTCCTCTAGAAAATCCATATGTGAAATCCTTCTTGATTTTACTTCAATTTAAAATGGGTGCAAGGAGAAGTGAGCTTGAATATTAAATGCATCATACACTGACTTTTATTATGAGTGATGGCAAACACATCAATTACTATTTACAAGATTGTGGTCTAATGGGATATGGCAAGATGGAGCTACTATTGTGAGATTATATAACATATTCTATTCATTAATATGCAGTAGTCTTATAATCCATGGTTAACGTGACATTTGTACTATTTATGATTCCTGTAAAGTCCCCTGTCTGTGCAAATTACCCGGCTATGCTAAATGTGACAGCCAGAACATTTTCTCCAAAACTGATTTTTATTCTATTGTGCCTTTACTAAGCAATTATCACCTCGACCAAGACGGTTATTTAACGGCATTTGTTAATTGTTCTTTTTCTGTGTGTTTGTGAGCAAGTTGACTCAAAAAGATCTGTCTGGATTTTGATTATATTTCCAGGCTGTGTTGTCAACATACATGTGAGAAGTGACTAGATTCTGGTGCTCATAGGAACAAGGATGGATTTTTTTAAAGGATTCTTGTGAGAGAAAGGGCGGTTTTCCACATTTTTATTCATAACTCAAAAAATCACCAGCCTTGGTGTTGGTCACAGAACAAGGGGTAACAGCATTAGCTGAACCACTGAAAAAAGATAAGATATGCCTTTATTAGACCCACTGGGGGAAATTCCAAAATGATCATGGTACCTCCCCTGCCAGGTAGAAATATAAAAAAAGAACTTAAGAACTTGTGACCAATAAAAAGGAAAAATACATGTAGCTAAATGTGCTGAACATGAAATGCTTTATATTTGAGGGTGAACATACATAGTGTAGGTATCTGCTAGGGGTGGGAGAAAAAAATCGATTCACATAAGTATCGGGATTTTTTGTCTGACGGTTTTTAAATTGATTTTTCTGTTTCCAAATTTCAATGCTTCATATTAGTCTGTGTTAATAAGTCACCTTTAAATGCAAACCAGGCTTTTGAAGAGAGAGTATAAACAGATGTTTGAAATATATAGAATATAGAAATCCAAAAAACAGACTCACATGCGATGTTTATTCTTCCTGATATAGTCTGTAGGCATCATTGTTGTTCATCTTTTTCACTGGTGTTAAAAAAGCTAACTAAAGATTGCAATAATCTGCAACATCGTAGAACCGCAATTTAAATCGAATCAGCACCTAAAAAAATAGTAAAAATTGAATCAAGAGAAAAGCGTATCGTCCCAGCCCGAGTATCTGCAGTGGTTTTATTTTATTTGTTTAAGAGTCGTCTTAGGGCCCATTGAAGAACAACAGCTCCCACAGATGCAAAACAAATGGAACAGATACACGTCCAACACTCCATTTTTTTTTAATAAATATTTTGGACTAAAGTCAGTTTTCCAGCAAAATTGGCTCCTTATTTTCCATTAGTGAAAGCAAGATTAATTGTTGAATGCAGCTGCTGCCTCGCTACAGCTGTTTAACCAAAGAAAATTAAATGAAAAAAAGTTGCATCAATTGATCCATTCATCTTACCATTTTCTTCCAGTGCGTACTACTGACCACTGAACTCGGACTTGAGATGTGAGGATAACGTCACATCCCACTTTAACACATTCCAGTTAAGAGCAGGTAAAGTAAGGGCAGCTGACGACCATCCAACTTCCCTGAAAGAAATTTGACCAAACGGGATGTTCCTCGTGATGCATCTAATTTGCAACTCGTAGGATCTGACTTCTGTGATTGACTGAAGCTCGGCAAGATGGATCCGTCTTTTCAGACAATGAATCTGGCCAGCGCAGAAGTTAGCATTGCGCTATTTCCTTCAACTGCAAGAGCCAATGGGTTTTTTCACTGTTTATGGTCAATGCTGTTAATAAGCTCTGTAGCATGTGAAAAACTATTCAACTTTCATATTCCCTTCTTTGCGATGGTCTTAACAAACCAACATTTTGTGATGTTTTGAGCTTGGACATAATCAGTATAAACTGATTAGTAAGCTGATATTGCACTCCAAAATAGCAGTTTGACTTGGAAGCAACTACAGTATTACCATTTGAGTAACATCTTGCTGTTCCTTCAGATTTCCCCTTGATCGAAGGACCTGATCAAGTTGATCCTCATGGTTGTGTCAAAAGTGTATGAATAACTGATGATTCAAAAAATCAGAAATGCTAGCTAGTGGGTCCTCCGCCATTTTTGAAGTCTTTATTAGCAGTTAGTAACAGTCATTAACACACAAAATAATGGCTTGAGACTTTAAGGCAAGAAATGTCATATGCTTTTTAGTATTTCCCATAAAATATTAAAATCCTCTCTGCTTGTGGTCTCCACCAACCCCATTTAAGGCACCTGTCCAAAACCAGTATTCTGGATCCCATTTAGTTTCAGACTTAAGAACCAGGAAGTGCTAAATGCTAACTCACTTCCACGTATATCGACTCATTTCTGCGCCAATATCATCTTTAACGTTTCATGTTAACCAATGTAAGATGTCACATCAGTGTGTTGATGTGATATTTGTCAGGCTCCGGCTGTAGTGGACGGATCATATTCATTCTTCATTCATACTCCACAATGAACGGCAGCTGAGTGTTATAGAAAGTAATTTATTACACAAACCAAAGCTAGTTTACAAATACAGTTTCCAGTCCTGTGCGTGTGTATAGTCTAGTATGAACAAACCCACATTTCATATTTACAGACTTTGCATACAGCTTGGTTTTCCTGTTCCTTTGTTTACATCACTGCTTCAGCATCCACAATTCAGGATTTAAAAATACAATAAAAAGTCAAAATAAAAATGATTTGTACATAAGCAGACTTGCATTGTTTTTTTTCTTCTAACTTTCGAGTCTCTTCAGTCGCGTTTGTGTTCAAAAACAAACAAACAGAAAAAGAGCCAGCACATGTGGTCCTAACGATGCTCTAGACAGGCAGCCGAGAGGCCAGCCTTTCTCCTGACTGCCTAACAACAGCATTTGGCAGTGATGATTGAAGGGTCCAAACACCCGAGTGTAATCATCAATGAGTTTCAGTTAAAGCACATGAGAATAAACTAAAGCAATAACACAGAAGCAGTCCCCTATCGTCCACCTCCTATTTTAAATACTGATAGACAACATATTTATGACTTTCTCTTTTAAAAATCAGGAAATTAAGATTAAAAACATCACAAGACGAGGTTTCTGGAACAGGTTCCTCCCTGTAGGCCAGGAAGAAGAACAGGAGGGCACACTGTCAGAGAGTCCCTGAACCTGGCAGTGAAACACTGAGGGGTTCAAGAGGGCCCAATAATCCCAAATATAGCTGCTGACTCACCAAGTTAACAGGGGAGAGACCTAAAGAGGTGCTTATCCAACAGAGAGCAGGCAGCTCATTATCACTCTGCCATTACCTGACTTTACCAACAGTTTGTATCTGCCAATGTGTCCAGGCTGACAGATCTGATATTTTAATGCACAATATTCTAAAGACAGGCCACATCCTCTGCGTCATACTTTAAGAAACAAACTCCTCACCAGATGTTAGATAACGGTTAACCAGTAAAGGCTGACCTGATGTTAAATAACAAGTCATTTTAGGCAGTTGTCCCTCAAATGAACCAGCACTGGTTTATTAGACATCTGAGCCTCATGCTAGAAGTGGTGTTTACTCCTTAGGGTCTAAGGTTGGTGTGCATGTAAACGCACTTCTCTCTATTCCATGTTCTTCATCCTGGTCTAAAGCCAGAGGAAGACGAGCACCAGCAGTAAGCTATGTGGAACTGGAAGGGATGAGCTGGGGCAGAGTTATTCTGGCTGCACTCTGCAGGGCAGGGAGCAACCTTTGTCATTCAGAGGGAGTACATGCTACCATCAATCATCGACCAAAGGAACATTTTAAGAAGACAAACCCACAATGATGCTCTCCTGGACAGCAGGAATGTGTAGAAGCTGATTTTCAAAAGTTGCTCTAATTATGTGAAGAAACTCAAAGATTCTCAGAGATGGACTGAATGTACATCTGAGTTTGTTAACCTGATGATTAGATCCATGTAATACTATATCAGATCATTTGAAATGGAATGTTAGTGTCTTAGCATGTCCACTAGACATTACAGCCTCCACAGTCACTTACAGCAGTTAAACAAGTCTCAGATGCTACAACCACTGACTGGTGGCAGGACTGCAGATGATGAGAATGCTCAAGAGCATTTTTCTGTGAATACATGATCATTTGAATATTCCAAATTCATTACTCATCCCTGCTGGATGGTAATTGACTTCACAGTGCCTCCACAGTAGCTGATGATAATTCCAGCAGCAGGTGATGGCGGGTCACTATTTAATCATACATCAGCTACTAACGCTCGTGGAGCCACTGAAGTTCTGAATATGCAGTGAGAGCTGATCAGACGTTTCAAACAGTGATTTAGGAGCAGGTAAGTGTGCCTGTGATTGTCCCTGCGAGTCTGTAAGCATGGGATTAGCCTCAGTGACAGACTGAGCAGGACACGTGAGCGCATCGCTCCACTCTTCCCTGGTAATACAAAACAAATGGCCTGAGCATGTGACGCCATGTGACCACTCATTCAACGCCTTGGATGAATCAACTATCTCTGGATGAACATTTCCAAAAGGCTTAAGTAAGAATGAAATATTTTTTCCATTTCATTTTGAAACATGACACCTGCTTTTAGTATCATGAAGCAGAAAGAGTTCACTGTGGATTTGTCAACTTTTAAGGCTCATCAAATAACCTGCCCAGCTGTTACAGCATAACAAAGGAGGCTGAGTGTGCAAAACTATGCCATCTGCCCTGGTTTGATGCGAACAGTCTCATCATGGTCACACACACACCACTTCACATCATGCCTTGGATCCCTTCAACTGTCCAGCTCACAGCATGTAGCTCTAACTCTGGGTCTGGCTGTTTACACTGTCACTCAGTAGCTGAACAGTCTGTTTGCAACTCTGTCAAAATTATTAAAGAAACTCAACCTCTTTATTGTTCACACAGACAGTCACTGGAAAATCCCAAAATTCACCAATAATCACCTTAAAAATGTCAGCTAGTTTTTCGACAGGACAGGGCCCTCGTGCAGACCTTCAGAAGTGTAAGTGGCGTGTTGAAGAGACAAAATGTACCAGCGTTTGGCTGGTGGCTGGTGCAGCTCCCCCACCATGAAGATAAACCCACAGGTAATAAGTCCAATAAGTCGTCATTCTCTGAGCTCCTTTCTCTCCTCCACCAACCATCCACCCGCCCTTCCATCTCCATCATAGCTTTCCGAATCCAAGTCACAGGGTAAATTCAGTCCAACAAACAGCCATTTTATAGCGGTAGTCATGTACTGCACTTTTTCTTGCCCTCCCTCTTTCCGTCAAGGTCTCCCTCAGTCCCTCCCAAGTCCCGCCCCCAGGTGCAGTGGCCCAGGGGGAAAACAGTCCAAATGTATCAGCCATCTTACAGGACTACACATTTATTGCTCTTCTTGCCACGGCGAGCCTGCAGCGCTGCCCTGGTGGCCATCTCAAACACCTCCCGTACACCGTCCTTGGTCTTTGCAGAGCACTCCATGTATCCGTAGGCTTGAATGCGGCCGGCCATTTCCCGGCCCTCATCCGACTTTACAGGCTCCTACACAATCAGGAGAAAGCAGAGGACTTCACTTAGAGACACATTCAGTGTATCGCCAAATATCTGAAGTCTAAAACTATTGCTAATAAGCTCTGAAATTAACAATATTATCTGCTCTGTATATTCATTAGCATTGATCATTTTTGTTGAGCTGGACACAGGAGTCATGTGACGTTACCTGCTTCATCTTGGCGAGCTCTCTGCGCGTGTGCTCATCATTCCGCAGGTCTTTCTTGTTTCCTACCAGGATGATGGGAATGTTGGGACAGAAATGTTTGACCTCAGGGGTCCACTTCTCTGGAATGTTTTCTGTGAAGGACAAAACGAGCAAAGGAGTAAGTAAAAGATAATGGTCACTGAAAAGAGACTGTACACATATGAGCTTATTTTATACAACATTAGTCTACTTCTGAAGAGCTGGGACATCTTTAATGGAGAAGCATGAAACTGAACTGTTGTTCAAAGTTTTCATCCATTTTAAGCCTCGACTAATATATATGTGCATATCTTCATTTTAGATAATAGGGTGAATCCTAATACTACTCCTTACCCCTTGGTTTTGCACGTTCATGTCTAGTGAAGTGGTGTCCCAATTCCCCATAGGGCTAAGGGGAAGGGCTAAGACCAAAGGCTACACAGCCCTCAAAATGAAGCCAGAACTCACTTGAAACAAAGGGCTAAGAGAATTTCCCATAATGCACCTCACCAGCTGACACAAGGCAGAGCAGAGACCGAAGGAAGTGCTTACTTATAAGTAATTATTTAATCATCAAGTAAATATTTATCAAGTTTTGAGTTGTTGGATGTATTTTACAATTTCTCGTTATAACTAGCTAGCTTTCACAGCCGTAGCTACAGCTATTATCACATCTCCCTACGTCACAGCCAGCGAGCGGCTCTGGATGATGACGTAGCAGGAATCCAGGGGGGGGTCTCGTTTCCCAGCTGTGTGTTTTCACCCCTTTCCCTTGGCCCTCAAAACAGAGGGCTAAGGGGAAGGATAAGAAGAAGGGGAAGGGCTAAGGGGTAGAATTGGGATTTACCCTTAATTTTTCCTTACTTAGAATTAAACTGCTCCGTCTTTTAGCTCCTGAAACAGAAATGATACTAGAACTAAAAATTGGATTCTAAAAACTAATGAGTAAAGTTTTCCTTTTAAAACATCAACATTCACAAATCAAAGACCAGTAAAGATGCCAACATTACAACAACTACTCGTCTCCTGTTTATCAGAACATTTGTTTTATCATCTTAATTAAGCTCCCAAAAAACAGAAGGTAAAGGTGAAAGTTCCACAGCTGGTTCAGACTTGGGCTTTATCCACATGTATGAGGATATAACTTTCTGCCACTGTTATAGGTCACTGAAAATGCCTGTTTTGGAAAACTCAGGCCAAGGTGAAGATTTCTATAAACTTCGTGTGCACAGGGAAAACAGCAGTTTGGGCCAAAAACATCACACTGTGCACACTGACCTCTCTTCAGGGCGATGTCAGACTATGTTACATTATCACTGTCTTTGACATGTTTTGTGGCAGCTGTTATGAAACTGTTGCTTTTTCAGTGTTGCTGACTGGAGCACATACATGATAACAGACACACTGTTGCTCCATCTTTGTGAGTGCTGTGGTTCGAAGCAGCAAACCCCTAAATTGTTTTGTGTTTCCGTTGCCAGGTGCAACGTCACTTCAGGGCCAGAATGTGAGCCAGGAAGAGAGGGTTATGTCGGCTAAATAAATGCATGACTTCACAGTAGATCAACACAATGACGTAGTTTGAAGTTGAACTTAAAAGAAAACAAAGAACAACAATGGAGGATTTCAGGCACTACAGTACTCTCTGGAGCATCTTTTCAAGCAGAAGTTCTTAACAGCAATAGCAGTGAACAAATCAATCTATATCCTTCTTTCAACATGGAACAGTACCACAAAAACTTTTTAATAAATCATCAAGATTGTCTTGAACTGAAACATAAACAAAGAAACATTTGATCGATACACCTGGTACCACCAGTTAACACAGCCCAAGTTCAACCATAACACGAATATATGCTGGGAAGGGTTTCATTTGAAAGGAAAAAAAACAGATTTGAGCTAATGTATTACGAAAATCCCATATTTCTGAATTGGCTGGCTTCTTTTAATCAAGCCGCAAAATTATCATACAACACATGAACAGAAACAACTGCACCAAAGCTATTTGATGGCAAGAAATTGACTGTTGTAGTTAAAATAGTGAGGGAGTCTGCATGATGTCAGCTTACTGATGAGACAGACATTTATGAAAATATCCAATATTCACGTAAAACGTTGGAGCAGTGACCCTGTGCCTGACAAGAAGGAGGTGCTCCAAACCTCTGCTGTACATCATGTGATCGAGTCTTAGTAAACCCCTCTTTAAATAAAAAGGTGATGTCTGAGGAATACTTAACCAGTCTTTAGCATAAAGAGCTTTTGTTTTATTAGAACTGCAACATCCCTTCTTCCAGTCCTATTTCATTACCTGCAGCTTTTATCACCTTGTTTTATGCAGAGCAATTTCCATATGATCAGGGAATTGCTGTTCATAATCACTGTGAGCACGGCTTGTTTTACTATATGGCTGTGTGCCACTGCATGACTAATGATTTGTGTGTGTGCACTTCCTGTACAAGTGAAATGAAGAGTCATAACAGGATGAAGACACAATCTACAGAATGTTAAAATAACTTTTCTGCACTAGCATGTCTGTCTTTCCTCATAAGAAACCTGGAGGTTAGATAGCACAGTGAGTACTCAAGATGTACTGGTGGTGTATTTTCAGATGGATACAGGTAAAACAATTCAGCTAGTTTGTTTTACATTAAGTTGAATTTATGTTTTCTTTTGGCTTTATCTGACCATTGGTTATCAAAATGTAAAATAAAGACAAATTGAGTGTGAGGACTAACACTGAATGAAGAGATTGTGCATTAGAGTCAGATGACCGCTGACAGTAACACACAGGGCAGGACCATACAGGGAAAAAATGGTTGTGATATATATATATATTTTTTATTTTTTTAGTCTTTTCATGTGCAAATACGTTAAATAAAATCATAACCAAAGTGTGCATGCTCTGCTCTCTCAGTAAGCCAACAGATTGAGCCTTGACTTTTACTATGATTGTACCAAAGTGAATAATCATGGTTCTGTTGTCTGTCCTCCATGTGAAGGAGGGTTTTACTCACCCAAGCTGTCAGGACTGTCTATGGAGAAGCACATGAGGATGACATCAGTGTCTGGATAGGAGAGCGGCCTCAGCCTGTCGTAGTCTTCCTGACCCGCGGTATCCCACAGAGCCAGCTCCACCTGACACACACAGACGTGGTTTGAGAGGGCAGAGACAAGGACGGAGGAGAGTGAAGGAAAAGGACAAAGACAGAGGAAGTAGTTCAGCACATTTTAATGTTAAAGCCAGTATGTAAATAATAGCAAAGATGAAGCAGACCTCATCTTTAAGAGAAACTGGACCTTTACAGAAAGAACTTCCAGGAAAGAAATTTCAGACTACTAATGAGAAAAAGATAGTTTGGAAAGCAAAAAGTCAAAGATCAAAATCCAAAGTTGGAAAACCACACAGTTAACTTTTTCTGTCATGTAGAAATATTTTATTCACGTGACCATTTAAAATAGATAAAATGTTATCAAGAAATAGTTATCTATGTTTATCTCTTTCACTTGGGTTGGGGCTGGAGTCTTTCCCAGCTGTCACTGGGTGAGAGGCAGAGGACACTATGAACCAGTAGTCAGCCAATCACAGAGCCATAGAGAGAGACAGATTCATGTATACACTTATACCTAAAGGCAATTTATAGAGTCAGTAATTAACCTAACAAGCATGTTTTTGGGTCAGTGGAGGGAAAACAGGGTGCCTGCAGAAAACCCAAGCAGGCACAGGGAGAATATGCAAACCCCACACGGAGAGGCCCTGGCTGACACAAGGAGTCGAACAATCAATCTTCTTGCTGTAATAACACACACTTAACTACTGCACCATGGTGCTGCTGCTTCAATGGTTCAATACTATCAAAAGGAAAATGTTACATTGTACCATTTCAAATAAATGGTGTCAAAAAAAGTATTAAATTTTCTCTCCGCAACCATATTAGCTTTTTAAAAACATGATCTTAATTTCATCAAGTACAAGCAGAGACATTACCATGAAATACAAAACTGGCAGCAGAAGACGACGCCACTAACACTGCTTATTAATCAAAATACATGCACACAGAATCCAAACCATACAGAAAATGCTGTGGCCAGAGAAAAACTCCTCAGCTGACTGCAGAGCTAAACAGGGAAAGGAAACCAGATCAAGACACTCTTAAAGTGTGACACTCGTCAAGCAGCCGCTCGAGTCCTCCTTGGCAGCACACAGGGCTTGAAATTAACCAGCCAATAAAGACTCTTGGTCCCAGAATCCCATTAACTAAGAATGAGGTCGCAAGGGTTTCTGATTGATGAGACCAGCAGGGTGCTGCAGTTCTCCAGAGTGCACAGTCCATCCCAAACCTGAGAGTCTGCACCACGACAGAGCCGATCTGATTTTGTTTTTACTTTCAGAGGATATTTACAAATATAAAACAAACCTGAGACAAAAGGTGCTGATTTGGGTATTCTCAAGAGGCCTGTGAATGGTTTTGTAATCTATCAGAAAACTACTTCCATTGTGGTTCTAAGTGAGTTAGGTAGTACCCTGACAGTCATGTGAAACATAACTTTGCCTACCTAAAGGAAGACCTGACTAAGTGGAGAAATATTTCAACATTTAATATGAAGGCCTGTGACTAAGCTCCTGATTATACCTTCGGCTGAAGCAGAATAGGCTTAGCAGATGACTGCTGCAACGTGAGAGAAGATGTGAAAATGGAGCAGTGCAGTGTTATCAACACTTGCTCAGTTGGCCCTGAAGGTAGAATTAAAGCGCTGAGCATGATTAAGCATCCAGGGAACAAAATTAGCCCTGATACCAGCACATAAACCACTGCTAAGTCTCCAGAAAAAGGATGTAAGTGGATGGTTAATAAATCAGTGAAAATAACTGAAAACTGTCAGAAAAAAGATGCCTTTTCTCTGTGGTTTATGTTTTTATCCATCTTTATCCATCTTCTTTTACTTTTTATGAAAAGATCATTCTTATTGCTTTTGTAAATATGCTGAATGTCCAAGGTGATACGACAACTTCTAAAATCATGCAGCTTGGATCAACGCACTTAACCCCAGTACCAACTGAACCCTAAAGTTAATGTTAAACAGGAAAGTAGGATAGGATTACAGAAAAACACACACTGTTCTCACCTGTTTGGAATCCACCTCGATGTCAGCAACATAGTTTTCAAAAACGGTGGGGACGTAGACTTCTGGGAACTGGTCCTTGCTGAAGACAATAAGAAGACAGGTCTTCCCACAAGCTCCATCACCCACGATCACCAGCTTCTTACGGAGGGCTGCCATCCCTGTTGGTGACAGAGGAGAGGGTTAGTATCATAGTCACAAAAGATGAAATACTGAATACTCAGTTGTTTTGGTTTCCACCAGGGATCATGTCTAGTACCTGGAACAGATTTCACTGCTCTGAAATGGAAATGGAATGAAAGAAGAGGCAAGTAGTAACCAAACCATGTAGTTGCTTTCATTAAACTAAGACTTCAAAGTTATGCTATATTATTTCCCATTATAATAATGCTTAGATGTAATGTGGTACTACTGCACCATGGAGACTCAGTGTTTAATCAGGATGCTTCCCATTGAACGTGATAAGGTAGAATAACAGAGGGGCAGAGGCACAACTGCTGCACTGATCATGTGGACTTCTACACTTACTATGGCCGCCCCACAGAAACACCTACATCATATCAGCGAAGAGTTATTTCCTCACTGATGGAAGCAGGTGTAGGACAATAGCCTCAATCACTTTTCTCTACCCTGCCATCTCCATCACAGTGACTCAGCTGGAGCTGTGCTGAATACATGACACATTTTCTGTTCTTCGTGAATCGATCTTCTTAGCTGCAGGTTTCATCTGCAGCACATCAAGAAGTGTAATTTCACTACATGTCCAGCAAAACCACATTTCCAATATCATTTGTGCCCCCTGACCGTAGATGCAGGATTTTTTTTTATTAACGTACCATGTCATTACAAATCAATCTGTTGAAGTGCATTTTGCTGAAAATAGTAAATGCTGCTGTCATTTTTCACAACATTTCACTGTCTTGATCTTAAGAATGTCTTCTCTAAAACAGTCACTTTTCTTTGGTCCTGAGTACTTGGTTTTGTTTTTGTCGACTCTGTTTATGTTCTACCTGAATTCTCAGCTTTTCGCCATTTCTTCATCTTCTAGCCGAGAGTTAAATGCTTCTCTCACTCTTTTCCAAACCACACAGTGACTTCAGAGTAGGGCTGTCACTTTATATTCGATGTTCGAATAACCGATCGAATATGGGGTTAAATATCCGTAACCGAATCGCAAATAAATATTCAAATGTAAAATATTGAGTGTGGCGGCACATCAGGGCGCCTGGAGCAGTTGACTGTTCCGTCCAGCAGAGGGCGCTGTTAGTGCAGCTTGCCCGTCAGACACATTCGCTGCTCTCTTGACCTAAGTAAACAATGAGTTTCCACTCCAAGCTGACATTAACAGCTCCGAATCATCCGAGGAGAGCTGTGTGGGAGTAGTTTTGGTCTACACCGTAGATGGCAAATTTAAAAATCAAAGACCAGGGTATATGTTCTGTGAAATACAGTTTAGTCACTCGTCCTCCACATCAAATGGAGGACAGGATTTTGGATTTTTGTTAATATCTTTGAAGTCATTATCCCCAATACTGATACCTCTGTTTTTTGTCACAAATAAAGCAGCCTCCAGCTTGCACTGTATCAGTTAAGATGTGGGAGAAACAAATGTGAAACAAGAAAAAATGCTTCACTCTACAGCAAAGATACCGTTTACTTTTTATATTAGACATGCAAGGTACCAAAATATGATTACTGACAATGAGGTAGGGCTTGGCAATAAATGGATCTCAAAAAAAGAATTAAATAATAATGATGATAATAAGCTTTGGGTATATTTGCTTGATGAGGCACAGCAGGATTTGTGCTCAGCAGCTGTCAGTGTGTTCTTATTGAAGGAGTAGTTTACCTGGGGAGGACGCTCAAACCTAGGTGGGGGTAAAACTGCCTTAATGTTGACTGTTATTGCCAAAGAAAGAGAAGTCAGAGTTTGCATGACGTACAGTATATGCCCACTTGCCACAGGAAGAGTTTGCTTGTTGCCAGGGAGAGAAGTTTAATTTATTAAGAGGTAAGAAATGCGCAACAGTGGAAGACACTTGATTAGAAAAACTGTCATGAAATGTCAATTGTGTGAAATGGTTTGTATACGGTCTGAAAAATATGTCAGTGGTTGATGCAAACTAGAATGGTAACCCTACAGATCTCTCTCATCCCCGACAAAAGTTACCATTCCAGTGACAACATACAGACTAGAAAAATGAGGGCTCATGATGCTGCCGCCATTTAACACTCTCAACAAAGTTTAGGGTCAAGCAGTGTGCTGTCTCACTTAGAAAGGTCATCATATCACTACTGTTTCCTTTAGCCTTTGGAGGCATTTTAATGGTTATGAGTAAGAAACACATTCAGTGGTGTATATTGTGAATGCATTTGATTTGTTTTGATCAATATAAATCATAAAAGTTTCAACAATTAAACCCTCTAAACTTGGAAATAATTTATATCTCCCAGCCATGTACAGTACTCTTAAGTCTAAATGGTAAATTATCATTATGTCATCATTAAATGCCAAAATATACTGACAACTGTACAGTTCCATGACAAAAATACAAGTCCCGAAAAAATGGTTACCATGGTATTTAGCAGGGTTAAGCATCATCACTAAAATATAACAGTCAACTTTTGCTGTTGTTAGGGGGAAAAAATGTATTTTTCTATCAACATAGATCTAAAAACCATTTTATCTCTCGTCTACACAGTGTACCTGCTCTGTACCTCACATCAAGACAAAAATATGATCACTGATCATAAAAGTGATTTTTCGTGTCAATTACTGCTCACAAATAAACAGTCATTAATTCCAGTGTCTTTTTGCCCCTAGCCTTGTTGGTTTCTGACCCTGAAATGCACTGAAGCAGAGTGAGGTGCAGCAGGCATCCTAGAAACGGTAGATGGATACTCTAAGTAGGACAACTGTGTCAAAAAGATTAAACCATTCCCTTCATGACTTGAGTAAAAAGAAAAGATGAAAATGGGGCCAGCCGTTGCCTCGAGGTAGGAGGGTCTGTAGTAGACATTTGCAACGTCTGATCAGCGGGTTAAACTGGTGGATAAAATTTTGCCCCCCTTTTAACAAAGCTTGCCTCAGTGCTTTTGAGCAGGTGTTTTAACCTCTTTACTGTGACTGTTTTGGTGCTATGATGACTAATATTCATCCTTAGCAACAATGTTGGCATCAGAGTTTCAATCTCTGGGTTGGTATGTAAAATATGTCTTTGGCAAAAAGATGCAGGAAGCATTTAACCAGGGTGCATGTCAGACAAAACACAACAAGGAGGGGCCCGATATGCAGGCCAAACAACAGGAAAATCACCATTAAGAGCAGACTGTGGTGTCTGAACCCTGAACTGACTGAACTCCAATTTCCAAAGAGGGATGACATACAAATGTTGAAACACAGCCCTCACTGATGAGACTGTTATTGCAGTCTAATAATGACTGACCGAGTGATCAATCATTTTGGGTTAATCAGAGTGACCAGGGATAAACCCACAGTGATTTTTTCACACCCTAGGGCATCAACCATACAAGCACCACTTGATTCTCATGTCCAGCTAGTGCATGATGATGTGTGAGGCTGGAAAACTGATAATTCTTCCACAGGATTGGGAATTGGGTTGAAGCATCAGTTTGAAATATTGTTCAAAAGATACTAAGTTTAAAAAAGTATGCACTGATCCTGCCATGATGAAATGTGCTTGTGGGTTGTCAAGGCAGATGTTTAGCAACACAAGCTATCTATTGAGTGAGTCTGTTGGTGTTACAAGTGGCATATTGCCTCATCTGTAGTCTGTGAGAAGGGTAAACAAGCAACAAAGTGTAAACTATCAGCGGCTACACCTCCAGCACATATAGTTAAGTGACATGTGAACTGACAAGTCCGGTAGGTGGGCTCCTGTTTCGGTTTCAAGCTACTATCACATCAATTAACAAGGAACTGAACATGGTTAGAAGTGTAACAAACTGGTCTACCAGTAAGGTCTCATGAATAAGCATGTTGTTTCAACAGTTTCAGTGTTTCCCCTATCGTATTGGGAGTATCTCTCTCTCTCTATCTCTCCATCCATCCATCCATCCATCTATCCATCTATCTATCCATCTATCCATCTATCTATCTAAATTAATCAACTCACTCACCAAGTCCAGTCTTGTACACACTGGTGTTGGCTGGTTTATTCTAGTGGCTATAGTCTGACATAGTCTGATGGATGTCTGTGCTCTTACAGGGGTGTCAAACTGATCCAGTAAAGGGCCACTGTGTCTGCCAGTTTTCATTCCAACCAAGCAAGAACACACCTGACGCAAATTATTCAATCAACTGGATTGTCTTTGCACAGTTTCGTTGGATCAGGTGATCAGATAATATATAAGGAGAAATAGAGGTACAAAGGCCATAGTGTTCCTGACTGGCATGTGCACCAGCCCCACACATTCAGTGTAAATAGCTCTAAGTGTTTCATTCTTTAAGAGTTTTTATGGCCAACAAATCTTATGGGACAGAAGCACTTCTTTAGTCAATAATAACACTGGCAGCACCAAGTTATTCATACCAATCTCTGCCTATCTGCACCCTTTCCATATACTTTGAAATAAAACTGAGATGGACAAACAACAGATAAGTAGAGACAGTACAATCCCAAGAGAATCAAATCAACTTCGACTTTTGGATAACAAGGACAGAGAGAACTACTTCTGAGTCACACTTCACATACACAAGCTTTTAGAAACATCTCTTTTGATAAAGCAGGTCTTTGTATTATCTAATCTTCTCACTGAAGGGATATTATTCTTTAACAAAGATATCAGATGTTTCATACAATGTCTGCCCATGACCTGGTCAAGAATCAATTCGACTTGGGACAGTAGGCCAGTATTTCCAGCGAACAGATTTAGTTTTCACCAAACATGATGCTAATCTGAGACATTTATGACTCTCAGTTCAGTTTTAACATGAACAGTATCAATTGTATGTTTCCATGCATGACACAGCTATAAATACATTATTAAAAGTTTCTGTGTGCTTGATGATTCATAATTCTGGCCTTTAGAAAACCCCACAGTAGCATTCAAACGCCTGCTTGTGTTCATGCCAGGAAATACCCCACGCAGCCCTCGGTGTGGAAAATTAGCCCTGGCTTATGGATGGTTGACTGACTGCTGGCTGATGAATATTTCAGTTTCTGACAAAACCTTGGCACAGGTTCTTATTTTACCTTACCATATGCATTTCTGGGGCAGTTTACATAAAAAAAAAGTTCAATTACCCCCCAAAAACATGCAAATCATCTCTTGATATATACAACAGACACATCAGAAAATAGTACCTTTTAGAAAATGTTTGTGTTGATGAATCCTAATACCGTAATCAGTCACAGGGCTCTCTCATACAGGCCTAGATACTCCTTACTAGCCAAGGAACAATTTTCCCTCCTCCTCAGTCTGCTGTGGGTCTACGCTTATCATGTTCCAGTCACTGCTGAGCTTGAGAGTCAGGTCAAGTCAGCAGAGAGCAATGTGGAAACCATGGATGCAGATTTGTGGTTTATTAAAGGTGATTTCAACCCCCTGTACACTCCTCGGTAAAAAAAATTTAAAAAGCGATAAGGAGGTGCAGTTGAAGCACCATTGCGTGGCTCAAGTGATGAGGCTCATGCATGACAGAATCCATGCTAAAACATGCCCCTACAATCTGTCCTAGAGCCAGGAGGATCATGGTGCATGAACACAGAACAACTTTGACAAGTGAACTGGACTTTGGGGGTAAAACCTGGGCTGTGTTCGAAATGGCATACTAATGTACTACTCATACTTAGTGTGACGCCAAAATGAGTATGTAGTGTGTTCACATTAGATAGTATGAAAAGATTGAGTGTGCGAGAAATACCCGGATGTATACGATATCGGAAAAAATTTTAAGTATGTGAGTTGGGCATACTAGTCACACTCAAACACCTCATAATGCATTGCGCCATGCATTAAGACCGACCAAACCGCCCAGCATTCAGCTAATAATCAGCCACTAGCAGACTTCACGTTTTCAAAATAAACACATCTTTTATTATCTCCTTTTAGTTCATTAACGCTTTTGTAAATGGGCTCTTGTTTTGGAGCCGACTGGAAGTTTCTTCGATAGCAAATTGGGGCGCAGAACGGAATGTCCGAAATGCCAAAATGAAATTTGTATCCGTGTGTTTTATGGCTCAAATGACCACATTTTGGTATTCTACGTGGTGACTTTCTCGACTAAAATGCTCTCTGAACTCAGAAATGTGGTGAATCAACAGAGATATTTGATAGCCTGGTGTGCTTCTGATTTTTGTCGTCGGAGGTTTGAAATGCATCATGGGAAACTTAGTAGTATACTACAGTGTGAACAGTTGGCATTCTAATCATACTAATAGTATGTAGTATACAGCACATTCAGTATGTAGTACGTAAGTATGCCATTTCGGACACAGCCCTGGACAGATACACCTAATGTGACACACTCACACTGGGCCATTTGCCCTGCTTGGCTGTCTATCCGAAAATCTCCCTGACCCATCTGTAATCCCACTCCTCCAACCAGGACTGAACGTGGCTACTGTTGTTTATGCTTGGGCAAAGAACAGACTACCTCAGAGTGAGTGTCGTAGTCTGAAGGTCAATAGCGTAGTGCTTTGCCCAAGATCTTGAATTTAAAAAGACAACCACATTGATCATATTGGCAATCAAAGCACCAACTCGTCTGACCTTCACACAGAATAACCCCCCCCGGGGGGGGGGGGGGGGCCTCACAATTTCCATACTAATTAATGCAAACTCTGAATTTTCAATTAACAGATGTTACAATATTACAACCATGACCCACTTTTAAGACAATCCGGTGGTTTAAATATAAGAACACTCAAGACTATGATCATTCATGTGCAAAAATATCCACACAATAGAAATTTTTTATAACCATGATCTATTAGGATAAAGCAGACAAAAGGAGCACAGGGAAAAAGGTACATCCAGACATTAAACCAAAAACAGAATGTATGATCAATATCAACCTAAAACATTCCTGTCACACTTGATGGGATCATCTCACTCACATGTACAAAAACAAAAAACAGCGACCTAGTCACTATTGGACTGCCATTTTATGTAATTTATTGTCAGTCACCATCATTTCCAGTCATTACAGCTTAGAGGGTGATAAATTTGAGTCACCGGCCTCCATGGTGGCAGACAGTGTGTAAAACCTGCAATAAAGACTGCCTACAAGGTCCTTTCCTTCATGTGCTGCGTCAGGAGCTATCATGTCTTCAGGTCTACTTCGGGGTCCAATGGAATAGTCAAATGTACTCAAGAACATTTCATAAATCATACCAAATGCAGAGCTAGTCCCTGTACAATTCATAAGTTGTGATCCTAAGCTATTTCTGTAAGAGTTTAGTCCAACATCTTCTTTCAAAGCCTTCATGAAAGATTATGTTAGACATATCTTAGCATCACTGTTGCCTACAGTTGAATTTTAGCCATAATTATTTTTAAACAGCATTGATGAACATACCATGGATGAGAGCTCTTGGCCTGTGTGAGCAACCCAGATACAATTCCAGCTTAATGCCCAATTTGCATTTCTTCCCTACTCTCCCCTTTTCTGAACATGTCCACTCTCCAGCAACAATAAAGGCCAAAGACATCTTTCAAACATGTAAACTACAAGTACTCTGAGAGCACAAGCCCCTGCCAGCATTTTCAGGGGAGTCACACAAAAATGTGTAAACTGGTCTCTCTCGCAATGTAAACAAAATCCAGTCTGCATCTGTAATCCGTTCTCCACCAAAATTGAATAATTTTACACGGTACTTTTACACAAATTAAACTGTTAAACAAATACAACACAGCAGAAACTTAACCTCACTGGCAGAGGTATCAACTACTTCTACTTTGAACTTAAACACCACTCTACCCTTAAACTCAGTGGTCAAATAGTTTCAATTCTTAACACCACCACAGACACATGGTCAACATTAAAGAAAATACAAGACAGCACAATAGACATTTTTAAAAGCACACACGAAGGTTGTAATCAATTTCAAATATATGTAATACATGTCTCTCTATTTCAAAACGTATAGATCAACTTTTGACTACAAAGAGGTCTGTGTCCTTTTACGACTGAGAGGTATGAAACTGTACATCTGATAGCGGACAGGGCTAAGATGACTTTACTGGCATAGGTATTAAGTCACAAAATGTGTTTTGTCATGTTATGTTATGTCACAGTATTTCATACACTTAACAGTTACAAACATATCAGTTGTACTACACCATCCAACTCCTTCCATTAATATCCTCAAAGCATCATTACCACTTGTACCTTCAACATTTGTACCCTTCTTTCTTATGGTATGTCCATATGTGTACTATACACAGAAACCTCCTCACAGCATCTTAATACACAGTTAAAACACAAATAGTTATTAAAAACTTGCTGGTGCAATGTGTGCTGTACTGGCCAACATGGAAAACCGTGAGTAAAAGTTGTAGTCTTTCCTGTAAAAGCTCCCAGTGTCAAGTCAAACATTGTTTTTTTAAGCAGCTCACCACTGGGTGGGTCACCAGAAAGATGGCGTCATCACAGAGGCAACAGATGGCCAGTGTGTCCGCAGTGCAAGAATGGGTGGGTGGGTGGCCCCATTGAAAACTAACACCCAGCCACTAAAACCCTACGTACAACTTTTGATCGTGCATAATTGTATGAAAGAAATGCTAAAACTAAAAAAAAAACCTCACAAGTCGAGACTATAAACTTGCTGATCACTGATGTGTTAGACAGACAACGACATGAAAAAGTGAAGAATTAAAGGAAAATACCACACAGATTTCTGCATCATCATGGTAGTAATCATTTATCAGTGAAAATCCACTTCTTGACGATCTTGTAGTGTCGCTAAGCGGTTAGAGAAGCCGCTTGTGATATGGACCCATAGGTAACCGTGTTAACTGGTGACTTTAGCCGTATGCGTTACTGGCTGGCGATGTTAACGGCAGCCATTTGAAGTAAAATACCATCTCAGCAAAGTAGTTTATTCTAATTTTATATTATAAGGACTAATTTAGTTTTCATGAGAGACAAACAGCGTCAATACTTGAGACACCAAACGTTGTAACATCCAGTAAAGCTACGACAGCCGCGGACGCATGGCAGGAAGACACCAGCTAAAACGGTCACCCTTCACTCCGTAACACCTGCTTCCCTGAACCAAGTCAAGAAAAGAGTCTCATTGTCAGGCTGTGGATGGAGCACGAGCGTTAATCCTGACCGACCGTTAAATTCAGTTTAAGGAGTGTAAGAAGTTTACAAGCACACCACCATGTTACTTAGTCGAGTTGTTCGGCCACAGGACTCCAAGGACATATAAAGAGAATTTTCCCCCAGAGCCCAACTGACCGGCGACAGCGGAAGCGACAGATACTGGGGTCGGTTTCGGGAAAACGCTAACTTAGCATGCCGTTAGCCTTCCTCGCTAGCTTTTAGCTCCCACACCAGGGCCTCTCGAAGCTTTGACTAACTTTTAAAATATTATTATGAACTGGTTAACTGACAAAATACCAAAGAAGTCATGCTCCGTATCTGTCTGGTTTAAAAGAAAGTAGTTTACCTGTAGTTTATGTCGTATGACGAGGATTCTTCGGTGTTTCCCAGAGTAGAGTTGTTCCTGCCGAACAGTCGCCTCGCTCGCTGTTCACCTCCCGTCTCGAGCTGATACAATGAATCACTTCACGGGAGCGCGCGGCCGGCGTCAATAGTTTTTCTGGGGGAGGGGTGACGGGCACGAGCTTAGGAGCCACACCTGCGCGGGCACGAGATATAAGGAACCAGAGAGCCGGTTTATGGAGATGTCACTGTAGTTAAGTTTAGTTACGTCAGGCTATGATCACGAACTATTTGTGGAGCTAGTATTTAAAACAGACTGTATCTGACCATCACCAAGTGTACGTTTTGACTCATGGTCGAGGGTAATACGTAAAAGTATCAGTTTCTTGATTTTTTTTTAATTATTCATTTTGACTCGATTTGCCGACATGTTGGCCTACACTAAAATTCATTTTTGAGGCGAGACCAAATGTTGTAGTCTGGTAGATCATTTGGGATTCTTGTTCTTTCTGCTGCCTTTTATTTATTATTTCCTTATTGTTTTGAATTCTTTGTATTGACTCGCTTACATTTAGTAATTGATGAAAATGAGAAATATCAGATCAGAAATACTTCATTAATCAATTCCAGAGGGAAATTTGGTTGTATCAGTTGCTTATATACTAGAGAGGTAAGAAATCAAGAAATATACATTAAAATAAGATAATAACTATAAATACATAAATACATAATTTCACAGTTTCCAGGGTTTGCCAGAGTAAGTGAACTTGAGAGTGATGAGTTTTTAGGTCGGTTGGCCACAGGCAGGAATGACATTTGAGCTGTGTCCTGCGCCCGGAGGCTTCTCATAAGTGGGATTCATCTAGGAAGCATCCAGTAGAAACTGATTGGAAAAGGCAGGGATTTTCAAGACGGATGGATGGCAATTGCATCAGTTTATTTTGAACGAGTCAGAGGCTAGAAGTTACATCTAACTTTTGGCAAAACAGAGTCAGGCTTGCAAAATTGTCTGTTTATCCTGAAAAGGAGCATGATTTTAGTATTCAACAAGGGCTTTTTAATCCTGAAAAGAAATACATTCTGATCCCATTCTCAGATTTCTGACTTAAAACCCATTTCAGCTGCCTTAATGTCCTAATTTACCTACGCATTCATATTATTCCAAAATTCATGGTATTGGTTGTAAACATAGAATTTGGGTGAAATGTCTGAGGTCCTCCTTTGTGGTCAGTATCATTATACACCCATCCCACTGTTAATTCTTAACCAGTCTGGGATGATTTAAATTAGTTGTATTATTTCCCTGATTGGATATCATTCATCACGTTACAGTTTTGGCACTTTTCTTTTGACAACTTTAACTTTTCTAACGAGCCTGTGAGCAGCAGTGGCCCAGCAGTCAGCGTACTGCTCCACCTGGCGGCCATTTCAGGCAACTCGTCAACTTAGACCCGAATGACATCCAGCACGTCCTTCAAGCAGACAGGTAGTTAAACAAGGATATCATATTTGAATCCAGTTCCCATTGTACATATCACTACATGCACTACATATATTGGTACATATTACTTCATCACTTCATCAAGTAGGTATAAGTAATCTAATAATTCACTGCCCATTTTAGGGGGATTTCCATACATTTGTGTTCAATATCATTTCTTCTTCTCTTTTGATTTTATATTAATATGTGTCATATTTAAATGTCTAATCTTAGCTCAAACCCACGTATGTTAATGCTTTAATGCTATTGTTTATTTAAACTCTATAAAGTACCTTTACGTGTTATATTAGAAGTTTATTCTCTATAAAAGTTATCTAGATTTTATGTATGTTACAGGTATGTCATTGGTACAGTGGGTAATCTGTATATTTCATATTTGGTTTACTACTGCTGTAACACTGTTTGGTTACTTTTAGGCAATGAAACTCCCCCAACCCCTCCAATTCAAGAAAGAAATAATGAAGGGAGAAGATTTTTTTTATGTAATTCATAGATGCACTTAGAGGAAAAGGTGGAAAGAAAAGCAAGAATGGAGTTGGAATAGGCCCATAATTTGGTAAATTAAGTCAAATTTTGAGAAAAATTAAACTATCCAGAGGTTAAATACATTTCCAAGAAAAATAGAAAAATGCCAAAAACGTCACATGGCATTAAAATCTAATTATTTGCATTTTGACTGTATGAAACTACAAGACAACCTCCTACAGCACTTTGACTTTGTCCTGCCACTTAAATTTACATTTCAGAATTCATAACTTTTTTGAATAATGCTTTTGTGAAAATGAAAATATTCCTCAATTACTTTCATTTCTTATTCCTGACCAATATACTTTTCAGGCAAAATCCACCACAGTAACTTCCTGTGGTATCCTTTCTATGAAAGGAAAGACATTTACTCCTTGCTGCTTGTTTCCCAGTCCACCTGACCTCACAGTATCTTTTAATTTTTTTTATAAATATATCATGGCATAAAAGTGGTATTTTAGGAATCATTTGGCTTGCTTTTATCATAACTTCATTTAGTCGAGGAAGGTCAACAAGTTAATCAAGTGTTAGAACTAGTGCTGTCACTTTAGTGCATTAATTAGATTAATTAATTACAACGCAAATTAATGTGTTAAAAAAATTAATCGCAGGATTAAATGTAGCACGTGAACATTTTAATACTGTCCAGTTGAAGGACCCGTACATGGCAGTGGCACGTCACTTCACACATGCGTCTCTAGTCAAACCAAACAAAGCTGAGGTGACAATGGGAACGGCCTATTTAAGACTCCGCTTTATTTTATTTTTGAATTAAATTATCTATATTTGTACTACATTCTTTAATAATGCATCAGGCCTAATTGGTTTGCTGGATGTCCTCCACCTTTTTCTTTTTTTTAATTTGATTTATGAATGACATTATAAATCATTGCCTGATTGCCTGATTGAGCTTAGAATTTTCTGGACAAGATGCCGTGACTTTGGTTTTATTCAGTCACCAATAAAAATGTAGATTTACAATCTTCTCTTTTTAGTGTATTCATTTGATTAATCATCCACTACAATTTTGTAAAAACCTAGAATTCAAATTCTTTATTTGGGGACTTTAAGCAGATATGAGATTAAAATGTGATTAGATTAATTACAAATCCTGTAATTAATTAATTTTTTTTTTTAAATCACCTGACAGCACTAGTTAGAACATTAGCAACATTAACTAATTAGAAAAAGCCAAACTAGTACTGAGGAGAGGGGTGTTTTGTAGCCAAAAAAGGAGTCTTGTCATCACAAAAATGCTTAATTCCCATCATTGCTTTCTCTAATACTTGTAACTTAACTTCTTTTTGACTAGCTCGGTCCTTATTTTACTATGGAGACAAGTCCAGCTCATGCTTTGGTCAAGGTGCCACCATCACAGATCTTCATGTGCTCAGGGGTGGATTCACAAGTGCACCTGCTCTGTTACTGCAAAAAAATGGCACAAAACCAAAGATACAAAAAGTGAACCTCTCAATTTTATTTCATACAATCTTCTTTTATTTCATACAGAGATAAAGAAATACATCTGAAAACTAAAACAAAAGTCTGTGTAACAGCCACAGTACAGAGAGAGAGACTGATAATTAAGAACAAGGTCTGTTGGTGCAAAAACATTGGGGCAGATATGGAAATTGGAAAAAAGTCAAACTGTTAAAAACAAAAAGTATTGATGTTCATGTCAAGCTTTGTGTGCACAATTAGAAAACAGAACTCAGAAAACCAGATTTCACCTCATGGCAGGAAACAACCATCATGTCCAAGTCTCACAGGCTGGGTTACTCAGAAGTGACAGACTGGTGGTTCATTTGTTGTCTGGCAGAGTAGAAAGATCGCTCATGAACGAAGCAGGCAATCCTATTATAATGAAAGCTGTTTAGCATTTGTTTATTCACTTCAAAGATTTGGCAGCGAACAAACCAACAGAGAGCACCAACATCTTTCAGTGCTGCAGCTTTTCTCATTTAACTTGTGTAAATTGGCATATTTCAACAGAAAAGTATGTGATTAAATAAACTCTGTTTTAGAAAGCTTTAAACCAAACCACATGGATTCACAGAGAAGAAATGAGAGAAAAGAGGGCTGATGTGGAGGTTTGGCCTCATATCAGGTCTGTCTAAATCCATTTCAAACATCAGACTGTAAACTGCAGCACTCCTACACCTCTGCCACTGATCAAATTACACAACTTCACCAGATTATACAACTTCAGTTATTTCAAGGCGCTCATATTACAATGTGTTTTTCTGCATTGCTGCTTTTTGTTGTTTAATGTACGCTTAGCTGTGCTGTGAGCAGAATAAAATGACTAAGGCTTTAGTGAAGGATCCACAAGTCAACATAAACTTGATTTCATACATTAATACGATGTCAAAGGGTTGTAAGTGATGTTCATATTTACTTTTTCAGTCAGGCTGACAATATTTATAATCATAGTTGAGTACTGCATCTTCACATTAATTTCAACTCATTTCAAATAAAGCAGCTTTGACACTGTTAAACAAAAAAACCCATTGACTCATCAATCATGATTTAAACACTTTAGTTAATGCATTACTTCATGTATAAAATCACAGGAGATACTGTAGTACCATCGTCAATAATATTTCATCATGGGCTCCCTACATGAACTTAGAAAGGTAATGTTATGGATAAAAAGAAAACAGGCAGGGAGAGAAGGTTCAGCTAAAAATTAAAATGAATATGATCAACTAAAACTAAGAACAGTATCCCTCCACCTTTTTAATGGACCAAATTACACAACTATACCAGGTTATGCAGCTTCAGACACTTCAATCTGCTCCTGTTAACTCTGATCTGCAGCGTTGCTGATGCAGACTGAGTCGTGCCAGATGAATTCCACCTGCCATGATCACGTCAGTATCACATCTTTATAACTTCATCTTGTTTGTCAAGCCTGAAATCAAGCTGAGCTCTGATCTTTCAGTATATCTGTTATATAGGGATGCATATTGGATTTTGCCAATATCCAAAATAGATATTTTTCGTCAGGGCACAAAGTCTTTAATTTACAAGAACTGACTTGCTGCTTTCTAGGTGACAAGAACAAGAAAACAGCATTTAACTTGTGAAAAAATAAAACTAATCTTTAAACATACACACTGAGTGATAATAAAGTGAAGCATCATGGTACATTTGTTTAATTTGCTGATATATGGCCGATGTATAGGCAAAGATTCCAAAATCTGCCAGTATGGATATTGAGACATGCCAATATGCCAATATCTGCCAGTGCCGATATGAGACTGACAATATCGTTCATCCAGTTGTTGAATATCATGATCCTCAAGAAAACCTTTTTTCACTTTTGAGTCATGATGATAGAAACACAGATGCTAATGAATCAATAAATGTATAAAGTCATTGTTATCTTATGTGCATTACTGATATCTCCTCATGCTAACGTGCATGAATTCAGAAATCATACTCCAAATCATTTGTGGGCCCGAAACACTGACTGAACATTTAGTAAAGGCCCCGCAATTATTAATGAATTCATGATGACATTTCAGTGATGCACATGAAATTAGAATATCCTGTGGCTTATTCTGACTTTATACATAAATGGATTAACTGACGTGTTTGAATCACGACTCAGAGTTGAAAAGATGCTCATGATTTCTTCTTCTAAACAGACAGTCAGGGTGTTTTAGTATCCAGTCACTCTTGACTCCATTTGTTCATCTGCTCTGCAGTGTAACAAAACCTGGCCATCTGTGCAGCAGATGTATCAGACCAAAAACATGCAAAAGCTTAACAGATTTCAGCACATTTCTACAACACTGTAACACCTGTTGCAACTTTATTACCACCCTGGTCAACAGACTAAGAATTGATTACTGATGGAGTGTAAAACAGTTTGTAAATATTTCTGTATGCCTTACAGAGCACTTCTCAACAATTGTAAAAGCTATCACTGTTAGCTGATGAAAGTTTGTGGAAGCCATCAAAATATTGGCTTAAGGAAATACGAGTAATTGTCTAAATTAACTGTTAACTGTAAATAAAGATGGTTGTTATTGAAGTTACCCAAATTGTATATATAATTTAACTTGAAGGGCAACATGGGATTTTACAATCACATCACCTAAAATTAATCACGTTACTGAATTTGCATCATGAACTCGCGTCTGAATTCTTGGTTATTCATCGCTAACTTGTGGATCCTTCACTGAGGTATTGTCCTCTTCACTACGCTGTTTTCCTGTTTGTAAAATAAAACTTGACCTGGCGCGTCTGCTCTGAGTTCTTGATTTTTCAAACTTGCTTCAATGTGTCTGAGTTCTGCTTGTATCAGATTGCAGTCTCAGTTTTCAAATGTTTGTCTAAGAGCTTGAATCTGACAGACACCGTCTACGCTCACATTTTTCACTTCTTTATTAATGATTAAAGAATGGCCCCATTCATTCAACACACAAGTATCATCTATCAAATGAGAGTACAACAAAATGAACTGAAGAGAATGAGAAACACAGGAGAAAACACACAGTTTCATTCTGAATATGGCTTTTCACTCCCTCGCACGTCACATTTCCATCAGGTAAAGCAACAAACTTTAGAGAGTTTGGAGACAGTCAGTGTGTCAACATGAGATTCCCAAACTGTTATCATGTTCTGGCAGGCTGGAGCACACTCAGGGCTCCTATACTTTTCTTTGCTTTCTGCTTCATTCCCCCCATTTTTGAGGTAAACAATAAGAAACTGTTTGGAGACATCGGCAGCACAGTTGCAGCTGAAACACTAGAACTAAACTTGTGGGCCGAAGGTTTCCACAGTGAAGCCCAATAATCAGCCTTACATAACTTTGCATTTTTATCATTCTTTCCTTTTGATAAACTCAATTTCCCACACACTCAGCATATGAATACATCAGTGGGTGCACAATTTCAGGGCAATTGAAAAGATTTTTTGATTAACAGGAAAATCATTTAATTTCAATTTTTATGACCATATCTGGTCTTTAATTCGGGAAATTACAAGCCACTACTTCAGGCCAAAAATGAGTGGATTTCATTCCCATAATAGTTTATGTATTATACATCACAGATAAGTTGCTTCTTTTAGTGTTACAACTGGTTTGCCAAGTTTGAACTGTTTATTAGCATGTTTACTCAGTCTATGTGATAAGACTCCGCAAAGGCCCTGCATGTGTTGTTTCTGTGCAAAACAAAAATGAAGTTCATGAAAAAGTCACAACTTTTCTGTATTAAACATGACATTCTGTGAGTGAAACAAACACCTAGCAGTTTCCAAGATCTCTATTTGCAATGTCTTTGAGAGTTGTGCTGGGATAATGAGCAGAACCAATCAGACTCAAGAGGCTTCTCAGGTGAACTTTGCTTTTTGGATTTTATCCTCTCTGGGAGCTGAAAATTCTCCAATTCAGAAAAATGAAAGAAATGCAACCAAAATTACACAAGTAGAAAAAACAATAGATTGTCAACACAGATATCATCTGAAATAATCAGTTTGTTGTCTCTGATGTTAAAAGACTAAGAAATGCTGGAGTTGTAGAGCGGATAGTGTGCATGACAGCGTAGAGGGAACACAGCCGGTGTTTGTAACAGGCTCCTAAAAGAATGAACCCCTGTACATTTGGTCAAAACAGAACTTCGGAGTGGTTCAAGACAATGTAACTGAGCTGTCCATCATCCTCTCTAGGAAATTATTCATCACAGGCTTTACTCTCTCTTTGATTTTAGAGGGAAGTATGCAACATGCTGAAAAAAGTGTTTAAGAAACTGTGAAGGCAGACCAGTGCAGGCTGCCTAAAATCCTTTATCCACGTGAGTTGGTGTCTGAGTAACAGCCAATCACAGCCGAGTCCGACACAGCTTAGGTAGAAACTCTGAAACTGTAATGTTGGATTTATTTAATTTTCTATTTTGGATATCTTAGTAAATCTTTGAATCTACACGAACATCCGCCATCACTCCTCACATGATCAACAAGACTTCTTTCTGCATTCACTGCACCAGGGCTGGGCAATATATGGAGTTTTTAAAGAATGAATTATGATTATCTACCAAGGTTGACACAATAAAACTGAAGAATGTGAAGTTTATGCTGCATTAAAATAATGTTAAACATTTCTGACTTCATCTGATGTGATGTGTGCAGTGTTAAAAAACCTGACGTTTGGTAAACAGACTGCAGTAAGAATCTCTAACAGAACAGGGCGAATAAAAACAGTCTTTTGTAAATGTTTAAGCCAAAATAGGAATGATCATGCTACTTAATTTATTCAATGAACATTTAGCTCGTTATTAAAAATCCAATGAAACTAAAGCAGAAAAAGTTCTAAACAATCAATTATGGATCATTTTAAATTTTATGCATCAAAAATTAAAGGTAACCTTTTATGAGATACTAACTGCACAAAAACATGAGCAATTTTCAGTTCAACAAGGTTGTGAAATTCTTTGTAATACTAATTACCATGTGTTTCAAAAAGATAAAGTCCCTATTTTATTTATGCTTTTTTTTATTTTAAGAATTGCTGTAAAAAAGTAGGAAAATCAAGCAAAGATCTTCTTTTTCAAATGGTGCCAAAACTAATGAAAATTAGGGCGTGTTCTTTCACTTTCAGTTAAGAACCAAAGAGGAAGATTTTTTAAACTTATTTAACCCTTAACTTTTCATCTTAAAATGCTGCACTTTAGGTTTTTCCTAAAACAGTGTATTTCAGATAATATGAAATTAGACAACCTTTTGAAAGAGAAATGTTGACATTTCTTTTGTACAGTTTTGACAGTTTACCTTCGATTTTTAACGTTAAACAGAAATCAATATGTATAAAGAGTCTGGTTCTTCTTTTGTTGCTGTTGTATCAAGTATGTTGAACAAAGCTGTATTTTTGCTAGATTGTTGTAGTGTGATAACTGCTTATTATTCCTTTACAAAACATTATTGAAGATATACAGTATCTCACCATTTACCAAAATAAATGTATTTGGATCTGAGTTTTGGTCCATATTGCCCAGCCTTTAAATGCACCCTGAAAGCTGAAAAGCTCCTGACTCTGACTCTTGCATTGTTTCAGATTTTTCATGAAGGAAATGTGAAAGATAACAGGATGACAAAGAAGTAAACCTAAAAAACGTAACTCATAAAACAAAAAGGTCTCATAATCATCGTCCATTTGTGTGTGTGTGTAACACAGTAAACGTGCCATGTTGGTGCTCAAAAACAAAGTATTTGTTCTCTTTTATATTGTACAGAAGTTTTTAACCGACCCCAAAGAAAGAACAGAACATTTCTGGATTGCAAGATTAACAGGGATTTAAAAAACGGGACAGTCTTCTCCTCTTCCTGTTGTTCTAGAAACACCAGGCGGCAAGCGAACTGGATCCAGAGAGTTTTCTTCCACTGCCACCTCTTCAGATACGCACATTTAGTATCAAAGTTCATCAGCAGGAAAGATCTGCAGCAACTTCTCTTCTCTGATCCAGCAGTCAGTGCTGAGCTTTTACTTGTCATCCTTCCGTTGCCACTTTAGCTTGACATGTAAAACCAGAGCAAGAAAAGCTGATGTCATTCTTCAGCACAATTCAAACAGTGTGTGATGTCTGCCTTTCATCAAGTATCAAAAACAGTCCAGTCTCTATCACAGACGGCTTTCTCCAGGCAGACCATCAGAGAACAATTAAGGCTGCTCCATAAAGAGTTACAAAAAAGACTATTGTACACCCATTTTGTTATTTATTTAGAAAGCAAGAGAGAGACACACGAAGCAGAGGACAGAGCCCTGCAGATGGGAGAAAGTTCAGAAAAGACAGAATTTTTGTAGAGGTTTGGTCTGAAACAGGAAGGAAGAGAAGAATTAAGTGTCCTGTTTGCCCGAAGAGCATTTACAGCCTACATATCTGAACTGACAGCACTGTACAGTAAGACCCCACGGTGCTTACGATTACATTGACAGAGTGTTGAACTGCTGGAGGATGCTGTGTGTTTGTGTGTTTGAAAGAGTGTGAGCCTAATCACCGTCACAGGATATTTTTTCTTTTTACCTGACAGGGGCCTGAATACGTCAGTGTGCCTGCCTCCGACTGAGAACGTGTGTCTGTACATGTGGTTCTATTTGTTACGATCTAGACGGAGCATCCTCAAAGCTGATGATGCTGGACTCTGGGTGCGAGGCTGCGCCTGTGGAGGCCCCCCCGCCACTCTGTGACGACGACGATGCGGACGAGACGGGTCCTCCTGCTGGTCTTGGCGTGGAGGTGGAGGGGTCGCGGCCCCCTGGGAGGAGCGGCTGTGTGTCGGTTCTGACCTCATCTTCATCATCATCCTCTTCATCGTCCATGCTGGGCCAGGCAGACTGGTCTTCCACGCGCTTCAGCCGCTCATTCAAAGCCTTGAGGGCCAGTTGTCTGCAGAGGAAAGGAGGAAAGAGGTGGTTTTAATTAAAGTCAACATTAAAAAGGGAGTTTGTTCATCTTGTTGTTTTACTGATGCCATGAGGTCACTGTGCTGTTACACATGTATGTTACAGCATTGAAAAAGCCTCATAGGAAGGAGTGGATCCAGCCTGCTTTTACCTTTAGCCATTGGCTTCTGGGATGCCTGGGGTGGCTTGAGGGATTGGGTGTTTTTTATTTTCATTATAAACTCTGCAGACGTGGACATTATTTGCCAGGGTCTGTTTTTTTGTTTGTTTGTTTGTCTTTTAGCAAGATTACACATAAACTACTGGATGGATTTACATGAAAATTTTTACCAGAGGTGTGTCTTGGTCCAAGGAAGAAGCCATTACATATTAGTGGTGATCCGCATATTTGTCTAGATGCAGAAAATTCCAAATTTTTACCGGAAATCCCCTAACTTAAAATTAGGCTGTACTTTACAAAAATCCCATCTCTGATATCACTTCATGGATTTGCTTCAAAATTTTCAGAACAGTATATATAATATACCGATATCATTGAGGTTAATTTAATCTGGATCCAATCTAGATTGACATCACAAAAAAACACTTTAGTTTATGATGGTAAGTCCCATTCATTTCTCCTCGGCTGCTGTGAGCTTTCTGCCCCCTTCATATTATTATGGGAAATGTGGTTTATTTGCAAACTCACATCAATATTTTTCAAGCCTATGTCACTACATTTCCCAGCATCCCTTGCAATGCCAGTGGAGGACTTCTCCACAGGACAGACATAAATGGGGACTCCACCAACCAATCAGAGCGATAAGCCACTGCTGTAACTGAGCAGCTTTGCGGAGGCCGGTGCTGTCTGAGCGCTTTTCTAGTTATTAATATTATTACTGTTTTATCTCTGCTTTGTCTATTGTTTTGTTATATACTGGTCTCCTTTGTATGATTTAAAATTTAATCAAAATTTGACCACAAAAAGCCTCGTAGCATGTTATTCTACCAATGGATCTGAAGTTCACTCAACTTTTTCTTAATGAGGAGGAAAGCAAGTTTTCTTAATATCCACAACAAAAAATATTTTCCTTGTATTGTATGGGTGCGAATGCTCCAATTTGTCACAATTTCACTTGATTCTGTTTCTGGGGAACACAATCAGAATCAAAATTAATTTACTATTCAAACGTATTTAGGATTCAAATACCCTCCTAATTTAGTACTGTGGTATTTGGTATGGCGATGGTACATCAATACAAGGCTGCCAAATCTAATTATTTTTTTAATGTATTAATTTCCATCATTGAAGGAGCTGTATGTAAATCAAATATTGCAGCAAAGTAGAGACAGAAGGTATGAATTTTAATTTTATTTGGATTTTGAAGGGGGAATAGGAGAAGGATATCAGATGCAGGGTTTGTATGAGTAAAATGGGAGAATAAACACTAGACATATTACTCACGTCACTTGGTAGCACCCAAGGAAAAGTAAAAACCAACAACAGCAAAGCCAGTGCTACGCTAACTCGCTGATGAACCAGCCAATAATTTGCATGCTTAGCTTGTCAAAGCTGCCCCACAGTTCCGAGTGGGCTAAGAAAATGACCCAATCCAGGACTTACTTTATTAGCAAAGATTTAAGGCCTCAACTTGTTGTGGAAAACAAGACTTTTGTTACATGCTAGTTGGAGCCAAGGTATGTGCCTCTGTCTCTGCACTGTTTCACCAACACAGCAGCACTGAAGCTGCACAGAGCAGTGAAGCTAAATGTTGAAGGAGGCTGAACACAGCAGATGGACATTAGTCTATACGTTTCATTCACTGAACACTTTAAGATGTTTCTTTTTGATCTGTAGTTTTTTTTTTTTTTTCAATGTAAATACAGACAAGAAACGGTTATAAATCAGAATATATTGCAATGCTAAGAATCTCAATCTTCAAAATATCATAAAACATTAATAATTAAAATCTGATTAAGACTCAAGTAACAGTATTGTTTAGTGGAGGCACTAAGTAGTCCCACATTTGGACGTAATATAGCCCTTTAACTTAATTCACTTTTATCTATCATTGTTGTTAACTATCATTCACAACTTATCTTGATGGAATATGAATACATCCACTGGGTTGTCTGAAAAGGACGGACTTTCTACATTGTTACATCAACATTAGTTTCCAAGCAGACCTCTAATCCAGTGCTTAACAAAAGCCAGCCTTTACAGAGGCTTTATTCACCTGTCACTAATGCACGTGGTAACATAGACAGAGGGACATCCTGCACTGAAGGAGATGAGCAAACAACAGAGACTTAATGAAGCTTTGACCAGTTTCTGAAAGGAAGACTAAACTATATTTGCTTGGTATAACCACACTGTGTACTTTGAGGCTAATGAATATACTCAGGCAAGTTAGTTCAGCCAATCTAATCAAGACAGAAACCTTTATGTTTAAATTTCATTTTCAAGTTATACATGTGGACAAAAACATAATGACAATAAAGTTCACCAGTTGAAATTCTAATCAGTGCTGTCAATATGTGGCAGAGCAGATACAAAAAAAGACCTGAAAGGCACACCAAAGTTCAGTAATTTTGGATTCTGGCTTGACATAAATTTTGACATTTGAAATGCTGACTGACCACAACATAACCAGAATGACAAAAGCATCAGCACTTGCAATCAAAGTCTTTGACTTTAAGATAATGCAGCAGGAACCAAACAAATGTGTGTCAGCATCAGGCTTTTATCAGCGTTTTACTTTTAAGAATTACAATATAACCTGAAACACAGCTCATAGCAATAAAAGGTCAAATAACGAATTTTCAAAAAGAACATGGATAACTAAAATAATGACAAAAACAAAAAAACTCCCTATAAAGAAAAAAAAAACAAAACAAAAAAATGCAGTATACTCATAATATCATATATGCATTGAGTTCACGTCCCAGTTAATGGCAATTTCTCAACATATTAAATAAAGAAAGTCCATATCTTATGGTATCCATTTTGAGAACCTTGAAGGCTAAATCTTAAGTTCTCCTACTGTAAGCACATCAATATTTCTCTCACCCACTGAATGAAAAAAGGGGGCTTTGAATCTTTCCATTTCAGGAGTATGAACCTTCAGGCCAAAAGAGATAAGAAAGCAACTGAATTTGTCTGGTATGAAGTTATGCCATGCTGGTTTGGGAGAACGCCACATGCTGCTGGTATTGAATTAAGAACTATTCTGTAGTTGAACACATAGGAGAAGTCTTCCTGAAACTAGGGATGGGAATTAATAAGATTTTATCAATTCCAATGCTGTTAACGATCCTGCTAATCGATCCAATTCTTAAACGATTCCATTATCGATTCCTGCAGATTTTGCGAGTGGGCAAATGTTGGTCTGATTTTCAGTGGCAACAATTTCAAACACATCACAGCAAAGATATCTGCTTCTGCAAGTTGCTGGTGTTTCCACTCACTTAAGGTTGTGTAGTAGATGCAATGAAAATTAAGCTACAATTCTGATGCTTCTGAACTCTGGCAGTGGAAGGGATTGATAAGGGAATTGATAAGCAAAAAGATTAATGGTATCGATTCTTTAATGGAGCTGTTAACCATTCTCAACTGGAATTGGTTTTCGATTCCCATCCCTACCCGAGTTTATATTATATTTGCAAAACAATCTTTATTGTTATTCATAAATTTAAAAATGTACCATTTTACAAAAACCCAGGAAAATAGTAAAGCACATTACTTCTTGTTCAAGATGTCAAATTACAGCTATTTACTTGTATTCATGAACAGAAAAAATATATATATATATATAATTTAGTTGTTGAATGTTTTTCTTGATTAATTCTGACTTATCAGAGAAGTCCAGTGAGACAGCTCAAACAATGATATAAAAAGATGAATTCAGTTTGAAATTCAAGTCGAGCTTTCTTTGAAATTGATTGCTGGGGCTGGTACCTTTAAAAAATGCACCAAGGAGGAGGAAAAGAAAGTGAGATGAAGCAGTTGTCCAGGGTTGATACATCTATAGTAACTATTTTTTTATCACCACATAGGCACGAGGTCCCTCTTGAAAATGGGATGTCACATCTCAAAAGTCCTACCTTTAATACATTCATACTTAACAGAGACAAATATGGTAGGGATGCACTGCAGGTCTGGGCACCCACGAGTTCGTCACTACCATAAACTCTTGTCTTCAGTAAACCTATTATTTGATTAAACTTCTAAAAAATTATCACCACAACCATTTAGACATGAGGACCCTCCTGAAACGAGATGTAGCATCTCAAGAGACTAACCTCTGATAAATTTGTTTTCATCAGAAACAAATATGGTTATGACAGGTCTGTGGTTCATGGATCTGTCACTAATTGTCAGTTCTTACTTTAGTCCACTTGTCTCCTCTTACTTCCCTTCCTTTGCCCGCACACCCATCACAGCATCGTGTGGATTTGCTGTTCATCATGAGACTGGGATCCACATTCAAGATTTCCTGCTGCTTAACTGAAGGTTTCTTCTTGCCGCCATGATGGAGGGATTCATGACTGGCTATATGGATTCATGTTGGGTGTTGGATGTATATATTTGTATATATATGTATATGTGTATCTTTATATGTATATATTTATCTATGCATATATGTGTATCCATAAAATGAAGAGCTTTATGCTCTATTGTAAAGTGTCTTGAGATAACACTTGTTATAAATTTGCGCTATACAAATAAAGACTGATTGATCAATTGAGTTGTCAGACACCCCAAGGTTTTAAGACGTAGAGACAGACGGAAGACCACTGCGGATCTTCAGGCAGAGATGAATGCTCCTACAAACTCCAGATCAGGGTCTTCAACTACATTTTTACAAGGGCTATGTTTCCATGTGATGTTAAAGGGGCCAGGTTTTAAAAACAATTTGATAATGTAAATTTTTAAGCAAAAGAAACAAAGAGGCAGGCACTCCAATTTTCCCCTTCTTGCCTTCAGGCATCTACTTTCCATCTTCTAAAAGCCCCACACCCACACTTCTCTAACCATAGACACACCATTAATGATTTAATATTTTTATTTTTCTTGCAGCTTTATGCAATTCTTAGCCTTAAAGATATTGGGTCATATCACCCATACTACAGCCAGCCACAGGGGGGTAAATCTGGTTGTGTTTGCCTTCTGCTTTTCTGGGGCTGTCACATTTTCCATCTCTGGTTTTGACCCACAGATCACTGGTTGACCTGCTTAAATACTGGCTGAAAATGGCTGCCAGCTGTCAGAACAAACATAAAGTAATTCCTGATCAAACTGTTTAGTCACAACTGTTTGGGGAATTGTGGTCAGTTATCAGGATGTAACAAAAAAAGATACTTCAACCTCTCATCTTGCATAATGGTTTACCTCCTCACCACTGAATGTCTGCCTTTATCAATCCAAAGTGAAATTTATAAAGGAATAAAGTGTTGGTTTTCTTGCTTCACATCTATTTTCAACATGCAGAACCTGTTATCATCAAGGAAGAAGGTCAACTTCAGCAGAGGCTTTCTTTTTTGACTAAATATATTGGTGAAAAAGAGCTCAGAAATATCGGCATATCAGATATCGGCAAAAATCCAATACTGTGCATCTCTATTAAATACATAAAGTATACTCTGGCCTTTCTTAAATGATTTAAAACTTAATTGCCAAACAGACACTGACTTCTGCTTTTTATCCCAGCTTCTCCATTTTTAAAACATAGGACAAGCTAAGGCCCCATCCACACGAAGACAAAACGCTTAACAGTTTCCAAAACGATCGTCATAAAGACGAAGTTATGGAATCAGATTTGTGCCAATAGAATAAAGCAAAGCTTTCAAAAACTCAAACGAATAAAATGGATTTAATCAAAAATAAAATGTACTCAACCAAAAAAAATCTTGTCAAAAGCAAAAAATATCACTCATGATGAAAACTGTGTGACTCTTTTCTGAATTGTTTCCATTGCTTCGTTCTCTCCTCTCTCTCTGTTTTGGTTTTGCTTCTCGGTTTTTTGGTTTTGATTCCAGCTTCTTTGGTTATTCTTCTGACACAAACCTCTCGTGTGGGCGGGTTCTATGAGGGGCGCGTTCCTATTGGCTGATGAGTTTTTGAGTGTCACGGCTGTGAACCGGATGTTATTTAGAGGGCAAAACGCAGCGTGGAACAGCAAAGCAAAACAACCAAACGTGTGTGTGAGTCGTGTGTCGTCCTGTGTTCGTGTTCTTCAAACATACCTTAGGTAAGTATTGTTCACTGCATGGTATCCAGAAAGGTAAAGCAGTTTTAGTAAAGTAAAGCTAAATCTTTTGCTTTGATGCAGTCCTTGAGGTGGCTGACCTATAATCTTTGAACAAATAACAGTTTTGACTGCTGGGTGTTGAAAATAAATCTAAAATGTCGAAGCTGTTTGCTTTACATTGTCAGTGCTGTCACTATAAGGTGTTTAGGTTATTCCATCGTAGTGATGCTAAAAGAAATCACAGGAATAATACACTCTTAATAAAATGGTTACATTGTTGGACTGGCAAAATTGTCACTGCTGAAATCAGCTGTCATGAATATTATGAATGGAATGAATGAAAGTGAGTATAATGACAAAAAATATAAGAAGACGGATTATTTCTAAAAAAAAAATTATTTCCAATTTATTTAGCATTTTGTGCTTTATTCAAATTTTGTATCCCTTCATCATGATCTGACAGGTCAACCGCTTGGTAAAGGCCAATAATTTCAGCAACATTTGGTCTGTTTGGAAAAAAATGACTGCTGCCATAAATTAACCTCTTTAATCATGCAGATTCATCTTGCCAAACTCCAATTTACAACGAGCCCAAAGAAGCACGGCCCAATCAGAGTTCCTTTAGAGCAGGAAGAGGTGGGAGATATGAGCGAGATGACAGCAGGAAGTCACTACATCTACAGGGATTATCATGAATGCTAACAGCCTCAGTAGCAGTTTAATCAGATTTTGACCACATTTCTTTATTGAATGAAAAAAAAAAAAACAACACTACAAACTTCTCTATAGTAAGGATACTTGCTCCACTTTCTTCATGTTTTTGATGAGAGTTTGTTTTACAAAGTGGCTGATGTTGTGTAACGCAGAAGCGCCTGCCTACTAAATTATCTGATTGGCCTGTAATAAATGTTGATTGACAGGACGATCATCCAATGACCCACAAGATATGATTCTGAAAGGTTCTGCCTTCCCTGAACACTGTCTATGGGCTCTTTCTCAGATGTTCTAGTCAACTATAATGAACGGTCTGTCACGTTAGCTATAAGTGACCAAAGAGGAAAAATGTAATGTTAAAAATTATTAGACGTGTAAATCTCCCAGTAGGTTATGGTGCAATTCCATTCTGATTCTAGGGTTAAAATTTAATTCAAATTCAATTAACTTTTTTATTAAACTGATTCTAAACACTATACTATCCTGTTAGTTGTAAAAAAAAAAAAGTGTCCATTCCATGTCTGGTTCTGCCCACAGTGCATAAGAGGCTGGATAATACTGCTTGACAAAAAAAAAGCAAAATGAAACGTGAATAAGATATACAGGTCAAGTACCTTCAATGTTTGTATGAGCCTATTATTTAAAAAAGAAAAAAAAAAAGAACAACAACCAAAAATAACTGTCAATTACCTCAAAAAGCTGTATGTTGAAGTGAGAAAATATCTGAGATCAAGTAAGACTTTGTTAACCCACCAGGAACAACACTTCCACTGTTCAGAGTGCACAGTGAGAGGAGAGCGAGCCGCTGTACAAACAGACTAAACAACAGTTTGCTGTTCTGGGCCGCTTGTGAAAATCCACTTTACATGAAAAGAATGCTTATAAATAGTTCAACAAATTTGGATTTATGGATATTTCTAATTCATTCTGAATCTTTTTATGAATATGACTTGATTCTAATTTAAATACAGTGTTTTGGACACTTCTAATAATCTGTATTATCAGATAGTAAGAAAATTAAAGAAGCTTTTGGTGCAGGTGCTTCAGGGGGAGTGGAATTAAAAAAGGATCAACTAATCAATCAGTCAATCTTCATTTGCATAGCATCAAATCATGTTATCTCAAGACACTCTGAAAGAGTAGGTCATAAGGCTGGGTATTTCCAGCAACCCCACGATACGTAGCCCGTAGTTGTTTTTCATTACAAGAAGAAAAAGAACAAGGATGAGTTTTAAATGGCTCTACAACTTAAGAACATTAATTCAGGTCCCCAAAGATGGTAGACACCTAAGTTTAAATTTGGAACTGTGTTTCATGATGTAGCTTGGCTTCTACTTTGAACTGTGCCATTGTTAACATTACCCAAAGAGTATTTACAGCATCTGTCCAAACATTGAGGCCTTATCGATTCTGTAGAATCCGTATCGATACACGTATCCCCAAGGTGTGCATGACGATATTTTGTCGTATCGATATTTTGAACACAGGCCTATTAGGTCAATGGCATACCCTTCCTTTTATTTATCTTTTTATTTTATACTTTAATACGTGGTATGCAGCTTGTTATTTGGCTTAAAAGTAAAAGCGCCTTCTTCCCATTAACAGGGTTATCTTAAAGTGTACATGCACGCATTCTTACATGTCTTTCCATAGACATTCCTGTAACATTATCCGTATGACGGCTTGGAAATGTGTCTGCGAGACAGAGGGGCAGGAAGAACAATGACTTCAGAGAGCTTGGGAAGGGTAAAGGCAAGAACTGAAAGTCTGTATGTTAAACTGAAGACATGAACATGTATGAACTGTTTGTCGAAAAAAAAAGGAGGCTTACTAAACCCTCCTTGGGTAAATAGAAGTAAAGACAATACTGGTCCAACAGCTCATCTCCATACAAGGTATTTATTTTACTGTAAGGGTGTGTATGTTTTATTTGATGTCAAAAAACTCTGACTCACCTCCTCCTCTCTGCATCCTGTGGATCCGTCCCTGGTAGGCTGATAGTGATGGAAGAGGGCGCCCCCACGTCGTACCTCTTCACCATCTTCCTGCAGATCTTGATTTTCACCAGTGCTGAGTGGACCAGTCCAGCCAGTAGCCCCACGGCCGGCTGCAGAGCCTCAGGGAAGAAACTAGCAAAGGCAAAGTGGTCCGACATATCACCACGACCTCGGCTGTGCCTTTGGTAGAAACGCAGGTAGACCCAGCCTGACAGAGCGCCGTAGCTGTAGGAGGCCAGGGGGGCAGAGCTCTCTAACAGCCCTGACAGGCGCAGTAAGGCCAGGAGGAGGAGGACCAAAGCTGGTGCTGCTTTGAGTCTCACCTGGGATGAGACAGGGAGAGGAAATTGTTAGATCTTGTGAAACAATAAAACAGAGAAAATTAAAGCTGCCTTTTTGTCTCAGGACCATGCCTGCCAATTTCCACAATTCTCTGGACTACGCTCAATTTAGCAACCAGAACAACAAACAAAAGCTGTTAACATGCCAGGGTGGCAGGCAGAAATCACAGTCATAATGTACTGGTAATTTAGTGAAGATAATTTCCCAACCTGCTCAGCTATAAAGTGGGAGCTTAGGGTGGGAAAATAGTTTTTTTTGTCCAACTTCTGACCAACATTAAAGCTGCAGAATAGTGATGACGGATGCTCCGATTTTACAAATGAAACATTAGTGGAGTGTATCACAGCAGTAGCAAGCAAAGAGAGGACCTGTCTGCAAAGGGAGGTGTGATTTTTTTAAAGGAAACAAAAACCCCATTTACACCTGCAAAAATGCCTGAATTATGCAGCGAATTATCAGGGAAATTCACTGAAGAAAGTGGCATCTCCTGTGTGACCAGGAACAGAGAGACTTGACAGCACAGATAAAAACAATAAACACAAACACTGTGGCTGGAGAAGTTCATCTGATTCTTAGGGGTTAACACAAACTCAGATGTGCGTCTGGACATCGGAAGTGTTGTTTCCACTGCACATCATCAGAGTTCTGTTGTTCATCTCCTCCAAAATCGATCACCGGCGGATCTCTCATGAATCCAAACAGCCGTCTTGTGTTGCTGTTGAATACATATATAAAACTCAGCAGCTTCTTTCTACAAGTGTTATCCCCATTCATGTAGTGACACTGCTTCATATCCACTGTGTGTGCTTCAGTGCTCCTCTCAACTCTTTTTTTTTTAATATATTTTTTGGGGCATTTTGTGCCCTTTATTGACAGGAGAGAGACAATGGATAGGCCCATGAAAGGGGGCGAGAGTAGGGGAAGACACTCTGCAAACCAGTCACTGGCAGGACCCGAACCCAGATCGGCAGAAGGAAGTACATGGGGTGTCTGGTTGCCAACCACTCCGCCAAACCAGCACCCCCCTCCTCTCAACTCTTTAACCAATGTCTTTTATACACTTTTTAACATGTAACACTGAAGTCGGATATGATATACCTGCAATCATATTATGAACACTGACTTCAGCGTTGTAGCAAGTATGAACGACCATGTCAGTGAATTATCAAAGATATTATCCTGAGAATAACAGGGTTGCATGTGCGAAAAGGGCTTACAAAACCATTTAATTATCTGTCATCCAAATTTGATGCAAGTGACATGCCTCTACCACAGAATACAAAAGTCAAGGATGAAAAACACTACCCACCTCAGCTAATGCCTGTTAACTCCATACTTTTGGGATTTTATGAAGGACTGGTTGGCTTTTAACTCCACTGTTGATTTTTTTTCAGCCCATTAGCATATATTTCTGTTCTTTTCCATTAGTGCCCTGTAAATGCTTGCATGATAGCCCGCTTTGAATGTTGCCTTGGCTGTGGTTTAAACAGCCAAATCCAAAAAAGAAGGTATAAAGCTACCTAACAGATGTGAGAAGGCAATAGAGTGGATTTCAGACAAAGTGCTACCAAAACATCTGGAACCTGTGAAAAAATACTAAGACATGTGATAACTTTTATTTTTGAAATTTAATTCACTGTTTTGGTGACCCTGCTTATACCTTGAGACTGCTTATGGTAAGAACTTGTTTTTACAGATACATGGAGTCAGCCAGTGGGGAAAAAAGTAGCTATCCAGGGGCATAAAAGGGTATCTCCCATGAATTTCAAGAATATAAGGCTCCACGGTTTTTCCACTGGCATTTCTGAGCCAAAAGAGGCAAGAAAATGCAAAACACAGAGTCATATTTAGTTACTGTACTCTAGTTGGTGTGCGTGTCCACAGTGGCAGAATATGTCACAGAAAAGAAAGAAACTATTTCATAATCTTCCTGTCTGTGCCTCTCAAAGTTTAGGTTCAGTTTGTCACTACTGTTAAAAAACTTACCTTGTTCCTTTAGAATATGACATTCTCCAGGTCTGAAGTTATTCAATAAATAAAGGCACCTGTGTGGGGCTGCTTCCTAAACTTTCTAGAGAAGCTTATTATTGGTTCACTATGCAGGGAGAAACATCACACACACACACATGCCTGGTATGAAAGTCATAACATTCTCGAGCTGACAAACTCATCAATCACAGGCATCCAGCGTGAACCCACCATAAGAGGTGTGAGCTGAGGCATTGTACTGTCAAGACGTTATCAAATGTTGCAATAGTTCCCCACGAGGATAAAGTATTAAAGAATAAAAATACTTTTCGATTTTGGTTTTTGATAAGCTATTTTACTTAGATTTTCTGCATATGGAGCATATCTAAATAACAACATCCATCCATTCATTATCTACACTACTGATCTCTTTTGGAGTCGCGGGGGGCTAGACCCTCCCCCAGTTGACACTGGGTGAGGGGTGTGTGACTCCCTGAGCCTGTCACCACCCAATCACAGGGCCAAACAAAGAGACAGACAACCATTCCTGCTAACACTCATACCTAAGGGCAATTTGGAGTCACCAGTCAACCAAAAGAGCATGTGTCTGGTCGGTGGGAGGAAGCCAGAGTGCCCCGAGAGAACCCACACATGCACAGGGAGGACAAGCAAACTCCACCACGGAGAGGCCCTGACCAACACGGGGATCTCTTCACAGAGAAAAATAGATATACTCAATTTAATGCCACAGAGCTAAATCTGTTGCATTATGGCTCCATACTGCTCAGCCTCAGGCTCTGTCAAATTCAGCTGAATAAAAGACAAACCTCCTTAAAAACTGAAGAAAAAACATCACAGGCATAACATAACATTCGAGGACATTGTATACATTCAGGCATTTCTTCTCTTAAAGAAATGCAAATGCCAGTTTTAAATGCTAATTACTTGACTCACCACATTCTCTTAATGGCTAAAAACCAGCAATGCATATCTCCTCAAGCTGAAAAAGGACAGAAAACAAGTAGCATTAAGTGCTTACTTCAAGCTCAAGGACTTGGTACACTGGCTGCACATTAAAGAATTTCTTACTCCACTCTGCTTCCCAATGTGATTTCTCTGTGGCCAGCACACCTTGATATGACCATGCTGCTATATTTACAAATACAGTTTGGTCTGTACTTGTAATATTCTACTATAGTTACTATCCCAGTTCAACAGTTAGGTCCCATTCTTCATTCATATTGTGTCATGTTCCCCTTTAAGGCTGATCACTATATTAGTTTAACATCCCAAATGCAATGTAAGCATGTGCAATGGTCATACTGCAGTCTATGCAATGCAGGAGTCATGTTACTCATAGCAGCAGGATATTTGTGCTTTGTTTGTTGGAAAGTCAACACTCTTGTTTAGTTTTCTTGTGTCCTTGACTAGCTACAAGAATAGCCCAGCTGATATCCCCACTGGTGAGCTTACTCAGAGACTGGATCATGCACAGAAGTCGTGTGATATCTGCCCCTGAAATGAGTTGCAGATGATTCTCATTGCAGAAACAGCGGTGTTGCTGCTCAAAGTGTGATTATGTCTGATGGAGAGTTAAAGCTGATCTTTTCTTTCATTGGCCTTTCTTTAGTCAGAGCTGTAAAAAGTATTATATGCTTCTTTGAGGGAAAATCTGACAAACAGAAATTACACTGTCCATCGCCAAAACTGAGCTTTTGTTCAGTTAGTTCCCTAACATAAAATATCGTTGGAAGGCAAATTAAGAAAGTGTAATTTTTTACCAGTATCCGACTCACCTGTGGCACTCTAAGCACTGTGGTGTCCCCCATGGTCTGCTTCAACGCCACAAGGACACCTCCCAGGAATCCAGCGGCTCCATGGATCCTCACAGCAAACAAGAAGTCCAGGTCAAAGGTGGCAACATAGGTGAGGAGGTAAGAGAGGCCTGCCAGGACGCCTGCTGAGACGTTGACCACTGCAAAAAAGATCAGGAGCTCCAGAGCGCCCCAGAGAGGCTCCAGCAGGCGCCCACAGGCCATAACTGTCCCAACATTGGCCGCCACACCCCAAACATGCTGTTCCACCACCCCATGGGTCACCAGTGTCCATACCCAGAAGTTCGGTGGAAATAGGTATCCTGGGGTCACCCCCAGTGTGTATGGAGTGTCAACAGCCCATGACAGAAGGTAGAGGACGACCACCACTGCACTTATTGTTTTTACCACCACGCTGGTGCTGGCAAGGGCAGCCAGGAAGTGCTGTCTAGCCACTGGAAGGTATCGATTCATTTTGGTCTGATGTGGAGGGGGTCCTTCTTGAGCAGATCAGCTCAAGACAAGTAGGTCAGTTCTGGATGATGTTGGATGGTGGTGGGGGACTATTAATACCAAGCAGAGCAGGTGACACCTCTCTGTCCTGATGGTGTCAAAGACCACTCAACTCTGTGAGCCCTCATCAAGATCACTGTCTTTTAACTGAAGGAATGAAGCTTCAGTGAACAACACAGCGAGGTATTTCTCTTTAGTCAAGCACACAGTAAATTTAAGGATGTACTGTACAGGTGTGAGGATGTAATAACCTAAGCTAGCACACCTTGAGTTATTGCTGCCCAGCTAGCGACCTTCAGTCAGTGTAGACAAAGGCAGAAAAGGCCCACAGCCCATATCCAGGCAAAGTGAAGTGGCTGTGGCTAAATATGCAAACCTGAGCGGACACAAATGGAACAAACCGACAACTTTCCTGATAATATCAGCTAGGTTAGCTTGTAAACACAGAACAGCTAATGTTAGCTAGCTGTCAAAAATGAACACGTCTTGTGTTACGCTGATTTATGTCCGCCAGTGAAGCTTGCAAGAGAATAATCACTCGCTTTATCATTAGGTGGAGAAGCCAGAGACCGTTAAAATTGGTTGTTCACAGTGTTAACAAAGCTCCTGTCCTGATCCTGTACGCCTCCTCGGCCCGGTGTCTACCGGGGCTAGCCCGAGGATTTCCCGTAGCTAGCAACAGGCCTCCAAAACAGTGTTAGAAACGCAGTGAACCGGCGTCAGTCTGCGACAAAGTCTGAAGTTTAGCATACTACCTCCGTCCCGTTCGTTTATTTCAATGTTCTTCCGTCTTTGGAGAGAAGTCGTCAGAGGAATTAATGTTGTCTTGATAGGTACTCCTCCTCCCTGTAACACCACACAGAACTGACCTGCGCTGTTTGCCACCGTCATCAACAATCGGTGGAAAAAACGTCAAGTCACGTAAGTTTGAGGCACCAGAGCATTCTGGGAAACAGAGTTCAGTTTGGAACACCTCAATTCATGATGCTGCAACCCAGTGCAGCCCCTTTGTTCTTTACGTTTGAACCAAATCGATTTTATCAAACTTTAATTATTTCTTATATTTTACTTTTTGATAATACAGTTGCATGTTTTAGCTGACTGATTTAGGACAGCAAAAATATATATCTAATACTATCATGGTCTTTACAGGTAAGACTTCGATTCGTAGTTCAGATAGTTGCGGAGCATGATACATGTGTTTGAAATGATCTTTTTTTTCCTTGACATGATTTGACTGATCACATAGGAGTTTAACAGCCGTACTTGCAAGTCTGAAGAAGTTGGCCTTTTCTTAGGGTGATTCTGGGGGTGAGAAGATTGTCAGATCTCAAAAATAGGGGAAACTTTAATTTTATGAATTTTATAATATAAACTCTTGGTAAAATTCTGAGTTCAGGACACAATTACATATTTCAGCAGTACACTTTCACCCAATGGAGGGTAACGTGAATAATTATAACTTCAAAATCTAAACAAATGTTATTCTAATATGGCCTGTATCATGGTTTACTGGTTGGAACAGCACAACTTTTGCAACATTAATTAATCCCTTTAGGGGTCTGCAACTGGTGGCCTCGGGGCAACATAAGGCCCATATCCAGTTTTAAAAAATACAACCATAAGGATTAAAAAACTCAGCATATCTTTTTAGACTGATTTGCCACTTTGACACCATGTATATAGACAGAATACTTTAAAAAAATAAAACTGAAAATATGTATACATTGATCATTAGTTATAGCTTTTTGTCCATTCTAAAAAAAATAGGTTTAATTTGCTATTAGCAGTTTCTTGAAAGGCTTTTTTATAACTACTTTAGGGGAGAAAAACAAGTCAAGTAAACTTGAACAATGATAACCAAGATTTTCTGACTACCTGAGTCAGGTTATTTTTGTGGAACAGTTTTTGGGTTTTTTCTTGTTTTGTTTTGTTTGGGGGGGGGGACTTACTGGTAAAAATAGTTGAACTAAGTAAGTACTTAATAAAAAAGCAGTAGGAGATCATTGCCTGAAAAAAGGATATTTAACTGCTTTAACTTCTTTAGCCCTTTAAATTTAGCTTTACTGTTTGGTTTTGAGCTTGAAAAGTTCAATGGATTCTAGCAAGCCCTAGAAATAAAATGTTTTGTTAAATTACATACACAATTCAATATCCTACAGCAGTTATCCATAGTCTGCAACAATATGATCATCTGGAACTAAGAATAACATTAATGAGACCCTCACGGTTATGGAAGTCGCCCATTTCATATGTATGGTTTGGTATCCAGTATAACTGATCAAAATAAGGACAGATGTCTCCCTTTGTGGGAACAGAAAGTTTGAAATTGAACAGTCTCAAGTAAGTGTTTGGTCACCTTTCTCAACCCAGGTGTAGCTAACTTTGGTCCTAGTTGAGGACTAAAGGGATCATGGACTAGGTAAAAAAGCAGTCTTTTAATTAAAGAGTAAGTGTGCATTTAAAACAAGGGCTTTAAACTGGCTTATAAATGGATTTGATACTTTCTCCATGACCTCTCTGGTCCTTCATATATAAGAAGCTCAGGTTGAAATCTGTCTTTGCAAAGTTTCCTGCAGTGTTGGAGTCCATTGTAGGTCTATTTGTTTTTTAATGTTTGCCTCGGTCAGTGAGGTTTGTTTGTGGCTGAGCTTGAAAGTAGGTATTGTACATTGTAAATACTGCTATTAAAAGAAAATGTAACAATCAATGCATTACTACACCGTAAATGAATGTAAAAATACACAAAGAGGGATACTCACTGTAGTTTCACCCCATTTACAGCCGGTCCAGTATCTCTAACCCAATGGTTCTCAAACGGTGGACTTGGGAATTTGTGCAACTGTGACTTGTAATTACATGATAACTAATGCATGAAGTTTTTATTTACTTCATCAGTCATTTGTTTATTGAAATAAACATATAACTGCAGATCCTGCCACTGGACAAAAACTTAAACAGTGTGGGGATTGTTACTTTCGTGGTACCGTCATTATTACTTAATAAGGTTGGTCACCCAAAAAATGTGCCACTCAGTTGATGGGACTGATCAAAATTTCAAATTAACTCTTTGTGAAGTAAATGTTTAAAGAGTAATACGGCTGATGGTTATATTTTGTTAGTGGTTAATAAATTAAAATAAATACTGATTAAATCCTGCAGAGGCTGCTTCTGTAAAGGTTATGTGGTCTGCTTTGAGATTTTAGCCTGAACTTGGCTGTGCGAAAAGAAGTTTGAAATCTGCATCTCTACCCCATTAGCTGTCCTCTTAGTTGGATATCATCCCTGTGGTGTAGACACAGTGGAGTGACCTTGTTTAAACAATGTGGAGGCAGTGTGTCTTTCTTCTGGGGAATGCTCCTGGGACTGGGACATGGATATAGGTAACCCAGTCCTTTGGTTTCCTATTGATAGATGTTGATGTTTTGTGTGCCTTCTCTTTGTGTCTTCAATAAAAATGGGTATTTGGCACATGAAGAAGTAACACACTTTTTCATTCCGTACATACAAAGTGTGACCAAAAACACACAATATAACATGAATGCATTAATTTTATTCTGAACAAACACAACTTACATTACCTTACAAAAAAGACAAACCACATACAAATAGGTTGTAACAAAAGCAAGGACACATACTGCAACAGCAACCTTCATTTAGAGTTTACAGAAACAGATAAAGTTCACAGGCATTTAATACAAAACTTAAAAAAGATGTGATATTTATTGTGCTTCGCATGCTAGGTGGAATTAAATATAACATCTTTACACATAACCTCCTTATACTTAACTTTAAGACTCATGCACTCTAAAAATGTACACCCTACCCTCATCACTAGATGATGGCTGAAACCATCAGTTTTGATCTGTTTGATCAAATTAATGTTCTCTGTCATTCATGTGTTTTAGAGGCACAAATAATATTCATCATACAAGATGAAAATGCCACTAATCCAGTCATCATGGATGATACGTTGAAAATAATAAAAATACCCCAACAGCTTAGGTCAAACACATGAGGGTTGTCAGGTTTTGCTTTTTAATGATCATGTTATATGATTCCACTTCATCAGGATTAAGCCAAACATCTCTTTGGACAACAAACACCTGCTTGGTGAAAATCAACATCTATGATCTGTTATAATTATCTATGTTGTCCACATCAGAATAATTTATATGACACCATCTACCAAACTCAGTCTTAAAACTGAAGGTGGGTGGTTGTTTTTTCATTAAGAAAGTTCACAAAATGTGTTTTTTTATATGAATTAAAGGATTTCAGTGCTGGCTCTAAAATCTTCCTCTTCAGAATAAAGGCTTATCTCATTATCTCAGTAAATATCCATTTGTTTCGCAGGTCAGGCTTCTGCTTAAATAGAACACAAACTGGGACAGCACAAACCAGATCCACTGTGTATATGTTTAGTCTCTTTGGTCTACCGCTAAACTGCTTAATTAGACTGCAGAAACCAAGTCCATCTAATCTAATGTCTTATGTGCTGATACAAATCAATTAAGAGAGGGAAACTCAGTTTGTGGCCAATTTTGTTCAAGAAGGAAATGACTATCTTTGTCATTACATTCAAACATGGCCAGAATTATTAGATAATATTTACAAAGTGCCTCTAAATTTTTCTGTTGTCGTGTTGAATTTTTTTTTTGATGGCCTCGACTGAGTTGGTTTATTTGATGTCAAAGTTAGTTCTATAAAATAAATAAATATGTAAAACATTAACAAAAACAACATGCAGGTAATTTCTCATAGTATAAGTCATTTGTGTCAGACTTAAGGTGTAGTTCTGATTGTTCGATATTTCTATTCCTTTAATCAAGAGAGCAGAATGTACCTGATATCTGAGTGGATTAGGTCTGCACCCGCCTATGTGTTGGCAGCACAGGTTTGGTTTCAGCCCGTGACTTTTTCAGAATCTATCCACTGTTTTCCATATAAGAATAAAGGCAAAAGGACAAAATAAAACTTGACTAAAGGCAAGCCGTGATCAGTAAATAAATCGAGTTTGGATTAAGCCTGATGTTAGGTTACCAAAGGAGAGCTACTCTGTGGTAGCGTAATGAAAACAGACTAAAGTTAATTTCTTTACCTTGACAGACAGTGAGATGGAGCAGAGCTGGACTTTAAGCCTTTTAAGCCACAGCTGCTTCTAATGAACCAACCTGTGGCTGTAATCATGCATGACCCCCGTGTATGTCATAGCCAGAATGGATGAGCAATAAGACACTTGACCCCTGTAGTGTGTGCCTATAGACATGAATGATTCTGATCAGGTTATCTTTTGAACCAGGCTATAAACTGTTTATTTATTGAACTTTAAAATAAACATTCTCAACATAGGGAGTGTTTGTGACTCCTGCTTCTTCTGCAGGCTGCATCAAGTGGGCGCTTGAGGAGCTGCAGGTTTTTCCACTTGAGCATTCGCTTAATCTTAAAAGCAGAAGCTGCTGCTCGGCCATGATTCTCAGCTGAGGGACTACCATCCTTATCACGGCTTCTGTGTACATTTTTTACATCCAAGAATGGTTTTACTAAAAGAATCTTCAGCATACTTGACCAGACAGACATTAGGCATGCAAAGTTTACCTTATTATCTTCAAACAATCACACATAGTTGAAGATCTAATATAACATTTGTGTGTGATGTTTTTAAGAAAATATATGACAAGTGTATTTTTTAGGATTGTTTCCACCTTACATGTGCTCCCTTGTGTATGAGTTTGTGTGTGAGGGAAAGAAAGAGGGGATGTAGGCACTACATCTGCTACCACTACCGTAAATAAATTAGGAAAAGTATTATTTAGAGCATGTTTCTTTTTATTTACAAACTTCCAAAAAAAAAGAACAAAAAAGGATCTAAAAGTAATCCAAGGTCATACACAATATCCATCGATAAACTACACAAACAGGCTTTGAACAGAGCCGATCCTCACAGACAGCAGCTTTAATCTTCTCCTCAGCTAAAATGGAACAGGAGACAGTCGGTTTGTCTCGCCCGACCTCATCAGTTTTCATAAATAAATATCTAAATTCAAGTAGAAAGCTGTGAAATACAAATCAGTCAGCAAATCGGAAGCTGAGCTGACGACCAAACAATTCAACACTGAGGACACTCGCTCGCTCGCTCGCTGTCACAGAGAGGAGGACACAGATGGACATTTCTGATGATATGGTAATAAACAAAGAAATAAAAAAAGAAAAGAGAAGCACTTGATATTATTTTCTTTCGTTTTCACTGATGTATGGTTGGACCGCCTCAGTTTCTGACCCAATACTTGTGAATTAGCATTATTTACATGCAAAGAATGGCTCATATCATTCAAATAAAGATTGTGAGAGAACTTGTGGACAGCCAGGACAATGGAGGAATCTGAGCTCTTAAAAATCAGAGAAATGTTTCACCACAGCTCAGCATCACAGTAAATATCATCATGTCCCTGATACCCTTTTTCTGAAGTTCTCACAAAGAGACGATCAGAGTTGTCATGATTGGGATACAGTATTTACTCCTAAACGTGGTATTAAATTCAAATGCACAGTAATGCACTCATAAGTTGGTCCACATGCAAGTTCTGCACAAGTTCACATGCTCGGGTCAGACTGGCAGATCATCAGCTCTCTAAAAAACAAAAACAGACCTGTAGTAACAACAATAGTAATATGACCATAAAAAAAACCTTACAAACAAGATAAAGAAAAGAAACCAAAAAAAAAAAAAAGAACATTGTACAAAAATAAAAATACAAATGAATAAATATGCACCGTCATAAATAAATTAATTTGGTAAATTCAAACATTGTAAAAAGAGGAGAACAAATAATGAAACATAAGTAAACTAACATTTTCTGTATGCAGAACAAATAAATGGAAGTGAAAGAACAGGAAATGCTTCGTCTTCTTGTCGATGTGAAGTTTTTCTTAAAGCTCTCGCTGAAGCCATTTTTGGAGGAGAAGATTTTCTACTAGGGGACAGTGCTGACCGGAGGGAAGAGTTAAAGTAATCAGAGGGGCTATCAGTGGAGCTGTGTGTCGGGTTTATCTAAAGGGAGCTTGGTCACGTGATGAGCTTTCCCAGGTGTTTACAGGTTAGTGTCTCTTTTACAGTGCAGAACAGAGTTAGCTGTGTGCTCACGCAGAGGGATGGATATGTACGAGCTGACTGTGAGGAGGCTGTAGAGGGCGTGTGTTGCTCTGGTGGATTTTTATCTTTATGCCACTGATGGCATTATTTGGTCTTTAAGACACAATCCTCTGCCGTGGAGGTTTCTGATGTGCTCCTGCATTTCTTTTATTTTTTGGCAAAGCTACACGTTTCTTCAGAAGAAAAGTCAGTTTGGTTTCACAATGACCTCTGTTCACTTGGTGAGATGGGAGCAGGGGCGTGTCCAGAGGAGTGGCCAGAGGGGGCGGGGCCCTGGTCAAAATCCTTTGCTAACAGTGGTTATTTATCTTCAGAAGTGGGCCTTGTTGGAAAAACCAGTTGGGCTGTGTCGCAGCAGGCTGTAATAGCTTTCCTTGCATGTCAACACTGAGTGTTTTCTTTCTTTGTACCTTGTGAGACGTGCCATTTTTACACCATTTAATGGTCACCTGTGGCCTAAATAAAACATCTGGACCATGCTTTGGTCAAAATATTAACACCAATCATCTTCAGCTGGGGTGGGCAACAAAATAAAATTATCCTCATTTTGTTTCAATTTGAAGATTACTAAAGGGGACAAAATAGCTGTCATAAGGAGATTTGTATATATATCAGTAAAATAAAATGAAATAGGCAATACTTCATCTAATGAGCTTAAGATAAAATTCAACACAGTTTTATCAACTTTTCTGATGCACGTAAAAAAAGTACTTAATGGTTATTGGAGTACATTTGACCTACTTTTTTATATTTCTAATTGGACAAATGCACAACAAGGAGTTTTACAGACCTTATTACAGCCAATCACAGCTCTGTTTTTTTTAAATATTACATTTTTTAACCCTATCACAGACGATTTTGTCAGGTTTTCAGATGTGCTGCATTAAAAGAGTAGGAGGGCCAAATGTGGCCCCAAGGAAGGCTGCCAGTTGCCCACCCCTGATCTAGGAGAACTTTCTGACTCTCCAGACATCAGCGATTGACAGCCTTCCATCAAATCTTCTGTTTTAGCGTGTCTCTCAAAATGCAAATAAGATCCTTTCCTATAGGAGTGCTAACGTGAGTGCCACCTTCAGCTGCCATGGCTGTGGATGGGAACAGAGGGTGCACATGCAAGGTGAGAGGTGTCATGGGGGAAAATTTAATGGCTCACTGCGGTGTCACAAAGAGCCCTGATTCTGAACAGACTGATTGATTTCTAGTTTTGGACCACAAACGAAGGACTGAGTTTGCTTATTTCACATTAAGTGGGACGGTAGACACTGCAGTACCTAAGTGTGAGTGCAAAAATGCTTTAAGTGTTTTTTAAATGATTTAACCACTTTAAATAGTAATTAAAACATGCTCAGCCATCTCATCTGATGGCAGCACAGGAGAGAAGCAAGACTATAAAAATTTTGAAGCTAATGCAAGTGCTTTGCCTCATTCGAAATTAAGAAATGAGCAAAGTTTCAGGTCCAAAATATTGACAGCAAATGTGTTTTGCAAGTGAGAGATTGCTTGGATATTTTTAAGTGCTTGACATTGTGACACTGGATGAACACAATCTTTCTTTTTCTTTAGTTTTACATTTAAAAAGTTAGATTAAGTGGATGTGGAAAAGGCTGTAATTTGTTGGTGTGTGATCATGAAGATTACACTTCTTTAGAAGGAAACATACAATTTGGGCCACCCTCATCAAAAAAAGTCTGGACACACCCCTTAGTGGGAAAGAGAGAACGATAATCATGACTTGAGGTGAAATCTGTGACATTTCCAAACTGGATAAAGCAACTTTACACAACTATTCCTTTTGTAACCCTACAGAACACAACACACACATACGAACACAGTAACGACACGAGCGTAACCAACACTCAGGGTTTGCGAGCTTAATTCTTCTGGGGTTGTACAAACACGTATATATAGGCTTGAGTGAGTGTTTTGCATCGTTTTTCTCTAGGCTACAGTAAGACTGTGGGTGAGATTCAGAGAGCCGCGGTGAGTCTCTCTTTACCTATCCTCTCTCACAGTTCACATTCAGAAAGATGGAGGCAAAAAGGCATTTTCTGTTGGTGTTTTTTTTTTCTCCGCTACGAGGAGGTATTCTCACTTAAACACAGTTTTTTTCTCATTTTAACCTGGCTGTCATTTAGGCAATGATTTTTCTTTGATAAGTAAAAGAGAACACATAAATATAAAACACGCACACACGCAAAAAATTCAGAAAAATCAGATCTTTCTGCGTCTGATGCCTAAACAGAAGGAGTCTTTTGAAAAAGGCCTGGTTTAAAGGCATTTGTTTAAGCATTCATTCTGTCATTAGAGTTTAAGGTTTCAGTATTTGTCTTAAACCTCAACAGGTCTCAACTGCATCTTCAATATTCAAGATATTTGATTCGTTTTACTTCAAGAACAAAGATGAACCCCCCTCTTGTTCTGGCAGTGAGTTATTGAGTTCAATAGAAATGCTTTCTAATCATCCAGTCGGATCTCGTGACTTTTTCTGTCTCCATTTTAAGAAGATTTCAGTAGCAATATTCGACAAGTGACAAACATTTCAGTTACTGTTATTTAACAGATGAAACTACCAGCTACCTTAATTAACAAACTCTTCTTCCATAACAAACCCCCTCCAGATTCATCTTTTCAATGAGCTGAAAAAAGCAAAAGAGTTTCAACATCTAGCAAAGCTGCAGAACTAGAATCTCTAAAGTCAACAGTACAACAAGTAGCCATATGTGGTCACTGCAGGCCCACGCTCAGCAGTACTTAGTCCAGTGATTTGTATTCAATGCTAGTATTGGACAAAAATTTGGAAGCCCAATGTCCGCAGGTTCTTCTTCTTCCCTCCATACATTTCATCTTCTGATATTCAGCATTAAGATTTGTCGATCTCTACTCATTCCCATTCAGACTGGGTCTCCGCGGCAGGAGAAACACATTAGCGTGGGCTCACTTGACATCACTTCAGTTCTCTTTGATTTTCAGTCCATTTCCCTCTCGTCCTCAGCAACAGGCCCTCTGAAGCCTGCCTTCTTGCAAATAGGACTTTATTCCTATCTTGATGATTACTAAATCAAATCAAGCTTGCATTAACGATCACGTGATTCGTCTGTCACTGCCCGCTCACTTCAATCACATCATCATCATCATCCTCAGAGCTGCTGGTGCCGCTCACGTGTCCTCCGTTCACCAGCACCGGGCCCCTTTGGCCCTCGGATCGTGCTGAGGAGGAGAAGGAGGAGGGGGATGAGGAGGAGGAGCTGGGGGTGGTGGTTGGGGGGTACTGGGAGAGGAAGCTGGCACCGGTTGGTCCAGGGGTGGCAGCTGGACCTGGGAGCCCCCCTGGGAGCATGGACCCTGTGTAGAGACTCGCCAGAGACTGATTGTAGGAGAGAGGGAATCCTGGTGCGAGCATCCCGGCCATGCCCGCCATGTTGGGGTTCAGCATGAACGAAGGCAGGCCTCCTGGAACTGAAGTGGCAGCTTTGACTGAAGCCGAGGACGACAGGGACGAGGAAGAGGAGACAGCAGTAGCTGTGCTTGTCGTCGGGGAGGAGGAGGAAGAGGAGGTGGGGACCTTACTGGCCCCTCCTCCAAAGCCAAACAGGTCTGGATACATGCTACCAGGGTCCCCTAACTGACTGGTGGGGGGCTGGAAGTAAGGCGAGCCAGCACCCATAAAGAGTGGGTGCCCCAGTGAGCCACCCAGCATGGCCGGGTTGAGACCCAGAGGAGAGAGGCTGTATCCCCCGGCGAAGGGGAAGGCCTGTGAGGCCAGAGGAGCGGAGGAGTGTTTGCCTGCAGGCGGCTGCTTGCTGGGCCGCTCCTCCTGGGACGGGGTGGAGGCTTTACGCTTGCTGCCTGTTCTGAGGTCTTGAGCTGCGGTGGCATCCATTTTGGGCTGGATAACATTGTTCACAGAGGCATCGTGGTGGCTCTTTTTTCCACCAGCAAAGCTGCTCCCAGTGCTGCTGCAGTTTGTCTGAGCCGGTTTCTCTGCTGCGCCGTCTGACTGAGCTACGCCTGATGCAGTGGTGTAGCGCTGCAGCTCACTGATGATCTCTGGGCTGTCTGGTGAAATAGGGCGGGGCAAAGTTGTAGAGTTCATCTGCTGCTTTCTGTCAGGTGACACGCAACCATTACTGCCATTGGTTGACATATCCTCGGGTTGGGCCATTGAGTCTAAAAGAAACAATGAAAGGAGTTGTTAAGAGCAGCTGCTTACATAAGTTTACACATTTAATGACTTAGTCAATGAACAATATCACTGCTGTGAAGCAGAAACCTCCTGTGCCTACTGTATTACTCAATAGCAATTAGTTTTGACACTTTAAACTGGCTCAAAAATTAAAGAAACAAGGAAATTATGATTTCAGGGTTGTTTTCTCAGGACACCAGTGTGATGATTATCAACAGCTCTGGCCTGACTTTAATTGAAAAAGAAAATCATGAAAAAGTGCTCGGTTGTGATGTTATGATATCATAAGAGTAACATTTAACTAACTCAAAACAACCTTTTTCTTAATAAATGTCTGCTTATAAAGCAGTGATGTAAGGTAGCTAAATTAAATTCACTTCTGTGCCTGTACTGAGTGATGATTTCAGGCACTTCTAATTTTTAAAGTAGTTAGTTAAACAAGATTTTTGATTGTATTTATTTTGAGTTTATGTTTTAGTGGGAGTTTTGGACTGAGTAGGCACCTACACATCATCTGTTAGTCAGTAAAACTAAAACCGAATGGAAAATGCAGTGGTCTTTTTTCTGTCCTGTGTGTGAAGCTGACAGGCTGCGTGGTTTGTGGCAGCGAGTGGAAATCAGGAGTCCATTCAGGGAGAATGATTTTTTAAATTTTGCTCAAACTTGCCTTTGCAGTGTACTTCAGAACAAGTGTGTCTTTAACCAAGAAAGCTGAATAAAGGGTTACAATCTGGTGTTGTTTAGTGATGCACACAGCACAGACCCCAGCCAAAGGAGTAGCAAAAGTAACTACACATTTACTTGGAGTAAATTCTTGCCTCCCGAGTAAATTTTCACCTCCCTTGGCTGAACAGAACAGAGTTTTGGCTGTGGATAATCATACCTTTGGGGGCTGCAGGGGTACCATCCTCTGCAGTCTTGGCCCTATTAGCAGCTCTGACAGCAAAGATTCGACCATCGGATGTCCTGATGTAAGTCCCTGAAACAGAGAAAATAAAACTGACTGTTATTTTGTTTTGTTAACATGAACTCTTGAGTTGTTTTGCTTAATCAAACATCTACTAAACAGGCATGTATTAAAAAATAAAGTCCACTAGACTTCACAGATCATGTTAAGGTGATGTTGGGGATGGCTGGTGCCATACAAATAAAGATTAACTGATCACCTGGTCATCTTAATGCCATCTTAATGGCGTTTAATCAAGTTTAATCATACTTAATTAAACGCATTTAAAGTCATTAGAAAGAGTTTTTATGTATCATAGAATTTTCATATCAGTGTGTTGTACCTTTGGTGCCTCTGATGACATGGATGCTCTCTCCAGCAGAGATCCTGGCCTGAACATCTGTGGAGCTGTTAGTGCCTGGAATCACTATGTCTACAAGACAGAAAACAGATTTGTTACAACCATTAGCAAATATGTTATAGAAGTTTGAAGCAGTTTAATTGAATCATTTAGAAATTGCCAAAAGAAACAAACACAGAGTTTAAAAAAACAGATTAGTGTCTCTGTTGTGTCTGTGTTCACTTACCCGTGGTAGTGACAATCTTCTGAACAAACACTCCAGCTTTTTGCAGGCAGTTGACCGGGAAACCTCCAAGGCTGGATCCTGATGAGTCATGACCCGGTGCAGATCCTGCAGTCGCCTGCCGGGGCATCATGGGAACTGGAGTTGACTGGACAGGCCGGACACCAGCCGCTTGCTTCTCCTCAGTGTGGGTGGGTGGGCGCCTGAATGGAGAGGTGACTTGTTTAGTACTCTGTGACTAAACCACTTGACTGCTTTGGTTTACTGGGTATAAAATCTCTGAAAAGTTTCTGACCAGTTTCTCTGACTGAAGGCGGGGATGTTGGTGAGGCTCTGGTCGCTGGCAGGATAGTAGTGAGCGTATGAAGGTCGAGTGTACGGCACAGACGCCCTCTTCTCCATCTCATATCCCTTCTTTGCTGCTTTCTTCTCAGCCGTGCTCAGCTTCAGCTCCCTGCGGTCTATCAGCAGGGACTCGTGAGGGAATGGTTGCTGGAAGGAAGAGGGGGTTGAGTAAATGAACTGAATACTTATTAAAGTACCAAATGAGATTACTTCCATCTAAAGCAGCTTAAAATTATGTAAGCTCAGGTTTTGGTGAGAGAGTTTGGGTTGGAAAACATTCACTGAGGATCCTGCAGGTCTTTTATGAGCTGACTCCCCAGAAATCAAACTCAAAAACAGCATGAGCTCTCCAAATCAATGACTTAGAGAGTAACTCAAGTCGATGTCAAAGTTTTCCCCTTACAAAGAGCAGATTTTAGGAATAATCTTACCACTTATTGACACAGAACTCTGGCAGCCATAGCCTGCAAGTTTTCATTGATGAAACAAAGTCATGCACTAGTATAGAAACCAAAACTCACCTATTAAGAAAATTTGAAACCTTGGATGACTAAAAACTAACAATGAATTACTAACACGATCTGCAGCAATTTCAGAACATATCCTCTAGGGGGCACACAACGACAGTGTGTTCTTATCTGTGTTCTTACTGCATGTCAAAATATCTAGATCTTGATTTGTTTTCCAGGTGACTCAAATCTATTTAATGGCAGTTCTGACAGCTGATAGAAATTATTTTTAGTCCAAAATAGGCCAATTTCGACTGCAGACTATTTTAACTTTCACAAAATTTGGATAAAGGTCTCACTTTAATAGGGCATTTGAAGATGACTAGAAAAAGTGATCTGAGCCAAAACTAAATCAACATCCACTGTTAGGATTGTGAACCCAGTCTTTTTGTCTTTGTTTATCTACCTTAGTGATCAGGTGAGGATAGTTATCCAATGCCTTCTGAAGAACGCTCTCCAAGCTGTCAGTGGGCTTCAGCTCAACCTGGGAGGGGTCTGGCTCCTCCTCCACAAAGTGAAGAAGAGACTCCACTTCCCTCCTGGTGAAAGTCAACACAGGGTTCAGGTCGTCCACCACCCGGTCTGATGGAGACAAAGGAAGACAGAAAAATATGATTAAAGATGTGGGTTTTTTATGACAGAAAGTCATTTCCGAAAGTTCTTTAAGGCTTAAGTGGCCCAAATGTGTCTGCCTCCACAGCCAGAGATTACAGAAACACTTGAGACAGTTTAGCCTGACAGACAAGAGCCTCTTGGCAGAAGAGCTCTGGTTCCAACGACTGGCTGGCAAATTGGTTTAAGGGGAATAACATCACAGAGGAGTCAGGACTGATAAGACATATTTCTCATTTCCCTTACATGGATTTTTAATGACTATGCGCACACACATTCACAATGTTAATGAACTGAAACTGCAAAATGTCCCCCATCCCCTTTATTACTTTAAAAAACTAAAGCGACAGCTGAAGATGAATTACAGACATCACTTATTTTGTGGTTTGGGGATGTGGCTCACTCACCTGACATGCCCTGTTTGGAGATCTGGCGGTCATAGATCTTCTTCTCCAGAGTGAAGTCACACACCAGTCTGTAGATATGACAAGGCTTCCTTTGACCATAGCGGTAAACACGGCACACAGCCTGGGCATCATGGCATGGGTTCCAGGAGGCATCAAACACGACCACACGGTTTGCACCGATCAGGTTCACACCCAGACAGCCAGCCCTGGGACCAAGGGCAGGGTTAGGGTTAATCAAACAACTACATTCAAATCTGACCTCATTACTTCACAACAGTTTCTTTACATTCACATTCTGAACACTGCTGTGTGATACCTTGTTGACAGCAGGAAAACCCAGGCTGAGGTGTTGGATGGATCGTTGAACTGGTTTATCAGCCTCTCTCTCTCTGAAGCTGTTGTACTTCCATCCAGTCCTAAAAGAAAACACACCATGAGTGGGGGGTTGAAAACAAGGTTTTATTGTTTGCAAGTTACTGAGGTGCAAAGGTGAAATGGTAATGGTACCATTTCCTTTCGCTTGTTAATAAATACTATTATAATCATCCATCTACACTAAAATAACTTTGATATTTTTTAAACTGGTGGACAGTTTTGGATTATATGTACAAATGAATGCCTCCACAAGGAACACATTCTTTCCATGTTTCTTCTATTTTTTGTTATTTGTAGGTTCAATAAAACTTTTTTTTATAATGAACACATTGTAAAACATTTTCTTTGTGAAAATAAGATAGTCATGAAAGTTATTTCCATCTATTTCTTTTGTTATCACAGTCAAAGAAGTGAGTCCTTTTTCAATAGTGTCTGCTCCGGGGACAACTATTTTTATAAATGACTAAAAAAAGCTACATACTACTCTGCTGAAGTCTTGCTATTTTGAGGAACCGCCAGCAGGTGGCAGCACTTATTGTAGCTCAATGAGAGACTTGTAACACAATCTTATCATGGCTGTTATGAGCAGCTTCATAACTGACATATTTAAAAGAACTTCCTATTATATAAGAAATGTTCCTGCTCTCACTTGGACATTGAGTTCCTGTATGTGTTGTGTTGTGTGTTTTGAATAACTTTTCAACAATGTCACGTTGTCATGTACTCTGTGTTCTTGATAGCCTGATTGTTGATGTTTTGGATGCCTTACATTCTCAGAGGACCACAATAAAACAAGAAAAAGCAACTCTAAATCAGAATCGATTATCACTTACTGTAGTAGTTGAGGTTGCGGACCCAGTTCTGGTTGAGTCTGTCTTTGCTGCTCATGTGGGGTGATGGAGGCACTGGTCTCTTGGCCAGAAACTCCTCGATCACGGTTAGTGTGGACAAACTTTGACTGGAGAGATACACAAAGTCAGGAAGTGATTGGACGTGTTTGGTATAGAGCTATAGCAACATTCCAAATATTTATTGTCGTATCCCAAGTGTGAATGAACTGGAAATGAACGGGGATCATTTTGAATTTTCCAGCTGAAGTGCTGTTGAGGTCACACACAATCATCAATCACCAACCTGAAGACCAGGAGTTTGTCTCCCTTCCTGACGCTCTCCTCTATCAGGTGAAACAGAAGCACCATTTTTGCAGAGTTTTCCAGAAGGCCGGGCTTGTAGTCACACATGATGTCCTTAGCCTGGACATGAGCAGAAGAGAGAGCCAGTTACTATCATCCATGATGATAATCCCTTTACTTTTTCAAACTTACATGCACTTAGTCAGTAGACAGAGAGGAAAACTAAGAAGAGAAAGTGGAGGCAGGATTTAAGTCCTGGCTAACCAATTCAAGGACTACAGCCTCAAATTATGAGGCTTGACATTATCACTGAACAATTAGCTCCCTACAATTTATATTTTGGTGCTCAATGTCTTGTTTTGTTACAAAAATGTTCTTGGCCTGATGTAAGACTTCAGTGAGAGCTTAACATTGTTGGTGCTGAAAGGAATTACATGATGCTGTGCTGAGCATGCTGACAAATATGTCGGATATGTGACTTTTCACTTCCAAAACCTATCCAACTGCTTCCATGTAAAACAGTTTTATCACTAACATCTGCTAAAAAGAGATAAAACTCCAGCTAACAAGTGTAATAAGACATGATGCAGTGACCATCTGGATTTTTCAGATTTTACAGTTTAAGGAAAGTAATGATGAACTGTGGTTTACTGTGGTGAGGTGGTCCTTTTTAGTGGGTTTATTGTGGAAACTGTACTCATAACCCCCACAGAAGAGGCTGTTTTTGTCAGTTTCTTTGTTAGTGAGCACGATAACTCAAAAAGCTATGTACAGATTTGGATAAAATTTTCGAGAAATGTTGCTCATGGCACGAGGCTGGATGTGGATACAAGGTTATTTTTATGGATTTGTTAACAGTGTGAGATTGGACAGTTTTTCCACATTGTTGACAGTAAGACCCTGACAGTGTGGAAATGTCTCGGTTGGGTTTTGTGCTCTTGGAGCACATCCAGCTTAATTATTGACCAGTATGTGTTCTTTGAGTGTGGCAGTGTTACTCCTCCTGTAATATAGACAACATTATGACCTAATCGTTAAATAATTTTGGAGATAAAACAATTGGTTATGACCTTAAAGAGGTGTATTTATGCTTACTATTTCACAAAACTTTGTTAACCTAAAGTTTTATACAATTCTTAAATCCCTGAGGGACCATTCTGTTTTACTCCATGTAATTAGGAGACACTTTAGACACATGAACTGACAGACTTTCATCACTTACCCATTCATATGTGATGACCTGATTGGCTTTCTCCTGCAGCTGGTTGAGACTCAGTCCACCAATGGGGTTGGGGTTCTCTATGGGCTTGGCCTTCTGATTGGGTGCTGTTGGACATCGAGCAGAGCCTGAGGATGAAATGTCATCGAGGTCCAAGTCCTGGTCGCTCGCTAGGTTTTCCTTTTGTAAGGCCTCGAAAAGCACATCTGGGTGATTCCAAATCTGTTGGGTGATATATGAGCAGTTGTGTGAAAACACTTTTTAGGTAACAAACTTTTGATTTGATAATCAAATTAAATATTAGGAACTTTTTCTTGTTACAAAAATGTCCAAAATCAATGTAACAAAGAAAGCTTGTATATGCTAAACAGGTTTTAACTCCTATTCTGTGATTTTGGGCCTAAAATGGCTTTGTTAGACCATCTTTTGCACAAATAGATTTTAAAAAATTGGATATATTTCAATAGAAAAAGTTCACGGTACATGGCCATACATGCTAATCAGGGTGTATTTTTTTTACCCCTCTCTCTCACCTTGCAGCAGACACAGAAAGCCTTCAGCGGGTTGAGGCTCAGCCAGCCAGTGTTTCCTGCCTCTCTGAAGCGGTTCATGAACTCGGTGTAGAGCGCCCTCTGCAGGGGAGACAGACGCACCAGGATCACATGCTCCTCTTTTGAGGGCAGCTGGTCCTTCAAGACATCATGACCTCGCCTGGAAGAACAAAATTTGATTTTATCATGAGATGAAAATTGTGTGGAAATGTCAGGGTTTTAGAGAAAAGGCGTAGAATCAGACTTTAATTGAGTACGTTTTTTTTCTGGTTTGGTAAACAAGATGCTATCTCACCTTTGCACAAAGCCTTCCAGCAGGCTGTGCAGGACGTGGCTTCGGTACCTCATCAGCTGGACGTCCTGAGGTGTGCTGTCCACACACTGCCCGTTCAGAATGGGACGCTCAAACATATTACTGAACTCCTGGCGTGTACCTAAAATATGCAAGAGATATGAAAAAATGAGGTAAGAGCACAAATGTACAAATGAAATTCTGCTATTTCACTATGAAGTCTAGTAATGTTTGAGTAAAATGTCCCCTAAAATAAAAACACGAGAAAACAGGTCATACCCAGAAAATCAGGTCGGACAAAGTCGACCATGCACCAGTACTCAATCAGGTTGTTCTGGAGAGGATAGCCGGTCAGGACAACACGTCGCCTGGTCCTTATGTTCTTTAGAGCCTGTGATGTGCTGGCATGGCAGTTCTTGATGCGATGACCTTCATCACAAATCACCACATCTGGACCAGGCCGGGCCAAGGCTCTCTCAACACCTGGAGGGGAACAGGTAGGAATATATATATATGCAGATATTTGACCGAGGTACTTTAGAAATCAGTAATCAGATGTTTCCCTTGTTCCTTGTTCACTTCTATGTTGTAACACAGCTGTTTATTAGATCTTAGTATGCATTTGGAGATGCTGATAAAGATGGTTTAACATAAATCACATGATCTATTTTGCATTGATATAGATATAAGGTCCCTTACTACTATTATCTAGGTTTAGGTGTGTCTTTGGTCAAAGTAATTTGAAAACTACTGCGTTTGAGAGAAAAAGGCACCCAGCCCCTGCATTTTAGTTCTGCACTCATTAAGAGAGGGCCAGAGAGCCAAGGGCAGCTGAAAAATCAGCTAGCTCTGGTGGTAAAAAAAACAAAGACTTACATTTTATTTTCATTTAGAATCAAGACATTCAAGAAATTAAAATCCAACCAGATTTCTGTTCAGACAGCTAAAGATGTGGGATTAAATCTCAACATTTGCTTTAAAAAGCAGATAAATGGTGTTTTTAGAGTACTGAACCCAAAGGCAGCACATACAATGAAAAGAGGTCAGGGCCCAGGGTGGAGCCTTGTCGGACCCCACAGGTGAAAGAATCCACAGCAGAGGAATATTCACCTTGCTGCACTGAAAAACTCCAACCTGTGAGGTGGGACTCAAACTATTTTAGGGCACTGCCTTCAATGACCACACAATGCTCGAGTCGGGACAAGAGGATCCTGTGATCCACGGTATCATTCAGGTAAGCTAAGGTAACAGTGCATCATGTGGGGAAAGGCTTTAGGTTACAGGCTCATTAGACACATTAGACATTAGGTGAACAGTGTAACACACCTTTGAGTAATTCCTGCTGCCTGTCCTCTTCATCCAGGTCAATGACGACAGGCCCTGACGCTTTCTTGCTCTTCCTCTTCCTCCCAGCCACAAAGCTCTTCTTCATGGACAGGAGGCGGTACATCTCATAGCCCATCAGCAGCACCCCTCCGTCCCGTGCCCAGTCCTCCACCACCTTTGCTCTGGTTGTTGTATTTCTGGAAAACAAAGGAAGCAGTGAGTTACCAACACCTGCTCCCCAGTTCAATTGTTGCTTTTTCTTTTAAACTCCATATTAATGGAACAGCTCCACTTGGTGCCCCTAAACAATGCAGAGAGGAGCACAAAAGACAATGCAAAATACAAGTACTAACAAATCTGCACACTGCCTTCTCTAACCTTACAGATGCATGCTATAAAGGCTTTGTTAGAGCTATTTGTTCCCTTAGTAAGATAATAAACTATGATCTGTGACTCTTTTAAACTTAAAAGGAGGAGAAATGTGTGATAAATTCAGCAAATTACCGAGCATTAAAGAGAGAAAATTACATTTAATGTCATTTATATTGATCCGTGTAATGCTAGTAATTTGTCAATTAGTTAAAAGAGTTATTTTAGTCTGGTGCTTCAAAAGAGCGTGTCAGTTTTATTAAAATTTATGAGTTCCACTTGTTCAGATATCGTTACACTGAGGGATGAAATGAGGTTAGTGTGTCACTTTCTGGCATGCTTGTTTCATGGTACTGCACGCATTCATCATGCAGCATTCCTTCCTTTCTCTCTAATCCCCAACACACACTCACACAAGCTTCTGCATACAAGAGTGGGGGATTCTTTCCAGCAGTAGCAGCTGTTAAGGAAAGAAGAGCACGGATGGGTGAAATACAGGGACGAGCCAGATGGGGATCAAACGCAGAGGCACATCAGGAGGTCAGCGACGTCACTTTAGGATGTCACTATTCTTCAGGATTAACACCCAAGCTACTTAGATGACACTCCCGCTTTTGAACCAATGACCCTTGTTCACAGGCTTTCTGTGTTTTAGTGGTTAGTAAATAAAAACCTGACAGGATTTTCATACTCATGCATGTTCTGTAAATTTGATTTTGAAGGACACATGCACTCTGTAAAACCTTTTTTCTTAAAATCTCTCAAACAGTATAAACAAGGCAGGTGGTCAATAAAAGGGGTCACAGCTTTCCACACATAAAAACAATGACGGCTCCAGCTCCTCTGACTTACTTGTGTTCATCATTGAGGATGTGAACCTTGAAGGCCCTCGGTGTCACCAGTTTAGGGTCAGTGTCTGGAGGTAATGCCTCTGGTGGGGGGACCCATGTGTTGAACTCTGACAGCCAGTTTTGCAGCGTGTTCACCTGCGAGAAAATTCAAATATAACAGTTATTGTTTTTACTTTAATTACTTAGTCATAAGGCTGGGGGATAAGACCTAAAAATAAAATGCCAGAATTTTTCTAACAGAACTATTTCCTGTTTTAATCCAATCTTCCCTATCAAAGAAAAAACATCCATACGACACAGAAATGGCATAACATGTTTGCCATAGTTACCAAAATATGTCCAAAATTAAACTGTATATTCTTCTTAGAATAAAATAATAAATAAAATTTATTTTTTTTAATCAAAGGTGCACTTTTTAGTTCGAAGGACCGCAGGCTATTCCAATATCTAGACACCAAGAGCTGCACCAATATCTTCATATATTAACATAAATTCTCTTGATGGTATTCAATCCAATTAAAAACCAAAAACAAGATAAAAAATGTGTCCATGCAAATTATGACAGGGCATAGCAGGGGAGTGTAACCCTATGTGTTCATGCAGAGTTAAATAGCATTTCTCAAGGTCCTATATCCTGCAAAATCAATTTTCAGAGCTTTTAATGTTATTTTACGATTGATTAAGTTAAGAAAGAGCTGCATCTGACCTTTTACAGAAATGAAATTGGTCATTTATTAAGTAAGCTTGAATCAAATCCTTGCTTAATAGACACGAAAGACACGATGTAAACGATCAAACACACTAGGATCTTTACTGTACACAAAATGAGAGGTGTTGTTAATATTCACATACTTCTTTACATCAGTTGTCACTTACAGGGACAATAGCGAGCACTGTGTGGGCTTTGGTGTGTCTGAACAGGACATCAATGAAGGAGATGACCTGCAGTGTTTTCCCGAGGCCCATACTGTGTGCGAGGATGCAGCCGAACCCACTGCTGCTGCTGAAGTGCTCCACCGACTCCACCAGGTTGTCGTACAGGAAGCGGATTCCACCAATCTGATAAGACAGCAGAGAAAGAGAGACAATAAAGTGATTCAGTTAAAGTTGGAGTCATATCAGTCAACATGTTGAATATTACGATGTGATGACTGAATGGTTTTTCTTTAAGAAGACAAAATAACAGGTGAGGTACGGGGCGAGAGAGAAATCAAAAAGCAGAGTAAAGAGGAGAGGGCAGGTCAAAAGGGGACTTCTGTTAAAACTATAGAGAAGGTCAAACTCATACCTGGTGAGGTTTGACCACTCGTGCCAGCTGAGGCGACAAGAAAATGTCCCCCTCTGTCGCTGGATGATTCAGGTTGACCAGCACTTGGCCCTCTTCATCTGGCCGGTTAAGCGTGTCGTTGACGTGTGCACCGCTTGGCTCGCCCTCTTCCTCCTCATTGGTGGACTCACCGCTGACGTGGACGGCAGAGTCATCCTCGCCTGAGCTCAGATCGATCACATCTGCTTGGAGAGACAAGATGAGAACTTGAAGACGATTTGATAAGTGGCAGATTTAAGCATGAAGCAAGGATTTGGGTCCTGCAGCAGGGGGACATTTTAGGGCTTCATTAATCCATTCTTTGTCATTACAAGTTTCTGAAGTAGACTTGATTTTGTAGCCTTTTAAGTAGTTTCCTTATCAAGACTAATCCTTGAGATACATGAAGTCATCGCTAAAATGGGTTCCCCTCAGTGGGGGAGAAACAGTGAAGGGGAGCAGGGGGTTGCCTGTTGGAAGGACACCACGTTGAAAACATACATCAGAAGCCATGGTTCATAATAAAGTGGATGAAGCAGCGCATCTTTAGTTTGAATCCTAACTTTAATGATACATGTTAAAAACAGAATGAACAGTATCTAAATCAAAGAGTCAGGAGGAGCACTGGAGCATGTCGAAGTGAATATAAAGCAGTGGCACAAAGTGCAAAATGATCACACCGGAGAAAGAAACCTGCAGTGTTTTAGGTCTGTATCCAACAGCAATGTGAGAAGGCTCTTTGGATGGATTTTTGAGCAGATTTACATTGATAATGTGCAGTGGAAACAACACTTTCTATTATTACAAAGCGATCAAATAAACTTCTCCTGCCTCAGTGAATTACCATGATTATGTGCTGCTGTCTTCATACTTCAGCTCACCCAGACTTAACATGGAAAAAGGACTGGGTCAGCGCAGGCCAATAACCCATGTAGAGCCTGGTTAGAAAAACTGACTGCATTCACACATAAAGGCTCCCCCAGGAAAAGTCAGGATAATTTTATGGTCTTTATACAAGTGTGAATGGGTATTCAGTGATTCACTTTTAGTTCTATTTTCTTTTCTGAATCACAAAACTAATAATAAACAAAAAAAAAAGCATTTCTTCGACTGTCTTATCTTTTTTTTATCCTTTTCTTTGGTTTATAAATATAATCCTAATTCATAAGAACACTTCTTCAAAGGACAACTTTTTCAACTACGGGCAAAAAAAATGAACAAAAGAAAAAGTTTGCACGACAGCAGGAAAAGTTAAATAACAAGAAGAGTAGCTTTGGCTGCAGCTTCTCTCATGACAACAATGACCACTTGATTTTATTGTCCTTGATACATTTGTCTTCGGAGGAGTGACAAAGGATGACTCCAGCTTTTGAACGACTTGTGCTGTTACATCAAACATGGACGTCACTCTGTGTGAGTGGCTGTGAAGTGGAAAGACTGAAATCCATATCTGATAAAAAGGACTTCAATGTCAACGGTATCAAGTGGTGAAAGTTACACAAGCTGGCAGTCTGCGAGGGCACGACGGGAGGAGGAGAGGTGTGCGAGTGTGTGTCAGTATGTTAGTGTGTGTGCGGAGAGGGAGCGAGCGAGTGAGGGAGCTTATATAACTGCAGTGAATGGCTGGTTATACAAGTAGGATTAGAGTGGAGGGGGAGACTGGTTATGCAACCCCAACTAGAAATGTCACTGTGCCACTGTGAGTGTGTGTGTTCGTTATATGTATGTGTGTGTTTATATGTGTGTGTTCTGGCTCATAACCAGGATTAGCCAGCTTTATTGCCCCACAGACCCGCTCTGATCTGCCCCACACACACTCTTCCTCTTTCATCTCTTCCTCTCTCTGCCTTTCATTTCTCTAACTCACTTTTGTCTCTTGTCTCCTGAATCTACATATTATCCATCCGAAATCATCTGTTCCCAATAATCTACATCTCTTTCTTACTCAGCTGTGTGTGTGTGTGTGTGGGTGGGTGTGAGTGTTGCAGGTGTGTTTATCCTATTTGAAAGTGTATCTGTGCTTGGGCAATAAGGGAACAGTACGCGATGTACCCTGCGGAGGTTTTAAATATTCTGATGCACATGGAGGCTAATCTATGAAAAGGCTCTCCAGGTTTTACGGGGCCACACACAAACATACTCATAAACTTTCAAACTTTAAGAGTAGTGAGCTCTTTAAATTGTGGGTAGACTTGAAGTTCTCTGGCTTAAAAAGTTTGGAAAAGGCTGTGTAATCTGTTTGTCCATGAAAGAATAAAAACACACATGCTGTCAGAGCGAGTTAAAACCCATTTAACAGCAAGTTCCACTAGGGCTGAGCAATGTGCACCAAATCAGTCCTTTTTATGTACGTACTTGGTAGACAAAGAAAACACAAAACAGATATCTTTATGCTTCTTTAGCATAACTTTACATATAAGATATGGCTATTAAATAATGAGACTGCGCTTTACAGCTATATGGAATCTTATATATTAAAGTTGTAGTGTGTAGAAGTTGGCAGAATTTCACCAAACAGAAATGGTGAATATAGAATATTATGTTTCTATTTTGTATGTCAAGTATGTCAAAATATTTTATTGAATATTTATATTAAATTCATGGAGGCTGGCATAACGATCTGCCATGTTGTCTACTGGTGGGTTTTGGGGACAAAAAGAGCAAAACCTGATTTTTGGATACTGGCCACTAATGCTGAAGAAGAGAGAGCGCGAGTATTACAAGAGAAGAAGATGGCGCAGCGTTTGTTGAAGAGGAAAGGATAGCGTACTGTTGGTTTGTATTAAAGGATCTAAATTGCTCTGTTCATGATCCCTTTTGGTCTTCACCATCTCTCGTCCCTTAGTGATGTGATGTTTTAGTAATGGACGGGCTTATTCCAAAATTTCAACAATAAATGTTGCTAAAATGCCAATTTCTACACACTTCATCTTTAAGGATTAGGTATCCATGCACAGCAGCTGTAGGTTTACACTAAATAAAACTTTAGTTTACTGAAAGCTGCTTGTTAAAAGTACACATTTTTGCCAAGGTGACGGCAAATTAGTAGCTTGAAAGTTCAGCAATGTAATAACGCTTTTTTTGTGTGTGTGAAATTGATCAAAACAGCAGCCAAATCTTTTTAAACATTAACTGAAGTGTACGGAAAGCTCTGCATGTCAGGTGCATGTGTGTTTGAATGGCAAAAATAAAACAGTCAAGGCAGAGAGGATGTCCAAGACTATGAGCTTCCTGGGCAACCATGCTCTATACAAATGTTTGGAAACTTTCAAAAAACTGCTGGAAATAACCAAAGACTGTGCCTAAGAAGAAAGCAGAGATGGTCTCAGCTGATGCAGAAAAAGTTTGGCAAACACTACATAACATCTGAACATGTCAAAAATGTCAGAGCAGATTCGTGGTGTTATTACAGAACAAATCTGTGCTCAAAGGAGCATGTTTTGAGCCTGTGTCAACAGTTAAGAAAACTTTTCAGAACGACAGGGGTTCCAAAACAACTCTGAGCTGACTGCTCTGCTTTAGTCAGTGAAGGACCCCCAATGCAGCAGTGTGGTCATTTTTCATTTAAAATTATTTCAGTGTGTTGTGAACTGTTCGAAGTTAAACTTCACAGTTAATGAAATCTTTTGCAGTTTATTTTAGATGACAACTGAAGCCTTACAACACATTCAACCTGTTATGAATATCACCTTTGTTTTATCACAATAACTTGCCAGCATTCTCAAAACTAAATCCGTCCACTAAACCGGGTTCTTAATCTTATTAATTAAACTACATTTTCTGGCTACATTTTCAAAACTGGATTAACTTTCAGTGCAACTTCCTTCGGATGCAACAGTGATCGCCTCACACGATGTACCAAAGCTCACCTTCTGCCATTTTGTCGTTTAAATAATTAGCTCCTGGCTTATTTAGGGCTTACCTAGCTATGTGCACAGCTCAAAATACACAGTTGGAAGATGAGTCACACATAAACTGCCCCGCGTGGCGTCCCTCTCTGCTCTCATGACCTACACAGTCTTGTAACCCACTGCCCCACTTACACAACCAAAGGTCAACAGGGGCAGGAGAAACCCGGTGTGAAGGTTATACTTCGGGCAACGTAGCCCTTTAGTCATGCACTGACTGGCTGATGAGAATAGTTGAGAAAACCATGTAATTTATTGCTTTTGCTATTACATAAACTGCAGATTGATTTTTTAAAATCCAAACTGGATATTATTCACATCTTTAAATTCACTCTGATTCTTTATTTTACATCATTCATTCAGACTAAACTTTTTCAGAGAGAGACACATACTGTATAGTTTGGGGTATTTCTGCCAACTGTATACATGTGCTGTGTGTCTGTGCTCACCTGCTTTGTCTGTGCATTCTGGGCTCACGGATGCGGGTATGCCAGCCTTGCTGTCATCCTCGATGCTGATTGTGCTGCTGGAGTCAAGGTTGATAACTTCCTGTCGGACAGACTTCACTTCTTGCTGTGTTACTGTTGATACTGACGATGCATGCTTTGTCACATCATCTGAGAGAGGACAGGAATGAAAGAGGAAAATATGGGAAGAAGGAAACAAGACAGAGATGAAGAATGCAAGAGGGACATGGACAAGCACTTATACAGACTACAGAGCTCTGACCAGAACCAAAGGATATACAAGACGTTTAATATAAAATGACATTTTCTTTCAAACAAGACAAAGGGTAACAACAATATTTCTTATTTTAACTGTTTAATTCCAATAAATGAAACTGCATTTTTTTTTTTTTATGGTCAAACCTTCCTATCCGTCATTTTGCCTACTCTTACTGGTAAGATGCGATAATGTCTGGCTTTCCATTGACATTTTCACATTAGGCTTTTACTGCATTATGTGTCAGAAAGACCTGAAATTTCAGAGCTATTTGACAGATGATTGCAGTGGTCAATTCTGTAGGCATGCCACAACATTGTCTTGAATGACACCTATAAATATAAGAATATGTGAGGGCACATTCAGCCCTGCTTACTGCTCTTGTGTGAAATTTAATTTACTATGTACAAGTGGAACTGGGCAACTGATAGCGGATAAAAAGTGTCAGTGACATTTGGCATTTAGCTTCTGTGGTCTTAACTTCGATCAAAATCTATATTTTTTTAACAGCAACAATTTTTTTAGATATTTACACTGCATTGTCATGCAGCCTAACAGATTTCAAATTGTAATTCTTAGTTGCAGCCAGTTAACATGAGGAATGATTTAATGATCTGTTGTTTGTACTTGGTTGAATGTCTGGCATTTAAAATGTGAGCTGACCCGGAGGTCAAGCATTTAGATTTCAGGGGTCAGTGGGAGCTGGGGGTTGAAACGGAAGATATTTTGGGGGGTTCTGTTCTTACCGGTTGTGTATTCAGGCAGCAGTGGTACGGGGAAATCCTGTTTTCTCTGCTGATCCAGACGCCGTCTCCTCTCCAACTCTTCCTGCTGGGCGGCTTTGGTCACTGCCTCTAACTGATGCTCCCTCAGCAACTTCCTACATAGAGGAAATGAAAATAACATCAATATATTTACAGCTTGGTTCCTTTTTACGACAAACAACCATGTTTAATCAACAATGCATGAGAGTACTCTTGAGTTGCGCTTATCACAAATTGATTTTTAAAACTGAATAGAATGACCACAAATGAAAAGTGTGGCTCGGTTAGCTTGGAAGCCACAAAGGATTTTTTTTAGCTAAATGTTTAGTTTTAATTCTTTATTTCCTCTTTGTCTTCAGCCCAGAGCCTTAAAATGTATGAGCGGAAACTAATTTACAACTTAATAGTAAACATTACATTGAATACTTTACTGTCAGTTTTACATTATTTAGCAAAGTAGAGCTACCAACTGTTTGCTTTGAAAGAGTGGTTAATACTGGACAGAAGCAAAGCTCCAAATAAATGCTAAGAAGCCGACACTTGGCGAGGACTATGGTGTCATTGGGGCGTTGGTGTCTCAGTCTGATATTACTCTGTCAGTAACTGGAAGTTTGCAGGTTTGTCACCTTGCCCTGGCTGTTATGTGGTGATGTGTCCTTGGGCAAGACATTTAACCACAAGTTTCTGCTACTGTTGTGTCATTGGCATGTAAATGGGTATGAAGGTGTGTGAATGTATTTGGTGATACTGACAAAAGCTTTCCCAGAAACTAAACCTTCAGTGAGTGAATGTGAGAGTGAATGAGTGTAAAATCTGCTTTGAGTAGTCAGAGACAACAGAAGATCAAAATAAGCTCAGGTTCATTTACCTTTTACCACCTGTCACTAGATAAATCAAAGTTAAATGGCCAAGTTTTAAGGTATTTACCGTTTGAGAAACTGATTCAATTCTAGATCTCTGTAAATTATGCATATGGACAAGTCAAATATCTATGTGTTTGTATGCAGAAAGACATACAAACTTTATCACTGATTACTTATATAGTCAGTTTTTATTATCATCATTGTTTGATACATCACTGTGAGGATCCAGTTAGCATATTTTAGGATGAGCTCTATCATGGTTATTGGCAGCCAGAGGAAAGCAGCTGCAAACTTCAGCATGCTAGCCTGTAATCACAGACAGACTGCAGCAGTAATGGGCCAATGCTTAAGTTCTTAAAATGAGAGTGTAATTTAGAGAGGCAGAAGGCCAAAAGAGACACAGCAGGGAGCCAATAAATCCAAATATTCACCCAACAATGACCATTATTTTAAAGCGTGTTAAATAAGAGTGAGTGTTGGTTTACTTAGAATAATCCTTTTTTTATGTCATGGCTGACTACTTACTGTTTGCCAAGCATTAAACAGTTCCTTTAAGCCAGCTTGAAAGACATATTGATAAAATAATCTTTGTGTCGGATTTAATTTGACTGTGGGAATATTTCAGCTTGTGTTCATGATTGATTCAAATGTATATCAGAGCTGGTTTTTGAAATTTGAAGGCTTCAGGTGAAGACCAATAGGCGGACCCTGCGCATTTAGCTGAAGGCAATGAAAATGCTGAAGTAATGAACGAACATTTTTAACCCTTTTAGGGCCTCTGAAGAGTTGAAACTTGATCATCTCCAGTCAAATCATACATATTTCCAAAAAGAGAAAGAGAACTGTCTGAATAGCAAAAATATGTGAGCAAGTGACGGAGAATGACAAAAAGGCACGGACCAAACACTGCAAAGATATTCTGGGAAATGTTGATGGTTTATGGAATATCTTTGTCTATTTGTGATGACAGGATATTTTCTAAATTAATTTGTTTTCCTTTAAAATACAGAACAGACATATGTTTAATAATATTTTGAAAGCATTTCAGAAAATTTAAAAAATATCGGATTTCTCTATACTTTGTTAAATTGTACATATGAATTGGCAACATTTTGGCAAAGTCAACTTCTTGCTGATAGTTAAAACTTTAGAAAATTCCCTATTTGCTAATTTGAAATAAGAGACAATGTTGATCACTTTTGACAATATATGTCAAATGGATATTTCATCAATTAACAGGAGCCATAAATATTGTATTTAGTGCTGTAATCCCTGCAAAAATGATGCTTGTTCTAATTAAATTACTGCTATAAATGCAATTTTTTCCAAAAATTAGCATGTAATCAAAGGTTATTTTTTGTTAAAAACCTTGTATCTATCATTTAAAAATATTTATTGTCACTGTCCATGAAATGAAATAATATTTGTCTTGTTAAACTCCAGTTTTTCAGCAGACTTACTTAAGGAATGAAGGAGACGGGTCAGTTCTGGAGCAGGACAGACCGTGCTTTTCACAAAAAGTATTTTTATATTATCAGTATTGTTTTGGTATTGGTTTGGATGAGTTTGGAAATGTAGGCATATTTGATATCTCCAAAAACACAGAACATTTGGAACATCATATGAAGCTAATTTATGTACAACTCCTATTTGATTCTCACATAAAATGACTATCCTTAATCCCCACACACATCCCTGGTTGACCTCACTGCTCTGTGTTACGCTGGCTTACCTGATGTTGCGCCTCATGTGTGCAGGTTTGGAGCTCCTCTTCTTGGTTCCTATCAGGGCGGAGGGAGGGGAGGGGCTTTGGCTGGCCGGCCTGGACCGAGGTCTGGAGGCAGGCTGGGCGGGCGGAGGGTGGGCCGGCATCTCCCCCGAGGGTGAGGTAGATGGGGGAGGGGTACACTGCCAGGCAGCCGAGTCACCACCCTGAGCCTCATTCTCGGAGCTGAAGGGGGCACTGTGGGACTGGTCTGCAAGAGAAGGAAACACACAGCGGTTAAACTCCAGGAAGTCCAGGACATCAGAAATTAAAACTTGGAGGGGTTTTCTGCTCGGATAAGAAAGATGTTGTCTTGTGTTTGAATATTTTTATGCTTCGTTTCTCTATCCCAAGATCAGTTTCCCTTCATTTCTATAGGGAAAGTTTGTGCTGCAGAGTAAACTGCAGTTTTAGATGCATGTCTTGAACAATTTTGTCTCCTTTATTAGGGTCACTAGACAGAGAGATAGTGTATAGAGAGGGAAACTGGGAGAGGGAGTGGGTAAGGACATGTTGGAGAGGAGCAACACTACATGCTTGGAGCCACCAGGGCCTTTTAAAATTTAATTCTTATTGTTATCAAACTACAGGCTTTAGCAGTTAATCCAGGAAAGAGCGTGTGTTCCACTCAAAAGAATTTTTTCTTTCGCAAACAAGTAATGCTTTTGTTCTCTGTATATGTTTGGAGGTTGGCTTGGTAGCTTAAGAGGTGCCAGCTGACTTCCTGGGCACTGGCGAAGTGCCCTTGAGCAAGGTACTTAACCCCCAAAAAACTGCTCAGTGGTGCTTTTTCAGAAGCAACATGCCATCGCTTTGACATCTCTCAATTGATGCATGATCGTAGGACCTGTTTGCGCACGTGTATTTCAGCCCATGTGTGTGTAGTATGCATCAACAACAGAGTGTAAAGACTTTAAATTCCCCGCGAGGAATTAATAAATAAACCATATCTTAAATTTAACAAACTTTCTCATCATTTTCAGATGATACTCAATCTTGCCGCCACCAACCAAAATCAATTAACTAATTTTGATTTTATATCATTTGTACAAATAAAAAAGGGCATTGACACTTGCATAATTTCTCATATAACACCCACAGTCAGTCATGTAATCCACCTAGTAGTTCTTACTTTTATATTGTAATATGGATACCCAAAAGTGAAGCTTTTGCAAAAAAAACATTTTTCGGTCAATATTATCAAGCCCTCCTAAACGTCCTGAGCCCGCTTGAGTTATCATTTCCCAAACTAGCAGCTATTAAACATCATTTTGTCCCAACTGCTACATCCAGGACAAACAGTCATTGAAATGAAATACTGTGCCACCTCAGCAGCTCTCAGATCTCACTGCATGCCAGCTCTCAAACCAATTTATTTTAACAATGCGTAAATAGAAGGACATAAATCAAATAAATGAATCATTACTTGATGTGAACGATCCCATGCCAAATATGCCGGTCCTCCCAAAGCCAATTTTGTCCTGTGTCATCACAGAGTTATTTTTCCATTATGTCATGTTCACTGCTCTGTTCTGTGCTGGATATAATTTGAGGTCATGTTCTGATGGGCTTGACGGAGGCGTGGAGACACTCCTTCATCATTAAGACAAAACAGGGCAGACACTTGGCAGAGCACACTCACTGTACCAGACAGCACCATAAAAGTAATAAATGGACACATGTTTACATTCATATTCATTGTTTCCTGTGAGCGGAGTTTGAATTTAATGACTCTTGGTAAAAACCACAAGCCTTTTTATGAGTTATGTAACCTGTGGTCACATTTCAAGAAAAAATAATGAGAAAAACATTTTAACAAAAATCAAATGCTCGACTGCATCAGTACCTCATAAAAGAATGATGAGAAGTTTAGATTTTTTCATTGTTTTGTTTCCGTTTCAGTTTTTGTTTTTAATTTAAACGTGTTCTTTTATTTTTTTCATGCTGGTCTATGGGTTTTTGTGCCATTTTTTAAGTTTTCAGCAGAATAATGGTCAAATGATTTTGTCTCTGCATCAAAAAAGGTGAAAATCTAAAAGAAACTCAATAAAAAGGAAAAAAACGCTACTAAAAAAGTACTTAACTAAACAAAAGGGATGTACAAGCCTGATTTTTCTGACTGGAATATTTGTTATTCATATTTTTTTGTATGTGATGGCACATGAATGTGTAGATATTGGGTAACATGAAAAACAAATGTAAATATTAGACTTTTTTCGCATCATTCAAATGGATGTTGATTCAAACTAGGGATGCACAAAATTATCAGAGCAATACTGGTATCAGCAGATAATCCCCTGAAAAGTTGATCAAATCAGCATATATTAAAATTATTGTCGATATTTACAGAGAGTAAGTCAAATGTATTGGCTGCAATTTTGGCAGAATGTACGAATACACCGTGACAGTTTCTCTCATCATCATCATCGTCACTGAATGTCCACTTAAACATCCAAAGTGTCATTTTCAAGGAAAAAAAATGTTTTTCTTGCTCTTCTTGGACTGTTATGAAAGCAAAGGTCAATTTTAGTAAGACAGAGCTTTGAGAACTGGACAAAAAGGTCAGCATTGACTATAATGAGATTAGAAATATCAGATATCGGGCAAGAATCAAATATGACGTGTGTGCACGGCTGAATCTTTTTCTGGCTGAAGTGAACAACAGTTAAAATGTTTTAACATCATTAAGACATGTAGCGGCCAAAAATAATGTTTGCAGGCTGCACCAAGGCTGAAGCCTCTTGTGGTCCTTAGGCCAGCAGTTTCCCACCCCTGATTATGTGACCCTGCATTGAGCAGTTACTTCATTAAAAATCCTAAAACTAGCTGTATGGCTCATTTTACTACATCCATATGCACTTCTGTATCCTTCAGTTCTTCCTCAACTCCTCGTCCGAGAGTGCTCTCTGATTCATCTCCGCTCAATCTGCTTGTATTTCACTTTCACCTTTCTTCTTCTCCTCGCCTCCTCCTCCTCTCTCAGTTGTTCTGGCAGAGACACACTGAACCAGATCTGAGGCTTATGTAAGAGCTGGATCATAAATATGGACGGCTTATGAAACACAAGACAGGACACAAACACTGACACACAAACTTGCACATCAACGCCTTGTGCGTGCACGCAGTTTCCAGAGGACAAGTGTTCAAAAAATATAAATCAACACGCGCGCGCACACACACCCACAAAAGTGGTTTTGTGCAGCCAAGAATCCGCCTGAGATGAGTGGACAAACATGAACACACGGCCAACACACACATGAAGTTTAATTTCATAACATACAACGAGGCGTGTACCAGACATGTTCACAGCATGACGCCTGGATCGAAGTTTCAGTTTCCCACATTTAGAGAGCACACAAACACACACAGACGTTGACACACATCTTAGCATAATGGAGCATGGAGGCTGGTGATGAGCTCACTGCTAGTTGAAAAACAACTTACATAAAACGCCCCTTCAGTGCATCTACACGATAGCAAACTTCCTGATGTGGCTGCTAATGACACCAGCCTGTCTCAGCTCTTAATGGAAGAGTGTGTGTTAGTCTGATGTGTTATAGAGCACACTAAGAGAACAATTAGGATGAGTTTCAGAGAAATACCATTGCACTGTGTCGGTAACAAGTTAGAAAGATTCAACATAATCATTTGTATCTCATTTTTGTTTCTCAAATAATCCATTTGAGGACATTTTAATCATTTACCTGATTGTATTCAGATGTTTTTAGTATTTTTTTTATCATATTGATTAGATAATGGTATCAAAAATATGTATCAAATATGATACAAACAACTGGCTTCAAAGGGGTTTTATATTTGAATGTTGGATATGAACATGTTTTTAGATGATTGGACAAGACAACACAACCAATCTGAAGCTTCAAGATAGATAAACAGAATTTTTTTGGTCATTTAAATTCCTGAATTTCTTTAAAAGCCGATCTGTTTGGATTCACAGAAAAAAACCTTGGAACATTTATCAGTTGTTAAAAGAAATGATTTTTTAAGAATTACATAACATTTTAGCAGCATAACTTCAATTAAAGCTGCTAAGACTACAAGTGCACAAAGAGACACAAACTTCCGTCAAGGCATTTCCAACACAGTTGGGTGGCTTTAAAAAAAATGAAAAACTGTCCTATCTCACAATATCAACAAAAACCTAAATGTTCCTGGATCTGCATCATTATTCGAATTCCATCCAAAATGTAATCACATCTTTCTGTGCCATAACGTGCCCAGAAAATGTCAGCCAAGTCTGTTGAGAACTTAAGTTGTTAGGAGAAATGTTGAATAACTGGCCTTTTTAGCCATGTTAACAAATCCTTTAAAAAAACCCATCAAATTCTGTTCATATCTTTCTGAGTTTTACTGTCAACAAACTAATGATCAAACTGACAAAAACTGGTTTAAACAACGTCCTTGGCAGAGGTAATAATCAGTCTTGAAGCAGGTCTTCTGCACTTAGAGTTTGGTGCAAGCAGAAGCTCTTTTGTTAAAAAAATGAGGCCAATCTTGAAGTACCACAAACTGCATTTCTTTAAGTGTCCACTTCAGGGAGGCTGCAAAGGCACTCCATGTTTAAAAGCTGACTTTGCAGCATATATAGAAATATATTTAAAATGCATCTTCGGTCTCAGCAGTTTTTTTTCAGTCCTCTTGTGTACGGGCTGACTCATTTTATAAGCCCTGTTTTGATTTATTCTGGAATTATAGCTATGCATAGTTGGGGGCATGGCTGATTTAACAAGGCAGCCAGAAACTGTCTCAAATATGGATGTAATCCTAGTCTTACCACAATGGCAAATGGGAGATTTGGAGCCAAACAACGCAGTCTCCATATTCAAGACTCTTTCTTTACCTAACTAAAAACATGGAGCTGAGACGGACTGTCAGGCTCCAAACAAACTGCTCCAACACACCGCCACAAGGAAATTAGAACAGTCTCGTCCACATTATGCAAAGTAATGCATGACTCATTTATTATCAGTTAACCCCACATTCAGTGTAGAGATGGGAATTTTAAAGATTTTACTGATACTATGTTATTATTTTTACATTTCATTATGCTTATCAATCGGACTTTTTTATTGATTCCTGTGGATTTCCTGTCTGAAAAAAGTATGCCTACATAGGTTTTCTGTCAATGATATCAACACATTGCACTCCAGACATTTTGTGCCCTGCTGAGTGCGTCACATTTGACATCTTTAACAACAATAAACAGTGCCTACTACTGTTATTGTCATAATGTGTTAAACTGAACCATAGATAAATACAGGACTTAAGGAGCCTTTGACACTCTGAAGACCTCTTTTTCTGTTTACTTATTTATTTGTTCATTTTAAGATCCAATATGGAGACTTAGAGAACAGGGGGGATGATGTACACCACTGCTCAGAGTAGCCACATTAGAATAAACATTTTTTTAATGCATATTTAATCCATCACAGTGCCACAGTCCTACCACACATCGGTCACAGCGGCTACCACAATGCTGACACAGCTGTCATTCAACACCTTGTGTCATTAAACTAAGTGTGATGAAGTGACTGTATAGTTTGTTAATGACAACCAAAACTTAACGACATGTTCTTTCACTGTTTATGCTCACAGAATTGAATGCTCTGTTGTGAAGAGGGTTTAAAGTATTTATAGAAAATGTAATCATCTATTTTAGTTACTTATGACCAGATTATCAGTGTTCTCAAGCTGAACTTAAGCCTGAAACTACTGTCAGCTGTTTCTTTAGGTTTTGGCTGCCAGACGGGACAATATTTCTCCAAAAACTTCAAAGAAATCAGTTCTAAATGATCAGCTGTCATAATCCAAACACACTGTGAGCTTGTGTTAGTTTCTAAATATGAGCAGAGTATTTTAAACTGTGTGGAGGTTATCAGACAAACCAACTCTACCCTTTCCCCCCTTCTTCTGTAATAGATTCGATTAAAGTAAACAGGAAGCATAAAACCTCTAACTTCCTTGACACCGTGTGATTTCCTTTCCTGGAATGTACTACCCGGCGTTTATCAGGAACAGTCAATGAAAGGGCTTTCATGAGACTGGACAAAAGTTTAATAATCTCTAAATCAGGCAGAGATAAGAGCAGAAAACAGAGAGTCCCTTTTCACTCAAAGATTTCCTAAAATAACATAACAAGATCACTCAATAACCCCATCCTCCTCCATTTTACCCCCGCGTCTCCCAGACTCCACCTTACAGAACAGTTATGTAACGATTCCTGAAATGCACACAGCCTAAACATCACACACTAACACACACATACAGAGAGCACTTAAAGCAGACTCGGGGCAGACAGGAAGAGGGAGAGAGGACATGAAAGAGAAGTCATCATTCACACAGACTGAGAGGGATGCTCTGAGTCAGAGGGACCATAAAACACAAAAACAAGAAAAAAAACAGAAGCACTATGAGACATGGATGCTGGGAAGAAGAACTCTGTCTTCAGCTTAGGTCAACAAGAAAAGGACTTATTCACCACAGAGAGTGAGAGCAAGAGAGAGGGAGAGAGGGGGGACTGGCAGGACCTTATGAAATATGTTACCAAATATGATTTTATAACCAGTTTACTACACTTGGCGCCTACATCCTGGGTTCAAACATGCATACATGCAGCCTGTTTTCCAGACAATTTAACACATTTATTACAAAGCATTTTTAATACAAGTTTTTTTATACTTGCAAAAAGTAGGGCTGGGTGGAAGCAAGAGTTTTCATGGTCATTTTTTGAAGAAGATCAAGGTGAAGACACTATTGTTTAATTTACATATATTTATGCTGATTAGAAAAATGGATGCCAGTTCTAATGTTCACGAAAGGCTGTTTTCAGTGAAAAAAAAACAAACAAACAGTGCTGCAGTGCTTTTTCAGAACCTGATTCCCTTCTTGAAATGTTTAGACTGAAGGGGGGGATCATTTTATGCAAGTGATTTTAGTTGAGGAGCATTTTTAAATGTATTAGAATAATTAAATGTCCCTAAATTTGCTGGCAAACTATACATGTAAAAAGCAAATTATACAGTTGTGTCTTAAAATCAGTGCTTACCCTACTCTGCTGTTGCTATGGTATCAAACAGCTACAAGTATTGTCAAAATAAAAGCACTTGCCATAATTATAAATGGCGAATTACACTGTGAAAGCATACTGTCTCTTGTTATTCATGAACTGAGTTTTTAGCCATTTCTTTCTTAATCTGGACATTTCAAGAAGAAAGTCGTGGGTTTGAGGTGCTGACACAATTAAAACAGAGACATTGATTGTACACGGATTTCTGTTATTATGTCAGTTATGAGCAGGCATTGACACTCTGTGTGGTGAACAATGACGACAATGACGTTACGTTGCCTTTACTTTCAAACATGCATAAAACAGAATCCTTTTTTCACATAACTGTGCAGTAGTTTGTGTTCATTGCAGATGCAGACTAGAAAGGGGGGACAACAACATTCCTTAAGTGTGTGTGCCTTGCTCGGATGTTTGTGTCAGGAGGGAGTATTCTAACTCAACATGTCTGTGTCACAAATCACCCTTTATGTGCATTAACTTTTACCTTTATGATGGCTGAAAAGTGGAGCTTTCACCCTATTATAAAACTTTAGTTACACTGGATTACAATATGGCTATATTCAGCTCAAATTATGGTTTAATTTGATGAAAGATACAAATCTTTCATACCAGTATATGAACCCTCTTTCTTGCTTAATTCCTTAACTGTTGAAATTAAAACACCAGCATCATTTCATTATGAGACTTTGCCTGATTTCTGTTTTGGTTATGGAAAATCACGGCCTGTCCGATATTGATGTTTAAGACGTATCCTTGTTGTAGTAAAATCAAACTGGTACCAGCATTGAGGTGAAAAGTAAAAACTCTAAGGCACTTCCCTTTTTGCCTTAATGACTTTGTGAATGGATTTAACTCAAACTAACTCTTGCTTGAGTCCAGGAAGCAATCCCTTTCTCTGTCTTTTGGTACCAGTACATTTTCAAACTCTTAAGAATTATTTTAAAGTTAATATTAGTTACATTTTGATAATCATTTGCTATTGCTGTGCAGATAAATGGCCATGGTTAATATAGTTTATTGATTTTCAGCTTGAAATACTGGGATAAGAATGTGTTTTGATCCTTAGTCCAGGAAGAAAGTGAAACATCAAGAGCTCCCTCTTGCCTTTATTAATTTTAAGTATTTATAGGTTTATAAGATCTTCTGTATTGCCTTCTCGATCCAGGAATTGAAAATAGAGCCAGGTATTCTTTTTCAAGGACTTCTTATGAAATAAAGGGCTGAAAAGACAGAATAGGCTGAACCATTCACTGCAGGATATCTATCTTTAGTAGGGAGGATTAATGGGACTGAGAGAGTGGGATGCTGTTGAACAAGCTCTTAGCAGAGTGCAACTCGAGATATAATGAGCCCAAAAGATTTAACACCCACTTTTATGGCTAAACCAGACATTTTTAACATTTCTGCAGATGTGCAGCATGATCACAGCTGGGATAGAGAGGTCATTCATATTGCTTGAGTACTCTTACATGAACAGGTTATCCTGTAAAGTAAGTAATGGTGTCATCCTGCTTTTTTGGGCCCACTCCAGTCTACCAAAGGAGGGTGCGGTCGACTTTGGAAATGTGAGGGAGATCAGGGTTTAGAGTACCAAACTATAATTGACTAAACCAGACTGTCTGGTGGTGGCACAATGTCAGAGGTGCACTAATAATGACAGTTTCCCACACAAAAAAGATGAGCCTCAGCTACATTCATGGCTGCTGAGGAATATTTGCTGAATTTTGTTTGTTCATACATAACTGCCACCGTGAGCACATTTGAGCACACGAAGAGAGGAAGACAAATAAAGAGAAAAAAAGCTTACATAATAATGTTTCAATTTTTCCAAACTGAACTTTATTTCTTTGTATCTTTCCAAAGTTTGATTTGCATTTTTCTTTGTTTTTGTTGGGTTTTTTTTGCATACATGCATATTTGATAAAGTAATCCTGCACAGTTCACAATTACTTCCACCAAGGAGGTAATGGTGAATGCTGGCATTTGTTGGTTTATTTGTGTGCAAATAAAAAGTTCTCTACAGATTTTGATGGAGAAAGGAGAGTGATTCAATTCTAGTGGTGGTCTGCATCTTAATTAGATCTACTGTAGTGACATGCATGACCCTAATAACATGATATGCAGACTGTGATGATTGTGTTTAGTCACAGCAATTTGTTTTTAGTATTCCCTCTTGTCATGTTCTTTTTAACTTCTTTGCTCTAGCATTAATCAACCGCAATCTTTGTCTGCGGCAAACAAAACTTTATTCACATTACTCACATTGATTATATGATTTGCACAATCAGACAGACTTATTGGGTGTTTCATTTATTTCATAAATTAAATATTAGAATTTGGATCACTTTCTTTGTATTTGTGTTCCTGAGCGAGGACAACCATTTTTTGCAGGACAGTTGCATTATCGAAACTCTTGTGGTTCAGGTGTAAAAAACTTTTTTTCATTCTAAGTAATTTATTTTATGCAACACACTTCATTTTCCTTCAATACCATGGTAGGGAGCTTCAGGCTGTCACATAAAAGATTTAAATATATTTCCAATCAATGAAAAAGCTGCAGTTGTATGACATTAGAGAGAGTAAAAACAAGAACTATATTAAACTGCATGAAGTTGGAGGAACATGCCAAAAGCATAACATTTTTGTGGTTTTTTGAATGATATTTGACATAACCCACCCTGCTAATTTATCCAAAAATAGCATGGGGAATAAATCATAATGAAAATAACTATTTTAGGAACAATTACAAAAGACTCTTACAGTGATTAGTCTGGAACTAAACTTGAGGTCAGATTTTTACATCACATTGTAGAGACTTTGGCGTCACTCCGTCATTTATGTAACATTTGTCGGTCTGAATACAAGATGGCATTCAGCCAGCCACTTGTTTCTGTTCCACTTCTGTAGAAAGAAGTGCACTTTAAGAGAAATCAGGCAAACAAGTGGGCTGCAAAACAAGTTTCATAACCTACAGGATACATGAATGTAACACTCCGATGCATTTATATCCTCTAATGCCCTTACTTTCATATTAATGAGTCTATTAATGATGAGTGGGGCCATTTGAAAAGTTAGAGATGCTGAATGAAGTTGATTCAAGGTTTGAGAAAGATGAAAGATGAAACAAAACATTTTAGTGAGCAGTTAGGTGATTTTGACATCATTAGAGCAGTTTAGTGGGCTGCTGAGGTGTGATGCCCCACACACGGAGAAATCTAGACTACAATTCAAAAAGACACAAACACCTTAGGGAGGATCTCACCTCTTCATGAACAGACATTAGGGACAGGTTATACAACACATACACACATAAAAAGCTCAAAATACATTATATAACAACCGAATCATCCCCTCTGAGGATCTATGAAATGGAAAACCTGTCACGTACGGCACTAAACAAAAACACACACACACACGCAAGGTGCAGAGGAAATTCAAGTCTGACACAAAAGTGGCAGCCGTCCAATAAAAGTTGACTAATCAGCTCCATGATGACAGGCAAACACTCACTTTCTTTGTCTATCTCTCATTCTCACAATCTTATTAAAGGACATCTTGTCTTCACCAACACTAACACAGCTGGAGTGAGGCCAGAAACATTTACATATCTCACTGTGAGACAAAGTCAACCTTCTATGCTGCGCTTAAGTCCTTTATAAACAGTCCTAACACAGTTATACCTTTAGCATTTATACAGGATTCCTTTCCCTCGATAGAATTAATTTATGTCGGTAATTTTTCATTATCATATCGAGCTTTCCCTCCTGATGGCATTCACAAGCATCGACTCAAATGTTGGAAATTTTTAACCATGAGGAAAATTTGTTGATGTACTAGCTGACATTAACTTATTCTTCATGTAACAGCTCAACATGGCTTTATGTTGTACAGCAAAGAAAGTGTGTGTGGATGTTACCTGCTGCAGCGGTTAAGCTGTCAGAGTTGCAAAGCAGACACTTGAGAGGGATGGTATTAGGGTAATTTTAATGCAAAATAGTAAAATTCCAGGAGTTTATGTTGCACTAAGTATCCATACACCTGTGACAACATGTCAGATAACTATGAGACTACAACAATAGCAGTATTGATAAGCTCAAAAGTTACTGCTTTTCAGTTTTTCTAATATGCAGGTCTGGTTCTGAACAGACCTGAGTTTCAACATCAGGCCCGTGTTATGATGTGGTTTAAAACATGATGTCTCCATCTCTTTGCTCAGTCATGTGTTTAGGTCTATCAAAGAATCAAAATAATATACTTTTCATGAAGGTGTCATCTTTATTTATTTATTTTTTTTAAGATAATTTTGTTTACAATTTGCTCTAATTTAAAATACTTCAATGTAGGTTAATATAATTGACTCTAAGTTACCTCTTTACTCAGGAAGCACAGTATCACCAGCACAGTATTGGTATCAGTAGATACTTAAATGTTTGCAGTTATTAGCAGTAGATACACAGTATCAGTCGTACATATCGGTCATACAGCTCTCATATATCAGCAGTAATATCAGTAGAATTAATAAATGTGTCATATTGCCTCATCTCATCATCACTGCATGCATACACTGAAAAGGCAAGATGTTTTTCAAGAGTTAAATGTTGTTTGTCACATTTTACATCTGCTCCTTGAACAAACAGACTCTCACATTAAAAGCAGCATATTGATGTTACAGGCACAACTGCGTTTAGTAATACAGGCAAAAATCCAATATTGGGCATCCCTGCTCTTAACATGTATGGATTGGTTGTAATCTTTAACCATACTCTACTTTTCTTAACAGTAATTTAAAAATAAAACCCCCAAAAATATTTGAAACATATATTGAATACTTTCTTTGAAATCGGAAACATTAAAGGAGATTCTTCTTTATTTTATCACAATGACACTAACACCAACTTTTTCACTAGTTTAAGGAGATACTTCAAGTTTACATGGCTGCTACCCTGTCCACTGATTATTGTTAATGTTTAACACAAGAAACAAACTGGCAGGCAAAAAAGTTTTAACAAGTTAAGTCTTGGTCCGCCCGCTTCATTCATTCAGAAAAAAAAAACGATTTTTTTCCAGGGGCGAGTGGTGTTATCTCAAAGCTGAATTTACAGCTTGAGAGCGAGGTATAACTCAGATACAGTGAGCTGTGAGAAAAAAAATCAAGGAAGAGTGCTTCATAACTGTGACGAAGCATAAAACACATTTATGACACAAAGTCTGAGGGCATTTTAACCATCTGCTCTCTCACACCGCTGAAACTGAGAGGAGAGGGCTAGAATGTCTTCATGTGAATCATCCGTCATATTTTAGTGTCACAGGGTAAACAGCACTCACAGCAATTTAATAACTCATTAATTTGTTCTGTTGGACACGCCCTGTGGTTTGAAGACCGGCTGCTCCGATTAAAACGGCACAAAATGTACCAGAGATAAGCACTACTCCGAAGAATGTGAAGCCATCGGCAACTAAATCATGGTTAGAGTATTTGTGTGTTTCTGTGTGTGTGTGTGTGAGTGTATCTCAAAGGGGGGTGAAGCGGGGAAATGTCTTCTGAAACCACAGGGTTACATAACCACATCTACGTATATGCTAAGAGTTTATATAACGACTAGCACTGCGCAAAAAAGTGTGTGTTAGTGTGTGTCTAATCAGGGCAATAAGTGTGTCAGTGGTATGAGACAGGAAAGAAAGAAAGACCACGAACACCAAACTGCACCAGGAAGGACAGAGGAATTGAACTTTTTAACCAGAAACAAATATCTGTCAACACAAAATTAAACTACAAACACATCAGGAAACTTAAAAATATCAAGAACTGCTCTGCGGTCTATCAGATTCATTGGTACACTTTGATGTGGAAACCCTCCCAACCCTCTCTGGAACATTTCTAAACTGCAGCAAATCACTTTTCAGCTTTGATATAAACTAACAAGTTTGTGATAAACAGGTTTTGACAGAAGTGGCTCCAGACTGCACTTTAATAGGGTTTTCTTGTTAGATATTAGCGTCTGCCCTTTAGGGAAAAAACAAGAACTCAACTGGAACAGAAGGGGGGACGTCTCCCTTCAAGAACCAAACAGGATTTAAGATTAAGATCTGTACAGTCAGCCGTGAACATTTTCCTGGACGTCTCCATTAGGTATTGGAGACTGCAGCTGTACTGAGTGTGACTTCGTCTCTGCTATTTGTTTTTCTTTTGATAGTGAGTCACGTCATGTTTGTAGAAATTTAATGTGACTTACAAAGTTGTTCAGTTATTTAAAGCTACAAAGCGAGGTGCTTAAATAGTAAAAACTAGGGCTGTCACTTTAGTGCATTAATTAGATTAACTAATTACACAGCAAATTAATGCATTATAAAAATTAATTGTAAGACTAATCATAGCACACAAACATTTTAATATTGTCCAGCTGGAGGACCCGTACATGGCAGTGGCACGTCACTTCACACATGCATCTCTAGTCAAACCAAACAAAGCCCAGGTGATATCAGGACTGGCATATTTAAGACTTAGTCTTATTCTATTTTTAAATTTATCTATATTTGTACTACATTCTTTAATAATCCATCAGGCCTAATTGTTTTGCTGGATGTCCTCGATCTTTTTCTTATTTTGAATTTGATTTATGAAACACACTTAAAGTGTAATTTGAGTTACCTGATTGAGCTTAGAATTTTCTGGGCAAGTTGCCCTGACTTTGGTTTTATTTAGTCACCAATAAAAATTTGGATTTAAAAATCTTCACTTCTTAGCGTATTCATTTGATTAGTCATGCACTACAATTTTATAATATCCTAGAATTCAAATTCTTTATTTGGGTACTTTAAGCAGGTATGAGATTAATATGTGATTAATTAGATTAATTAATTACAAATCCGGAAATTAATTAGATTATTTTTTTAATCGTCTGACAGCACTAGTAAAAACACAAACTTCTCTGAGACACAAAGCAACTACATTTAACATTATTCTACACATACACTCTGGGGGTCAGATTTCCACATAATTTGAAATAATATAATTACATCAGTATAATTATCATTTTATTAATTTATTATTTAGAGTTTTCCATCTCAATGTACTTTAACTTACAAAAGTGAGATCAGTCCCTATCACATATACAGCTGCAAGCCAACTGAGCTTCTTGATATTAGGGATGTCATATTTTCAATCACTGGGTCAGATTCTAAAATACTCATACTCATGGTAAAATATTGGCTGAAAAGTGGATTTCTTTACAACAATCAGACATGAAGTAACAACTGATAAAGTGGTTGCACTTGTTCTGGGGGTTGTGTAAACTCCAATAAGGACAGACCAACAAAAGATTCGTCTAAAACCATTAGTTTTCCCCCGTTTATTTCAGAATTCAATAGTACTCTGAGGCCCAACAGGAAGCTATGGAGGGCCTGATGTTCCCCCTGGGTCACCAGTTGATGAGCACTGCTGTAAAGGTTTTAGGAAACAGCATCTGAATGAAACAGCCTTTTGTCCTTCTAACAAGATTAAGAGTTGCATGTAAGTCATTTGAAATGAACTGTTATTAGATCATTTGTCGAGCATTACCATCCACACGTACATAAATGAATCAGACAAAGAAAGCTGCACTTTGACAACAGGGGGCGCTGAAAGAGCAGAGCCCCAAATGCATACAGGAGCTTTGACGCCTAAGTTATGAGAATGTTTTCAATATGCTAAAGCTGGACATAGGACTTAATCCTATCATTTTTAATACCCATTTGTTTCTATAAAAAATCAAGACTTTTGCTTTTCATGTGTTACAAAAAATATTTCTACTTTTTCAAAGCCAGCAGCTGGATGCTGTCCTCAACTTTAGTCCGAGGATCATCATCAAGTAGATGATGATAAATCCTCCTCTACTTGATGTTTACTCTGACTGCCTCTTGTAAGAGCATTACATTGTGATTTTTCAGAGAGCAAAAACACTGAAATTAAGCTAGACGATTTGACGAGGGAGTTGTTTGGCAGGTTCATTAAACTTGTAAGGACTGTTCAAGAGTTGAACCTGTTCTCAATACCCTTCCCTTTTGTGAAATAATCAATTTAAAATTCAATTGTTCTTGAATTTGCCAAGTAAATAAAATGTATTGATTTGGTTAAAATCAATGCATTTTGATATCAAGTCTATTAGCAAGTGCTCAAACTAATTTTGTCAAAGACAACCTAAACCAAGCAAAAGTCTTGAGTTACACCAAAGCTGAATCGATGCAAACAGCTTATTATATGTGTAATAAAGAGCCTTTTCTGGCTGTTCTATATACATTTTTTTCTAGAAATGTCTGATGAAATATAGCAAACAACTGGTAGTTTTGAAATTTTATGAATAATGTTGTCCAACATTCACATTAGGAGTACATGTAAATTGATATATTTGTCTGTGATTAGTAAAATCAATTCCACAGAGTTTTAAAAACGCCCAAAGTACTCCAAGACTTTCCTCGAGATACATCCCGCCAAATCCTTTGAGAACCACTACAGTAGCCCATTTAATGCAAGGGTGTGTTGGTATCCAGAAATAAGCTGGAGTCATTGAATTTCATTCAAGCTGCCAGAACGGTAGGGCCACAAAATGCCAAAAAACTTTCAGAATTCAATTCAAAAGTGCAAAAACTTGCAATTATGTCCACAATGATACCAACATTAATGCTAATGAGATGGATAGCAGATCCTGTTCGCAGTTGTATATCTATTAATTTATTCTTCAATAGTCCCTGTGCATGAAGCACAATAAAAATACAGCATTTTATGAAAGCAAAAACAAAAAAAAGAAAATCAAATTTGTTCCCATTTCCTCCAGTTGCATGAGAAGCTCACTTTCAACAGGATCACTGCTTAAATGTAATAGTGCAGGGATTATGGATTCCCAGTTCTACTTATGTCATCTTTAATCAATGACACAGATTGTTAGTTTTAACATCTGACTATTTCATTCATCCTGTTTGCACAAATGGCCGCCCCTGCCCGAAAGCAGCAATACTAAAATATGATCAGGTGCTAATTTTTCTGCAGGGTGATACATTTCACATTATTTCAAACTTCCTTGTAAGATTCTGTCGCAATTCAAGGCCATTTTTTCCACCCCTATTCCAAACTACGGCCATTTGGGTGACAAACACACACATTTACTGCCTCAGAGGAAATATGAGGTCCTGAGTGCTTGACCTACATACCGGCTCCATTTTGTCTCTCAATGCAAACACAGAGCAGAGTTCAGACATGCCAAACCACTGAATGAAGGATCCACTGTTCAAGGTGTGTGTGTGTTTCCAGTGGTTTCTTAATCTCTAACCCTCCTGCTCCCGCTCTCTGCCTCTCCCCTCTGTGACTCACCGAGAACCCTGAAAATAAATTACAGACAATAAATAAATAAAAAGACCGGAGAGGACAGTAGGTCTGCCTGTGCCCTGCGCTCACGCTTAAGCTCAATGTTTACGTGAGAAGGTTACTGATGATGGCAGATATTTACTACGACACCGCGGAGACTCCTCTGCGTCACAATCAGACATATGACAGAGGACACAGGGGTTATCCAATGGACCGGGCATTCCAGGAAGTAGACAGGAAATGGAGGAACACAGAACCGAACGTAACAGAGCGCCAGACTGAGTCATCTAATCATTTCCACAAAAGAGCTGGACACAGAGGAAAATGAATCAATTTTGTGCCCTTTTGAGCCATAAAGGTTTCTATTCTCCGCTCGTTATTCAACATGTTTTGGAAACTTGAAAAGAATTGCGTAACTTGTGACTTTTGAAAGGCCAGTGATAGGGCAGCTTTTGTTGCAATCAGAATCTGGGAATAAAAATGGCAGGTTTGAAATCAAAGTTCTTGATTAGGTAATAGCTTAAAATGACCACATTGACCTCTTTTATTTCCTAAGTGTGGACACATTGACATAATCTTAGGAAAGTAAAAGGGTAAATGAATAATCTACTTTGAAAAAGGTTAATTATTAAATCACTTAACTTTACCAAGTCAGCGGATCAACACCAACTGTTACTCACAAGTGGAGGATTTGGTATTTTTAATGGTGCATTTGAGACTAGAAAAATCACACTTTGCTTTTTCGATGCAATTTTCTAATGTTGTTTAGAAACATGTGCGAAACGCAATTTCATGATTTACAGAGAGCTGAATGTGCGGGACTTCAACAGATTTTTTTCTGAGCACCGAACAACTTTCACTTTCTGTTAGGATTCACCAATGTGTCACTGAAGAAGAGAAACAGGGTTAAAATCTGCCACAATTAAGCAGATTTAGTTTTCACATGCTGAGTAATCCTGATCCAGTTGTATTCTCAGTCTATTTTAGGACCCCCTTACCATGTAGGAATACTCCATTCTGATTGGCTGTTTGGTCTACTCTGTGATGATTGGCCAGCCCAGGTGCTGCTTGGGACCAAAGAGCCAAAAGTGGTGCAGGATGTTTCGCTGTTTTTTCACATCCTATTAATCTTCATGACCGACCACGGATGTGTCATGGAATTAAGAGTAAAAAGCAGTATTGAAACTACAACATTGCAACAGACACACTTCCAAAGAATAGCAGCATGTTGGAACCCCTTGTTGTAAAATTTCCTCTTAATTCAACCTGATCAATGTTGTGTCCAAATCTTGTTCAAATATTTATCCAAAGCCTGCTGTAAAATCTCATATACTTGGTATTGGGAATGGAAGGTGTTAGGAAGCAATAGGTGCCATAAAGAATGCAACAAACTTTTGTCTTGAGCATAGAAGTGCTCTATCATGTGGAGACATGAAAAAACACAATAAAGGGCATATAGTACAATAAAATGTATTTTTTTTGTACAATACAATCCTACAGTCAATAAATGTTTACATAAAAGAGTGTAAATATATGGGGTGCTGGTTTGGTGTAGTGGTCAGCACCCCATGTACTTGCTTCTGCCGGTCCAGGTTCGAATCCTGCCTGTGTCCAGTTTGCAGAGTGTCTTCCCCTGCTCTCTCTCCCCCTTTCACAAGCCTGTCCACTGTCTCTCTCCTATCCATAAAGGCACAAAAATTCCCAAAAATATACATTAAAAAAAAAAAAAAGTGTAAATATGTTGGATTTACATTTAAAGCACTTTTGCGTTGTTGTTGAGGGTGACCTCAAAGAAAGTGTAGCACCTGTCGGCTCTGAAAGCATCTCCTCTGTGCCACAAATTGATCTGTTGCAGTCTGTTTCTGTCTGGTCCTGTCCCTCATGTTTCCCCTTTTGATTCCCATTCAATCCTACTTTCCTTCATGTCAATTCTTCTCTTTTCCTCCTCCACTTCCTTCCTTTCCTAAAACGTCTGTGATTCTCCTTCACCCACCTCACATCTTCATCCTCCTCCAATGCCTGAAAGTACTTTCCAAATTTCCCCACACACCTCTCCCTTCTCATTTATCCATACAGCTTGAAGTCTTATCATTCCTCTGACCTCTTTATGTACTTCCCCCTCTTCCTCTCTGCATGTCCTCTTTTTCTTTACCTGTCTCCCCCCTCTACTTTTTTCCAGGTACGTGTCTGGGCACGCTCATCGGACGTTGTGTCCCATTTCTTATATAATTGTCTCCTTTAGATGTTCTGTTATAAAACAGCAGAAGTCTAACCGGGCAGGGTGACCTTGAGATATTTGGTCACAGACTGTTACAGGCTGTAATTTCATCTGTCTGACTGGTGCAGTGTTCGCTGAATCTGTTGTCATCAGTTCTTTAAAAAAGGCTCTTTAATCAGGGAGGGTACTCATCAAGCTTAACTCATTCACCAAAACACAACCTCAGTTTGGTTCATCTTAATTGGAAATTTGAAGATGCCTCTGGATGCTCTGGATTTATCTCTCATTACTTGTCTTATAATTGTATTTCAAGTATCATAGAAAGGCATGTGTGTGACTCTTTTTTATATTAACCTTTATCAAATGTAGTTTTTTTAATTAGTGATTTAGTTTGATATAAAATACTGAAAATCATGGGCACTGTCCTCTATGCAGTTGAACCATGCAATGTCAAAAAGTCAAACACAAAAGATACAAACTTTGTAAAAGTTCAAATGGATCACTTTCTCTTTTGCAGCTGCTT